>OU830615.1:0-1200000 GCA_917563865.1 Phyllotreta cruciferae | reverse complement strand
ATAATAAAGGAGCATAATAAAAGGAGAACGATTTATAACCAACTTCATGGGAGTTCGTTGACAGTTTTGACGTGTAAACGTCAGGTGTCAGATGTTTTCGTTTGTATTTGTCACTGAAGCATATTGTTATTACCTGTGTTATTACTTGTAGTCCCTAATTAGAAGGGAAAGGTATAACCGATTTAATTTGTTAAAAGCTGAATAGTTTTTGATTTGTATGTATTGCGTTGAGAGTTTCTTATAGAATGTTATATTTTCTACGCTAGGTACAGATTTTTAGGAAATATAATTTTATTTAGGAGAAATGTCAGAAGCCATAGAAATTCGAACGATTATTGGCAATAGGAATATTAATACAGTGTCTGATACTCCTATAACTGATCCAGCATCTGTGAGCAAGGTAAAATTATTTAAAATATTAATATTTCAGTAAACCCTTTCCTATATTATAATTGGATTAGTTAGAAACCCTCTTCTGAATTGCTGTAATTTTCATCTACACTTTGATATTTAAGAAGTTAAATTTAGAAATTATTTATGTGAGCGATCAAAATCATTCACAATTAACCATAATTAATGCCCCAATTTACAAAGCAATTCTAATATAGTACTGTTAATCGAATAAATTTCAAATTAACTAATTTTTTGATAGACTTGTTTTTTTAATTATTACTTACCTATTGAATTATGAATGCCATTTATACGATTCATTACAGTCATAAATAATATCTTTGTTGCTTTTTCAATTCAAAATAATTTTAACTGCATTTTGACTTGGGTCAGCTTATCTTTATGTAACCATTATTATTTATATATTTGTTTCTAGGGTTTGGATGGAAGTAATGCCTTTGTCTGTCAAAGATCTAAGTTGGTAAGATATACATGTGTATGCTTTACCTTCTTTAGGTCTTTATTACTCTCCTTAGTTGTATGCATGTGAGCGTCCAAATTTAGACACTAATACCTGCTTCTGCTGTCTTGTAGCAGGGTCAGACTAAGGCCCTGAACAAAATTAAATAAGTTATTTGATTAGTTAATTATGCACCAGAGTCATGTTCATATTTTTAGTTCTCATTTTATTTTGATCATTTAATCATTACATTAATAATGTAGACATTTCATTGCCTTCATTATTTTATTTAATAATTAAATTCTTTAGTTTTGCAATATTTTTTTGCTGAAAAGAAGATCTGCCCCTGCTTGCGCAATTACAAAATATGCAAGACATAGTTATTTTTATGAACTTATTTCATAACAATTTATTACTGTAAACTTGAGAATAAACAAGTAAGTAAAGAGAGTATTCATGTGACCACATTCATTTAAAGTACAGCGCAAATAATTGATTGAATCATAGAGCATAATTTTCAAAGAGTACTTTTCAATTGAACCACTTTAGAATAACATGCAATGATATAATTACTATTTTATTATTTATGATTTATCTGTGGTTTTTATAAAACTATACTATTCCGAAGCCAATTGGATTAAATCCAATACTGTTTAATCGGTATAAATAACTCATGGCTTGCCATTAATATTATATTAATTTTTTTAGTTTTTATGAGTACTAATAATAGTTAGAAATATGGAACAAATTTTCTTATTAATAAATGTGTACTGAATATCCTAAAAATTCTTCTAAATGAGCTATTAGATAATTTAATTCCATAAATCATAAATTGTTCCATATTTTATCAATAGTTTGTTTCGTTAAATTTTTTTAAACGTCCCAAACAATCATTTATTCAAAATTGTTTTTTTTTAGTTAGTAATACTAGTAAATGTGATTGTTATGAAAAATATAAAAACTGTTTTGGGCTTATGTGTTTCTAGTTAATTCAATGCAATGTATTTACAAAAATTGTAATTTTTAGGACACAAAAACAAGCGCATTAAAGAAATCTAGTCGTTATAGAAGCCGTTCATTATCTGCATCATCTACAGACTCTTACAGTTCAGGTAATTTTCTCCAAAGTAGTTAGTAGAAAGTTGTATTATTCTCTTTTTTTAATAACAATATGCTAATGAACTTACATTATTTGCCCTTTATTTAACTTTTCTGTTATTATTTTGGAAGTTACTTTAAACTATCAATAGTATTCCTTTTAGAAAACTAATTTTTCCATTGCACTTTATACCTAAAGAGTGATAATATTAGCTGTTATATGAAGCAATTAGGTAACTAAACATAAAATTTAATTATACATGCAGCAAATATTAGCGCTTTTTATAGAGCTTGGGGTTGAATTGACTTTTTACTGTAGATATTATATATTTAGCTTCTTATACAGGCAGCAGTTCCGACGAAGAAGATGTATCGCCTAGGGAGAAGATCCAAAAAAATTCAACGGGCAGTTCTGATTTTTGTGTTCGTAACATCAATCAACACGCTTTCGGCAGACGTGAGATAGAAATAGCCGAGCAAGGTATGAACAATTATAATGACAAAACAATTACATTATTCTAATGCTAAAGTTATTAATTAAATAAAGAATTACAGGAAAAAATTTAAATAAATTTGATGAAAAACATGAAATATTAAATCAGTTGAGTAAGTGTTCAATATGTCTTCTGTTTTACGAATACACAATTCTATTCTTTTTTGATTCAATAACTTTAGCATTAGAATGTAATTGTTAAGTTTTTTAATAAATAGGTGATTGTTAATTAAAAACACTTACTTTATACCAGCATTAGATATTGCTTCATAATTTTCAAATCAAAATATCTCCAAAACGGTACACAGTATCGAGTTTTACCAAGAGTACCTTTTTGATGTAAAATAAAATTGTGTTTGAGCTTACATAAAATTTGGACAAGAAAATTTATCCTCACAAAAGTTGAGTTTAAATCAACTCAGTACAAACCGTGTAACTAGCGCCCTCTATGAGAGGCAGATGTAAAAACAAAATTTATAGCTTCCAAAACATATTCGTACAAAATTTCATTACAATCTTGCCAGTAGTTTTTAAATAATCGTAAAAAATGTGTAATTTATTTTCAATACCCTGTATCTTGTATCCTAATTTTATGACTGAGCAAACCCATCTTATTTTATCATGTTCTACCTCTCCTAGCAAGGGGGTCACCTTTTTTTCAAACACCCTGTGTACATTAATGCTGGATTTTAGAAATGCCCGGCATAATGGCCTTGAGGAAACGAGCAGCTGAAGATAAGCCACTGAAAAACGCAAAAATTGTGGGATGCACCCACATAAACGCCCAGACAGCCGTGCTTATCGAAACGTTAGTTGCCTTAGGTGCAAGTTTCAGATGGGCTGCTTGTAATATATATTCAACTCAGGTAAATTTCGTTGGGGATTAGAAGAGTGATTACTAAAAATGCTTGTATGTAGAACGAAGTCGCGGCTGCTCTGGCCGAAGCTGGTTATCCGATTTTCGCTTGGCGCGGAGAAACCGAAGAGGATTTCTGGTGGTGCATAGACAAGTGCGTGAACGCTGAAAACTGGCAGCCTAACATGATCTTAGACGACGGGGGTGACGCTACTCACCTCATGTTAAAGAAGTACCCGGCGATATTCAAACTTATTAAAGGTTCGATTCCGTTCGCCAGAGGTGAATTTTTTAATAATCATCAACTTTGCAGGGATAGTAGAAGAAAGTGTTACAGGCGTCCATCGTCTGTACCAGTTATCGAAAGGTGGTAAATTAACCGTCCCAGCAATGAACGTCAACGATTCTGTCACGAAAACCAAATACGACAATTTGTATAGCTGCCGGGAATCAATAATTGATAGGTGAGTAGGACTTACCACGAAAAAATTCGCGCATAATTATTTGTTTATTTTTAGCTTGAAACGATCAACAGATGTTATGTTTGGTGGCAAGCAAGTTGTTGTGTGTGGATATGGTGAAGTAGGTAAGGGCTGTTGCCAGGCCCTGAAAGGTTTCGGCTGTGTTGTCTATATTACTGAGATTGACCCGATTTGTGCTCTTCAGGCTAGGTAATATTCGCACTCTGTTCCTATCAAAATTTACTTTTGTACATTATTTATAGTATGGATGGTTTTCGTGTAATTAAACTGAACGAAGTGATACGTAATGTTGACATTGTTATAACCGCTACAGGGAATAAAAATGTGGTAACTAGGGAACATATGGATAAGATGAAAAATGGATGCATTGTTTGTAATATGGGACATTCGAACACTGAAATTGATATCGTACGTTGAAAATATTGTAGTCTATCACCAAACGGTTGTAATTCTTAACAGTGACCTCACTAATTAGCTTGAGCTCTTATTATTATAGATTCGATGACGTTATTGTCAACAATTACAGCCGTTGGATATACAGATTATTTCACGACGAGCTTAAACTATCTGTATATTGAAAACTAATTACCCGATTTTAATAAAATTTAGTATGCATTTTTAAAAGATGCACCTTATTGCGTAATATATGCTCGTCGTTATTGCTATATAAGCTCGTCGTGAAATACTTTTTGTTTTTATATTTATATTGAAAAATCTTCCAATGAAATTTCACTAAAATATTACCGAACCCTTACCTAATTTTTAGAATAGTTTACGAACTCCCGACTTGACCTGGGAGAAAGTCAGATCGCAAGTGGATCATGTTATTTGGCCAGACGGCAAAAGGATTATCTTGCTGGCGGAAGGGCGCCTGGTTAACTTAAGTTGTTCGAGTTTGCCTTCGTTTGTGGTTTCCATTACATCAGCCACTCAAGCTTTAGCTCTGATAGAACTATTCAATGCTCCCCAAGGACGATACAAGTCTGATGTGTATTTACTCCCTAAGAAAATGGGTAAGACACGTTGGATTCTTCTTTACTCTTGAGATGCTACTTTATAAATTACTTTGTTTTGTAGATGAATACGTTGCTAGTTTGCATTTGCCTACGTTTGACGCCCATTTGACGGAATTAACGGATGAACAGGCGAAGTATATGGGGTTAAATAAAGCAGGTCCATTTAAGCCTAATTACTATAGGTAAGTCGTTTGTTCACCGAATTCAGTATGTGTGTTTTATTACTACTAAATCATTTTATTTTGAATTATCTCAGTCGCAATTTTCAGGTATTAAATAGGTTTATTAATTTTACGGGAAAGTAAAGTAGTAAGGCGAGTCAATGTTGTTGCTGAATAGTCCTATTAGAACCAACCGAAGATTTGAAATCACCGTTTTGTTCTAAACGAAAGTTGTAGTTTTCTAAATTTCACCTTTCACATCATCGTTGGAAATTGGAAAATACACCAAACAAGTACTTAGAGCTGATTAACAGACTGCACATTCCCAGAACTTTTTTTTGCATTTGATAATATCTCTTGGAAACTCTTACAAATCGTTACATTAGAAACTAATGAAATTCAGTTATTTGTTGACAAATAAAGTGATTGCTATTCTAAGTAACGAGAGTGACTCCCGCAATATTACGAATGTCCTTATTTGAGCGGTTTGTAAGAACTTTCCGAGAACAATAATTGTATTTACCACCATGTACTTAACACCATGAAAAAAGAGAATCACAAAAATTAACTTCGGTTTATTTATAAGCTGATTTTAATTTTTGGCGAAATTATGTCCAAAAGCCTTGTGGAAAAACATAGGATACAGAGTGTTGTTAAATATACAACTACATGCTCAATTACATTACGCTTTATAAATTTTAAGATCTCATGCCAGTGCCTATGTTAGTATCGTATGTTTTAGTATCTAATAATTAACAATAAAATTTTTCGATTTGTTAACGTCGTCGGCCATAATTTATGGAATTCGTTTTTTGCTGAAAATAATACTGTTTTATACGCAACACCCTGTATATACACAACAGTAGTTCTGTTGATTTTTCGTTCATTTAACACGAAGACGTAATTTGTGTGTACTTATAATGTATAGTATTTGTATGAAAATTTCAATCTCTTGCAATAGGGTCTCATTTATATTACACTATGTCCTCTAAGACGGCAAGCTGTAATCTAAGGACCCTTGTCTTTAAAGTAATTTAATAGTACCGACACCAAAATTTGATGGAGATAAGTTATTCATCAATTTATTGATTAATTATATTCGTTCCATACCAATTTAATATCTCCATAATGTGATTAAACACGTCCTATTGAATTCGCGTTGTTGTATCTCGATACATATGGAATTTTGTACCTCAGAAAAGGTCAATTTAACTTTGAGAAGTACTTCCAGGTTGATAGGTATGCGAAACTATGCCATAATAAGACTAGACTACACAAAAACCTGATCGATTCGGTTGCAATCCTCAAGGTGTTTTATAATTTCCTGCCATTTGTTACGAGGAGTAATCTCAATGGGCACAGTCTCCCTCCAAACGTGATATTCTATTTCGTTGTTCTTGCAGATCATTCATCTACAGTTCATGAGACAATCTTATATGTATTGTTTTAGTCCCATAAATTCGTTAGATACTTTGCAGCACGTGCTATTAGGCCATTTGCGTGGCTATACTGAAGTTTTCCGCATTTTTTTGTATGATATTTTACAACAATACTTTGTTGAAATAAGCGATCTGATGTTGTTTGAAGTGGACGGACCGCCGTTGTTCAATTTTCGTCGAAGCGAAAAGCGCCTTATTGCTAATATATAACTGTTTATTTTTAGAGTTTTGATGTAATAGTTTAGAAGGAAAACTGACGTGACTTTTGCCTTTATGAAAACGTGAATTTCTCTTTTTGACTTAGTCTTGCGGTGTTTAGGGATTAGTTCATCAGTATAATTCCTCAATTTCTAAGGACTATTACCTATAAATCTTTCTAATCTGTTCAATGTTAGAAGTAAATAAAAACATGGTGACAAACAGTGGAAATAAGCACCAGGTTAAGATAAAGTCTTAATTTATCGAACGTAATGAATTGATTGTTTTAACTTGCGTTATTGTCACTATTGTTATCATTGTTAATCATTGTGGGCAAATTTTTATCTACCTCTTTGATGTGGTAAATATTGTAACTTCAGCAGAAACGAAAAAGCATATTCTAAATAGGTATTTTAGATGTTACATTGTAGTTTGGGAGCTTTCACTGCGCATGACTTCTTAATACATCTGTTAACAAAAACGTTGTGATGCTTTGTTAGTATAAGAGACCTAACCAGCAAAACCGTCAAAACTTTTCCTTGTTGCTGTTCAAATCTAGGTTACATTAAAATTACTCCAGTATTAATTTTTGTTTTTACGAACTCTTAATGAAATACCTAAGTGTTCTCTAATTAATTGTAAGCCCTAAATTTTATTTTTTTATAGCGACTACTTGTTGGTGTATGTTTTTATTTTATTTGTTTTATGTGAATAGAAAATAGTTGACTTTCCTAAATGTAATTTTAGGGAAGAATATGTTTAAATAAAGGCCGAGAAATTGGTAATTTTTGTGTTTTCTTCAAACCTTCTTGTACATGCTTCCATTTAGATACTTGGGTTTATATTTTAAATTGATTCTGATAAATTTGCTTCATTACTTCTCGTAACAGCACGTATAATAAAATAATGAAAAAGTCGTTATTTTCGAGAGAAAGTTTTGTGGCAAATCAAAGTTTCTGAAAATGGTTAATTTATTGCATAAAAAATTCGGTGCTAAATTCGGACATAAAAGTAGAAAGTGGTTTAGTTCACGGCAGTTTCTTAAATCAATTTTTATTTATAAATATTTAGACAAGATATACGAAATAAAATATTTTTCGTGAAATTTCGCAATACATACATATTACTGTTGCTAATGTTAAGATTAGAAACCTATCTAGGTCACAATTATTAGGTGTGTATGTACGTGTGCTCTACCCACATATTTCTAATTTATACTAAAATCTTGCTCGAGTATTGTAGCAAAAATATGCGTTACAATGTTGAAAAACATGTATATCCAAATAGACATTATGTAGATTTCGGATCGTTTAGCAATAACCATTTGTTTATAACTATACAAAATTAAATTAGGGTAAATACAGGAAAATTTGCAATTAGTAGCATCTCCCTTGAATAATAATAAAGCTGGAATGGGTACTCACTGATTAGATATTTTTTACGGCTGACTCCGACGTAAATCGACTAGAAAAATCCATGAATCGACGTTTCGACTCCGGAGAATTTCATCATTAGGGTCAAAATAGAAAAGAACACGTTTTTTTGTATTATAACATAAGTAACTACATAAAAAAATGCTTTACTAAATGTTTTACTTTTATGTTTTATGTGGTATAATAATTTATTGCGAATAAAATTAAAAAGTACAAGGAAAAATCGAATAGATCGTAGTTTGTAGAAAAGTAACAATCTTTGAGCACAATATAAAAAAATTGAGGTATTTCATATATACGTTTATATTTTAAACCTATTCTTTAATGTATAGTACATGGCACGTGTAAATGTTAATGAATACATTTTATTTAAATATAACAAAATGGTAACTAGATGTATTAAATTAACTCATTAACATTTATATTACATACTTATTTAATAGGTGGAGCTGTAACTTGCCAATGTCCCTATTTGCTTAAATTTGAACATAACATTGGGCTTTGCCCATTAAGAATTTAACAATCAAATATGTAGACATATCAATTTTTAAAATATAAATTTAAATTAAAAAAAATTAATCAAACCGCACCACCTACGCGACCATCTTATTTTCTAGTTAAAGAGTAACATTAATGTTTACCAACCATCTAGCATTGAATTACGAATTTCATTAGACAAATAAAAATTATAATCTTTATCAACAGCGTGAGATGATACTACAAAATCTGCTTGAAGAGGTGTAAAATATATTTAAATATCACAGACTAACGTTAGTACTGTAGTTTCTGGCTATGCCAGACTACTAAATTACTCACAATGTAATCAGTTCTGAAAATATCTAACTTGATATGCTGACACTACCTCTTTCTAATTGGTTGTTTCGTATCTTTTACTTTCAGTTTTACTGACCAATTAAAAAGCACTCTAATTAGCCACGGGCACAACAAGTCATATTTTTTATTGCACAAACAATCGGTTGAGCTATTGAGCTGCTTACCTAAATGCAGATAAATGCAACTTGAATGATACATTATAAACAAGTTTCAACTAAAACAAAGTTATATAACTTACAGTTATATAGTTTCGTGTATTAATAATAATTAACGTATAACTGTTTAAGGATCAACAATAAAGGACGAGGCTTGAGCCTCTCCTGCATTCAGATTCGATTACATTGTAAGATTTAAACCATGTTTTGAATATTGCAAAGTTCATGATTTGTACCTAAAGCATCTTTAACAATTTTATTTTTGACTAGCAAAATAATTTGATGGATTGACAAATTTCATAGAACTGGGAATTTCATATTTTTTATCTTCTTTAAATAATTAAGTGGAAAATTAAGTCCTTTGGTAAGTAGAACTTCAAGTACACTTTGGTATAAATGTTAGTTTGAGGAAGTTTTTATGCACTTATCAGCTGCCATATACTTTTAAAATAACGTTAATATTAACTGGTATAAGTAACAAATTTACATTATCAAAAATCTATAGTAGATTACCTTTAAATATCTATATAAAATGTAAAAAATCTAAGTTTAACAAAGGTAGCCTCTATTCTTAAATCATTATTCCAATTGACAATTTTTAGTTAAGTAATCAAGAAATTACATCTACCTAACTTGTGCAGGATAATTTTAGCGTCACATAGACGTTTTTATTTACATGAACTCTGCAATAATTTCATTGACGAAAATATTGTAAATATCTGTCCTTTAAAAATTATACATACATTTTATACATATAGCACGTAAATTTAAAATTAATATATACTGGATAATAATTATAGCTACGAACCTACAAAGTTGTAATTTTATATATAATTTCTTAGCTTTTTCATAACACCGTATACACAACAATTAAAAATGAAATTGTTTGTAATAACGCTTCAAATAAAATTTATAATCAATTTATAAATAAGAAACATCAGTTTTCAACTTTCAATTTCATTGTCAAAGTCAATTATATTGTACTTTATAAACAAATTGTTTTAATTCCAAACGAATCTCTTAAAGTAATCTAAAAATATTTCATAGGAAATTCTCACAGTAAAACTTTTTTTATCCAGAATCGGCTTTTCTTTTTATACTATTTCATAGCAGAATAAGAATAATTTCTTAAAAAACAAAATTAATTAAAACAACTATGGACATAATATTCAAGTTATATCACATCAAAATTAACAGGAATAAAATTATTTAAATTTTTATAACAGGAATTTTATACAAATAAAAAATGTATTCAACCAAAAGTCTCCTAGCATTTAGCACTAAATGTATATTTACTTATTTTTTATGTACACATTAGGATATTTTTTTAAATGACAAATGTATTTCAGTATTTACACCGAAATATTCAAATAGAATTGTTTTTTTAAGCAACATTTTATTTTCCAAAGGAAACGAAAATAAATTCCTTTTAGCGCGCGTTTTTTAATTTCGTAAATAAATTCGTAAATAAACTTGAAATGAATGAAAATGTATATGTAGGTAGGTATTTTCGGGCAATATTCAAACAACTTACGGAATATTTATTTATGGAACGACATTAAAAATATTCGGCTGGCCGAAAACATTCAAGCAAAAATTTATACTTATATTTAAATTTTTAATGGAAATATTTTAACGCCAATTATTTTTTTTAAACGAATACTTCAGTGGATAATATGAAAAAATGATCTTTAAATTAATAATTGATGAATAGTTTTCCAACGCACATTCCCTATCAATTAAAATATTTGCTAACATATTCGGAAGGGATTAAGAGTCGTTAAGTTCTATTAAATGATAAATAGGATACGTAATGTGTTTATTCAACATAATACAAATGTGTGCTAAAATTCACTCATAAAATTTACAATACTTTAAATAAAAGGTGATATCTAGGTATTAATTTATGTTTAAAAATGGACGAAACGAAAGTTCATTTAAACGAATAATATTGGTATAAGTGTTAAGTAATATATTTTAGATAAGAGGTAACACACATTTATATAAAAACTATCGAATTTGAAAGAGCAATGACCCTATTCAGTTTTTTAGATAAAACCGTTGAATCTTATCTATGTTAGTTGGATTTGGTGACCTATTTACTATGAACTTTTTTTTTCGCAATTTATTGATAACAATACAAAGCGCTCTTGCCTAACTGGTTACGTAGTCGCTGTAAATTACGAATTAAGATTCGAATAAATATTTATTCGTAATTTTATATTTAATAGGTAGCAAACCAATAGTTGGATTTTGCGCTCGTAGCACACATTAATATTATTAGTAGTTGTTATACAGTCAAGGTTATCAAAAATAAATTAATTCCTTAACCGTCCGGTGGAATGAATATTTAATTAGAACACCTGATCTACATAAAAATAGACGGTCGAAATGGTAAAAATTTCCGTTAGCGATAAAACTAACTTTTCGGTGGGTACGTATGTACACAATTCAATGACTGTTCGTTTTTTTCCTTTATTATATTCAAAATTACTTAGCGAATTGCGAATTTTAAAGTATCAAGGAAGTAGTTACAACATTCTCCAAATCCATCTGTTAAAACATTTCAATTCCATTAAGGTTACATGATGGAATAGTTTTATTTACTTCTCTATGGGCATCGCACTATTTTAATATCATTTTAACGCACTTTTATCCTCACAGGTGCGGAAAATGATAGGCAACTTTCTAATTACGAAATATTTAAATAATCTCGATTAAGTTGGAATTTACTTCATTTAAAAATTACTTAGAACCATGATGTATTATTAATACAAACAATTGTCAATTGGAGATTGATGTAAATACATTACTAGTTGAATGATAGAATGGACCAATTCACTTTGGAATTCACCAGTAAATTTATCTAATATAACTCTGCGAAAATTGATGAATGACGCAAACGAAGCTAACATGAGCATCGAAGACATGGGGATGATTTATCAAATAATTGTTTCATTTTCTATTGATTTCAATGTATCGACACATCGACAATATTGCTAAGCTTACTTTGATTATTTAAACATTAATGATTTATTTCGTACACCAATAAACCTTAATAATCGGCGCACTGATCTTTATTCGGTGTAAAAAGATCTGAAGGTTATAACAGAAAATGACTCAATTATTAAATTTAAATGGAAATAGGAATATTTACATCTAATTGTCGATTTAAATAGTTGCAAATAGATTTGAATATATTAGATACAGACAAGCACAGAAAATCAACAGCATTGATAAATATGAAGTATTGTCCATTCGATTTATTAATGCTTTAGGAGTAGGTATTAAAAGAGACATATGCTTTTGGGTAACTATTTTTGGTGTAAAATTAGGCTAGTACATAAAAAATATAAATTAGTACATTGAAATATATACTTTGTATTAGTAATTTTCTCGAGTAGTCTTCTCGACAAAAATGATTTCTAAATTTTCTCATTTTTTTATACATGAAAGAATTTTTTTGAACATCCTGTAAGTTGTTTGCAATTTAAATTTCTCTATCTGCAGACAGTTTTGTTTATGGGTTTTTGCGCCTTTAAAAGAACTTGGGGCACTGCCAAATTGTTGTTTATGAAAAAAATATCCACCTACCTTGTGTCCAATCAAATTGGAAGTATTCATTATGATCATTAATTTTTTCCAATAGGTAATAAACAATAAAATAAATATATATAATTTCGTTTCAAAAATTCGTTATATAATATTAATTCTTGTTAATAAAATTATTGTTGTTACTGTATTCATTGAAAGTAGTGATTATCTATTTTTTTATTATTATGGTGCCAATATGTTTTTCAAAATTGCTGTAATTTATTAACATATTTTACCTACGATAATTGTCTTTTGTCAGTTAAATTTTAGTCTTAAAAAGTTGCGTCACCCTGTAAAAGTATTCATTTTACTTGAAAAATATGTCGAAAATGTTTATTTTACCTATAAAAATTAATTCCGACTACTTCAAAGTAAATTTGATTACTAATTGAAAGGTCGAAATTTCATCGGTTACTTTTAAAAGCCGATACTGCACTTACAAACCTACAAAATCCTGTAAATATTCATATATTAAAAATAATTTTTCAAAATAATTTATAGTGTAATTCCTAAAGCTGCTTGCAGCAATTTGTTCGGAATAAAATACTTTAGGCCACACTTAAAGATATTTTTGTATCACCGGATTTTGTTTGCGAGATTCGAAATTACTCATCTGATTTGGTTACTTTTTCGTTAAAAATAAATCTGGCGTTCCGCTAAATTAACTAGTAGTAGATAACTTGTTACTGTAAATCTGATCTTCCGGCAAGGCCCTCCTCTAATGTTTAACAAAATAAAAATATTTCTGGAATTGCCACGTCAATTTCGCTTATTCTGGCTCGGCTTTGATTTTCCCCGTTATCGTGTGGAGTTCTTCTTCGTAGGGCGCCGGCTCATCAACGAAGTTTATTTTACCTGCTTTGTACCAGACTATTACGTCAACTACAAAGGCGCATAATAATATCGCGCCCGTTGTACCTATAAGAGAATTTTCAAAAATAAGCAGGCTATGTTTAATATACGTATACAGGGTGTTAGTGCGATAAACTTCAGGGGGCGATTCTGCATGAAAAAAAGTTATACAGTGTGTCCACTTAAATTCGCACCATATGGGAAACTTTTTTATTGTTAATATTGCGAAAAAAAGTTATTCTTCATAAAAAGTTCTGCATTGTCCAAAACCTAAAATGCAATCATCAGATATTAAAAATTTTCAGTCGTATACGAGATTTGTCAAAAAATGTGATCTTTGCTCAAGAGTAAAGTACCTTTATTTTTGACCATATCGAAAATTATTATAAAGAAAAAATGTTTAGAATTAAAAATAACTTTCAAATATTCAATATTGTTTATTTATAAAAATATTTTTTTCGAAATTTTTTCTTGAAAAAATTTCGTGAAAATGTTGAAAATTTAAGTTTGCACTTTTTTGCATAACTAATTTAGGATGCACCGGCATTTTTTAAAAGTAGTACCGGATTTCACATTTCATTTTCCAAAGTTTTCACAGAGAAAATGTAAAAATATTTTTTATAAATAAACAATATTGAATATTTGAAAGTTATTTTTACTTCTAAACATTTTTTCTTTATAATAATTTTTGATATTTTCAAAAATAAAGGTACTTTAATCTTGCACAAAAATCACAATTTTTGACAAACCTCGTACACGACTGAAAATTTTTAATATCTGATGATTGCATTTTAGGTTTTGGACAATGTAGAACTTTTTATGAAGAATAACTTTTTTTCGTAATATTAACAATAAAAAAGTTTCCCATATGGTGCGAACTTAAGTGGACACACTGTATAAACATACCTATGTCGGCAAATGCTTCGTTTTCGAGATACGGGGTGTTTTATCTTAAAAACAAAGATAATAAAAAAAGATATAGTTAATTTACACATTAATTTACGTAATTTTAGATGCCAAAAAATAGCTAATTTGATCATTTATTTGATTATAATTTTGACAGTAGCCTACTACCGTCTAACGTCACTATAGATAACGATAGAAGAAATGAAAAATACACTTCAAGATGTTTTATTTTTTTATTCGAAAACGGCGCCCCTTACGAAATAAACACAAGAGAGCTTTTTTGTCACAAATTGAACGAGGAATTTATTCATAATTGAATTTTCAATTAAAATGCCTAAGTGACGTACCAACATAATTTTTTTCTTTAGAAAATATTTATTATTACCCGCATGCGCGCCAATGATGAACATAAAACTTTTAATTTTACATCAAAAAATGCGTAATAGTTACCTCTCAAAACTCACCAAATTTCATTTGAATATCTTGTCTGGTTTCATAGAAATAAATAAATCTTCGGTTTTTAAGAAGAATCTTTAACACCCCGTATCTCGAAAACGAAGCATTTGCGGATATATGTTTATATAGCAAAATATTATTATTTTTTCATGTAGAATCACCCCCTGCAGTTTGTCGCACTTATTAAATAACACCCTGTATATGTGTAATATAAAATAAGCAGGTTCATTTTGAAAGTTTTGAGTAGGTAAGAGAACGGGCAGAAACTAATTAATTTGAGGTGTTCGGTAGCAATCTTGTGATGAATAATAAAAATTCTATTGTAAGCATTTAAAAATATATGTAATTGCCAAGGTCAAAAATAATCAAAATTTGATAAGAGGTAACACATATACGCCCGTATCAAACAAGTTAAAAAAATGTTTGGCTCGAAATGAAATAATATTGAAAACCGTTTCAGTTTCGAATTTTCCAAAATTTGACTCTATAGAAAATAATTAACGAAAATTATCGTTTCGTGAGTTGGTAGAAGAATTCAAGATCATGTTTTATTCATTAAAACTCTTAAAAAAACCAACTTTTTCCCCAGTTCCTCACGAATTCATCGAATTTACATTAAAACACCTACAATTATACTAATTTAAACTTCAGCAATCTTTTGTTGTGCGCTTGAATAAATCTAGGTCGTTATGTGATAAGCAATATCTACTACAGTTTTCACGAAAATTACGTACCTACTCAAAACTTCAGCGTCTTCATCGATATCAATGTAGTGAATTAAATTTTTATGACCGAAGAAAATAAACTTACCGTGATAGAACATCCTGAAGACATCAGAGTCGTATAAACCGCAAGCGCCCTTTTCTCCGCACGACATTTTCCAAACGAGGCAAGCCGAATCAACCACTGCCCCGTACACAATGGGACAAGGAACGTTACCAAACAAACCAATAGCAAACTGGATCAACCCCAGAGCCATGGCCTTGTCCCTGGGATCAACGCATCTCAAAATCAAAAGCATAGAACCGACTTCTCCAGTCGAGTGAATAAAAACAAATAGAGAGAAGAGAGTAATGTAGAAGATGAAAGTATCACAGTCCTGTTCACAGTACCCAATTGTCGCGTTACCATACAGCTGGTTATCATCCAAGGTTGTGTTCATCGAATTAGTCATGTTCAGGCACATGCATTCCGAGTACGCTGCCAATTTTCCTCCCTTTTCCGTGTAGTTCAAGCATCCGGCGTGACACGGCGACAGATAAGTCCTTCCATCTTGCCCGCATATCGGAGTGAATTTATCTTTGTTGCAATCGCAGTAGGACGGGTTGCAATTCAGCTGGACCGTATCGAATCTGAAATGAGTTATTCCCATTAAGGAAACACAATTTCCCTAAATATAAAGTACTAGCTTTTTCCCGCGGCTTCGCTCGCGCAGGAAACCTACCTAAGGAAGTACCTAATGGTTAAGACTATTTATTTTTTCTGTCTTTGCTGAAAGTACTTCTTTATTACCTCGGGTAAATATCAACCGATTTTCAAAATTCTTTTTACGTTTTACTTTTTTTGAGACTATTTCGAAATCTCTAAATTTTATTTTTGTGAGGTTTTGAAAAATCGTGGTAAATGAAATTATAGCGCAGCGACGCAAGAATTATCGAATTTTGGGGAAAATTATGGTACAAATTGTTGTAAATATACTCCAGCACAAATAAAACACTAATTCAAATTAATGTTATAATGATGTATTTGAAATTTGAAAACTTATAATTACTTATTTTTTTATTGGAGTACACCTATGAAGGTTCGAATTGAATAGTCACCCCATAATGGTGAAACGGGAGTTCAGAGTTTGTATTGGGAAACAATTTAATTAATTTTATGTCATGTCCGCCTTAGACTTCGAAATAACTGCCATTTTCGCAATCAACGTCCCAAAAAACCTAAATAACGACACCCATCTCGATTATTAGGTTTATTTACCCCATTTCACCCCCTAAGGGGTTGATTTTCGGAAAATCACGAAAGACGTATTTGCTTATTTATTTTTGGGAATACTCCTACGAAGTTTCGAATCGAAATGTCTATTTAATATTGTTTCGCCATAAAAATTTTGAACCACCATTTTACCCCTTTAGGGGTTGAATTTCCAAATATCATTCCTTATTCCTTGTATACATCATAAAGGGAAACTCTGTGCAAAATTTCAGCTTTTTAGGTCCAAGGGTTTGGGCTGGGCATTGATGAGTAAGTCAGGACTTGTTTTTTTATATATTAGAAGATGGAATCGCGCGAGTTTTAATCTTATTTTAGGTACTTACTTGTTATCCATGAGCCCGGCCAGGTCGTTGGTCGGGCAGCCGATGAACATCAAAATGCCCATGCCTAAAACGCACGAAAAAAAATCATGAAATCACTGCAAGAACTGGTTTCAATTGGAGTTAACAAAAGAATCATTTTCATGTAAGTGCCGCTAATTATTAATGATTAATGATCGGTAATTAACAGCGAAAATATGTATAAATTATACATTACAAGAGTAACGACTACTTTTTTGACCTAAATTCTACAGCAATCATAAACTGTCGTAAACTCCATTTATCAATTACTATTGATTAATTCTGGAACTTGCTATTAAAGACGGCATAAAGGATTTGTAATAACAACAATAAATTGTTGGTATTAAATCTAGGTGTACACAATATTTTTTTAATTTACCTATTGCGTATAAAACAGCAGTCATCGCGATCCATCCGGCCACAAACCTAGCATTTGGTTTGACTTTTAAAATGAACACTCCACTTATTATTATCCCTATTCCCATCACAAGGATCCCACCAACGCCTAAAAACAGTTCCAATCGACACGAATTAGGAGGTAAGCTAAAATTTAAAATATTCGTTACTGACCTGATATCATATTTGCCGAAGGTGTCGGTAATCTAAACTGCGTTTCGAGGTACTTCGGTAAGAAAGTGTACAATCCAGCGATAGGTAAAATGTGCAAAACACTACTAGCAGTCCTGTACATAAGAATATCGTTGTTCAACAGCCTTTTAAGTGTTTTTGGAAAATCTGTAAGATAAATAATCGTGCACTTGATGCAGATGGTATTTTTGATATTTCCAAAATCATACCTCTTATACTGGGATGTTTCTTATCAGATTGATATGGTATTTTTTGGGCTTTTTTTGACCCGGCGAGTCTCTTTGGAAATGCAAACATGGCGAATGATGCTAGCATAAGTAGGGCAGATATAAGTACCAAACCTGATAATAAATAATAAAAATTGTATAAGATAAAATGTACAAATCTAAATGAAGTTCTAATATACCTAGCCACCACGCTCCGACCCATCTTGGATCCGACGAATCGATTTTAGGATCGATAGATAAATCAGCGTAAACACTCGTACATAGAGCTCCCACTATGAATCCCAATGCAGGTCCCAAAATTCTAACCCCGATTGTTATGGCTGAAAAGAAACATTAATTTAATGGAAAACTTGGAAAACAACACCAAATTATCCCAATTTTCTAACAGCTCAGTACAATAATCTCATTAGAAAATGGTTGTTGTTAGGAATGAAGTTAGGAAGTTACTTACCAAAATATAGAGCCGATTCCTTACTGGCAACATTGTCATCGATATAAGGAATACCTAATGTGTAAACAGCCGTTTGACCCATACCGACCCCGAGTAAACTTATAAAGAATATGGCTAAAACTATGTTAGTCACAGATGGTGCTAGCTGGTAACCAGAAGTAACAATTTCTTCTTGGCAACTTTCCGCATCTAGCGGTATACCCGTACTAAAATTATCAGACACAGTATAATTGGCGTAACTTAGCAAAAACGACGTGATGTTACCGTCCTTGGATTTACAGACGTTGGGGTCCCTAACTACACCAGTTAGTTCGTTCGCGTTAATCAATTGTCTACCGTAGATAAAGTGTGGCAAGGAACAGGTGAAAGAGGAAACGGCGAATAGTACCATTCCCCAAGCGATCCATTTGGGTCTGTGACCCTGACCCCCGTAATACGTTAAGAGCAGGGACGATCCGATCTGCCCTATTTCCGTTGCACTCATTATTATGCCCGTTATTTTCGATTTAATATTAAAGAGTTTTTCGATCGTAGTGACGCTACTAACGAAGTACGTGTGGTACATTCCTTGGAGCACCCACGCCAGGCAGAAAACTATCAGAAACGATTGTTTCGAAGCGAACTTCTGAAGCCATTCGGGAGATAAAGGGCCCAAACCGCACTTCATCGGCTCCTCGACGTCTTTGTGAGTTCCATTGCAATCCTGCGTCAGGCTTGTTTGTTCTTCGAGCAGCTCGTTCGTCGGCCCGTTGTTGTTGCTGGATTTCTCCAGCATTCTGTGGTTTTCTAGGAGATCGTCTTCAGCTGTCATCGTGCTTATTGTAAAATCAGACTATTTTTTTTGTGATGCGTTGGTTGCGAAGAAATATCACTTTGGTCTAAATTTTGGTTAGTTAACTTGGGCAGTGTAAATTCTCAACCATCTGAAACCAATAAAAAAACGCTAGACAAACTAATTTCGCATGGGAGATAAAAGCGCGCGATAAGAGAAAACCAAACACTGACGTGACCTCTGTCTCTATATTTACGGCAGTGTCAGTTATTGAACCTAAATTTTGAAATATCGCTCGCCCCTTGTAGAGCATCCGCAAATAGACGTTCCACATTGCGGGGCCGGTACAATTTCCAGAAACTCCTTTACCGTACAAACGCGTGCCAAAATATCCCTGCCGGTTTTTTCGTATTGATCCGTTCCAAAAATGTCTGATACGTCTGTCTGTGACGTCACAAGAAAATCGATAGACATAGATACATATTATTTACTAGTAGCTGAAGGCGTCACTAGCACACAAAGTTCACTGAACTGAGTAAAGGCAACGTTTCGAGTTATTTTTCAAGAAAATCAGGAGCGGCACTACAATAGGGATGAACCTCTAATTCCTCGACTTGAGCTTCATAAAAACATTTTATAAATATGAATTAGCACTCTAGTAATAAACCTCATATTAATAACCCAAACATAGATCATGAAAAGTCTTTACCAACTTTAATAGACTACAGGAGTAAGTAATTTTCGTAACACGCCGCTGGTTTTATATATAAAAATAGTCTCCTCAATTCAATGATAATTCCATTCCACGCGTATAAACAAAAAAATTAAAACGGCAATTTAACTGACCTACAAACGCACGTTCACGAACACCCTGTACAAGTATGATGTAAGAATCAAAGAGTGCACATGCGTTTGCGTCCCAATTTCGAATTGACAACAAACAATCAGCAAATGTCCCAAAGGAACTGCTAAAAAGTATCTCAAGGAGCAATGAAAAACACATAAGGAGAAGAAGAGAACAAAAGATATGTAAATACTCTGAAAGAAAAATTCCATGTTAAATTCAAGATTATTTTGGAGTATTCGATTCTATTACAAGACCTTGATTGAAAATGCGCTGGTATCAATGTGAAAAAAAGCGGAGGAATTACATTTATTAGTGCCATACATTGCATTACTTTAACCAAATGAATTATGGCTGCGGTGCATAAGCAGTCTATACAATATAAGGTCAATGTCGTGATTATAAATCCAACGAAATGTATGTAAATAGGTTAACAGAAGTGAGAATGCTCTGTGTAGAAAAGAAACATCATTTCTTAGGTGTTACATGTACGCAATGTTGATCGTTTTATAGAAAGGGAAAATAAATTCTGAATATTACTTAGACAAGGTCGGATTTTTTATGGAAAATTAATTTGTTTAAGATGAAACTGATTTACATCGACTTATTCCACAAGACCTTCTCATGTAAATGTGGACTAGAAAATTTTACTTTATTTAATGTCTACAACTTGAGGCGAAAATCTAAATGAGATTTTAATATTCTATAAATTTTTGATGTATTTATTACACCCTGTATTTTCATCTTATTATGCTTACACGAAATTCAAGGTGATACTTTACTCGATCCTCTTATTATTCGTGACTTACATTAACTTTGCCATTATCATTATTGGGTATACCAAATAAACGCTGGTTAAAAATACTGAATTTAAAAAAATAAAAAAACCTTAAGTAATCAATTCAAAATGATTTTCTCGTAATTTTTGTCTTGCAATAACAGAAAACTGGAACAAAATTTACTCATGAGCTCTCGACTAATTCAGGAAAAATTATTTACAAGTCCTACACGATTCTTTGAACTTTTACGAATTCATTAATTTTTATTAGAAAATAGCTGTTGTTTTTTCTCAACATGAATGTAATATACCTACTAAAACACCTCGTTCAAAATTACTACGATATATAGGAGTATTTAAAAACTGAGCATTTTGTTTTCATGAACTATGAACTTATTTATTCCTATTGTAATTATTTGAAATTGTAATAGATTACTAGGCAATATAAACGATCAATTACCAGTCCAGACTAGGTATAAAACACATTGATCATGTTGTCTAATGGATTTATTTTTCTCTTTAATTGTTTCATAAATCGACCGTCAGATGTAACGCGTACACTTTTACTTTTTATTCGCTACATCCTCTCCCAGAACCACTCGATTTTTATTACCGATAGAAATTTGTTTAAATATATATTTCACATACTGATCAATTCATCGATACAATTTATTTTTTTCTGCTTATTTATTTATTTATTTTTAACTTACATTGTTATCTCTATTCCAGAGATGTCTCGTGTTTTGTAAATAATATTTATGCAGTTAATGTCATGTTTGCGCGGATAAATATAATATAAAAAATTACACATTAATGTTTTTTTATCTATCACGAGATAATATTGTCTTTTAATGAGTAAATATTTAATTTCTTTAATATAACATAATGGAGTCTATTTTTACTTTAGCAATATAAAAATTGCTAAGATACATTTCATTGTCTTCCATAGATTAGGCGTAGTCTTTAGTAAAATACATATTTAAAAAATAATAGATATATGTATGTTAAATTATTTAGGAATTAAGAGCTTTCTCGCTTTTATTACCTTAATCTTAAAAAATTGGACCGGTTAAATACGAAAAAGAAAGTTGAATTTTAGTGCCGAGACGTATAACTGTACGCATTCGAAATATAAAGCTTTGTTACGTAAATTTAAAAATCTATACTTACAAAGCCATTGCGGAATGAAAAATCGGAATACGCACAGAATTTAAGATTAAAATAATGCAGTAACTTTACTCAGAAGTGTAACGAAATCACTGCCAATTGAATTCGAAAAACAATTTTTAAAAACATTGATATAATCTCGGTAAAAAATATTTGAGCCAGAAGGCTAACCGAAAATGATAATGATGATTTGTTTGTTTTGAAAGAGCCGTGTTTAGTCTGTTATTTATAATAAGTGCACCTAACTGCATCAGTTATCAAATTTGGCAATGTTTGTGTCGCTCCTTCCAGCGAGATTAAACGAAATGCATGAAAACGCGAATAAAACAATGAGCAAACCAACAATCATTCATCCGCGATAATTTATAGTCATCTTAAAAGTTTTGAACTTAAAGTGCAAACGCGCGCATAGCTTCCTGCTAATTTGAATTTCAGGAAGATATAAAACTCTCCTCCTTACAAGTACTTCCTTATTTCTGATTGACACAGGCAGAATTTACGGTAGCCACAAAACGGTACAGATATATTTATTACACTTAAAAGTCAGCATTGTTACATACCTCAATAGCTCACAGTGTAAGGCAAGGTGCATGCTCATCTTTATTCAAATGACTTAATGTTTTTCCATTCGGTTCTTAGTTCTAAGCAGAGGCGTACGAGCGATCAACAAAGGAAATTGTATAGATTTGGAAATAATTAAATTCGCTACATTGTATATGGTATTAAATTAGAAAATGTTTGTGCTAGTAATAAATTATTGATTTTCCCCCATAAATAAATTGTATCACATTTAACCAAAAACAATAAAAATAAACAAAAAAGGTTCATTAGTGAGTAAAGATCAGAAATTTCTATTTAAAAATAAATAATTTGCGAACAAAAATCTATTATTTACTCGACGAGTCGTAGAAATTCAGTAATTACTGCTTATGTACCAGCAGAATAAATAAAGTAGAAATATAACTTGCGTTCTCAAGTATTATTTTTTTACTTTTAACAAGTTTTTTTAAGTTGCTTGTACGCCTCTCTAGCAAAGCGTCTACATTTTTTATTCAGTTGGCAGTGGTAGAGTTTACTGACCACAGGTAGCCAATTGTTTCCGTATTACTTACTATTCTGGATAACGTAGGCTGGTGTTGCAAATATAATTTTGTCTATTATTTCATATGCAAATTAGTAAATGGCCAATAAAATATCTAACTTTGGTTAATTAAAATGTACCGCACAAATCAAAATTATTAGTGGTATTGATTATTTTCAGTACCATATTTATGTACGTTCGTGTGACATATGAATAAATTAAGTTGTAATATACATACTTAAACATTTACATAACTTAATAATGGCATTTGCATACATCCACTTATAGGGTGTGCCGTCAATGTTAAAAATATCCTTACGAATGAAACAAAAAATCGCCATTAATAAAGAGTTAGAATTTTTATGAAAAATAATCTTCAAGTAGTACGCTAACCTTAGAGCCGTGCGCAAGGTTATGCAAATAAAGTTCACTGCTGAGATCGTAAACGGTAAAATATTAAAGTAGGCAATTATTTTTGCTTTTAAAAATTGTTTGAGTTCTTGTTTCAGCCACTTGCATGCGTACAGTACGTCCGATAAGCTCATAACAAATTGCTTAATTCTCGCAAGTACCCACCTAGGTAATCCACTTTAAATTCTGCAAAAACTTGAGCCTTCCTTAGGACTTTCTCTCAAATCACCACAATCGCACATCAGACAATTTCTAATTAAAATAACCGGCATAATGAAGGTGAAAATATTTTTATTAAACTTTTTAATAACGCTTAATTAAAATCTCCTATATGATAATCGAGAGCTGAATTTTGATTGACGCGACGCTCAAATTCACAAAGGTGAAACACGAGTTTTGAACGGGGCGTAAAAAGTGAATGTCGAAATTAAGGCTATTAGACAAAAAAAAATTAGAACGAAATCTCACGCGGAAAAGTTCAAAATCGATATCGTCCTCTTAACACATATCTCGCGAACAATACGAGAAAGTAAAAATTCGCCAAACTGCCAAACCGCTATTACATTTGATGATGACCTCGTCCAAACATCTTGATTTCTAAAAATGAACATGAAAAGTGAAACCAGTATAAAAAAACCTGAACAAATTCGCTCTAACTAGATCCATAGTTTCTGCAAGTCGTACATACGAGGGTAGGCCAAATAATTCGCGCTCGGTAGATTTTAGCGTTAGCATGAGACGATTCTAACTGCTTTCTCTCTCGTATGTAATTTCCTCAATTAGAATCAATTAGAGTCGCTTTACTTTTTAGCACATTTTATTGAATATAATGGATAAATCGTATAAGACAGATGAAACTAGTAAATGAAAAATTATCTACTAAAGCTTAAATTATTCATTCGCTACAATTTACTCATTTTATTTGGTGCCCCTTGCGGGTGTGAATAAAATCTACCAGGTTTTCAGCGAGCATTATTTGAAAATAAATAAACTCGCATGCACGTAGGAAAAACCGTTTAGAAAATAGGGTCAAAGTAACATCAAATTTGTCTAGCATGGAAATAAATCTAATTAAAAATCCAGAGGTGTGATTAGATTCGAACGATTAGGAAAAACCCAATAGATAAGTTGTGAAACCGACATAAATTCATGTACCTTATTAGCGCCACATTTGACTACAAATGAGGAGAAAAAATCGCTAAAATGTCAGCGAAAGCTTGCAAAACGTTTTAATTTTCCCTAAGCAGTAGCAATAGATTAGTACTTATATAATTCGTGTAATTTTATTAGAATGCAAGTAGCACGTTCAACTTTTTTAAGATCCAATATTATTTTCATGAAATAAAGTAATTTGTTGAAATCCTTCCCACTTAATAAATTTCTTCAACCTACACTTATTAAATAAATTACTAATTATATATTTCTATAATTGGATGATGTAAGAAAATAACTAGATAATTTCAAAAAAATTGTCGACTGGCTTTACTGCAATTTACTCGAAACTACCTCATCATTAATCAATTTTAACATAATTTTTTCGTAATTCGCATTTTCTAACGATCTTCCCATAAGTTCCAATTTAGTTAGTCCATTAAGTTTGTTTAAAAATAGTTTCAGTAGCCAGTTCGCAGAACAAAAACTTCAACACGACCTAAATATCCTTTCCCACAAAATACACACAAATTTTATAAAAATAATGAGAGAATTTTCTATCAACTATTTTTTAATTCATACTTTATGCAGTTTTATTTCGAAAATATTGCCTGTACTTTAATATGAAGTAAGTGAATGAATGAACTCATAATTCATTTTATTGGATTTAAAAAGTTAACTTTAATTATGAATTTCACAGATTTGTGCAATTTTATTACACTTAAATACTTGTTGCCTCTCTTACAACTGATTATTAAATAAGCAACATATCTGAATTAATTGCATATTATGGGTACTCTTATGGGCTCAAATTTGCAGTTATGGGTACGCTTACAAAAAAAATTGACGTTTCGATTTTATATGTATAATAAAATCAACAACACTTTTAGCAAGATATCGCAAATAATATTGAAATAAATCCCAATGTCATTGTCACAAACCGAATTCACGGTTACGCTCAATTTATTTCACGGTGAATTTCTTATCGGGCCTTCGGTTAAAAAAACGCAAAAGTTCGAGTGGCTAATACGAAGAGCAGTGTATGTAGTAAAATTAATATGCGAAAAATGCAGGTAGAAAAACGATCGCAAGTAACGTGGAATTTCTGGGAATTTTTGGGAATAAATTCGGCAACATTAACTTGCCGATTATCTTTCTCAGCCTTGGAACGTCTTTTCAACATAAACCCTGCAGTGGCGGACTTATCTTAAAGCACGCATCGTTTAATGACCGCTGGAATTGCCTGTATCAAGCAAAGATGCAGTAAAAAGAAATTGGTGAATTTATTTTAATCCATACAATCACTAAGTGGTAGCATATGGATTTTATTTAAGTGGAAAGTATTTTTAGAATTGATTAATAATATAAATTAATTATTTACACTATAAGAAGGTATATGGGCATATTTTTAATTCGGTTATTTAGATTGCTGGTTGTTTGTATTACATTGGTTTACTATTTTTTTATTGTTAAAAATTAGAGAATTATTTTTTATTTCGCCGAAATATTTTTGTGTAAAATATAATGTTTTGACCTATACGTAATACCAATTGATCATTAAAAAATCTGATAATCACATTAAACGATAAGGTATCAGTAAGTTTGCCAAAATTGTTGCTCAATACATTTTTCCTTATGCTTGTTTTTCTGTTACTAACATATAAGATAAACGATGATTGTAAAATTTTAATATTTTATAAAGAGCTTATTTGCGAAATTTTTTTATGTAAAAATTTAATATTAGTTTTTAGTAGAAATTCTATATTTACTATCAATTTGATTTGAGTAATTGGTATTTTATATGGGAAAGCTTTGGTGAAATTTTTTGAGCATTTTTAAATATGGATAAAATAATTCAGTGAAATAATAATAATTTTGGGATATGGGGAGTAGAGCCGTTTCAAAGAGAGTCCGCGCCGCTGAGGGTCAGTGGCTGAATTGCAAAAACTTGAGACGTCTGCAAACGGAGAGATACCAAAAAAGCCGGCGCGAGCCTCAGTCAGATATAAAATTCAGATCACGGTGTCAAAGCCGAAAATCGAAAATGCACCGAAAGTAAAAGGAATAGGTTTTGGTACAGTCGAAAGTCTCACCTGAACGTGCAAAAGCTGCACCGTACCACGGACCCCGGCAGATATCAGTACCAAAATGCGAAGAATATGCCGAGACATTAGTATCACAGCAGCTGTGAAGGATACATCTGTAAACAATGACAGCAGTGGCGATTCCCGAGTCACGAGCACGACTCACGGCACAGACTGAGAAGAGTGCGAACGAAAGTGTCTAGAGAACCAACACAGTGTTCGCACAGGCACAGAATCACTTTCTCCCGTGCGCGGCACGATAACGCCAAGCCGCAAACGCACAAAATACTCGAAACGTCGAATGAAATTCGTGAATACGCACACACATACGCACCGCTACGCACCCTCCCTTAGCGCCGCTTCCCAAATACTGTGAATTGTGAATATGCCCGCGTCTTGGCTTGCCTTTGCCGATTCGCACTCAATCCTCAGTTTGCTGAGGATCGCCGTCTGTTTTTATATTAGCCACACAACACGGTGCCGCCGAATCCGCCGATGTCGCGCTGATTACTATATCGTTACTATATGGACTGGCCATAAACACTAGACCAGTTCTCCAAAATTTACTTGCAACAAACCCCACCTTCGTACACCGGTGTCTACGAATTTTATGATTATGCTATACGAAAATCTTTTAGCAAAAATTTGCAAGTGCTTGCTAATGGACTAACTTTTTGACACCTGAATTTATTAATCCTTTCATAAAAATTTATATTCACAATTATATTTATTGTCGACCACCCTATTACATGCTCTATACCTTTAATACAAAGAATCTAAACGTAAAAATTTATTACTCAGCTTTTCATAAATCTACATTAATAGAAGCCCTTCCAGCCACACACGTAACAAACTTTCCAAAAGTTCAAACATATATCATCCCTTCAGGATTTCCTGAGTTTCTCAAATATTAAAAATACACCCAAAAATATGAATAATAAATAAACAATCTTTTCAATCACATATCTGCAATATTCGTTATACAAATCATTAAACATGAAATAAAGTTGAAAAATTGGTAAGCAACAAATGTCCAATACCTACAGAAAAATGTTGCATTATACCTAATCATTAAAATATTTGAATATGTAACATTTTGATCGAAAACAAAATGATCGCCCACGTTTAGAATAATTTGGTTGTCTGATATCAAGATCGGGCTATCAAACATGTTTTGCTCTTGCTGATGATAGTGTTCAGATGTTATAAATTTACATTTATTGTTTATAGAGAGGTACCGCAGAGGTGAAACAAACTAGTGGAAATAATTACATCAGATGTCCTTTAATTCTAAATTCTCATTTATTTGTTAAATTAATTTGACTATTAAAATGTATTATTCGGCAATGTGAGGTAAATTTTATAATGAAAAATTGTATTCTTCAAATTACATGTTGAATGCTGAGCGAAAATATTGTTTCACCAATATTGAAATAATAATATATAGGAAGATTAAGTATGAGAATAAGCTTCAGCAAGCTTTAATTACTAGAATATAATTTTTAAACTTTTTATAACACTTTCATTTTTAGATTGAGAGGAATTAATTAATACATTTTAAAATTCAATTAAATTTCTCTCCGATAAATTTCAAATTAGAAAAATGTGTATACTTAAAGGCATAACAAGCGGTGTAACTATTAATAAAATATACATAATGGATGATAAGATAATTCTGAATAATATCTTCATTATGTATTGCTATTTATCCTCAATTAGATGTAAGTACTTCTTATGCTTACATCGATGATATAGAAAATGCTCATTTACAATATAAGGTATGTTAATAGAATGTTGATGTAAGTATTATATGTAAAATAATGTAAAGACAACTCAAACACGGCACTCTTTACATCAGATCTTATAGCATGTATTTCAGATGTACTAGGTACAATCATTATGGTGTATCTATGGTACTATGGTGGCAATCGGGTGAGCGCTGTCGAACTGCCACAAGTTCCAATAAGAGAAGGATGTGTTGGTTTCATAAGATGTTCTCGCTAACAAGCGTTTAGTTCTAAGTGAGGTCGCGAAAGGCGCCACCGTGTTTTTGCACTTTCTGCGAATTTATCCGAAGATGTCCGTTTCTCGATTGAACATTCCTAGGCGAATCTATTTATTAGCCTTGATTTGATTAAAAATTCCTAAAACAAAAATCTTGGTATTATCTACATTGTTGTTCCAGTCATTACTTTATTTGGGCAGTCGTCAATTTCGACCCGCCCCTAACCTAATACTCTCGTAAAAGCCTTTACACTGTAAGATACCTTTACCTCAGATTAATAAGTAAACATAGATACGGCCTTCCCTATACTTCCCTATTGGTTTGTTTGACTTCTAAAATAACAAATGAATTGACAGCATGGTTGCCAGTTTTTCAATTAGATAAAGTTTTATCGGAAAAAATTACAACAATGAAAATGATTATAAACATTTTTTTCATTCTTCAAATACTTTTATTTTTAATTTCTTACTTACAGACGAAAAAATTATTATTTTACTCATTAAATATTGTGACTACCTATTTTTAGGCAACCCAGTTTACATATTGGTGTGTGTTGGTTTATTATTGTTTTACGATGAAACTCGGATACAGGTATATTTAACTTTCCCCATATTACTAAACTCTATTAAAGAGAGGATTCTACATATTTTATTATTATACACCACATACCACATAAAACTATTTATGTCGTCGTATTTTACACTGTAACAAACTAATATTATAGGTACTTGTTATCCGGCTTGGATCCCAGATCGATCCTGAGGAAACACTAAACACGGATCGAGTCGATTACTCGACGAAGAAAGAAGATACCGGATCGAGTTGACTCGACGAAGAAAAGTTATCTCGGGTCAATCCCGATCCGATCACTGGATCCCGTATGTTAACGGGGTAATTTTCTACAATTTCGAGCCGAAAAATTCATCGCACACTCCCTATCTATAAACTACAATTTTGAACCACCCTGTATATTTAACTAAGTTATATCGTTTTAGAAACTAATAAAATGGACAGCTAGAAAGTAAGGCGGTAAGAAATTCAAATTTACACCAATGCTGCCATCTACGCTTACTTGAAAGCACAATCTACTGTATAGACAACCCATGTTACACAACTGTATACTTGGATTGCCTATAAAAAATTAGTCGCAGTTATAATGATAAGCAATAATTAACCACTTGCAACATATTTTTTTTACTTAAATATTATTTAATTTAATTTGATTTGTTGTAATTATGAAATCATTTAACAAGCATCATGTGAATTGACCTAAATCTTCCGGTGAAATTCTTTGAAACATCACTGTCATTGTCAATATCGACCAATCAAAATAGTTTTACAATGACAGGCACAATGATTTTAATTTTAAGTTTCTAGTGATAGGTGAGAAGTGTATTTATTTTTATGGTCAATTTTTACGATTTACCTTCAGAAACTCTTCAAGAATTTTATTAAAATAGTGAACATTGAATCCATGATTTCCATAATTGTGGTGTTACGTGTTTAAGCGTTCTGTTGTAAAACCTTATTGAGAATATACGATGCAACCATTTGGAGAAAACATGTCGAATATTCCTGCCTTTTTAGGCAAATTATGGAAAATGGTAAATGATCCCAACACTGACCATTTGATTTGTTGGAGCCAGGTAAGCGTATTTTGCGTTTTCGTCTATAATTTATCCATTGGATCTATTTAATACACCTGTTAGTCACTTCAAGGCTATACAGGGTGCCTAAAAATAATATTCGTCCTTTAATCAATCAATGCATTATACAGGAATGCACCTATTATCATAATATAATTTTACTCAATGAGAATGAGATGTTTTACATTACTTTATTCTCTTATACTAAAGAATTACAATTACTAAAAGTTACGAATGTATTTCAATGATATGCTTTAAATTTTTAGGCTGGTAACAGTTTCATTATACAAAACCAGGCACAGTTTTGGTATGAATTGTTGCCGTTATATTACAAACACAATAACATGAGCAGCTTCGTTAGGCAGCTCAATATGTGTAAGTAAACGTACACGATTTGAATCCCTTTACGTTAACAAAATTGATTTTTAGATGGGTTCCATAAGATATCCACAATTGAAAATGGTACGATGGATGCGGACAAAGACGAGATACAATTTTTCCACAAATACTTTCAGAAAGACCAGCCTGAACTCTTGAGAAATATAAAAAGAAAAGTAATGAATGTGCCCAATGTTTCATTTGATTTTTAATTTGTTAAATTTTTTAAGGTTACTGTGGCTAAGTCCGAAAATAATATTCAAAATGTGTTAAAATTCGACGATTTATCCAAGGTTTTCACAGATGTTAAGCAGTTATATGGTAGGCAATCTAATGTCGATTCGCAATTAAGTGCTATGAAGCAAGAAAACGCTGTATTATGGAGAGAATTAGCTATGCTTCGACAAAAACATTTGAAGCAACAGCAAATAGTCAATAAAGTAAGTAACTTTAACTTAAATTAGGAAGTTAATACTCTTAATAATAATGTTTATCGAATTCTCAGCATTCATCGATTACAGAATGCTTATTTTCAATATGCGATAGAATTATAAAAACAATTTAAATACTTTCCAGCTGATTCAATTTTTGGTGACACTAGTGCAACCTTCTCCTTCATCGAGAATGGGTGTCAGTGTGAAGAGGAGGATGCCTCTCATGTTGCATGAAAGTCCAATGAAAAAGCCGAAAAATAAAAAAACCAATTGTCATGATAATGATAATGGGCCAACTATACATGAATTGGACAGTGAGATTGAGATTATGCCAGATGAGCTCTTTAATCAAGATATTGAAGCCGAGGGAACGGTATGTTAAAATGTTGAAAATGTTGGAAATTCAATGATAGTTTTATGTGAATTTTGATTAGTTACCTTGGAATGCGATGGTATTTGACCAAAACAGATATAACCAAAAAGCGATAAGATAAAAGTTTAACAAAATTTTATATTCATTTTTTTGGAAACTGAACGAAATTTAATAAATTAAATGACCATGATTTTGTGGATAAATTTCTATTTTATTTTCTTATCATTAAAATATTTTTTGATAGATTATTAAACGAAATTAGTCTAATTTAGCACTAATTTTTTTCAACAGGGGGATTATGTAAGCATCATATAAGCAATACTAGACGTTTCTACCCTGGCTAATATATATAAAATAAATTAAATATAATAATCCTAATCATATCCAATTATATGTAAGTACACATCAAGTTTTCTGGAAATGACAAAATCAATTAATATTTGGTTTAAAACTTCATCATGTTTAATTGAACTTTACAGGGTGACAGTTTACAGGTACACCCTGTATATTTCGTGTGTAAACGTGCTTATATAACGATATTTCTTTAACAAAGTAATAATCCCTTTTTAAAAGTCATCCAAAATGTTATATATGAATAAAAAATTTTAATAAACTTTTCTATTTACCCATAAATCATCATTACTCCACTACAAAAATTTTACTATCATTTTAATTATCAGGTAACAAGTCCCCAAACATCCGTTACATCTCCACCGACTCCTCATACTGACTCTGTGAAACCTTCCACAGTCTCAACAAGCAAAAGTAACGCACAGGACGGGTTATCTGAAAATTTATTCATTGTAAGTTCACATTAAAAAAGTTTATCATTTTTCTTACGTAAATTTTATCCTTCTATCCATTTATTCAGGAGCTTGATCCTGATGAATTACTGATGGAAAGCCAAGCCTCCGGTAATCAACAGACAAGCGAAAACGACGAGAAGGTATTTTTAAACCCGATGGGAGGGAACACGCTTCTCAGCAACATAGCCAATGGAAGTTACAACGCGAATGTGATAAACGCAAAGAATGGAAAGAAAATTAATAACAACAAAGTATCCGATAATATACTAAACAGCTTTCTGGAATTCAATTCCAAGGATAACAAGGATGATCTGACAGTCGCTACGAGGATAAATAACGGGTGAGTGCTGCTGTAGGTAAAATAAATTCAACAATATGGAAGATTTGATTTTTTTAAATATAATTTGTTGTTTACATTCACCTAGGCGCTTAACCTAAAGTGTAATGTAGTTTACAAAATAACTTTTCTTAATCAAAATTGATGACGTTAGTACGCTTGGTACTAATGACTGTTGCAGGGATGATCTAGATTCGCACTTGGAGGCCACGCAGTCGGAGCTGGACCAATTAAAAGACATTTTAAGGAGTTGCAACGGTGTGGACGCTAACGCCTTACTTGGAGTAAGTATCCCAAGAGTAAGTACTCAAGAAATCGATAACATACAATTAACTGGTTCGCATTTTAGTTGTTTACCGACGAAACGCCGTCGTTTGGGCTACCCTACAATCCTGGTGGTGACAACGAGAAGAACAACCTTTTGGATACTGGACCAAGTAAGTAACTTATATTGAATATTTATAGGTGATATTTTAAATTTATTTATCGATAGCTGATCCCATGGTTTCTGGGAGCGAGTTGGCTACATACGGCACAAATCTGATAGATTTCAACGAGTTATTCGACGATTCACTGGATGGACAGGATGCGGCTCCTTCCAAAGATTTGCAAACACAAATTAGTAATAGCACAATAAATACGCCCATGGTTGTTAAGGACCAACCGGTTTTTCCCTCTTTGAACAAGGATATGTAATTTATTTGATGACCTCGTGATTTTTGCTTAAGGGAGGAAACCACATTAGAAGGCTGTTGACCCTGTTTTTTCAGGATTTTTTTTGATGTCGAGAATTAATTGGTATTCATTTGATTTATTGATTTGATTTATTGATTTATTGATTCAGTCAAATTTTGACATCATTTTCTTTATATTTCAAATTTTTATGAATTTTTTTGGTTAATTTCAGCCAAAAATGACAAAGTTACGCTGTGATGTCCGTTAAAGGTTGTAAATATAGTTCTCGAAACTATAGATATCAAAAATGTTTTGATTTCACATTAATAACTTATTTTCTAAGAATATGAACCTCAATACAGATGAAAATAATGAAAATTAATTTTGTGGGCTTTGGAACAATTTACTTCGATTTTAACGATTTACTTCAGTCATTTCGAGATAAACTGAAAAGTATATTGAAGAGCGTTTGAAAATATATTGCTCGATGTGCAATCAGTTAGTTCTATGCTTATAAAATCTAAATGAATGCGAATTTCGCTTTGAAATTTCTACAGCGTATTCTTGAATAATTAAGCTAATGATTTATGCAATGAAAAATTGGATTTTTTGAGCCTCTTAATGCGGTGTCACCCCTTAAATTGACAGTATTAATTTAACGGGTTTTCCTGAAAGTTAAAAAGTTTCCTCAATATTCAAACTACATACTTAAAAATAATGGCTATTTGTACTGCATTTTGTACTGTCAATATTGCTTAAATTACTAAAATATATATCATCTTCATTTTTTGTTGTGCAGCAAATTAATCAATTATCGAATTGCAGTGTCGCAGATTTTGAAAAAAAATTCGAATTTCCAGAATAAGTTTAAACATATTGTAGGTAGTCTTGGAAAATCATTGTTACATTTTCATTGCTTATTCAAAAATCGAGCATGTAGGTAGTATTATACACAAATATTTTGAATCTTAACAAACGCATTTCAAACTTGTAAAAAGTTTATATTTATAGTAAAGATTAAATTATTTCGCGGAATAGTTAACATGTTTATAATAGATGACTTGTAAATATGGAGACTGTGGCCTTTAAATATATCGAATATATTTTTACACTCGGGAATTGTTTTGAATACATCATTTTCAACTAAAATACTTCAAGTATATTAAAATTAGATAATTAAATGTAATCTTATTTTTGATTAACATAATGTTTGGTAATGTAAATATTAATTTTTGTTTCTAGATTCTAGATTCTCATGGATAAAAATTCAGGTTTTATTTTTATGACCCCTTCAATTTTTGTATTTTAATTATTTTTAAAAAGTTGCATTGTAAATGTATATTACATCGCCGTTTCCATATTATATTTATTTTTTCGATCTTAGTGATACAGGTACCTATTAGGTTAATGTAACAGTTTTTTTTGTTATTTGTTAATAAATCGGTAAGACAATTGGTTGTTTTTCATTATTAAATTTAACCAGAAACCTCTAGTTTGCAGTGATGTGGTGAAGTGTGAATTGGAGTTGCCAAGGGTAAGTAAAATAAACACAATTTGTACTATTTATAATATTATTTAATGTTTGTCCAATGAACACATTGTCATTAATAATTAACAGATTACGCCATTTACAGAGATTCTGAAAAGTCAAAAAATATTGATGTAAATTAATAGATATATAAAAATACTATTTTTGGCACATAATGCTATGGCACGAATCCATAAACAGAAATCTGCCGGTGTAAAAAACAAAAATTTTACCTAAAAATCCAAACTTATAATTACAAACTATAATTCAATTGGTTAGAGCGAATAATTTCAAGACAAAAATCTTCATAAACAATATTAAATGGACAATACATTATATTAAAGAATATTATAATTCAATTAACAAGTACAATTCATAATTAAGTTATTCATACCCTAACATTCTTTTCGTAGGGAACATATCGACAAAGTTAAAACAATGCTATTTCAACCAAACACAATTACAATAAATTTAATACTGTTTAATGGCGCGACCTGGGCACTAGCTACTTTAGTGACACATCAATATAAATAAATAGATTTTAATATTTTAAGGTACCTTTAAGGCTAGTCAAGATCACTAGTGCACTATTTATCCCTACACTTGCGCAGCTGCACGAAACATAGTATAGTTGGCCGTCCATTTTTAAAGGAGTGGCAAAATCTTATATCTGATTTAGAAAATCATTGCATATAATACAAAACTTGAGAATGTTTTTTTTTATAATCTAAATATAAATAGTAAATAAATGCCTTACTCGAAATACTTGAGATTCGAAATATTGGAACAAGTATAATATTTTTGTTCCAAGACATTCGTCAAATTTTACATTATAGGAGCATAAACTGAATTTCTGTTTAACTTTGATTTCTTATAAGTTCCATAAAATTTCTATATGAAAAAAATATACATTTTTTATGTAATTCCTTTGGATAACAAACTTATTAACAATAATATACATTTCAACAAATTTTCGAAATTAGGATATAGTATTTGTTATTTCAATTAATTTTTGATATCGTAAGATAAATCTATATAATTATGTTAATAACAATAATTGTTAATTTGAAAATGCAATAATCGTAATTCATTAATATAGTTAAAACATTTGATAATAGTATATTTTTACTTATAAGATCTTCAATCAAAAATATATCAATTATATTTTCACTTAACATGAAGATAAAATATTTAAAACACAGTAAAATGTCAGTGAATTCTTTTAGTGATCATATTTATAATTTACTTCCATATAAGATTATCTAAATTTATCGACTAAAACGATGAAATACTGAATTATGTAACAATTTGCAATACAGCGAATTTACAAAATCAAACTGCCACTGACTTGAGTTTACAAATTCGCAACATAAATTGACAATAGTATATGTCCTGAGATATTACTAAATTAGCTCAACTACTTCTTGATATCGGAAATAGAAGGCTGATTGTTCTTTCCAATTTTTACTCACTCAGTATAAATTAGTTCAAAGAAATAGTGATATAATGTTAAGCCGCCCCTTGGCATTCAAATATTTGGCAAACACGTCTCTAATTATGTAGAAATACGACGTTGCCACAAGACATTTCACAAACAGAATCATATCAACTCAATCAGAATGTCAGGCGCAAAAATTAAGGGGAACGTACGGGATAAGAAACTTTTAGCGAACGAAAATATTTCAAACTGTTTTTCATTGGTCCAAAAAACGAAAAATTTTACCTACTGATTTTCTTTCATCGTCAAAATTATTTAAGTACACATACTTTGCAGTAGCTTTTTTAATCGAACGTTTCAAAACAATAGAATAGGATATGTTGTAATAATTTCCCGCTGACAAGCTGATTGAGATTAAATGAGTGCTTTTATAAGAAGGACGGAGACAATTTTGTACCCCGTCTTGTTTTATATATAAAGATTGTACAGTATAAGATAAAAACCTATGTGACATGCCTCAACTTCTGCAACATTTGTAAATACATCGAAAAAAAGAACCGCTTTCATCGAATGTTAGGTATAGTAAAAAAGTTTTTCGGTATTTACAAATTGTATGTAGAATAACACGCCAATAGTACTTACTAAATATAGTTCTATCACTCATAATTTGACATTTAATACAGTAATATTCATTAAGTTAATATTGCTCAAAATTCTTATATTTATGTTTAGCGAAAACGCTATTTTAAATTACCACCTAAAAGAAAAGAATCGAAACAAGTAACCTAATATACTATTCAGCTAGAGATTTACAAAAAATGATGTATGTAAACCAACCTAAAAACATAATATGTGGAAGAACGAATATCTAAAATTAATAGTTGTATAGAATCCAATTCCAAATGGTATCGACCTCGATTTATTGCTATATTTTTGGTGTATTCGATTAAATGCAATTACAATATGAATAGTGAGGCTCATGTTTTTTTTGTTTGCTTTACTCTCATTTAGCTCCGCTTTTTATAGTAGTTTATAACTATTAACCTAGCACATTTAGTCAAATTTTCCTCCAATACTTTACCTTCAATTAACATCAATTGTAACTCGAAAATAAATTAGATAAAGTATGTACGTTCGAAGTAATAGTTAAGGAAATTTCTTCGTAATCATTATTTGTGCATGTTATACCTACTATGCAACAGAGTGATTATAATTTACTCTATTATAATTTCAATTGAAGTAAGGTTTGCTCTAAATAGAAATCAGAAACTTTTATTTTGTTTGCGACAAATTTTGGGAGACTTCTTGTAAATCAATGACTTAATAGCTTATGAAATTAACAGTGGCTTTAATCAAAAATAAGTTCTTCAAGAATTAAATAAATAGAATGACCAATCGGTAGGTAATTTTCGAAAGAATTACGAAATTATTTAATAAGAACGTCGTGCTTGTCCAGTCTCTAAAGTTTCACTCATTTTATCGTGATTTATATTACAAAATTTTACAATTTTCGATCAAACTTCATTACAAATTAGTCAATTATAGTGGAATAAAATAATAAAGAATGCTCATCTGGGGAAATTTCGATTAGCAAAAATAGATGTTAATAGAGAAATAAATTGCATTGTAATTAACAGTAAAATAAATTTTTGTAATATAATAGGGAAAATGTATCACGAGATTGGACAAATTTCAAAATTTACACCATAGTGTAATGAATCTACTACATTTTTATATTACTCTTATTATATATCTACCGAACATTGCTCTCTTTCTATTTTTGACGTAGGAAAATGAGCATTTTTTTTTTGTTGCATTTTGATTTGAGAAAACGTTACATTAGTTTTAAGAATCACAAAACCCGAGCGGTTTCATTATAATCTATGACATTAAGAAGAATAAATAATTGGTGTATTTTGTTATATCATTTTAAACTTTAAATACTGTTATACGTCATCGTTACTTATAATTTCATTCAAATTAGGTAGTTAACGTTCTTTGATTACTTTGAATTCAGAGAAAGAATTTTTACGTTTGAAGGAAAATTACGAATAAATGGTAATAACTTCTCTTCCTCCACCGCGAACCATCAAGACTCGTTCCAATCCTTCTGTTAATACTTCTAAAAACTCCATGTCTGCAAAAGTTCACACAGAATTCAGACGTGAACAAACACCGAATGTGATTTAAATGTAGGTACTTACAATTTGACTCTCGTTCCATTTTGGTTTCTTTGGGCGGTCCAGGCAAATTCAAAATAACTAGTTGAGCATCATGAGAACGGTTCACTATCACTTCGTTTAGTCTCACGGCTGTATGCATGCGACGGACGTTTCCTTCATCGCTGAAATGATAAATAGGCTCGTCAAGGGAATGCCTGCAACATCCATCAGGAGGATTACTTACGGGGTTTGAGGTGCTTTGCTATCTTCTTCTACAACCGAATTTGAGTGATTGTGTTCTTTGGAGCATTCTTTCTCCTTCTCGGAGGAATCGTCTTTTTCTTTCACGTTATCACAATCTTCTTTTTGATCAGATTTAGGCTGTAAAAGATTAGTTTGTTGTATATTTCGTGCGCGAGAATCAATCAATTTACAATAATATGAAGTGGTAGATACTAAGAAATGTATAGGGAGTGATAATGACTGACCTCATTAGTAGGCTCTACTGTGTTTTTGTTATCTTCTTCGGATCCGGGCTCTTGGAATCGAACTTTAGAGGCTATTTTAGTGTCTACATTAGGATGATGCTGATCTACGATGGACTGGACCTAAAAATATTATTTCTGTGAGTTGACAAGATACTAATCAATAGGGAACCATGATCGATGATTTTGATTCACAATAAATTTAGAGTGGAAGGTTAGATGTTATTATGATTCGAAAATCGTACACCGAGGATGCATGAGAACTGAAGATAAGCGTGCAAAAATTAAAAAACGATGAGTCTAGCAAAATAATGCATTTTGCTTTACCAAGGGTAGCTTCTCCTCCGTCGATAAATGATTAAAATCCGCCAGATCCATCTTGTATGCCAAAGACACAATTCTCATTAATAACAAAATGTCAGAAGATTTTACTTCATAAATCACACTTACCACGCCTAAGCTTTCTCGTTTGTTCAAACGCAACTCGCGCAACATCTGATTTCGTTGTTCCATCATCAGGGTCCTCTCGTACGTGTAAGCAGATATATCGTGATCCATCTGTAATCAAATTAACTATTGCATGTAAAATTCCAAAATGAACATTGCAAAGTTACCATCTCCACAACTTCAACTTCGGCTTCTATTCTCAGATGGTACAAGAAAGTCTTAAGGTCCTTCTTCATTTGTATAGAATTGTCTTCCATTTGAGCGACGGTGAAGATGCGCATCTTGCAATTCTTCCAGGTCCTGTGTTGCTTGAGTAAGAACGGCAGAAGCATGAGCAAACCTCCGTCGTGAACGATCCACCAAATATCAATGTTACCAAACACCTTGTCCGTGGAGTCCGGGAAAAAGTTGATTCCTTTAGGAACTAGCAATGCCATGCGAGCAGCCGTGACGTTGCGGACCGTTTCTAAAAATACTTGCCAAGTACGATCGTCTTCTGATTGTCTCCATCCATAAGGCCAACCTAATATGACTGTATTAGGTTTCAAACCGCCTAATCCAGCAGTTTGGACTCTGCAACGTTAATGTTTTTGTCAGCGAACATCCGATAAATTTGCGCGATTACGTACAGGTTCGATAAGCCATCAGCGACGTCTCTTGCTACAAGGATTTCAGCGAAGCCTTTCACTTTTTCCTCTTCCATAGTTTTGCCGAGGCTCTGCTTGGCAGCCATCGCTTCGCCGTAGGAGCGAGTGAAGTCGCCACCGATAACCGAAGCGCAAATAGTGAGACCTTTGCCGGCTTTGAGCTGGGCAGCAAAGGAAAACAATTTTTTGTACTTAGGCAGAAGGTCTGATGTCAATTTCACTAAAATAAGGATCTGGGGTCTCCAATTTTTCGTATGCGGCGGACCTTCTTCTAAGCGCAACAAAGAAAATCGGGCGGCTGATAAAGCCAAACCTCTGATACCGTCACCCCATTCTTTCTCAGCCCTGAAAGCAATACCTCCTATAGTACCGAAAGGGAAATTTATTTACGTTTCACTCACCCTCTGTATTCGATGTATTTGTAAATAATCCCTGCCATAGCCATGGCGATTAGGGCGAGGTACCAGGATGTCATGAACATAATAGCAATACACAAAGAGAGACCAATAAATGATAAAGACCAATGGTAATATTTGAATCTTGGTCTCCAATTGGGAGTTCTCAGCAACGTTTGTAAAGCACAAGCGAGGTTAACGAATCCATAGCACATCAAGAAGAACATGGATAGCAACGGAGCCAAAATATCCACATTTCCAAGCAATATGCCGCCTTCGCAGATGAGTAAAGTTAACAGCAGAGCTCTCGTCGGTTCACCTTTGCTGGATGATACGGCGAAAGGCGATAAAAATGGAATAATTCCGTCTTTAGCTATAGCTTGAAGTAAACGCGGTGCTCCGGTTAATGACTGCAAACCAGCTCCCATTGTCGATAGAACGGAACCGATGAGTATTACCCATTGATTTGGCCAAGCCATATTAGCCACGACCAATTTACCTCCTATTGACTCGCCGAACCTTTAATTTTAATAGGATTAACAATTGCACTGATTATGCGAAAGCCAGCCTTACTTGTCTCTAAGGAGTAGGTTATCAACAGTTCCTGCGAATAGCAATACAGACGAAAGGTAAACAGTGGATGTGGTTAAAATCGCACAAATTGTTCCGATGGGAATGGATTTCTGGGCATCGGCAAGATCTCCAGATCGATTAGATCCTGCCATAATGCCGGTTACCGATGGGAAGAAAATACCAATCAATATTGTGAAAGTTGTTGTAATATCAGCGTACACTTGATTATAGTGTTTGCTTCCAAAGACTTTCAAATCTTCCTCCAACTTTCCCTTTGAAATGAATTGACCTTGTTCCAGAAATCCATTGTAAATATTATCTGGAATAAATATAAAATGTGTGGATACTGTTAAGAGATAAATGATAGTAATAGTTACCGAAGAATACTCCAGACGACAATCCCTTAATACCATTATCGCGTGTTAAATTATGTGCTTTATAATACGGATCACATTTGTAATTAACTGTTTCGTTGGTACAAAACAATTTGTGCAAAGGACCGGTCTCGTTTTTAGTACATTCCGAAATATCATCGATTTTTAATAGCCTGTTTCCTAATCGACACATCCTGCAAAAATATGCAAATTTCAATTTCACAAGCAGTAAATTCGCAATCTGTTTAGTACACGTATGAATAATTACAGGACGATAGGTCCCATAAAATAACACGGTGTCCGAAAAATGCATTTTTAGATGAGCGAACGATTTTTACTACCGAAAACCCTTCTAGTTCAAAAATCGATCCGCTATCTCGATTTGTTATTCCATTTCCGTCGAATTGATCTTCCGGGACATTGCTCTCAAACGTATTGGTTGGTTAATTTTAAATTCCCTAAACTGGGAACCCGGATTAGGTACGCCCTGCAAGGTCAGCGCTTGCAAATAAAAATAAGGCATGTGGGAACATCGACGATATTTTCATAGGACCGTTTTTTAATTCAATTCTAGACGAAATTCTTTCAAAATGTTTTCATTTTCCTTCACTTCTTTATTCTAACGTTCCTCCATTATAGGGGTACGCGTTGTGCGTTGTTTTGGAGTAAAAGCGCTTTCGTTTTCAATTAACATCTAATGGGCATTATTAAGAAACGCTGTATAAAATATGTACATTAAAATTAATGTGTATTTTTGGCTTTCATTGTTGCTTAATCCTCCGTGAAAGCACTCATTTGCTTAATTGAACGCTACTAACACGATATTTTCAATTGAAACGGAAAAGTATTGTTTTTCGAGAGAATTATTGACTTGAACGATAGGATCAATATTACTTAAAGTAAAAGGTGTTTTCAGTAGTATTGTTGTAAATAAATAATTTATACGTACGGTAAATTAGTGTTTCCATTGAAATTTACAAATATTCCAACGTAAACAGCCAAAATGGATAGAAGGACGCATGCAAGAGCTACTGTTGCAAATTTATTGACAAATTTAACTCCCACAAAGACGATCGTACCCATTATTACCAACAGGATTGTTCCGTAAATTCTGAAATTGTTAAATTTTACCTCATCGTCAGTTATCTCGCCAAACAATGTTAGCTGATCGGTAATGTACAACTGCAAAAAAAGTTAACATTAATGTTAATTATCATCTTGGGAAACATACGAATTTTAAATAGAATTAGGGCCCCGAAATAAAATTATTTACATTGCTGGAAAATTATTCGTCCTGTAGAAACCATGTAAATATTCTCGTCGTTCTTTTCTTTATTTTATTGGAATTCTGTTGATTTTTCCAAGTTGCGTCCCGACAAACATTAGTATCGATTTCATTTTGTTTAAAGAAAGCTCAAAAAAGCTGATACAAAACAAATTACGTGAAACAAAGCTGGGAGAAAATGAAAAACTGCCATTCCATCGGGGAACTAAGTGAATAAACAGACTAATAAAAAAGCAAAAAGCTCCCTTTTTTGTCACATGCACGTGTTGATTTATCTGTTCGAACATCCATGTGCTCTATCACCTCTATTCTATTAATTAAAATTACAAATAAAAATCACTCGGATTATTTCGAGCACGTATTATCTTTCGTCGAGAGGTGAAAGGTGATTTTAATGAATATTTATGCTGATGGATTCATGCATCGGATACCAATATTTTTTAATTCAGCATATGCGCGACAATTTCGCCACTGGTATGGTACTTACTAGAATAATTTCAACCCCTCCGACAATGTACATGGCAGCCGCTAAAGTAGTACCCGTATAGAAAAGCATCCCGACGGCTCCTCCGAACTCAGGCCCTATGGATCTGGATATCATGAAGTAGCTCCCTCCCCCGGGTACGACCCCGTTGGTGGCGATAGCGGACATCGAAATGGCAGTCAACATAGTAACACAACAACAACAAAGTACAATTAGGAATCCTTCGATGGCTCCTGCTGTGCCGACAACCCAAGTCAGACGGATAAACAAAATGACACCAAAAATGTTCTGGATGCAGGGCAGGTAAACTCCAATGAGGGTGCCCATGCGGGCGCCGCCGCCCGACGGCCGGGCGTCCGGGTCGCTCGAAGCCGGTGGAATGGTGTTGGAGTAGTTAGCCAGCGAACTAATAAGGGTGGATACTCGAGGTCGGTCTTCCATCTCCTCGGAATATAAATACAAGTTTGTCTCGTAACCCGACACCTTCCCTGAGGTAAATTGTTGGTCGTCCGCGCCATCTCCTGCGAACACAAAAACGCGCCGCTTAGACAAACCTTGTTAACTTTTCAATTGCATAATGCAAGGTTTCTTAATTAAATAATGCAAGGTTTCGTTAAAATCGATAATACAGATAATAATTCGGAATCGTAATCACCGTTGCGCTGCTTTATTCTCTAACGATTTTTAACCTGGATTAATTACTGCTGATTGAAATTGGTACAACGAGAGGAGAAATCCTAGTTCGTTCTCTCGGCGGAATTTTATCGACGTAATAAAACAAAGCGCTTTTCTTTACTTCATTAAGGATTTTCTGGTAATTACGGAGCGCTTTGAACCATTTTTGACTTGTTTCATAATTTATCATAAATAATGCACAAAAATTTATTACGGGAATAATATTAGCTCTAACAAGCTCGTTTGCGTCAACGAAATACTGACTGTTGCGAAGAGAAATAAAATAATTTAACGCAGTGTAACGGCGAAAAAATCTAATTCTGACGAATTGAAATGGTGTAATAATTCTCCATCGGCAGTGTCAGCAGAGAAAACGTTGAACGACTTTTAAATTAGTTTGGTTTTTATTTGCGCTGAATTCAGTAGGAATATTTCACCAGCGTTTACGGCTAAAAATTGCGAGTTATTCGACAAATTTACCGGATCCAATATTTTCCTATGAATTCTAATAAAGTTCCTAATTGAGGAATATGTCATTTTCTTATTGATACACATTTATTCTGACGAGAAAATGTAATAGCAAAATAAAAATACGCCTCCGCCGATTTCTGAATTTCAGTAGTGACATTTTCAAAATTGGAATTTTATCAGAGCGGATGTAATTTTTATGGCATCTTCGACATTTTCAATCTATTTATTTGCATATACTTGAAGCATCTTCGGGTAAACAAGAGACAGCTCATGAATAATTATATCTAACGTAAACATTTTCATATCGATAAAAGACATACCAGCTAAAGCAATGTGAAGTTAGATGCAATATTTCCTTTGGTATTACTGAAATTGTTCGGAAGGTACGAGAAGCTATCTTAGGAAAAATAAGACCTTTACAAGTTCAGGAACAACGGAAAGTTCGGAGTAACTTTAAAACCCAAACTTTTCGAGCCGAACAGCAGAGGTGAAATTTTTGTTGTAACGTATTTTGATTAAAAACTTTTTGAGTAGAACACACATTTCGAGGAATGAATTATCGAATTTTCGAAATGACGTCAAAAAAATTCGCATTAAAAACCTGCTTCACTCCGGAAAGTCTTTTACGGTTTATTTTAGATACCAGCTACTTAAAATTATTAGGAAAAATTTATGCCTCGAGTCGAGAACTACTGTAAACTTTTTAAAGTGTTCGGATCGATAAATTACAAAGTTTTAAAACCTCCGAAGTTTCCTCGAACCACTGAATAATGCTCGATTTCAGCGCTTCACATTCAGGATTAGGGCATGAAACACGAGAAACGAATGTTACCCTTTGAGGTTGCTGTTAAAAATCGGCTACTCGACTTAATGAAAATTTCCTAAACAACAAAGCGAAACTTTTTAAAGTAGATTAGCGTGTTAAAAATAGAGAATAAATAAAACAAGCTCGACATTTGCATCTCTTTTAGCCGCTGTTTAAATGAAATTTGCGAGTGACATTTCGCAGCGACACAAATATTTCATATCGAGACAAATTTGTCGTTTGCGCTACGTTAAAGACAATGAGATTTCGCATTCCGAGAGATTCGTTAAAACGTACTTATTCTTTTTTTTGTAAACTTGGCCTCTTGGGCAATTCTCAGCGAACATTCCTCGCTTTATACAAGTGCGTCTTGATGGCAGGAAAAGCCGCCTGACTCGAAATTCATAATTGATGTAGCAATTTTCTGGCTGGGATAAATGGATTTCGTTATGAAATTGACAATGGAACGCGACGAAAAAATGTTATTCAAAGAAGTAATCAAAACATCTAACGCGATAATAATCAATATTCGAGCGAGAACTCTTCGCGACGAAGTTCCAACGAAAAAATAATTCAGACGAAAATGAAAAACCGTAAATAATTAATAGCTGGATGATGTTCCAATATAATCCCTAATTTATTCAGAACACTTCATGGAGATCTCTCGCGAAGCGCCGAGAAACGCTTCACAGTTTCGATCTGGAGGCAACTTTAATTTGCAGGAATATACAAGTTGCTTTGAATTCAGCTGTTATTAATTCGTGATGAGAAATGTTTATGGGTCCGTGCATATCCCCCTTTAGCCCGTTAGTAATTGGGAGAATGATTCTCTTTCGTTCATATTTTATGTTTCTCCTTCATACCAGTGTTCATAATTGAATTATTTGGAATGCCGGGTGACGTGCTGGATGTTTTCATTTCTGCTTTTGAATAATAAAAATGTCTGCTACACCAAGAGCGACAAGCATTTGTGGATACTGCAGCGTATGAAGGGCTTATTTCAATATTAGTATATACACTTCCAATGGAGAAGACCACGATGTGAGATACGCGGATGTCGGCAAAAGATACGATTAAAAATGATTTATTAGAGCTCAAAACCGTTTTCAGTTGCACAAAATTTGTTATAATTAAAAAGATATAGCCCTTTTTGACTCATACCTTATCAACCAATCATAAACCATTCTCGTCTTGTTGTATAGTAAATAGTATGGATTTTCGAACGCAGTAACAAAGAATACACAAACGAACAAAAATCAAACTGTCATTTGTCAGATTTTGCTGAAAAATGCACAAAACAAATTACACAAATTGCAGTTCGGCACAAAACACTTTACTGATAATATTGAAGTTGACAAGAATGTTGCCAAATAAATTTTTCAGGACCATTATTTGTGTTTTTAACACGAAAATCGGTTACAATTTATACAGATGAAGATGTTATTTCTATATTAATATATCGAATTATCCATTAGGTAATGGAAGAAATGGATAAATCAGAAAATGTTTATTGCAATAAATATACAAAAACGCACATTTTGCGGAGTATAGAAGAGTAATAGGAAACGTGGCAAACTTGCTAAATGTGACTTCTCTTTGAAACTCTCGCTTTGATTGGAGCAGAGTGTATGACGATTGTGTGACGTTTTTCAAACTTTAAAAATTAATTGCGGCCTTATTTGGCCGCAGAAAAAAATAAAAATTTCATTACGCACCTTCTTAGAACATAAGGTTTTGAAAAAAAATATTAAAAAAAGTCGTGGTCTTCTCCATTTTTATACTTCATAAATATGGGTAATTCCTGGGAGGTACTTTGATGTATATCTTTCTATATGGATAATGCCTATAACATAGTTTGCGGTTTAATATTACGAAAACAAACCACTGTGTAACTTTAATCGGATTAAAGGCTCAATCAATTTAATGCCCCTGACCAAAATGGGAAAAAGTTAATTCGAAATGTCGGAACCTTTGCCAGGTATCGGAGTTATATAAATTAAAAACCACTTTAGACGTGATGGTGGCGATTAGGAAAAAGCCCGGCGAGTTTCTGGAACAATTGATAGAGTTGAAGTTTCGGGTGTTCTAAATTAATTTCAACTTTTATTTGACTACTTGAAAAGTTGGAAACGCCGAGGAAAGTTGCGATATATGAAACTTTTTCGAACGGCGTATTTTTATTTCGTCATTTTTTTAATTAGGGACCGCGGTGTGTAATTTTCATCTCGGAAAATTGCCGAAGAATAAATATCTTTATTGCTGGACGTGACAGAAGTTTTTAATGGGGGTTTTCGAATTCATTCTTTTACGTTTACTTTTAAAAAGTTCGAAGCGAAATCCAATAAAGCCTAGACTTTAACTTTGTAGATTGTTGCTCGAATTTTACTCCTAAAATGAGTGAAAATTGTTTTCTCAGTTGAACTGTTCAAACATAGTAGTTGATATGGAATAATGGGATTAAATAAGAGATCGAAATAATCCTTCAAAAATGCACGATATATCCTGAAAGTGCACAGTAACGCCAGTTATTGGATTAGTGACAGCGCCTGATTTTAACTTCTTTCCCACGAGCACACACGCTCGCCTTGGTTTCCTTTTAGTTATTTTAGAGTTAGAGGTTATCGTTCCATCTCCTGCGAGACCTTCCAGCATTCCGGCATCCCGGGGGTGATTTATCTCCAGTTAGTCTGACTTTTTAATGTTACGGTCTTAATAATAGAGATAAAGTTGTGAAAATTCCGTTATTTAGAGAGCTTTCAGCGATCTCTTTAATAGCGCTATGTTTTGCCTCTGTACGTACATATTGGATAATTTTCAGCTGCTCCATAAATATGATTGTCCTCTAATGCGGATGCATTTTTTACCTTAACATTTCATTTATACCTCACAAATTTCTAATATTATTAAACTACATGACTGGGAATACAAAAGCTCCGAATTTACTATAGAAAATAAATTGAGTTCACCTTTAAAAATCTCTGAGGAACAAATCTGGTATCTGGTGCACCTATAATTTAAAGTCGCGACGCTTTTCGTCTACTTTCTTTCCGATTTCAGTAGGAAACAATAGCGATAAATCAAGAAAAGGGTAAGTCGAACGTTTGAACCTTTTAGTCAATTTGTCTGACTGGTCACAATATCGATTCAGATAGCAAACAACAGGGACGCGGGTCACGCTGAAACGCTGAATAGCTTCCTGTTGCCGTTGCCAGGCTGCCTGTGCCTCATTCCATTCACACCATATCATAACACTATAAAATAATCGCTCTAACATGGAAAAAATTTCAGGCCATGCGATTGGGCGCAGTAAAATTACTCCTGCCGAGCGGCTAATAAAGTGAAGTACACGAAATCCAGGCTGTAGAAGTGCCTGATTACGTTTCTAATTTGGTATTCGTGTATTTCTATAACTTGGAAGTTATAATTTTTGCAGTTGTAGACTTTTTTTAGTATAAAAGTTTTTAATATGAAAATAAAACCAATTTAAACAAAATTATTGCATGCGACTGAATAACGCAATAAGTTCAGGCCGAATTATCCTGAATTTGGTCATTTAAACTTGTCAAATTAGAATTTTAAAGCTATCAAAAACAAGAAAATTGTGTGGCAGGCTTTTTGATTGAAAAAGTAGAGTGAATCTATATGAAATATATTTTCTCTTTAATTTGTAAACTTTAATGATTTTTAATTACGTACAAATTGCCGGAGTTTTAATAACTGCGATATATGTACCGAATTTTTTATGTCATAAATTTGAAATTAAAATCTCCGGGAGTTTAATGGTATTGTGTCTTTTGAAACAAAACATTGTTCGCACGTTGTTTGATGTTGGCAATAATATGAAAATCGGAAAAACTGTTTGTTTGTTCGCATTCGTTCATGGAGAGGAACACAATTTAACTTTTTATTATTTCATTTAAATGCAAATTTGAAGCGCCAACCTTTCCTCGACTTGTAAAATTAATTATAACTATCACATGCTAACGCCCGCACCCTTTACAGACGATTATCTTCCACAATTAGCGAATAAACCAAAATAAATTGAATTGATAATAGATTGGCATAGGACCTTTTTAACATAAATTCGATACTAATTGAAATCTCACGGGTTAGGGGTTTTTTGAATATTTTACGTAATGTTTTGGGATAAATCAATATTCAATTAGGTTATTTAATTAAGGCCGCGATAATTTGCAACGGTATGATAATTAAAAGAGGGATTATCAGTGTAACGGATAAAACGTTTGGATATTTTCAAATGAAATTTCATTAGCCATTTTCCCTATTAAATTTTTCCATGAAAGTAAATCTAATATTTTTTAATATAGGTATATCAAGTTTGTTTTAATTCTCATTAATTTTTAATATTACATCGTATCTATTTTTACATTCAATATACTAAATTGGTTTAATAAAACTATGATTTATTGATGAAAAAAGAACCCTGCTATCTATTATGAATTGATTTTTTTATTATTAATTTAAAATTAAATATTTCCTTACATTTCTAAATTAACTATAAATTATGAAATAACTTTGGAATTGAGCATACTGTAAAAGGGAAGGTAATTGGTGGAAATTTGAAACTTTTGCTTCGAGGCGAAGACGTTTTATTATTGGAATAATTTTATTCATCTACTTAGTATTGGAAGGTTTTGTTTTATTTTTCGAATATTCATTTTATAAAATATGCATATTCAATTACCAGTAATAGAAATAACTTTGTACTTACTTATGAATTTGAAAGATTCTTTACCTATAAAAAAAAACAAATATTAGATATGCTATTTGAGATAATTAGTTACCTACATATTTTAGTATAGAAAAATGATTGAGTGAAATAGGAAAAAATCACATCAGTTAAAGTCATTCAAACACTTGTCCATCAAAGTTTTAGGAACAAATTGTGCTCGAATAGAAAAAAAAACATTTTTGTTTGCAAGCACTTATTTATTGATCAGATAATTGTGTACACTGTTGGTATACGTAAATTGAATATTTTATTTAATTCAATTAATGGCGTTTGTAAAATCAACCAGCAAGCTCAATCACAATTTCGTAATTTACGAAAATTATAAATTTCAGGTAATTGCACTAATAAAATAAGGGGAAATAATAGGTAGTTAATAAATACAAAAAAGGGACTGCTCGAATGAATTCATTTGCAATTATTAATATAATTTATCGTACACCTAATATCAATATTGCGTACAATAAGCATGTAATAATGTGTTAATTTGCTCATAATATGCTATTCAAATATGTATAGTGACAATAGAGAATTACTCTATTAAATTTAGGGCAAACTAATGTAGAGGAAATAGAGCTGTTATATTAATCATTGTCACTAAAAAAGGTACATCAGATACGAGAATATTCTATAAACCAGTAAATTCATTTTTGATAGAAAAAGTAGCTACATTATTAGATCAAATGAGAGATAAATTAAAAATAGGGCTGAAATTTTTATAGGTTTGTAAATATTATATTATTTATAACTTAATTTTAATAGAACACGAGCAACTGAAGTTTTGATAAAAACACATTTATTATGTATTAAAAAATTAGTATTACTACTTCAATAAATATATGTAAAGAAAATATGAATGAATAAATAAATAAGTAAACAAAATAATTCGCATAATTTTAAAAGAACTTCGTTACCAAATAAATTATATAAGAAGTTCAATTAGCACAATTGTATATATTAATCTAAAATTTTACTATATAAATAACTAATAAAGAAAGAATGATGGACCTAGTATATAAGACATATCCTAAACCAATGATTGATATTATTGATATTAGATCAAGAATTATTATTTTCACACGCTATCGATTAAAATTAAAATTAATTATCAAATGAGTTAATTATAGAATTAGTAACAGATAAATAAAATTTTAACACATTGTTTCTTACCTAAACCATTAATTTTAACGCAACCGTTGTTATTTAACATAACGACTATTCGTTCGGCGATTTGATTAAATGGAATGAAGAAAATAAAAAATAATCCATTTATTTTTGGAAAATCTCTCAAATTTAAATAGGAAATCAGTAATTTATTTGTTTGTACGTTAAACTAGCTATTACATAACAAATTTATAAATGCATTAATAAAGGGAATCACACTTCAACACACACGCAATACAATTATGTATGTCTTTGAAAATATTTAGAAAATTTGTAGCATTGTGAAAAATTTGTAAAGATAATAATAATTTTGTTAATGGGTAGGTAATAGTAATAGTTGCATTTTATTTATTCAACGCGCGATTTAAAAAAAATAGTATTAGAATGTCGGTTAAATGTATTAATTTAGAGCCAAGTTTTTTTTTGCGAGGGAGCGCATCTATAGAGTTGCGGGAGATAAAGTTTTTGCATACTCAGGCATTTAATTGTAACGCAGGAATAGAGCGGGGCATAGTTGAAGGAGAGAGAGAACAAGAATTATCTGTAAAGTGTGTCAGTAGTAAAGATGCGAGTAGCGTTACGATTGGTCGTTTTAGCAAACCGTGAGCGAGAGCACGTAGAGAACGAGCAGAAACTGCACGTTGATTGGACAAATTGAAAAACCCGGATTGCATTTGCATTACGCGAACGCTCAGCTACTCTCACTCTCTACTCCTCGAAGAAGTTTCTCCAGGTTCTCAGCATCAGAAGAGCCGAGATCGATAGGATAGCAGAGTAAAGTAAAATGTAGGTTAGCAAAAGCATTGTGCTTATGGCAGGGCGGTGGCGAATCAATACGGTGCCGCTATCTGGTGTCTCGCCACTTGCCGCTGCCGTTGCCGCCAACAATGCGGCGACGATGGCAGAGCGGTGGTCGCGATCAGCATCACTCGACGGCACAAGCGCCCGAGTTCATTGGCGGGAAAATGCTATTTCATATGATAAAGTACCTGTTTTGGCCGGAGTACAGTGTCCATCCGCTATGGGCTTCCCCGGAGATGGTGGAGGCTTCTTATCTTCGCCTTCTGCTGGAGTAGACATTTTAATTTTTTTTTCTACCAGCCGTCACCGAGATTTTATGTGACGATGATGATACGGGATACGGACACGGCCGCCTCTCTGGACCGAATCACACAAACTACCGCTTGCTACTGCCGTCACTGAGTTACTGAAATCGGAGGTTCAGTGTGATCCCGAGCGCAGCATCCACCACCGTCAGTCCCAGATTCGCCCGCCCCCTGTACCAACCCTTCACAGCCAACACTTCCCTCTTCCCTGCCAATGCCGCCACTTGGACCTATTCAGGACCGTTTCCAAACTTTCCTCGCTTTTGGTCAATGTTTACTAATATCCCAGGGACGAGAGAGTTACTTTTACAAATAGCTTTTTCTAAACTCTAACTTGCCACGGTTAACCGCCGGATATCCTAAGGGAAACTTAAATTACTTCACGCAACTATTGATAACAAACGAACCTCTCATTTATGTCTGTTTATTTAAGCGCCGCATTATTAGTCTCCTTCCGAACATCAAAAGATTTAATAACCAATTTAATTTCCTCTTCCTTTTTTGTTATAATTTATTACAAACTGACACTTAATAAATCACGCCTTAAAATCTACTCTTATAAATTAAGCCAAATAAAAATCTATAATACATGAAACATTTGAAAAATGGAAAAAAAAATCGTATTTCCGAGCAATACGTGCCTACAATTTAATGCAATAAAAACAATTTTTTACTCGAAAGCTCTTTTACCGAAGATCTTTGTAAACGATTACAGTTCAATTGGCAGTTTTTAGCGATAAGCGATTATTGACTCAATTTATTTTCATTGCGTAAATAGCTGAATGCCTGGAAAACAGCACTTCAGAATAAATTTCGTCAAAACATTTTATAAAATTTCATCTCATTTTATGTTGTTTGCGTTGGGAAAGTCGGCTATGTATGCTACTTACTCACATGAACTAAAATGAGTTAAAACGAAAATAAAAAGACCTGAGAAGTTCGTGACCGTGGAATAAAATAATTTCACTCAGACAAGACCTTTACTATTTTTCCCAGCATTCCTCGACATTTTTAGAAAAATACCTACAAGTTCTCCTTTTTTTAGACTTCAAAGGAACTTCAAAAAGGTAGTTTTATAAAAAAAATTAACACACCTATTTTTCTGATAACACTATAAACTCGTAACTTACTTTTTTTTAAGAATAAATTACCTATACACATAAAAAAAATAACTTGTACTTCTATAACTAAAAATGGTGGAAACTTCAGGACTTGCCTAAATCAAATTAACAAACCAGCAGGTGTTTAATTTAAATATTTACCACGAATCGTAATATCACAACACTAGTATCACAATGAGATTATGAATGATAATCACTTTACAAAATGCTAGTCTATTGTTTTAATATGCTTATATAGAGTCGAAATATTGTCTAATTCATTATCTGGGAGTTATTAATGAAAAAATCAAACGTCTCGCCGATTTCATTTAGGGGGAGTAATATTAAATAGCGAAGGACTGACAATATGCCAATATCTATTGTTTTATTCTTTATTATTCAATGGAAAACAACGGTACACAATTCATTATAACACTAACCTTAATATATTAAACAAATTTACAAATGTCGCAAAAGACTAGTAACTAATAAATATTTGGTAAACAATCTGATGGAAAAAAATTACAACTGTTATATGATAAAAAAAAAGTTACTAACTTAATGGATATTATTTAACAGGAACGTAAATCTCAGCAGGTATACGGGCGCAATTTTAAATTCGTATATCCCAGAAACTGATAAATGATAATTTAAGTCCTGAATTTACCGGGAATACAGAATCTTGCCGTAATAAATCTGAACAGTGAACGACTCTTTAAAAAACAAACAAGTGCACTCAATTTAATTAATTAATTAATTAACTAGCTGAAAAGAAAATATTCCCTCAATTAAAAAAAAACATGGTTATAGGAAATTTTACGTAGCAATAAGATTTTCAGTAATTTCCATCACTGTTTCATGCGAGGGATGCTAAATTAAAAAAATACGTTGTAACTAGAGATCAAAGGACGAAAATTGGAAGGTACAAGTCGTATCATTAAATGAAATGCTACACGTATTCAAAGGAAACTCCCGATATTCCCGATGTAGGAGAAATTCAATAAAAAAGGGAGCTCAAAAGTATCCTCTATTTTTGGTCGGCGTACATTTTGCACCTACGCTTCATTTGTATTACAGGGTATGTTAAGAAAATTACTTTCGCTTGAAGAAATCCAATATTTCATTTACTACTCTAGAATATTACACAAAATTTTATAAAAACCAACTACAGTACTGTAGTACATAACGTAAGGATATAATTCTTCCATTTCCTCCTTCATATATGAAACATGCGGGTCATATTTTACGGCTTTATTTGGGCCAAACTAGATTTACAACTGTTTAATATCCTTGCGAAATTTCATTTGAGAATTCGACTATTGCACTTGGACCCGGATATTTCCGGAAATTATTAATTCGGAAAATCGGTCGATCCTTTAAAATTACGTTTTACGTGTGTTACATGCCCGAGCGACGACAATTAGGATCACATAAATATCGATTCGTGTAAAATTTTTAACAACGCGGAAGGAATATGAGATAATCGAAAATCCATATCTCCTCAATGTCTACTTATTCGAACGTCTAACACACACCTCAACTCGAGCTCGAAACCTAAAAAGACAAGGCACTTTGCGCAGCAGCCTTGTAATTTTAGACTAACTCGTATGCATGTTTAAATGGCACAATGAGATAGGAGTTTTTTTTTTTAAATTTCCTACATATAGTATATACTTTAGATCGATTTTTTGACGCATTTCGAAGCCCTCTGTAAGCAATTTACACATTCACGAATTAAATTTCTTTCATTGTAATCGTTATTCCCACTACATGTACTCCGAATTAACGGCGGGTCACGTAGAGGGATTATCCACTATTCAAATGTCCGAAATGCCACTAAACCTTTCGTCTCTCTCCGACAGTATCGGACTCTCGTTGCTTTGCATCGGCTAAGCCCTTATTTTAACAGACGATAATCCCGTGACATTAGCCTTTCAGTTATATTGGAGCCCTTTGAACTAATCATAATCTCAAAGCGAAATTACTACGTTTAGTTGTTAATTGCCAGTTTGTTGTCTAATTGTTTTATTAAATTTCCATTTAACTATCTTAAAAGCTGCACAAACTATGCAGCTAAATTCAATTCGCAATGTCCCAAGTTTTAATTAGATTTTTGATCTTCCGTTAGATACGAACAATATTTTGAATTTTGAACTATTTATAATTATTATTAAACAGTTGGAGTTAATTATACAATTAACCAATTTCAAAACAGTTCAGTTGAAAGTTTTAATTGTCTTATAAAATCTAGATATCTGCAGCACTGGAGCAGCAAATGCGCTTACAAAAATTAAGTATCATCCATTGGTGAAAACGGGAAAGCTACTCCAATCACTAACTTTCGAGTGTGTACTTAGCAAAATCTGCTTTATTTACAGCGCATTACTATTACATAAACCCTTTCTGCTAACGTCTATTATCGTTCTAATAATTAGTGGAGAGATAGAGGCATTAAACAAAGTTATATAGCATCACTGCTTCCGCATGCTAATCAGAATAATTTTAAGTATTAGCCAGCGGTTCCCTTTCACAACTCTATTCCCAACGAAATTCATTCGTTCTGAAATAATGTTATTCTCTGAAGTTTTTCCATGCCGCCCGTTGTTTTTTTTTTCGACTTCGTTTTGGCTATCTGTTTATTTCTGATTAATTCAATTTTCCTAATGCCTTTCACTGTCCTGAATGATCCAAATAAATAAAATGGCTTAGAATCGCATCTGCTTAATGGCGTCAGATCGCGATTTACGAGCGACAATTAATGCCCAATAATATGAAAAAAAAACTGTTTGTTAGAGACAGGTATTTAGATTTTAGCTTCAAATAGAAACCTGATATAACTAAAACATCCGATACAGTTTCCAGCGGAAGAGAAGCAAATTTCATGCTGCTTTGATCTTAAATTAATTGATTATTAAACTTTATAAGGAAGTACTTAGTTTCTCAAACACGTTCATTTTTGATGTTGACGGTAATTCGTTTTCTAAAGAGTGTTTTATACAATAATTCTCCATCAAAGGATAAAGACCTTCTTGATTTTTTTCAGAATTCTAAAGTCTATAGAAGTGAAGAAGATGTTGTATATTGTATTTTTACATGTATGCTAACTGGGACGTAAGTAGGTGCTCTATAAGCATGTGAAGCTTTCAGAATAAAAACGTATTATCCACTATTCTATATTCGACTTTCACAAACAACTAAGAAAAACATATATTCAATTTTTTTGAATACTGTTACGACACTACACTCCAGACGAAATCGAAAACATATTATACTTTGAATGTACAGCCATCGATCTATAAGTCGTTTTCAATGTTCAATTTCGATAGATTTTCGACGACCTGCTTGACTTTCAACTTCAACTTTAAAAGATAAATGCAAAAACCCCCATTGCACGTGAATTGCAACTAGAATTTCTAAATGTATATGCGGAAATATTTTATTGAAATGTAGAAATTTCTCTATAATTGACATCTCCGGATTTACATGCTGGATCAGACGCAGATGATAATAAATGGAATTATATTTTTTACTTGGCTTTTAGAGCGGAATTTCGACCGGGAAAATTTTTCAGTGGTATATCCACAATAGCACAATGGGCCAATAAATTTCTGCCTTAGCGTAAAATATGCATCCGCTGGGAAGTTCGTTTCAGAGCGCGATGAATTTTTAGTTAAATGTATATGAACATCACATATTGCGAATTTTCTATCAGAAAAAATTTACGTGACAATACTGTAATAAACCGAAAGCTTTTATATACTACAACGAAGCCCGAGAATTTTAAAGCATATAGAGATTTTTCCCCGTCTAAGAAAAGGAAGTGCATTTTTCTTCCCTAGGGAACAAATCGTCGAGAGAGAGATTTTTACGTTTGTTATTTTGACTTGGATGTTTTGAAATAAATATTTACGATGAAAAAAGCATTATAAAACGCTGCAATGTGTGATACATCATTAGGTAGATAATTTCATCAGGAATTCAATGCACTACTTTATTAATGACTAAAAATTATTAAATAACTGACAATTATAAATATCATATTGGTAAATTTCAATAAATTTCTTACTAAATAAAGTATTTGGGATAACTATGCCAAAAGTACAAATAAAAATGTAAATTTTACGAGAGGGCAAAATGTCGAGGCTACTTATAATATTCACTAAACCCCTAAATGCCTGTCATTTATGAACTATTTAAAAGTTTCTACAAAAACTTTAAAAGTGACTATCTCAATTTCACAAAAACTGATATAGGCAAGCCACACATATAATCAATACCAATATACAGGGTGTTAGAAAACTATAGACTAGACGAAACAAAAAATAGACGGAAATATTTTAGAGTGATTTCCCCGTGATTCCTTGTTAAATAATATGAAAAAAAGTATATACCTACCCTATAAACATGGGTCCGGAAAGGCAGAGTTTTCAAGATACAAGTGTTGAATATACAAAAATATAATAAATCGATTCTCACCCATTTCACTCTTTGGTAGTAATATAGATAGCGAAGACCAAAATGGTCTTCTCACACATAAATATCCTTCTAGAGCGTTAGCCTAAAAGAAACAGCGATATGCTGATAATTATGTATTTACGGAAAGCAGCCCTTGTCTGTAAGGGATATCTGGTGTGTAAAATCTGAAGAACCATCAGTCGATTCTTAACTAGCGTACGAACCACTTTAATAAAACTAACATAAAGTATTAAATTGTTTTAATTAAAGCCTGTCCCCATAGCAAACTTTCAATAACAAGATGTTAGATTAAAAAAAATCATAGGGAAAAGGAAGGCAAAACGGCCCCTGTGGGCAAAAAAGACCACCTTAATAATTTTGAAATGGGTAAAGCTATCTATGAAATTGTTAAAATTACGTCAAATTAGAGCCTCCTTATTTCTGCTCTCGGTCAGTGTACTCAATTCCACCGACCGCATGTACACTGATTTAGAAAGAAAAGTTATTTTTTTAGATTTTGTTAAAAAATTTGCAATTTTTAATTAGCCTACAGTTTGGTTTGGTTCGTGATAGAGTTTTCTGATGATAACTGTATGTAAACTAATATGATTAAGCTAAGAATCAAGTTTGGCGAAGCTATCTCAACTTATTACCTCAAAGTAAAATAAATCCCAAACCTAATGAAATTACTAAAATTAGGGAAAAATAAATGTTTTAATATTATAATAATCTTTTTTGCTTTGTTTTAGATCGAAAATAATTTCTTGATTGATTAATTTAGAGTAGGTCCGTTTTGCCTTCATGTATGGTCCTTTTTTCCTCGACCATGAAGGTAAGACGGGCTTTTTGAAGCTATTAGAAATCATCCAATATCTTTAATGTCTGTGATTATATTAATGTCTGGTTTGAACGTAATGTAAGTGATGGGCAAAAGCATGGAACCAAGCGAATATCTCTGGAATGGTTAGAGATATCGAAATGAAATTTCGATGGTAGATATTATACTAAATTGTGCATTTGTTGTTGATGTTTTCAACAATTTTGAACTTCCTGTTAAACCGGAAGTGATGACAATTTTAAAATTTTTAATGAAACATAATGTATATTTTTGCATTTTTAGATTCTACTCGATGAGCTGATTACAAAAATGGGTCACTCTTGGTATCTTGGTCTCATAATAAAGGCTATACACCCACTCAGAAATCACAAAATTTTGAATTTAGGTGGCTCTGAAAGACAAACAATTGAAAATCGACAAAATCGACTTACAATCCTAACTTTTTTAAGGATACAAAAAACCGCTTACATGGTCCTATCCCTAACTTTTCAAGTACTGTCTAATGGTACAAAAAGATTTCTGATAAAAATTTTGAAATTTTTGATCTCCTTGTATACATTTTATATCATGTCTTTAGATATAACATGAAAAGTTAGGATAGGATCGGGTAAGCCGTTTTTCTCAATTTTCAACTGTTTGTCTTTCAGAGCCACCTAAATTCAAAATTTTGTGATTTTTGAGTGGCTGTATAACCTTTATTATGAGACCGAGATACCAAGTGTGGCCCTTTTTTGTAATCACCTCATCGAGTAGAACCTAAAAATGCAAAAATATACAGGGTGATTCGTTAAAAATTTAAAAATTGACATCACTTCCGGTTTAACAGGAAGTTCAAAATTGTTGAAAATATCAATTACAACAAATGCACAATTTAGTGTAATATCCACCCTGCAAATTTTATTTCGATATCTCTAATCATTCCAGAGATATTTACTTGGTTCCATACTTTTGCCCATCACTGTAGAGTTTAACCATGTTGATTATTTTTTACTTTGAAAAAGTTAAATAAATTAATATACTTTTTTCTATACTTACTTGTTATTTGTTAAGTGGTCCGTTTTGCCTTCCTTTCCCCTATATTAAAAAATATTTACTTGATTCTGTTGAAATTCGGTATTGTAAAAGTTGCAATAACACTCTTTTATAAAATTTTTTTGATTATTTGCTTTCCAAGGCGCATGTCAGTTTTCTAAGCAAAAATTTAATAGACCAATTTTGTCCAGTGACATATGCAAAAAACGGTTTTTATTTTTTTTCTCCAAAAACGAAATGAGATGCGACAAAAATACAAAAACTAAAGAAGTTGTGTTTTAAGATGTTTAATAAAATAAAACATATTAAAGTTAAAAAAAGGCAGTGGCGTACATTTTTTCCCAATAATATTCGATAAGGTACCCCCGGGACGCCACTTCACTTAATAATATTAATCTATTTAGGGCTAAATTAGCCTCTTAATACAACAAATAACATTGCCAAATTTCAACAGAATCAAGTAAATATTTTTTAATAGATGTATTAATATTTAATATGCATTAATATTTTGTTAGTGTACCTATATCCTGTACCTTGAAAACTCTGCATTTCTGGACCCATATGCTTATAGAAACTTTTTTTCATATTTCTTAACAAGGGAATCTCCCTCCAAAATATCTCCGTCTATTTTTCGAACATATCCTGTATATGCTGCTTTGATATAGATATATTTTTTATCTAAATGTAGTAAAGAGCAAAAATAAATATACTTTACCTTATTTTCATTGTAGTACATTAATTAGGTAAGCTGGTTAAAGTTATACCATGCAGTTAATAAATTTACTTTAGGTAAGTGCGTAAAGAAGGTTTGTAAATTGTGCTAATCAGATGATATCGATGAATGTGTGAAATTCTTTAAATTAGCATTATTTATTTTCACATTGTTTCAGAATACATACGAAATTCAATCTTAAATACAAGGACCGGTATTTTAGTGAGAAATACGTAAAACTCCTAGCGAGCTGGGAGTGTCATCAAATCATGCAACACCTCAATACAGTGAGAATGTCATTGGTTTGTTTGTTATATAAAATGATTACGTCCACGGGGAAAATATTCAAGTATGAATTGTCTCTATTCGATTAGTTCAAGGCAACTGTATAGTCAGGGTTAGTTTTATTTTTAGATAAACATACATTTTAATGAATCCTGGTTCAAATCAATAAAGCAACCAACTTAAACTACACCTTATTGTAAGATTTATGCTTCCCTGAAAACAATTCTATAAATTCAATCGATAATGTTGGTTGTAGGTCGAGAGATTTTTTCTTCTGATAATTCTTAATTTCCTGAAATTTTCTTCCTGTATTTATCCGAAAGTTCCAAGGCCAGTTTTCCAGTCGATTTATTGCTCGGTTCGTTTTAATAACCTGCCCGAGGAAATTGTACAAAAATTGTCGAATAAAAGAGCGTTGTATGAATTTTTAAAGAAATTTTATTAATGCTTAAACATCAATTTCCCAATAACCGATAAAATAGCTTACATAATCCCAATAAAAAAGGAATAATTTAGTAGTTCTTCTAAAAATACGTTCAAAGTATGTACTATAAACCTGATTCAAAAAATAATCCCTTCTCGGCCGGGAAAACGCTTTGAGGGATAGAAAGATTGTGATGTTGAATAAGAATCAGGGCTCAATGCCCGCGTGAATATTTCGAGAGCCAGCAAACCAGCATAAATATCAACTTATTCCTAAGATAAAAGAAAAATGAATAATAACAGAAGGTATTAAAATTCAAACACGGACAGATTGCAAATTTTTTGAATAACATCAAGAAACGCTACCGAATTGAAATAATTAATCAAAAACCAATTAGTAACATCTATATATAAGGTATACCTGTTGGATGGCGCACCAATCTGACTCTAACGTTGCTCATTTTATTAGATCTCAAACTGTATCAAACTAACGACGAAATAGATTTCCCTTCAACTTAGGGCGTTCCAGAATTTCGCGTTACGTAATAACGGAAACCGAACCGATTCACACATAATACTGTTCAGATTTATTATGTCTGAAATTATATAGTTCCCGAAACCTGAAGTTCCCTTTAATAGACAGCCCTTTCTGTTTGGTATATACTTACGACGATTTCTCGGTAATATGAATTGAGAATGGGAGAAAAACGCGATAACCAGAATTGGAATTAGGGGTCGATACGACGTTCAACAATTTATTTTATTTCGATGGAAATATTTTTGCCGATAAACCCGACTGTACAAGACATTTATGTTAACCTGGCGGGGCCGCCAATTTTTTAAATAAATCCAAACGAATTGTAAATTAAATTCCACGTAAATTGACCGAGCGAGGATTCAACTTAGCCCGCGCCAAAATTTGTTAATAATTAATCAGGACACATGGACACCCTTAATCACCGGGGCTGTAAACCGCTATTATTTAATTAACAGCAGGGAGATTCTATTACATCCAACCCTTTTATTAAAGATAATAAAGACAAGGAATTACTTAATAAAATAAGGACCCGAAAAATTTTACTTTTTAATTTGAATTTAGCTAACTAATTTCGAATTTCCTTGTTCAAGAAATTTAATTTTTAGCGCACAGTGCTGCTCTGTACGACGAGTCGCATAAAATATTCTGCCATTTTACTTTGATTAAATCACAAAGAGAATATACTATTATAGATAGTATTACAATACTATTATTAGAAGATAATCATTTATCGACAAAAAAGGTAAACTTTGTTTTTATAAATAGCGCAGTAAAAATGCCGAACTTAAAGGAAACTGTTTCAATTTTTTAAGAAATATTAGTAACCTCATTAGACATTTTTTGGATGGAATAACCATTAATTATAGTAACCGAAACCCTTTTAAAATAGCTCTAGATGCCCTTGTTAAGCGTACGGGTGACCGTGACCCACATCAGGAATGTCAGGTGAAAATATCGATAGAAGGATGGCTGGAAATGTGCGTTTTATTGTCATAGTTAATCACACAGGTATTTCGTGAAATGGGAAAAATAATTGACGAGAACAAGAGACGCAGAGGACATTAATTTTGGTCGCGTATAGTATTTATTGGAAAGTAATGGAATGGAAAAAATATGTTCACTTCCAATCCAATAAATTGGATGGGGAATTCCTTAATCAAAAGGGAAATGACGCCAGCAAAAATAAATTACAGTCGAATTGAAAATACCGTCGGCGCATATTTCGATTATATACTTTTTCTGGAAATTAATTAATTTCGCAAATATTGCAGAATTAATGAAATCTACTCACTTTGATGAGCTAAAAATAAAAGGTTTATATTTTTTAGTCCAATTTAATTCGCGTTTATCTAAAAGCTAAACGAAATGAAAATTTAAGCATGACTGATCATTTTTTTCATTTAAACTGATTGTTTTCCACTTTATGAGTGAATGACCAATTCGCAAATCAAAAGAAATACGAAAATTAGAATTTTATTTAAGAGAAGTTATTTAATTATCATTCTTGCAATTTTAACGCCAGACCATTTTATGAGTTTCGTGATATTTCCCCATTCATATCAATTGATTGTATTCCTTAGAGTTTCTAATAGGTGTATCCAATCTGCTATTACTATTGAATTCTCCAGCGTGATTTCAAAATACAATTTATCCCTTAGTGGATTAAAAAATTTCATCAAGGGAACTTGTACCATGCACGACTATATTAACTTCTAAAAAAACAAAAACGTCATCTTATTATTCAATTAATTATCCAAACGACTTGGATAAAATAAGAAAATATAAAAAAATATAAAATAAAATGGTTCTTAATATTCATAGCACTATTCTCTTTTCCGTCAGTCATATAATAAAAAAGAATTTGAATGATATGGATTGTGATAACACAGTCGTGTCACGAGAGAAATCGTTTTGTAAGATATAAATCATACAAATATTTCTGGCAAATATATATGTCGATATAGAATTTGAGCAGCAATATTTCATTCTTCAACAATAATCAATTGACATACATCAAATGTTTTTTACAAATACAATTAACTGGTGAATGAATGAACCAAAGAAGTACAAAAACATGACGGATTGAATTTTCAATGAGCTCCATCGAATAAAATATTTACTAGAATTTATTAACCATGCACATTGGAGAATAATTAATTTAGTACACTTTTATCCAGAGTTCTATTCTGGCGTATTTTGTCGATTACAATCATCGTAATTTACTGGTTTATTTGAATGTATAGTTGGTTGTATAACACTAAATAATCGGTTTAAACGATTTCAAATATGTATTACAAATTTTAAAACACTTATAAGGAATATAATAAATTAGAAAGAATGCTCTTACAACAATGTTAGGAACTCAAGGTGTTATTGATGCAACAAATCAATTTAGACCAAAAAATGTGTGATAGATTTTTATTGCCTGTTTGTATTCCAGTGTCATGCCTATTAAAGTTAACTATTATTTAAGCCTAATTAGGATACAATTATCATTAAAGCAATTAGTATTACCACAATATTTATTTCTAATAGACGCCATTTTCAAACCTGGAAGATTAAATTACGTTACTTTGAGGCTATTTGAAAAATTCCATATTTAAATTAACATCTTTCATTTCTCATTTTCACACTTTCTTATCGTAAAAAGAAAACAATAAACGCGGGGCGAATCGAACGAAATTTGTCAATATTTATCCGGGAATGGCAATTTTCCGGTGTAATGACGGTTGTGACCTAGATGCAGCTCGATAAAGTACAAAATATTAATTCATTTTGTTATAGAACCTTCTACAAAACGAAAATAAGGCTTCTTTTCATGCACTAAATTCATTTATGGATTCAACAGAAACATTGCATAGGTCAAAGTTAAAAAGTTTTCAAGGGCGCACCTTATTAACTTAATAGTTTTATCTTATCGAAATATGTTGCATTAATTTTTGTCATTATAATAATTGCAGTTTTTGCGCTTGTATGGTACTTGTACTTTTGCGAATGTGTCCCTGACTGATAGTTTCCGCTATTTCCGTCGATCTGTAGATAAAGTTAGTTTCTATCATTATCAAGATTTATGAATTATTTTAATAAAGTGTGTATAAAATCAAATGCATTTCTATTAATACGAGTTTATAATAGCTTGAATGGCAGAGACTGACGTAAATTCTCTCAAGAGTTTCGAACTGATCGAAACGAAAAAATAACCGATGCATATCCAAGGCATGTCCATTAAAATAATGAAACTAAATTCATTACATTACGAAAATAAATACGCGCTATACAGATTAAATTCAATTAGCACTTTTAAGGTTATTTTCTTTTTTTGCTATTAGGGAAATTTGAAATATATTTTAAGAACAGAAGTTTAATCAAAGACTATAAACATTTATGATTATATTATAGTAAGTTCAATTTATTTATAGTTCTAGTTCGTGTTATGTTTTTCGAAATATGAAGTGTTGAATCAGATTTTCAAATAATATCCCAAATTGTTAGGAATGAGAACCTCGTTGATGCTGAATGGAATTTAATTTTAAAAATACAGTAATAACAAATTTAATATTGCAAGTTATAGGTAATCAAAAATAAATAGTAAATGTGACTAATTTCTAATATTAATTGTCTTATCTCAATTTTATTATTGTTATTACATTTTTTGAACATAAACAATTTAATTTGTACCAATAGAGAATCTTAGTGCAATATGTTTTAATATTTAAACAGAGGTTGAAAATCTATAATTTGCGCGTGCTGCATGTTTAATGTCAAAGGGTTTCTTCCCCTATGTATAACATGAGGGGATCCAAAACTCGTTTTTACGAGAATACACGCAATAAGTTTTTTTTAATAATTTCTTGCATGTAGGTATCTCTAATTTGTTCATTATTTTTGTGCGTGTTTTAATTTTATTGAATTATCTCACCTGTATTTGGAGTTTGAACAATTCTGGCATTGTCGTTATTGGTGGGTAATAATTTTTCCCTTACTCTATCTTCATTAAAATCACTGAATTTGTAATTACTGTCTTCGGAACGCGAAATTTTAAACCGGCGCTCTGTCATTTTCAAAACTTTTCACTTAAAACTCGATCAGGGTCGCATAGGGACCTTCAATATCATCGGAGATCACAAAAAATTCAGAAACCCTGGAAAAGAAATTGTCCGCCAACTTAAAAGTTGATGAGTTCTGGAAAGGGATTTACTTTTACAGAGCCCGCACAATTTTTGTTTGAGATATTGACACCAATCAAGGACGAAACTCTATTTGCCTGCGACATCTACACAAACCTCTCCAATACAATCACAACGAACGGTATAGAGGATGTTATCAGCATCGCCTTCTTTCCATTTCCATCTAGCGGCGAATGGAGAAATTTTATCACTGGAAACGTCCCTTTCCATTAAAAAGTTGGATACAACATTTTAAAACAAATTAACCGCAATTTATCAGTGCCTGAACGGCAAACAATCAATTTTTATGGGGAATGTTGCGCTACAGAATACAGTTCTGATATCGACTGACGGAAATGTGAGTATGCCTGAGTCTTTCAGCAGTTTCAGCGGCTATAAGCAGAACCGGGTTAGCTTTAAATTCTTGTCGCAATTTTATGGGCGATTTGGAAATGCCTAAGGAGGACCTTTAGCTGAGTTATTATCCCTCATGCAATGTTTACCAATAAAATTTTTATATTCTCACGGACGAGGGAGAAATGGGAGAATTCCGATGGAAATTCCTCTTGAAAGAATTTAACTAGGTATACGTACTTAATTGAATTTTATACGAACTCAATATTCGTTTTCACATTTCCGAATATTGGAATATTTTCTGGCCCTCTTCTGTGCGCATTTAATCTCGTTATGGGATTAATGCAATGAAGTCATATGCTTTGCGAGCGTAATGTCCATGCGAAAATGGAATAATAGGACATACGGCAATAAAATATTTGCTTAAAATGCACTTAAAAATAATCATGAACTTTATCTTACTACCTATTATACCGGTAACAAAAATCAATAAATATTTTCTACCGGTAGGTGTGGGTGTAGGTGTAAATGTATACAATACGTATCGATACAAGCGAGTATACAGCAGAAAATACGAAAATAAAATACTTCGGGAAGGAGCCACAGAAAATAAAACATATAATCTCTGTCATTGACTCCATAGAAGTCTGTAAGGATATTTAAAAATAGACTGCCGGCCCTAAATTACTCTTACGCTCTTTAAATATTTAACTGCGAAATATTTTATCATTAACGAGTAATCAACTTTATACATGGTGGTGTACGTAAAAATCATGTCAGGAGAAAATTAGTTTTTCTGTTATCCATCATTGTTATCCAGCGCATGAAATATAAAATAAGACAAAAATATTTACCCTTAATTTATAAATGAATTCCAAGATGAGTTATGCATTCGATCAAAAAATTAAAAACCATCATTCAAAAGAGCTCTTAAACACTTAAACGCTAAATAAATTTATATCAACATTCCAAAAACTGCGTGCCTAGGAACTCGAAATTTGAGTAAACATTAATTATTTTATTGAAAAGTAATTTTCAAGCCTTATATTTTAAATATTAATTTTAGACTATACACTATTATATACAATTTTACTATCTCCGTTCCACAATAAGTGAGCTATTAAACCTATTTAAAAATTCGAAATAAGTGAGCTATTAAAGAAATTTTACAACTTCAATAATGGAAACATTTTTAATGAATTATTTTGATACAACTGCACATTAATTAAGTACATTAATTATGAACTGAACAAATTTACTAGTAAAATGAACACTGCAATTTTTTTTTTATTGGAATAGCTCACTTATTGTAGAACGGAGGTAGTATTATTTATTTTTATTAGCTTATTTCTGTATGTTACACACTCTATTTAAATAATTAATTCGTTTAAGTCCATGCTAAAATGAAAATACGGCAACATAGCAAATTTTCTTCTGTAATTAGACTCATGACATATAAATTTTTAGTTACTTTCGGTATTAACTAGTTGGCTAGACTGAAGTGACACGCACCGATTTTGCGCACTTGCGAATGTCGATGAATTTTGACTTGACAATCTTGACATTTACAGCACTGCAAAATATGGTGTATTGTCAAGAACGATAATGAAGTTTTAGATAAGATAAAAAAATTAAACTGTGCCTGTGAAATTAATTAAGAAGTAAATAACAAGATGTCTGGTTTCGACGAAAACCCTTTTGGCGAACCAACAATAGACAACCCGTTTGCGGTAAGTACCTTGCTCTGATTTGTTATGCAGCAGGTTCATAATAAATAACCGCATAAAATCGTTGTTAATAAAAACAAAGCATTTTTTGATTGTAACGTATGGTTTATTTAATTTACGTTTCGTCGTTTTTAGGATCCTTCTGTACAACAAGTGGCTAGGAACACGAATGCTCAACTTAGGGTTGATGATTATAATCCGTTCGATAAACAATCCCAGAACCAAAAACCCGTATGTATTTTTTATGCCTTCATGTTCTTGGTTGTATAAAATATTGGCCTTCATTTTGAACTTACTAATTGTAATAAAAGCACCCCGACATATTTTTGAAGTCTTCGAAAAGAAATATATAATTTTAATCGAGCCCTGCTTTTAAAAATAATGAGGCGCATTTTTTTTAAATTGTAGAAGTATGACATCTTTAAATTTATTGAGATAAACGAAAGAATCTGATAACTATTTAAATTATTTTTAGTCATAAATTTTTACACGATCTAAATCAATTGGGTTTTTTAAATTCGCAATACAGTTTTCGATTAAATGCGATATATTATTTAAATTTCAATACATTTTCTCACACATTCGCTTGGCTATAATGAAAAAATATTTATTGAGTGATTAATCGAAAACAATAATTCTATGATGGAACAAACATTACAATGAATTTATCATAAATATTATCAATTTTGTTAATCTCTTCTTTATTCCCAGAATTTATTGTGTTGCAAATTCTGTTTTAGATATTTAAGGAAATTAATAAATTAATCCATTTTTACCACATTGGCTTCTAATACTAGCAATAAAACTAAGCATTAAACATCACAATTTTTATTAAAATTATGCACAAATATCTTTAATCATCGAATGTCTCATGTGTGATAACAAAAATAGTTTAAAATGCATTTAAACAAAAAATATTTACGAAGAATGTCTTTATAATTATTTTTTAAAGCACAGTAATGTTATGAGTATTCTTCATTTATGCTTCTGCCTATTAATAATCTTCTGATTTCAGAAGTGCCTGCTCCTATTTCGTATAACTTCGCATCCCTAAGGAACCTTCCTGTGGGATAATCGTTGATGTAACCGTTTCCTCCTAAAATTTGTATTGCATCCAAAGCCATTTGCGTACCTTTTTCGGCGCAGTACAGTATAACACCGGCACAGTCTTTTTTGTTAACTTTCTTCTTATCGCAAGACCTAGCAACGCTGTACAAATAACTTCTACACGCACTTAAAGTCGTGTACATGTCGGCTAACTTTGCTTGCATCAGCTGGAAATGCCCTATGGGCTGATCGAACTGCTTCCTGACGTGAGCGTATGAAAAAGCGACATCGCAGCAAGATTGCATGATTCCTACCGGCCCGGAAGCTAAGACTAGTCTTTCAAGATCTAAACCACTCATTAAAACGTACACTCCTTTATTTTCAACGCCTAGTATGTTTTGTTTGGGAACTTTGCAGTCTTCGAAAATAAGTTCGCCTGTGGGAGATCCTCGCATTCCCAATTTGTCGAGTTTAGGGCCCGTTTTGAATCCATCGAAGCCTTTCTCTACGATGAAAGCAGTTATGCCATGTTGGGGTTTCTTCACTGATAAATCGGTTTTTGCGTAAACAACAAATACGTCAGCTTCAGGCGCGTTGGTAATCCAGAATTTGTTGCCGTTCAAAACGTAGTAGTCGCCTTTCTTTTCAGCTTTTAGTTTCATAGATACTACGTCAGAACCGGCTCCCGATTCTGACATGGCCAGTGCTCCGATGTATTCCCCGGTGCACAATTTCGGTAAATATTTCTTTTTCAAATCATCTGAACCGTTCCTGTGGATTTGATTCACGCATAAATTGGAATGGGCTCCATACGACAGTGCAATAGCACCGGATGCTCGAGATATTTCTTCCATAATGATGCAATGATCCAAATACGAACCTTCAGTGCCGCCATATTCTTGATTTACTGTAACCCCCAAGGCTCCTAAGCTGCCCAATTTCTTCCAGAAATTTTTGAAATCCTCGAATTTGTTGTTTTTGTCGATTTCGTTGGCTACGGGCGCGAGCTCTTTCTGGACGAAATTAAAGATACTCGCCCTTAACTGGATTTCTTCATCCCTAAGTCCAAAAATGTGATCGTCTATGGGATAAAACTGAGATACACCCCTAACAACAGTTTGTGTTATTCTACTTTTAGTTCGTAACAAATTACTTAAATTCAATGCCATTTGTAATCCTCGCTCGCAACACTACTCGTATATCAGTTACAAAAATAACTAAATAGTTTCTTTCGACAGTTTATCACATAAATGTTTGTTACCTTATCTTATTGATAACTCCATTCTCTATGTAAGCTGAGAAATAATGTGCATAATCTGCTTTGTTGTTGAAACAGAATTGATTTGAACTTCAACCTAATGCCATTGTAAAGGCCAGTGGCGCAGTACCCAATTTACTCTCGTTATCATCATAATTATTGCAGATAGCTCCCGAAACATTGCTGATACAAAATATTCATTACTTTAAATTGACTCAATTGTTCTCGGTGGTAGACTGCAAGTAAAATGTGCATTTATTCATTATGCATCAGTAGGCATGTTAATTATTTAATAAATTTGCAGTTTTCAAATATATAATTACTATTGTTTTATATTTTCTTTTTGACAATTACAGTAGTTTTCCATTACAAACTCTTAATAATGTAAAATATCTACACCAATGTGTAAGCTCTAATTCGATTTTCATGTTTGTACATATATTACAATTTTAATGTTGAGTTCAAATACAATACTGGTTCGAAATTATATCGCTAAAATGAAACAGAATTAGTTAATTAGTTTTCACTTGCTTTAGGCAGTAAAATTCTACATTGCTAAAAACATTAAAAGCAATGGAAACTTCCTGTGCTTGTAAAAATGACAATGACTTATCACCAAACAATGAATTTTATATTTGGAAATTCAATACATCATTTTTAATAAGCGATTTATTATTTCCTCATTGTAAATATGACGATGAATGCTAGAAAGGCCACACCGATAAAAAAAACGATTATAATCATTGCCTTGTAATACACAAAACTTATTATTTTTATCAAATTAATGAGCTTGAATAAAATTTTGTCTAGGTTTCTTATGGCCAATCAAATACCGGACCTGCAATCATGCAACCCACACAAGAGCCTCCTGCGTACACAAGAAGTGGCCAACAAGCCCAAACTACTGCTAAACCAGCTTTGGACACTTCAGAATTACAAGTAAACAGTCGGGATTTCTTGTAACAGGAATGCAATTAAACATTAATTTTTCAGAGGAGACAGGAAGAACTAGAACGTAAAGAACAAGAATTGACACGCCGCGAAGAAGAAATGAGAAATTCTAGTTACAATGTGAGACGTAACAATTGGCCCCCGTTACCCGAGCAATGTTGTTTTCAGCCCTGCTTCTATCAGGACATTCAAGTCGACATACCTTTAGAATTTCAAAAAATTGTGAGGAAACTCTACTATCTCTGGATATGTAAGCAATTTCATTACGAATTAAGGTTGCAACGTTTGGACATATTATCGTACCTATTCATTTTTAGTTCGAAATGTCGAAATCTAATCCATTTCATTTTATTTTAGACCATGGTGCTTTAATGATAATAAATGTAATAGGCGGTATGATTTTGGATGAGCCTTCAGTTATTGGATTGGGAATTTTATATCTTTTGTTGTTTACACCTTTTGGTTATTTGTGCTGGTTTAGACCGGCATATAAAGCATTCCGTTCGGATTCTTCGTTCAATTTTATGGTCTTTTTCTTTATATTTTTCTTTCAATTCGTTGTCACTACACTACAAATGATCGGAATACCCGGAGCTGGAACAATGTAAGTTATTTAATACAAGCATTTTACTAGACTAAGTGAATAAATATGATGATTTTTTATGTTGCAACTTTACTTAAAAATCATTATGATTCGCTTTATTCTATTACTTTAAATTCGTTTGTTCTTTTTAGAGGGATCATAACGGCTTTATCGACGTTTAATAACACGACTTGGGAGATAATTAAAGGTATAATTGCTTTGATTATAGCCGTTGGTTTCGGTCTGGCAGCTGCAGCTGATCTGTTCTTGTTATCTAAGGTAAATCCCATTTATGTTTTAACTCTTTAATCTAAAATTTGTGGTTTCAGATCCATCGTATGTATAGAAGTACTGGCGCTAGTTTGGCAAAGGCACAACAGGAATTCACCACTGAATTTTTCCGCAATCAGCACGTTAGGACCGCCGCCAGCAACGTTGCTGCAGCCGCAGTGCAATCACAATTAAACCAGAATAATCAAAGTACCCCGAGATATTAGTTCTAACTACTATTAATCTATTTTATGATAAATTTTAGTGTCAGTATTTAAATTTCAAAAGACTTAAAAGATTTTGTTAATTATTGTTAAAAAAATAATATCATTAATCGTAAAGAACGTGAACACCTTATTATACTTAAATGTAGACAATAGATGCGTGGGTGAATCGCATAATCGTTAAAAATATTATTTTTTTCGCTTATCTGTTGGAAAATTAAAAACTAAAGTGAACTTGTTGCGACTTGCATATTCAATTACTTGGTATTGAAAAATTGGAAGGAACGAGTTCACTGTGAAATTAATTGCATTTTTTAACTACGACGATTTGCCATACAGGAAATAAGTAGTTGATTATTTCGTAAGTGTTGGAAATTCGTTGTATACACTTTTGTTACATCGATTTTAGATAATGTGGGTTGTACATAATTTGTCCTAAAATGTCCCTGACGCCTAATTCTTATAATCACTTTTAAGGGGATATAATACTTGTGGTATGAATTTGGGACATATTAAACTGTGAATGAAACTATCGTTGTATTTTTGTCAATTACCTGTATTTTGGATAAAGCTTAAATATTGCAACAGATTTAATCTATTTTTATTGTTAATCGATATAAATCTACTAACAGCACTGTCATGAAACTTCATAAATAATTACAGCTGGTTTAACGTCAGGTAATGCATTATATTATTAAAGTTGTTACTAATAAAGATGAATCTTGAGGTATTTTATATACGATTTTTACTCCCTTGTAGTCTTTCATAAATTAAATTTCAAGCCATTTTGATGCAAAGTCCTATGATTTTTTACAATGCAATCATCACTTTATATATTTTCACTTATAACAGCCCTTGTTGCGTGAATTACTGTCGCAAATTTTTCGATTAATTTAAGAAGACTCCACATCAAACTTCCACAAAAGCGTAAATACTAATTCGAATTGACAATATCGTAAAAAATGGAAGAGGGAAAAATTCCACATCGTTAATTTACTCTGTACGACGTGGATTTTTATTTGAACTGTTGTAATGAAACTTCAACCATTCTTCCGATTGGTTGCAATAATGACATGTGGAATTTTCATTAAAACGTTTCAAAGCGGTGTGTTAATCGTTATTGAAAAAGTCACACGAGCCTAAAGTAGACATCGATTAATAATAACACATGGACTATTATTTCTCATTCAAGGCATTCACCAGATATTGCAATTTTAGGATACAGATACAGATGCAGCTTTATTAAAATTGTAAAAACATATTTTGAATTTTTGCAAAAAATACAGTTAATTATTAATCTGAAGTCGTGATTTATTTGTAATATTTGTTCGCTTGTACTTAATTAAATCGCCCTCATATTTATCATATTATACTGATGCTATTACGGTATTTTATAAATTAGTCTGTGTTATACATTAATTTGGTACTTTTAATTCTAACGTAATTGATCATAATGATTTAAATAATGGCCATACTATCGTTAATTTCATGCAACAAACGGGGTCTTTTGATTATGATCACTTACAATATATTTAAAGACAAACATCAGCACTTGGATTTATTTATTATATAGTTTGTCACTTTTTTTGTAAGTTGAGTTATGAATTACAGAAATATAATAAAAAATGAAAATAGTTTTTTAACATTATTGTTTTCCAGTATTGCTAATATTCAATCGAGCATGTTACCAATAAATTAGGAAACTGATTTATTGATTCATCAATATCAACGAATTCATATTTTGGCGTGAGAACACTGCTGGGTCTTTCAATAAAAACCTGTTTTGATAGCCTAGATTAACCTCGGTCTTTTAGTTTAGACATTGGCTCGTTGAATTGAATTTACAGCTGAATTTCCCAAAAATAATCCCAGTATATCAACAGAGAATAATTAATGAAAAAGCAAGCATTTAGAAAAGTAACTAAATAATATGTATGAAGCAGAATTATCATTATTATACTACATGTTCCATGTTTATTATTAATAGCAAAGTTACTTCATAAATAATTTACATCAGCAATAAATTCTCTGAATTCGTTGAATAAATAACACTCAATTATTTGCGAAAACATCATGGCAATTCAGGTGGAAAGTAGAAGGATGTAAGTATACCTAGCAATAATAATTATTTCAAGCGTAAAACTTAATAAGGTTGTAGTAGGAAATTTTTTAATTGAATTCGTTTTTCACTTTATTGTAATGTATTCAGTCGCATTACACCTAAACGGTTTTATTTTATACAGTTATTTAGGTAAGAGAGAATGTGACGCCTATGCCTTGTGGTCAATTCGTCGATACGATATATCGTTTGGATGATATTAAACGTCTTTATATGTATATCGTTGAGAACCTGTGAATTTAGTCGATCTGTTTCAAGCTGTAATTGTGGAAGTGTTGGAGTAATTTTGAAGAATTTTTAAAATCGAACCTGCTGTGACTCCAGCAGTTGTGTGGACTTTTTGAAATGAAGCAAACGCTAGTATTTTTGCTTATTTTTTTTGCAACATGTTATTCTGCACAAGGTAAGTCAAAGACCGGTTTTATTTTATTAATAACGTTTATTTAGGAAACAAAGAATACTTAAACTACGTCGAAATTTCGTTCAAATTATTAATAAAAAACTATTAATCTGGTTTATGACAAGGCAAAAACAACTTCTAGACGAACAACAAATTGTTTATAATACAAATTTTACGATAAATGAAAATAATGAGTATTTAAATACTCTAGTTCAGGAAATTTGTTAGAATTTACATTAATACATAGTATATCTACAGAAATAATTTATAGATAATTATGGATATGTTTACATTATATGTATAATAATAGCACTTTGATTCGTTGCTATTGAACTAAATATCAATAATTTTGAATATTTGAATATATAAATTAGTAGAATTTGCAAAATGTAATTTTTTAAAGAATAATAATAACGTAGGTATATTTTACATGTCAGATAGCATGAAATTTCAAGACGTTCAATATTCGTCATTAGGAATATGTAACGATTAGTTACATAGCAATCGCGTCATCTCTTTGATTCTGACGTAGACATTTTACGCACGAGTCCAAACCATAAAATCTAAAGGAACTGATTCACATCGAACTTTTATAAAAAAAATAATTGTTGCATTTGTTTGATTCAATCAATAACCATTTCATCAATAATGGCGCAGTTACACGTGTCAAGTAGCTAAAGCAAGTTACTAAATCAAGTAGTTAAATTTAGTTACTTTTGTATGGTGTGAACCACTTCGCAAGTACAAAATGCAAGTAACTAAATTTAGCTACTTGATTTAGTAACTTTCTTTAGCTACTTGATACGTGTAACTGCAGCATTAGCTACTTAATAAGTCTACCTGCACCTTTAAGATGTAGTTACACGTATCAAGTAGCTAAAGCAAGCTACTAAATCAAGTAGCTAAATTTAGTTACTTGCATCTTGCATGGTGTGAACCACTTGATTTTGTGCTTGCGAAGTGGTTCACACCATACAAAAGTAACTAAATTTAGTTACTTGATTTAGTAACTTGCTTTAACTACTTGATACGTGTACCTGCACCTTTAAAGCAAGTTACTAAATCAAGTAGATAAATTTAGTTACTTGTATGGTGAGAACCACTTGATTTAGTACTTGCGAAGTGGTTCACACCATACAAGTAACTAAATTTAGTTACTCGATTTAGTAACTTGCTTTAGCTACTTGATACGTGTAACTGCACCTTAACAACTTAATGGTTACAAAATAAAAAATTTCCTTATCAATCTGGTTTAAATACGATTTCTGGTTGTCGTAATTAAGCAACAAGTTTTTTTATGTATAAAAATCATTAATCACTGTTAAAATAAGTAAATCATAAACAAATCTCGTTCGAAAATAGAATTAAAATTACCCACTTCTTTATCTGTTTTAGTTGGAAATAAATGCACCATAAGAGAGACGACTAAAAGAGGGACGTGTCAAAAAGAACGAAATTGCCCCAGCGTTCAAGAAGATGCCAAAAAAGGCATAAGGCCCACGTTATGCGGATATTACGATTTGAACGGTTTAATCGTTTGTTGTGAAAGTAAGAAATCAATTAGCAATTCCCTAACAATTGGAAACATATCATTGTTTTAGAACCGATCGAAGTTAACGACCTAACATCAGTAACCCTTAGCAACAATTTCGGAGAAAATTCCGAAAATTCGAATACAAAGCTAAGAATCAGCGAACAAAGTATGAATATATCAGTACTTATATTATTGTAGTATACCTATTGCTAATTTCGTTATGTTTTAGAATGCCAGGAATACAGTAGGCCAGTTCAATCGGTGCTCTCGGTGTTACCGTTAGTATCTGATGTGATACCTGTTAACATTACTGTTCCAAATTGTGATTACAATACCGTTCCATTGATAGTTGGTGGATTGCCTGCAGAACCAGGTGAATTTCCGTTTATGGTAAGTTCCATATATTCCAATTTTTGTCCAACATTTAGTACACATCCTAGATATCATTGTAGGCTTTGGTAGGTTTCAATTCGTCAGATAATCCTTGGAGATGCGGTGGCACATTAATCAGCGATCGTTTTGTACTTACGGCAGCTCACTGTACTTTTACCAGGGATGCGTAAGTAAATTGAAAAATTGATGCGTCTCCTGGTATTATTATCATTATATTAATTTTAGTGGTAAACCTGCTATGGTCCGTCTTGGAGAACTAGATTTGAGCTCCGAAAACGACGGTTCCCAATACAAAGACTATTACTTATCGAGAGTAATAACTCACGATGGATACAAGTATCCTGAAAAATATAACGACATCGCTCTGCTCGAAACGATAGACAAGATAGTATTTACTCAGTTTATTAGACCGGCTTGTTTGTACACTCGCAAAGACATTAACAACGACAAGGCTTTGGCGATGGGATTCGGCAAAAATGCTTTCGCTGGAGAATTCAGCGACAAGCTGATGAAGGTTTCGTTGGATCTTTTCGATAACCAACGTTGCATGAGGACCTATCCAGCTAATAATAAGGAACTTCCTAGAGGTATTATTTCTACAATGTTGTGTTCCGGAGTTCTTAGCGGCGGGCATGATACTTGTCTCGTAAGTATTTAAAAAAAATAACTAAGTACGTGAGTAATGTAATGGTGATTTCTGTTTTAGGGCGATTCAGGCGGTCCTTTGGTGGTTACGAAAAAAGGGAATATGTGCCAATTTTTCGTCGTAGGAATAACTTCGTTTGGTAAACTTTGTGGACAACGTAACACCCCAGCTATTTACACGCGGGTATCGGAGTACGTTAATTGGATTGAAGAACGAGTGTTTAAGTAATCTTAAAATTTTTATCTTTTTTTTACCTAATATTTTTGACAATAAAATGATTTATTACATATAGTTTTTTATCGAAAAAATTAACTCGCCGTATTATATTAGTATACAGTATAAGTGCAAATTTGGCTGCAATGTGGTCAATTCTATGAGTTGAACAAAGATTATATTAAAATAACAATGGTTAGAGTGAGAAAGTTGCAATCTTACAATATAACTCTTTCTCTACTTCTTTATATGAGACTAATGAAAGTTGACTTTGTTGCACCCATAGTCCATATTGCGTACAAATTTGTGCTCTTGCAATATGGTCAATTCTATGAGTTGAACAAAGATTATATTAAAATAATAGTGGTTTAGAGTGAGAAAGTTGCAATAGCCAAAAATCACTCTTCCTTTTTCCTTTATATGAGACTAATGAACGTTGTCTTTGTTGCACCCGCATAGACCATATAGCATACAAATTTGCACTTGCAATAATTGGTCAATTCTCTGAGTTGAACAAAGAGTATATTGAAATAACAGTGGTTAGAGTGAGAAAGTTGCAATCCCACAATATCACTCTTTCTTTTTCCTTTATATGAGACTAATGAAAGTTCTTTGTTGCACCCATATGCCATATTGCGTACAAATTTTCACTCTTGCAATATGATCAATTCTATGAGTTGAACAAAGATTATATTAAAATAACAGTGGAATAGAGTGAGAAAGTTGCAATACCACAATATCACTCTTTCTTTTTCCTTTATGAGACTAATGAAAGTTTGTCTTTGTTGCACCCATATACCATATTGCGTACAAATTTGAACCCGTGCAATGTGATCAATTCTATGAGTTGAACAAAGATTATATTAAAATAACTATTATATTATATTAACGAGTAGTTTAGAGTGAGTAAATTGCAACCCCATAATATCACTTCTTTTTCTTTCTTATTCTTTTATACGAGACTAATGGAAGTTGTCTTTGTTGCAACTACAGACCATATTGCGTACAAATTTGCACTTTCCTGTATATTATAGCAATACATAGTACTAACACAAAAATTGTAATAATGCAAAATAAGTACATCGGATTAACAAATTTCCTTAACTGTAATAAACGCACCAGTTCAGTTAAGTTACACCTTTATACACAGACGACCACGTATTTTACGATTTAATTTTCCGAAACTGAAACTTCAGAAAATGCAAATCCTAAAATTTTCGACAAAAGTTAACTCCATTACCAATTAAAATTTTCGGGAAGAAGATGGAGAAATACTGTTTCACAGTTAAGCGAAACTTTTGCAACCATAATAATCACGAGATTACGCAGTATAAAATTATCTCGGATTTTCATATAAAAACCAACATTCCGGAAAATATACCTGCGTTGGGAGAAAATTCGCGTTCGCGACTGACTACAGGAAGATGCTGTGAGAAAACCCATATTAACCAAATAGAAAAACAAGTACGGAAGCCTTTCGAGGGAAAGGGATTTTAGCGCTTTTTCGGTGGGTTGGGGGTTAATTTTTTTAACAACTGTCGAACTTAATTTTAAAATCGCCTAAAGCAGAAATACATTTCCCACAATAAAAATATGGCATTTTATTCGAGAAACCAGCCGGAATTCGGAATGAATACAAAATTATCTATAAATCGTTATTTTTCATAATTTATGGATCTGTGCCGAATAAATTAATAAAAGTAAGTAAATAATAATGTTTCAGTTATTTGAACGAGTAGGTAAACAAGTTAAATAAGAGTCCTTAGCATGGCGAGAGAAAATTACTTGCCTTTGAAAGCGAAATTTCTAATCGAATCGAGGTTATTACTGTTTTAATACAATATTCCCACTTATTTTTTAATAATAATGTAATAATCACCCAACTAACCTATAACACTGGGGAACAAAATTTGAACTTTGTCGTGCCACACGGACTTCACTTATATTTTTTACTTTGATGAGTGACTATTAGTGTAAATGTGTAATTAAAAAAAATCTATTGGCCAAAAATTTTATAAACCGATATAATTTAAATATTTCAAAAAATAATCACTTTCTGATGCAAAAAAACGTGAAAAAGTTCTATTATGAAATTACTATTTAAGATTTTCTAGCATATTTGAAGGGTACAGGCAAAGAAGGCGATATGTCAAAAAATTTAGTTTTGAGAAAAACGCTTTTAAAGATTTTAAGAGCTCTAAAAAGTAATTTATAAAAGCAACATAGGATACATTTTTACATATTATTATTAGGGTACTGTGCTACAGGTTTATAGACTCGGTTAGTTTTTTAAGATTTTTTGGCAGAAAAAAAAAGCCATTTTTCCCAAAAAGTATCGCCTTTTTAGCCTGTATGGCAAAAATAAAACGGGTTATATCTGCTGACTGATCGCTCTTTTAGTCATGATAGTTTCTAGGGGAAAAGTTTACATCTTTATCTCATAGATAGCAAGATTAACTCAATTTCTACAAAAATTGATATATCGCCTTCTTTGCCTGCACCCTTCATTTAATTCTGTTTAATTCTGCGACTGTTTACTTGCGGTTATCGCTGCAGAATTGGTTATATTTAACAACACATCACAAAAAATCTGAGGCCAATCAAAACAAAACTACTGCAGTTTACCAATGAGGGTAGGTGGCTAAAGCAGAATTAGCTATCAAAGTTCATGTGGCACAGTTAATGTAGACCAGTGTAATTATTTCCTGTAGGATTTGATGCATATTCTTGCACCCTTAACACATTGTATATTTTTTATCGAATAGAAACGAAACTATTACGCACTGAGTCATCAAATCTTGCTCTATAATCTAATACGAAGAGTTTGTAATCAAATAATCAATCTTTTAAATTCGCAGCCGACCGCTCAAGTCTCAGTAAACAGACATTTCCCCACAGTAACATAGGGAATTCCTCGGGGATGGTTCGTAAGCCTCCGAATATGTTTGATTTATATTCTTGGATGCCGAAAACACCCGATCCCGCAAATAATTAATGATTTAATTGGAAAGGATCCCTCAAAAAGTGATGACGAATACTTAGGCTTTAATTAGAATTTTACTGGACTTCAGACGGATATGAGTTAATGCTGGGGCGGTTAATAAACAGGTTTTTTCGCGTTGTGTAAAGCAAAGCAAAGGACTTATTGCTGTAATTATACTTCAATATGTTCATTCGGAGTTTGTAATAATATAGGATATGGATATACCTAAAGTTCGTTGTTAAAATTTATAATTTTATGGGTAACATTTGGAAAGATATTTTTCGAATCGAGTAAAAAAAATAAAAATTACAAATACATTTAATCTGGTTTTGATTAGATAAATGTTTGACTAATAGCTCGTATTATTGAAATGACACCCTGTATACGCCGCTGATATTACTTTCGAAGCTTCACAGAGTTTCACTCGATTTTCGCTAACCTTTGAAATTTTAATTTAAAATGTAAAATAAGGAAAGAGACAAACACTATATTAAACTTTTTGCATTGATCGATATTAAATTATTTTCCGTCTAGGTATCCCATACCGGTTTGTTTTTAAAAAATTTTAATATCATCCCTGTTCTCTGCTTGCAGGTATTGCAAACATCTCGGAATATTAACTAAGAAGCTTTATAAAAAAAACGTTACCTATTATTGACAAAAAACAAGTACTGAATAATGAAAATTCCATTTAAAATTACTGTATTTCGCGATTTATTACATCGCTGTATTTCCCTTGAAGTAGTGCTTTTCCTTGCCTTTTTCTAAAATATCTAATGCTAAATTAAAACAGAAGCAATTTTCATTGAATTTCGAAAGGAATATCACAAATGTCTGCAGCATCAGGAAACTCCGTTACTAAATTCCGTTACTAAATATTGCATTTTTAAACTCAGCTTACGAGATTACGCGTCCTTAAAACATACGAGGTATATTTTAATATTTATCGAACATAATGGTTTATTTCAAAAATAATTCTTGCTTTTAAATTGAACTATAAATAATGGCGTGCTACGGAATATATGCAAGTCCTGAAAAAGTTATTCATTAATTCGAAAAAGCAAAAGTAAAGGGCCAATTAAAGTTCTTAGAAAGTTTATAGGTAAGTACATACGTACAAACGTTTAAATTCGAGTGGGCAAATCGTTAATTCAAACAAAAAAATCTCGTTGATTTTTTCTGAAATAGAACATTTTTCCGGGTAGTTACAAGGAATAAGAATATATAGGTATGTACTTACGAATGCTCTGTGCTCTATATTTAGAGGGTTTCTCGATTTCATCCGACTTTAATAGCACCAAATAAATTAAGCGATTTTTTCGAAACCTAATAAAGAATCACATTCGTCTCTTCCGAGCGGCTTAATCAGACATTATTCGCGCCCTTCGAAAAAAATTCAATAAACCAACTTTCCTCGTGGTACAGCTATAGAACGAAACCGAAAGCCCTGCGAACCTAAAATCAGATTTTGTTTTAACAGAGTATACCTAAGAATAGAAAGCGACGGACGGTCGAGTGTGCGGATTACATTCCCACCCCCGGCTGCAATGAAGGTGGGTGAGTCGCCTGCAATAAGGGGGTGAACAAAAAAAATGAGCGAGAGGAAGAGAGAAAGAAGAGGGAATTTATCGTATTCCCGTGCCCGGTTCGCGGTAATTGCAAGGTACGTTCCCTTTCTCCTTTTAACTGCGTCGTTCCACCTAAATATATGTAATAAATAAAACGAATGGAAAATCAGTTAGCGGATCCTCTTAATGCTCCGTATTTTTCTTACAGTTAATTCGTCGACGTTTTAAATCTGGAATTTATGCTGTTTAAATTTTACCTGTATCTTTTGCTCGAAAATACCTGATTTTATATCTTCTCGATTTAAAAGGATGTCGTTAATATCTGCAGTAATTTGGAGTGTTTCAGCATTTACGTTCCCCCGTGTATAATAATAGCAAGTGTCTGAAATATTTTAAACGACCAAAGCGAAATTTTATTAATCTAATTGTAAGCGTGTCGAGCGTAGCTGATAAGCATTTTGTGAAGAATTTAATTTATGCAGCGAGTGTCATTATTCTGATGATAAATATGCAGTGTGCCTTTTTTTTAAGTTTTTTTAAGTAAATTCAGTGCATTAAAATTCATATCCCTGGTGGTTTGTCAGTTTGCAATTTAGATATCCTGTAGTGGGAAAGTGCGATAATCCTTGCTTGCACAAAGGACATCGGTCAATAAAGCGGGAAAACACTCAGTTGTGGTTTTGCCTAGACTTCTCAGTGTTCCGGCATCAGCAATGATTCGTTATGCCGCGACAAATGGCTGAAAAATAGATTTTTTTCTAATTCGGTGCGCGCACAAAGGCACTATGGCGAAATTCAATTTCGTGGTATTGTCGTCAAAAAAATGCAGTACAAATGAAAGCACACACACACGACCAAATAACATGTAAATCGTCAATCCCTTCGAAATTCGATATAATATTTTTTTCCTTTTTTATTATCCATTCTCTTCAAAAAAGTCGAAACGTAAGGATAAGGTTTTCCTGAAAATCTAAGTATATAAAACTAACCTCGTGAAAGGATTTCTAGATAAAATCAAGTAAAGTTGCATCGATATTCAGAAGAAAGATCCGGAGAAAGTCCGAATGGGGAATGGATTTTAGAGATTGCAGATAGGGCAGAGTATGTGACTTTTTTTGATTAAGTTAACACGATTTAGTCGTTCGCTTAAAAAGCGCTATTTACTAAACCGGAAGTTTCCGTTAACGAATTTCCAAGTGTTGGAAAAGTTCTGCTATTATTCAGAAAATTTCCATACCTTGCCATTATACAATCTCATCCACGACTAGCCTGTTAATCCCGAAGTGAACTGTAAAAAAAATTAATCGATTATTGTTTGGTGCAACTTTTTTGATAACAAAATTGTTGGTGTTGAAAGAATCGCTTCCTGGACGTCTACACCTAGTTCATTTGCGGGACGAGTTCTTTTATTTAACTGTCACTTTGGGATTCCTGCGTTCGGACTTATATATGAAATGAAGGTGCTAGAGATTTTTCCGGTTTCTGCTTTGTTCCGCTTGTTGCAATTATTTGTAATTAATTGGGAATGGACAGGAAAGACAGACAGTCAAAATGAAAAACCTCTCGGCGAGCGACAACAGATAAAATGATACTGTAGCGTGTAGTGTCATATCCACTTCAATAATAAATTGGTGTAACAGCGGCTACAGCACGATTTCATCTTCGACATCACATTCGGCGGCAATTTTAATAAAACAAAATTAGTATATTACATTTCGCAGGTGCCGTTATTAGGAGGGTAGAAAATATTTTTTTTTGCGAAACGTCGATGGAAAAAATTACCCGTTTTATTCGATCATCCACCGGTAGTGGGCCGATAAAAAGCAAACGGGGAAAAAAAGAGTTGCTTTCAGCGTTTCAGTTGAAGTGGTAGTTTATATTGCTCCTAAACGATGTCGCATGACGTTTTCTCGATTTTTCTTTCATCTTAACTTGTCGTCTAGTGAAGCGCGGTAAATTGGGAAATACAATTATAAGTTTTGGTAAAGGAAATAGATCGAATTTCCGCATCTCCAGTATTTCTTAGCTGACGGTTGTTGACGGTGTGTTGTCACATCGCGTTTTGTTAGAAAATTGGAATTATATTCCCGGATCAATTTTCTAGTAGGTATTCTACGCAATGATAAATTCATGCTGGTATTATTTCATTAACCCCTAAAAAAGGACAAAAACATTTTGGGGCTGAAATTCGTTTTATAGGATGTTGATTTTTGAGGTAAATTTGGTGGCAATCGAAGTGTCTTGACGAGCTGAATCAAATGGTACTATTCCTAGAGAGCGGAAATCAAAATTAACCCCTAAAAAAGGGGAAAACCATGTTTTTAAGGGCTGAAATTCGTTTATAGGATGCAGATTTTTGAGGTAAATTTGGTGTCATTCTAAAAAAGGGGAAAAACATGTTTTTAAGAGCTTAAATTCGTTTTATAGGATCCAGATTTTGGAGGTAAATTTAGTATCATTCGAAGTGTCATTCGAAGTGTCTTGACGAATGGTACCGTTCTTAGAGCGCGGAAATCAAAATTAACCCCACCAAAAAAACGTAGCGCTGTAGGATCGCTGTAGGGTAGCGGAAGGGGGAGGGTGGGGCATGCTTTAGTTGGGAGTAGGGTAGGGTAGTATAGGTGCTAACCAACTGGATGAGTGTGATTAATAATATTTTTCCATTTAACAAAAACATGGGGTAAGTTAGGGGGTAGGGTGGGGTAGGGTGTAGGTTTAGGGTTTTGGGAAGAGGGGTATGGTAATGAATAAAGAAAATAAAGTCAGTCATCTGAATTATTTCTAAAAGTTTTAAAGCATTTTTGTCCATTTTGAGCGCTTTTTTGCACCCTTTTGCACCACCAAAGGGTAGCAAGAAAGTCTGGCAACAAGGCATTTTCTTTGAAACAAATGAATGACTTTTTTTTACTATCTGTCATACTATACTAAATCACTATTTTTGATTCACAATTGACTGATATATAACTAAAAGGAGTAATAGGCACTAAAGAAAAATGTCATTTATTCGTTTCAAAGGAAATACCATGTTGTCGAACTTTTTCCCTAATGCATAATAAATATTTTCCCTATTGTCCATACTATAGGAATTCATCATTTTCTTTTCAGGGCAAATAGAATGTAGTAAAATTATTGTACCGATGGAAAAATATAAAAATTTATTGGAAAATGGAAATTTATTAATGGATATTTTCCATTTTATAATGCCAGCACCAATCTACTATTGTAAAAATAAAATAAAACAAATCGAGTGGATAAAAGCTAGCAAAATACTTCATTTTATCCATGATAATGGAGTTTAAAAAAAAATTATAACCAACTCTAAAAGCTTGGAAGGGTGGATTATATTTTTAGGGTTAAGTGGTTGATTCGTTTAAATTTTGGGATTTGTTAAAATGAAAAATATCATTTAAAAAATAAAGCGGCATATCGGACCTATGTTTATTTAGCATTTGAAACCGGAGGTCCATGAGATCATGACAGGTAAGCGCTTGCGTCACGCAAGGGTGGGGTAATACCTACTTTACAGCGGCCGAGCCAGTTCAGTTGTGTTCTCGAGCCGGGCGAAGCGAGTTGTATCAGAGCGCCGCATTGACCAAAAACTGCTTGTTTTTTAATGAATCTCCCTGTTATCGGACCTGCCGCTGCATCGGAAACCTGAGAAATCTGCATTCGACTAGCCGTTTCGCAGCCAAGTCGATGCAAACGTCGAGGAACTGCATCGAAAAGTGTGCTGTGAATTCTAACCTCTACGGCCTGAAGATAGTTACAGATATTCCGGCTAAGAAAATTCGTGGTTTTGTGCAAAGTGAACGATACATTTCTGCATAAAGGCCGAACGCACGTCGCTCGCGGTGCTTTTGATCGCGAAAAAGCGAACAAAAACTCCCTACATGACTAATTCGAAAGTGACATGTCGAAAGTAAACAACGTCTAGTTCAGAGGTAAGCCACTTTACGTTTCTAATCTGGTAAATAAATAGCGATAAACGATGGATTTTCGGTAGTGTTTTGCGTTCGGTCGTTAGTCGCTGTGATCCAGCGATAGAGAAGGCATCGGTGTCTTTGACCACCTCGACATTCCATGGATACAAAACCGTGACTTTCGTCGTAGCGTCGGCTTTTCCGTTACCGCTCGAAGTAAGCGAACGTTTTCTTGCTTACCTATCGATTTTCAGCGAAAATATCAATTAAATAATGCCCAATAGATCCGCACGACCCACGTACAAATTCACCTATGCCTCGGGAATAATTAAGAACGGGCTGACCTTGGAGCATAATGCACATTCTCTAGGTGTGTGTGAACTGTAAATATTATGCCGGTATGCTCGAATCAACATTTCTCTTTCTTTCTGTGTGCTCCATGCACAAACGTATACATGGATATATGTATATATTTTTTAAATTTACTTTACTTTTCATTGTGTATGCGTGTGTATTTATCAACGTTTCACGTTCTCTCGAAACGTTTCGCTTTATCTTCTGGAGATGTCGAGATGCAGCAATAATATTGCCTCGCAGCTGTTAGCGTATGTTACCATTTCGGCGTTTTTGGCGTAAACAGTTCATTGAAAATTGCATAAATGCAAACCAACGTGTCTCAACGTCGGAAAGCTTTCGTTTGATACCACATTTAACTATTTAACGTTTTGTTAATTGCTTTATTAATGATATTAAAGGGGGGTTTTAAACAGGACATGCGATTTCGGCACATGGGGAACTTAAATTTACTAGTTTGTTTCGGCACAAAAGAAATGGGAAAACTTACATTTAGTATTTATGCATATTTTGAGGTAAAGGATCTCTTTAAACTGTTCATTTTAGTAATAAGACACATAATAGTAGTTCACCCACATCGCATTGTAGTTTTTATATTGCTTATTTCTTAAAAACTAATGCAAAACGATAAATTCTGAAACCACAATGCGTACTGGGCAAAGTACAAAATGATAACAAGAATATATTTATTGGCCTTGTTTACATTTTCCTTTAAAATATCGCTTTTCTTACTTTGTTATATACTGTAACCCTTTGCTATATTCTTAACCCTTAACTACGCACCCAATTTTAAGACACTGATACTGACACGGAGTCTGCCAGACTCCTACTAGAAACATTGTTTATTCTTTATTCCTATTACTTACTTTTTGTATTTCGTCTAATTATCCATCATTTTGTCTTACTTTCGAAGATTATTATAACATTTTGAATAATTAGCATTTTTTGGATAAAGTTCACAAGCGGAAGTCTGACACTCCGTACCAGTAGTTAAGGGTTAAGGAATCTTATCCATTATTCCTTGCTTTCTAAGGAGTACTTGAAGAATCATCCAAAGTCTATCCGTAGCTTACTAGATAGCTTTCTAATTTTATCTGAAGTTCTCTTCATCAAAGATGAAGAATCACACATTCTAATAGATAATGATTGCTGTTTCATCAAATATGCCACAACAACTATATCTCCATATACAATCCTATACTACCTTCATTAACCTGGGAGTCCCTATAAGCTCAAGCAAATTTGTTGAATTTTCAACTGATAATCTGTTTTAGGCCCGTATGAGACCCAAGAATCATTGGCCCAAAAACCTTTGTAGCAAGAATCAATATAACCATCCAAGTTCTTGGAAGCACACATTCTAACAGGCAATGATTGCTGTTTCATCAACCATGCCACAACAACTATACAATATAATATATACATACTCCATATACAATCTTATACTATCTTCATTAACCTGGGAGTCCCTATAAGCTCAAGCAAATTTGTTGAATTTTCAACTGATCATCTGTTTTAGGCCCGTTTGAGACCCAAGAATCATTGGCGCAAAAACCTTTGTAGCAAGAATCAATATAACCATCCAAGTTCTTGGAAGCACACATTCTAACAGGCAATGATTGCTGTTTCATCAACCATGCCACAACAACTATACAATGTAATATATACATACTCCATATACAATCTCATACTATCTTCATTAACCTGGGAGTCCCTATAAGCTCAAGCAAATTTGTTGAATTTTCAACTGATCATCTGCTTTAGGCCCGTTTGAGACCCAAGAATCATTGGCGCAAAAACCTTTGTAGCAAGAATCAATATAACCATTAAAGTTCTTGGATGCACACATTCTAATAGACAATGATTGCTGTTTCATCAACCATGCCACAACAACTATACAATATAATATATACATACTCCATATACAATCTCATACTATCTTCATTAACCTGGGAGTCCCTATAAGCTCAAGCAAATTTGTTGAATTTTCAACTGATCATCTGCTTTAGGCCCGTTTGAGACCCAAGAATCATTGGCGCAAAAACCTTTGTAGCAAGAATCAATATAACCATTAAAGTTCTTGGATGCACACATTCTAATAGACAATGATTGCTGTTTCATCAACCATGCCACAACAACTATACAATATAATATATACATACTCCATATACAATCTCATACTATCTTCATTAACCTGGGAGTCCCTATAAGCTCAAGCAAATTTGTTGAATTTTCAACTGATCATCTGCTTTAGGCCCGTTTGAGACCCAAGAATCATTGGCGCAAAAACCTTTGTAGCAAGAATCAATATAACCATTAAAGTTCTTGGATGCACACATTCTAATAGACAATGATTGCTGTTTCATCAACCATGCCACAACAACTATATCTCCATATACAATCTTATACTACCTTCATTAACATGGGAGTGCCTATATGCTCAAGCAAATTTGTTGAATTATCAACTGATCATCTGTTTTAGGCCCGTATATGACCCAAGAAAAACCTTTGTAGCAAGAATCGATGTATAACCATTCAAGTTGTTGGATGCTGCTTCATGTTCATATAACTTCTATCTGGGTGTATATGCGCAGATACCAAGTTAACACTCTCCTTTGTAAATTCCAGCCTCCGTGCTGTTGCTGATGCTGGACCCATCTGTGTACCAGATGCTACTGGAGGCTGCGAATTTCCCCTTTCATAGCGTCCATTTTCATACCACTTGCCGGTTTGTCTGGATTTTCGACACTTAAATTGTGGAATAACGTTTATTTTTTTTTTAGTAAATTTTGAAATAATTTATTTTACGGACTGATAACAATTAGGAGCTTAATTAAATGCGTTTTAAATTAATTCGAAACGAGAATGAATTAAAAATCAACGACTTATATAAGCCGACGGTGAAAGAGGCTACTGTTAACAAGAGTTTTATTGTTTGCAACAAATTACTAATAAATATTTGAATTTGTTGTTTATTGATTTATGCGCTTAGAATTTGTCGTAGAATACTTAAATTGTCCCCATATTCATCGTTTCGTAGAATTCAAACAACTTCTTCTCGTTCCATAGCAATTTGTAATAGAGGTAAATGGATAGCAAATCAATAATTGGACTTCGGCCAATTCTCTACCTCCTAGTAGTGTTTTCTAGTTATTTAATTTTCAATAAAGCGCGAGAATGCTTTAGCTTAAAATTCAGTGGAAATTAATCTGTAGTTGCTCGATCAAATTGAGTCGATTAAATACCTGAAATACGTTTAATAGTTTTGAATGCCGTAATTTTTTAATCTGATTAAATTGACCTCTCGAATGAATTATTTTCACCCGTTGAAGCATACGCGAACTTTCTATACTACTTATATGCATGGAACGGGAAAGTACTTAATTATATTGATTCGGTCATCGAAAGTTTCGGGGAAAACCGAAGGGAAAACATTCGCTGAAAAGCAGTGGCGATAGAACCGTATTATTTTTTGCGCTTAAGCGATCAACATGACCGCTTCGACGAGGTAGTAGGAGGGTCCGCATAGCTTCCGACGTTTTGTTTTCGAAAACTCCGGGAAAGGGTTAAATCCGAAGTAAATTTTACATTCGGTTAATCCGCTTGTAGTTTGAACAACGTTTATTCGGTTAATTCGAACGAAATTGCATTGTTTGCGGCGGCATAAAACCAATTTAATAATTATTGTAACTGGACGCCCGCGCCGCCCGAGCGGTTTGCCCTATTAATAATAAATACCTGTTTGTTTTTAAGTATTAATGATTTTTTCAATCAATTATTCTAGTAGTTAATGCAAGTTTTTTTCATCTACTTATTTTATCACAAATCAATCAAAGCCAATAAAATCAGATTATCTTTCGAATTGAAGCATATTTATAGGATTTCATATTTTTTCATTTTCTAGGCAACAAAAATGAGGGTTACGAAAAAATATGTTCCTACTTATTGATAATTTATTTAGCAACTTAGTGTTCAAATAGAATTTATATTTCAATAATTAATAGTTTCATTAATAGTACTAAAAATAGAAATGATTGAATTATACAAATAATCTATGAATACTCATTGATTATCTGATAGTGTTTTTTGTGTGATTGTATTTGTCGTGAAATATTTTTATCATTACAAAACGAATGAGAGGTATAATAAAATATTCAAGGCAATATTAATACAAATTATTACAATTCGTGTAGATTTACTTAATAAGTAAGTAAAATGTAAAAGCTTCTAAATTACCCAATTGACTTATTTTTTTATTCTAATTACCCGTAATATTCGCAGTCGATTCTGACCAGGCAATGTTAACTCTTGAATAATGCATATTTCGGTTTCCAAGTTTATGTTAATAGTAATCATGTAAATTGAAATCGGCTATGACTCATTCGTTGGTTCACTAAAATATAAAAAATCATTTTTTTGACACTGTAAACCAGACACTCGAGTCAATGACTCAGTTAAAATACGAGGTATGTGCACACTAGTTGATCATAAAAAATGACACATTCTCTAATGTACTTACAATGCGTATACGGTATACTGTTCGAATGTAATTAAGTTTTGTAACTGATCAGAATATGAATGTTCTACATGTAATTTGCTGCTATTTCCAAACATTTTTTTATTTAACTAAGTAAATTATATGTAAGTACGTAACACAATATCAACATGTATTTTAGATAGCTATACATATGAAGCTTCATCTAAAATATTACTGTTTTAACAATAGTCTTAGTATTATATTAGGTACCTTGTATAATATAGGTAATTGTGTTTGAATTTAATACAATTGTATTGTTCTAAATTTCGAATTGGTATTAATCGGTATGGCTGAATAGTGACAAATACCTACTTATTGGAGCTATTTGCGCTAAGTGCACAGCGTCAAAATCCATAAATTTATAGCTATCGATTTTCTCTATATATTTCGCCTCTTTTGAAATGCATCTGAATTCGATCGTGTTAATTTCGTCACGTTTTAACCGATTGTGAAAAGAAGAATACAGGAGGATTAAAAAATAAATTAATTATATCGACGTGAAAACCAAAACACAACTTCTATCATTAGATAATTTAAATTTATCTATTACTTATTTATCGCGATCGACAATTTTTGTTTTGTAAGCAAGATCTGAAATTATTTATTGCTCGCGATAATTAACGCCGGGGCAATAAAACAACTCTTCCTCGAATGTATAAATGTAATATTTTCAGCCGTGACTTCAAGTTACCTAATACTTATCTGGAATAGTTCAAACGACGCCGGAGGGTTATATAAATAACCTAAATAAATATCACGAATTTATTTAGATCTGCCGTTTAATTAAGTCCGATTTCAATTTTACAAATATCAATTTTCGTATTATTCAAATGAAATGTTTATACTCCCATATTTTAAAAATAATGATGATTAAATTTTTATCTGAGAATAAACATGTTAATTTATACGGTGGAATATGTAGAAGACTAAATTAATTAATTGTCTAGCTAGCTTAACTGTTGATTTAGAAAAATGTTTGGTTATCTATCAGCAAAGTCCGAGTGGAATATTTCAGATTTTTGTAGTTGATTTGATCTTATTAGTTTATAGTATTTTCAACCTATTTAAATTAGTATGCGTATCATTTTATTCATCAATGCTTGTGAATACTAATGAGCTTAATGGCGACCTCAAGATCATCACATCAGATTTGTACAATAAACTTAAATGAACGGTTTATTAGATTTTCTTTAGACATTTGAATAATTTGAAAGGAAGCACCCGACAAGAAAAAGTTTTCTAATGTCTCTTTAGAATTTTTAAATGGACGAAAACATGAAGTATCATAATTCTCAATTATTCATTTAATGGCTTAACAAATGACAGAAGAATAGTAAATGACCGCCATCGAAAAATATAAAAACTTTTATCAATAATATAATTTTGTTTTGAATGCTGTTACCATGGTATTTTTCGTACGCAATAAATTGAACTTAACGCTTCGATAGATAATATTGGTTATAAAACGGAGAATAAAAGAAAGAAATGATTGTAAATAAACCTTTGCCTTTAATATCACTTCGCATTCAATGTATATTTAACCAGTCATTTCAAAAGAATTTATTAATGGTTTCTAGATAGTAGATAATATTTGTTTGTAGGGTGAAAATAACAATTTTTCTACATGATTATACATTTATTCTACACAACGAAACTTCCTAAATCAAATAGAATATATGGATTGGAATACTCAGTGCAATTATCTTATTACTTGAGAGATAAATTACTTCATTCATTAAATCTAACTTGAAGCTTTATACAACTTTATCTTGATGACTTTGAAATCTTCTTTCAAAAAGTTCGAACGAAGATAAATCGCATTGAGATAAATCCCTCGAATTTACACCATTCAAAAATTAAAATATGTTCAGGTATACAAGTGGGTAGAGAACATTCATTTCATTTTAATCATCTTATACCCCATAATCAGCTATACCATATAAAAGAGAGTGTGGGATCGTAGATACTTTCTGCCCTTATGCCCTTTATTTTTTTTTAAATTGATGTAGTACCTGCTCGGTGAAAGAGGATTGATTTGTGTTGGTATAATATGCATGTTTTAATAATAATTTTGATGCTGCTAAAGAAACGATGTCAAATGTCTAAAATAGCTGTGAAATTAAATAATGTTATATGAAGAATGTTTATTAGAAAAACTCGTTTTTATAATGGTACAGTTATAATTGTTCGGTTATTATTACTAAAAATGCCGTCTTCGGTTATTTATAATTTTTTGACGGTTCGTTGCGGTTTCGATAAAATAAATTCGAGCCCAAATGCCTGTACCTGGTTAATTACAATCTTCGACTGTCTACTGGTTTTTACCATGGCACTCTCTTTAAATAAACAAAACCACTGCAGTTACACGACTAGAACTATTTTCTAAAATACTTTCACCTTTAGTTACAGTAGGTATATTTGTGTTTTGTTTCTATACTTACCTGCTGGTTTATTTAAAAGTCTAAATCGATTTGACTTGTTTTTTATACTCATATAGTAGGCATACTTTGCGAGGTCGTACTGAAGTTCGAAATCTAATACTTATTTGTCTTACGTAATTTGAAGATCTTTTCATATACATTTGTTGTTGAGATTGCTAGTTCTGAAGAATCTCACAAACCTGTTTTCTTTGTTACATATTCCGGGAAAGAATTGTAAATTTGATATTTCATTGCAAACCTTCCCGTAAGTGTTTCCGAAAGTATTGTTAAATAAAATTGTTTCAAATATTGTAAATAAATTATAAATTAAAAATGTAGATATTGCCTTCTTTGATTACCACAATTTCGTAATTATAGCATTTTGAGTTTAATTTCCAATTGATAATGTTGTGGTCTTTGTATAAATAGCAGCGATTATTACATTTCGATATTAATTGTGTAGTTTATTAATTTGGCTTTGGTGAGTATTTAAATTATATTTGAATTCCCCTAAGTATTTTATATGTATAAACGAGCATTTTTTAATTGCTAATTATGAAAAATCGTTTTAATGTTTGAAAGCCATTTCAATGTTGCATTGTCGTTCTTTACAATACAACATTTCATGAAAGCCTCATTTTAACGTAAACCACGAAACTCAATAAAACAGAATAATAGGAAATTTTATCAAGGATAATTATTCAAAATTTTGTTTCAGTTATAAACCCTTGATAGTATCAATACACCTGGGACTGCTTTCCATAATTTAATATACATTTTATTTCTCTCTGAAAGTATATTCATGTTTCTCTCCTAAATATTGATTTTGTTGTCCATAATGAACGATGTTCATTTGCCTGATGGGCTTGTTTGCGAATGCAGAATACAAGGAACAATATCAACATTAATAAGGCCTTAATAATAAGACGCTGTAAAGTGTTAAATAGTGTAAAATATGCAAGTTAATTTAATAAACACCATTGAGCATTTTTTGGCTACACATTGGATGCTCTTGACCGCTGTTCAGGTTCATGTTCATGCGTGTTTATAAAAATATAACAGATGGTTTTTCGGTGAATAGAGATATTTCAATAACCATTGTATTGCGGTATTCATTTCGCAAAAGTATGAGACTCTATAATATGCTGATGGAAAAATGTACGAAAGATTTTTGTTCGCTCGACTAATATGAGCATTAAGTGTTTTGTCATTTTAGAATCTATTTAATTTAGTTTCTCCATTTTTTTAATCCGAAAAATTGCAATTATTCGATGAGATTTATAGGGCATTTTCAAGTTCTGTACAGCAAAAATATTTTATTTTATATAATATATACCCATAGGTATGAAGTAAAATATTCACATATATTATTGTCTTTCAAATCAATCGAACAGCTTTGTGATACAATTTTATTTCATGGAACTACTCACAGAAATATTCGGTTTCCAGGTAGAATTTAATCACGTTTGGAAATTTCTTGTCATACGAATTTATTCGAATCTGCCTGTACTTCCTGCTTTTTTAGTTCGCATTGGAATTTGGAATGAAGTAGAAACTCTTGAATAAATTTCTGTACAAACATAAAGAAATGTTTGCTATATTGCCAGTAAATTTCTACGTACGACGTTAGTAGGTAACCCGTTTAAATTACAATTGAAAAAGTTATTAATAATTGAATTGTTTGTATAAAAAAAAATAAACATTTCAATCATACGCCGTGTAAAAAATGTCACGGAAAGACATTGCAAATAACAGTATTCGTATAACTGTGTTGTTTATCGAGCATTTCTTACACGATTTTAAGCGTTTTTATGTCTTCGAAGCACGTCAAAGATTATTTAAAGTATTTTTCGAATTGTACGGAACTGTTACTTTGTACACAATTTTGTACAGGTAAATAAAATTTTATGGTACCTACGTTTTACGCTTCCTCCCGAATAGAACCTTTTTAAACAATGTTAACGAGGACGAGCGGAAACGAAATGACAAATCGACGTGGACAAAAAGAAAATTGCTCATCCTAAATGAAATTTTATCTACCTAATTACTAAATTCAACCACACAAATAATTTTTATAATCCGTTCATGAGCATAAGCACGGCTCGAATTTGAATCCATTTGTATACTACAGATTTGATTTAAATGAACTTTACGTCTGGTATAAGTTATAAGTCGAAGGGTTGTATCAAACTTATTCAGTAAACTCGAGCTTAAATCATATTCCAATTTAATTTACTAATCAGACGTTGATCCTGGAAAACATTACATTCCGTGAATTAAACTGATAACAGCTTTCATACAATTTTAATTGAATCGTAATTTAAAATTCTAATAATCTTTACACATAATTCAGCTATTGTATGAAATTGTTGAAAGCTGAAATTCCATTGATTCGAAACGTGTAATTTGAATGCGGCCTTGAGTATTGCCGTTCAATTCACAAAACAACTGTTACAGCCATAAAATCCTACAAAATCAATATGGACATGAAAAATAACGGCATTCGAGTATGTATTTCCATTCTTTTACTTACATTATTCCTCGAATTGTCACGTGTTTGATATTAGAGATTACATAAGGCTTTGTAAGGTGCTTATCCGTATCGCAAGGAAATTGAAAGTTTACCCGAAAATCATAAGGTTTAGAAAGTTTGATTGAAGTGTGATTGTTTTTATAAAAGGCCTAAAAAAACAAGCAAAATTCGTTTATGAGTCATCGATATGTTAGCGTGAATGCAACATATGTTGGAATCGATTTTAATATTATGAATCCTTGATATTATTATAACAAATCGACGAAAACATCGGAAACTCCATATCACTGGACGATAATACTATTTGACCCCAAGTACGTATAAATATAAATAGAATTATGCGACCCTCCCCGAAATTTCATAGATTCTATTCAACAAGACTAATAAAATAATATGGCTTCAGGTTCCATCTTCCGCCCCTATTTTATGCACTCAAAGGCGAGCAAGCTCGAACTTATATAAGTACGTACACTGTGAAAAATATTTGCGAAATCGATGGTGTAGATTTTCGTATGTTTGTTTTAATTGTATCGAATCGTTTTTAGAAACGCCCTTCTTATGAGGACTTATTTAGTGGCTTCACAAATAACCTTTTGTAATGGAGACCGACAGGTATTTTTTAATTTTTGTCGAGTTCTAAATAGATAAACGAGTATGTGCGCTTCCCCTTCCGATAAAAGTTTCGCGCGAGGGTAACATTTGACAGCGCGTTAAAAAAGGGTCGTTTCCATACTACACTAAGGTACCCTTTTTATCTTACGTTCGAAACTGTAGATAAAAAATTTACTTCGTACTTTCAACTTTACAATTATTATTGATCTGCCATTTTTAACTTATGTTAGCTGCTCGCCTGCTCTTATGTTTGCTCAAAACCAATTTGCTCAATCAGTTTTTTACTAATTGATTCGTTTAGATGCTTTATACCCGAATCATTAATTTAATTTGTCACTAAGCCATTCAAAGAATCAAGAACGCACGTTTCTAATGATGTAAAACTATTTAAAACGTAAACATCACATTAGTTTAATGGCGGAAGGGGGACGGGACATGGGGTGATGATAGTAAACCTACTTAGAAATTTGGGTCTATTGAAATGTAAAAATCAATTAATCAAATACTGCGGGAATCGAGAATACGTGAAAAGTTTTGTTTCGAATGAATTTTCACCGGAAGAAAGTCACTTTCAGGCGGATATTTTTTGCAGTGTACGGAAATAAAGAAAAGCGTTTTTCTTTTCCACCCTTTTTGGAAATGATATCCCGCTAAAACGCACATTTCAATCCGACTTTCACCTTCGAGATCTCTGGACGCGTATATGTTCGTAAACCGTAGAATTTTTATATTCTTCTGGAGAGAGTGATTATATTCCTTTTCGGGAAACCGACAGGAAATCCAAATCTTATCTCTATTTCTCGGCATGGAAATATTCAATTTTGAATAATCGATTTCGCGTCATTACCGAGCAGAATGATGCTTTAATAAATGCGTTATTAATAATATTCTCGCAGCCAAAGGTATAATCTCTGCTAAAGCAAAAAATATTTCTAGAATCTGATTCACGTTTGCTTGAGTCAGCTAATTTTCAATTGTGTGCTTAAAACTTATCTCTCGTACGAATGGAATTAATACGAAAAAAAAAAAGATAAGCCTAAGTATGGAATCCCCTTGAATCTACATGTTTTGTTTGTATAACCCATATTGCACCTCATAATGTTTATCTCGCCGTCATAATTATTCTTACGGGTTAAAATTGTTGTATTTATTTTTGAAACGATTTCGTCAAGTGGAATTTTATCGGCTTCGCTTAGCTAAACCTTCAGTTTCCAGAGTGTGCAGAACGATTTGACGTTAATTTACGTGCGCGAGTCTATAAATGAAATTGTAGGTAAGACCGCCGGATTAATATCAGGTTAATGAGAATAGAGATTCTCCCAGTATCTAATGAATTTACGTCAGTACAATCATTACTCGGTCGATCGGACTGTCATTCACATGGCATTGCACAGATGACATGTCTACGTCCCCGTCGTTTCATACCAGCATGATTACGCCCTGATATCGCCTTCATTCCCACCTAAAGAATTTCCCGTTTAAACTATGCCATACCGACAGGGTGTTTCGTTAAGAGACTAATTGCAAAAGTATATTCGTCAAATCTCATTATTAAAGTCCTTTTTAACGGTGTTTAATCAATAACACAGGTCTGCAAAAAATTGTTTTCCTGTTGCATGAGTTATTTTTGCTGAATTATATGTTTTAAAGTTCACAGATTCTAAAAATGACATCCATAACATCCCATCACGTATAAGCTTTTTGCAAAATACAATCAAATATAACTTGTTGAAACATGTTGAAACATGATCTAATCCAACACCAGAATGCTTCTTACTAGAAGGGTACTCCACAGATAACAAGTCTAAGCATATTTAACCTCATCAGTAATATTAATCACTATCAAGCTAGTAGCTAAAGCTACTTTATGCACCACCCCCTATCACTGGGTTCATTGCAACAATTAATATGTTTTTTCTTTTATTCCCAAAAGTTCATGTATTTGATAGTATTCATGTGAGAAAGTTTTTAAAGCCGTTTTTCAAATAAAAACCGTTTAATAAATGAAAGTTAAATATAGTCTATTCATAAATTAGGCGGAGTAATAGATAAATCAATTGGCCAAATTCCAGGCTACGCAGAATTTACACAGAAGTTACCTGCCTTAACACAGGAATTGAAAACAATTAATGTTCACGATAATATTTTAATATTACTTGGATGGTTCACCCTGTATTGGTTTTGCAAGGATCACAACGGCGGGTCACTCCGCCTCATTTATGAATAGACTATAGTAATTTTACACAAACTAAATTAAAAAAAATAATGTGGCAAAAAATAATTATGTGATGGGTTTTTTTTTTAATTTTTATTAGTGTAATTTCGTAAGAAAATGTATACAAATCGTATGCAATTTTTTACTTGCAGACCTGTGTAATTATATCATACATTACTAATTTAATGTAATAAACGGTTTCATTACTGACCCGCATAGTACTTGCATATTTTAATGTTAATTAAACAAGCCACCTATAAGCCTGCATATTCGAACGAATTTACCAAAGTTCACTCGGACGCGGGACCCAAATCATTTCCGATGTTTTATTCCTTTATATTGTTCCTAAGTGACAGTAACAAATATTTTCACTTTTACCTATTCACTTGAATATTCCCTCTATTATGCAGTACTCCAACCCTTGTCTAAACGTTACAGTAACGTTTTGTGACGACCGAAATTAGCGAAGGACTAATCAACGTTAGATTTAAGTGCTAAAATGTAGGAAGATGTGCTGGAAAACTTAATATTCATTTATGCAAATTTAGTAGATATTATATTCAAATTTTGAATTGTATTTAATAAAAATACTAACATTAATGGAACCGAAATATAAGGATTAAAAGGAGCTTATCAGTATTATTTTTAATTATTTTTAATTAATAGTTATACAGGGTGTATCATAAGTTGATACTTCTTTTTGAACTGTGTATGAATCTCTTAATTCTATGCAACTTTTTCAAACAAACTTTTTGAATATTCTAAAAAACAAAGATTACCTGCTTCATTAAATATGAAATTTATTTATTTTTCGGCATTTATTTGACAGATGACTGCCATAAATAAATTTCTTATTTAATAAAAAATGGAAAATATTCGAATTTTTAAAATTTTCTATCTTCTTTGTTATTCATAATATTCAAAAAGTTTATTTGAAAAATTTGCTTAGAATTAAGAGATTCATACGCAGTTGGAAAAGAAGTATCAACTTATGATACACCCTGTATAGTCAAAATAAAATGGTTAAAAAATGAATTATTGTACCCATAGTTAATTTCACGGTTCATGATCTCGAATTCCTACACTAATAACTATATTTCATACATTTACTATATTATATCAGTTACTCCTGTAGGAATTATAGCACCTACTATATTTCAAATTTTAAAGAGTTTTCTTTTTGGGATTTGGTAAAATTTTAAAACGAACCTAAAACAAAAAAAATACTGTTTATAGGCATAAAGATGTATCGAATCCCTTTTGACTCGTATTTATACGTAATAAGGCGTAGTGGTACTTATTGCTTGAGGTCTGCTTTAATTAGAGCGATCTCAGATAACAAGGAAACCACCTTTGCCATTTATCACATACTGTCAACTTTAAGTAGTTTCCGCGGAATTAAGCGACACTTTGGAGAGATTTGTAAACTACCAAACCAAACTTTCAACTAGAAAAGTCAATATTCTGTCATAAGTTAACAGTTAGTTTGCAAATGTGACTAATACATTCAGGAATTGTTCGAGAAATATGTACATGTGCAGAATGCTGTTTCGGAAGGGCAACTGCAAAGAAGTTTCGCCTTCCTACAATAAGTATCTAACACAATTACGTTGCGTAACTAATGACACTTGATGACATTTAAATTTAGGAATTTAGTAGCGTGAAAACTCTATATATTTCCGATATATTCGTACTTTTGCCGAAGTGGCAACACTGGCAGATCTTTGTAACTTAATGATCGGTATATAGAGGTATCTAATTGTAGCGCACAAGCAACTGCTTGCAATGGAAATCAGCAACATCTGCGACTCGAGGAATTTTGACCCCCCTGTTCCTATTATCTCGTTACTGAGGAGTTCCATTGATTCTTAGACAACGGCAAGATGACTTCTTATCCTTCTATTACACGTTCAATTGTCTTAATTGCGCTCGTTAGCTAACTTATGGCAAAATATTCAACTCTCGCAGAGCTTATTCTGTTCTAGTTTGAAATTTTTTGAATGAATTTAATGCTACAATAGTTAGGTGTAATACTATTTGGTTTTATAAGGTAAACGAAACCTGTTTAGTACGAAGCGGAAGGCAATACGTTAATTAAAAGCAGAAATACAAAAACCATTTTACAAGCTACTTGTTTCTTATAGTTTTCCACTAGCACATTTTGGTGCTGCAAAGACTTGCCATTCACACAGGAAGCCAGATATTTAATGAATTTATAAGTTGATGTTGTTTACTCTGCGACTTTGAAGATTAATTTGTTCACTTTTCTTGGTAAAAGCTTGAAGACTTCCCGGCATTCACATAGCAAACCTAGTTAGTTAGGGTAAGAACATACCAAAGATGCCTCGATGCTTCACTTTCGGTCGCGGTCGATGTCGATGTCACTGGCGATACTTTCTGCGATATGTGTAGAACATACCAAAGAGGTTTTCCTTTCAGTTTTCTAAGATATTTTGTTGAAAGAAGTTGTTTTTTTTACACCTAGTCTGCCTATAAAGGGCGAATTTTTAACATACAGCCTGCGACATAAATATTATAAAACTATATTCGTAATGAACACTAACGACGATAGCGATACCAGTAGTGATTCTATGTTTTTAAGTAAAAAATGGTAGGTAATTTCAAGTAGTTCAAACAGAGAATACAATGTACATCCCTTAAATCAAAAAAGGCATCTTTTTTGGTGATTACCATCATTTAATTTCAAGAAATAAAAAATCACGTGATTTCGATAGCCAATAAAAACGATTTTACCGCGATGCCCATCGTGGTAGCGCTATAGAAAACAAACTATTTTGTTTTTACATCGGCATCGCGGTGGGCCTCGCGGTAAGCATCGAGGGTGAACAGAACAGATCATCTTCGGTATGTCCTGTCTCATTAAAATACATTGATTTGTTTTACATGGAGGGCATCGACATCGACCGCGACTGAAAGTGAAGCATCGAGGCATCTTTGGTATGTTCTTACCCTTAGTTTCCCTGCACTTACCTGCGTAGTAAATCTTCGGGGCAGCCGATACGATTCGATCCGACCCATTTGTCAATTTGCACTCCCATAAAGTAATAAATGTTAGTGAAACATATCTCTTTTAAATTGGAATTTGATTGCCATAGGTAAAGCTTGATCGCACATTATTAAAGTACACGACGGTATGCCTATGCGTTTCCGGGCCGTCATTTTAAATTACGGCCCTCCATCACGGTGGCGCGTTCCATTTCCATTTTATTGAAATGTGACATATCGCATCGGGCCGGCGGAACGAGGTCGGCCATTTAACCTCGAATCCTAAAGCTGCATTGTTCTATAGGATCATTGAAATAATACTAAATTCCAGTATAGCGAAAAAACATTTCTATTCAATTTGTATGTATCCCGTACGAAACTCAAAATAGCTGAGTGGGTACATATACCGCCTATAGTGGTTTAAATTTGTATTCACCTACTTTTTCGTATGGGCGAATTCAATTATACGTATGAAATAAAAGGACAAAGTTGACGAAATATATCCAGTATAGAGATGTGATTATTTTATTGAAACGTTCCAAAATAACACCTCTACCAACCGCATCTGTGATTTTTTTCTTTTTTCTTTCTTATTTAACATGTAGGTATAGTTGAAGTCAACTACACGTATTCCTATAATAGTTAACATCACTTCACATTAAATGCTAATGTTAAATTCCTTCTTACAGTTATTAGATAAAAATGAACGGAAAACGAAAACGTCATGCTCAGCATTTCTAGCATTTTCCTCGAATATACACATTCGAAGCGGAGGTGAATGGCTCGCTAGCGCTCGTATGAATTCCGTCAGTATTGATAAAATTATTTGCCTTTCTCAGTTCTGTTTACTGAAGTCTCATTTGTGATAAAAAGATGAGTTTTTAGAACAACAAAGATTTGAGCGTTTTTCTCTTCCCGAATCTCTTGTTTACCTGTAAGTTTAATTTTTCATGTTTGTTTCTCCAACATCCATAACGTTACATAAGATTTTATTGTTTGATACTTTATTGACTTAACCGTTGTTGATTTATTAGAAAATATATGAATCGGCATTACAGAAAAGTCGAATATTTCGGAAGTAGAAAACTAGCATTAATTTATATTATCAGAAAGTTTATTGATTTTGGAGGGTTTATGTACTTGGTTCACTTTTGTTACTCGAGGTTTCTTTTTGGACTTGTTGGGGATTTCTCATAGAATACCACCAGTATGTACAGATTTAGTGAAGAAAATGTTGAGTGGATCTTTAGGATAACATCTAAAGCATGATGATAATGATAATAGTACCACGATAAGCAATGTAAATAAGTATTTGTTTGTTGTTTCAGAGAGCCAAATGACGTGAAAGAGAAACAAACTTGGTGCCGCCATGAAGCGGTCCTTTCCTTCGTTCGTGATCCTGGCCGCTATGATGACCATGGCGAGAACAGCAGTCACACCAAAAGAAATAGTAAGGACATTTTCGGATCCGAAAGTGCGGGCTTTCAACCACCTAGTGATCGATAAGAACACCGGGCGCGTCTACATTGGAGCCATAAACCGTTTATACCAACTATCACCCGACCTAGATTCGGTGATAACGGAAGTAACCGGTCCGAAATTGGACTCCGACGATTGCTCAGTAGTCGAATGCAACAGCGCGATAAATAAGAAGCTCACCGACAATGTCAACAAGGCCCTGGTGATCGATTACACCACCTCCAGGCTAATATCTTGCGGGAGTCTATCTCAGGGGATTTGCTCAGTTAGACCTTTACAAAATATATCCGAAGGAAGTCAAGAAGTGCGAGAGGCCGTCGTGGCGAACAACGCGACCGTCTCCACGGTGGCGTTTATCGCCCCCGGGCCGCCGAATCCCCCGGTATCGCAAGTGATGTACGTCGGCGTTACTTTCACCGTCGGATCCCCTTACAGGTCCGAAGTGCCCGCCGTCAGCAGCCGATCGTTAGATAAAGACAAAATGTTTTCCATAGCTCAAACGGCCGTCACGACGGGCACCAGGATGTTCGTGAATTCGCTAGCCAGAGAACGGTATCCGATCACCTACGTCTACGGATTCGCTTCGGAAGGTTTCAGTTACTTTTTGACCACGCAAATGAAGCACACCACGTCCAGCCAGTTCATCAGCAAGCTGGTCAGGGTGTGCCACGACGACGAAAACTACTATTCCTATACGGAGATACCTATGGATTGCATAAGCGAAGCGCAAGGCGGTAGAAAGTACAATTTAGTGCAGGCTGCTTACGTCGGCAAAGCTGGTTCTGATCTGGCTTCGGATTTGGGCATTACCGCGCAGGATGATGTTCTGTTCGCAGTCTTCAGCGAAAGCGATCCGGTCATCGGGAACAAACCTTCCAATCTATCCGCTTTGTGCGTCTATTCGCTCAAGTCCATCCGCAGGAAATTCATGCAGAACATCAAGAATTGCTTCAGCGGTAAAGGTCAACGAGGTCTGGACTTCATCTCGCCCAGTCATCAGTGCGTTCAAACGGTAAGTCTTTTTAATTACACTAGTCTTCATTAACTGTGCCACATGAACTTTGATAGCTAATTCTGCTTTAGCCACCTACCCTCATTGGTAAATTGCAGTAGTTTTGTTTTGATTGGCCTCAGATTTTTTGTGATGTGTTGTTAAATATAACCAATTCTGCAGCGATAACCGCAAGTAAACAGTCGCAGAATTAAACAGAATTAAATGAAGGGTACATACAAAAAAGGCGATATGTAATTTTTTGTAGAAATTGAGTTATTCTTGCCATCTATGAGATAAAGATGTAAACTTTTCCCCTAGAAGCTATCATGACTAAAAGAGCGAACAGTCAGCAGATATAACCCGTTTTATTTTTGCCATACAGGCTAAAAAGGCGATACTTTTTGGGAAAAATGGCTTTTTTTTTCTGCCAAAAAATCTTAAAAAACTAACCGAGTCTATAAACCTGTAGCACAGTACCCTAATAATAATATGTAAAAATGTATCCTATGTTGCTTTTATAAATAACTTTTTAGAGCTTAAAACCTTTAAAAGCGTTTTTCTCAAAACTAAATTTTTTGACATATCGCCTTCTTTGCCTGTACCCTTCAAATATGCTAGAAAATCTTAAGTAGTAATTTCATAATAGAACTTTTTCACGTTTTTTTGCATCAGAAAGTGATTATTTTTTGAAATATTTAAATTATATCGGTTTATAAAATTTTTGGCCAATAGATTTTTTTTTAATTACACATTTACACTAATAGTCACTCATCAAAGTAAAAAATATAAGTGAAGTCCGTGTGGCACGACAAACTTCAAATTTTGTTCCCCAGTGTTATTATTCATATTTAATAAAACAATGTCGGTGGAATTATAAATTTCGAAGAAAGAAGGCTTTATGATTACACTCTGTATGTATATCGACAGATATGTTACATCATGATGCTGCATACATTACGCACTCTTTTATTTAATAACGTACCGTTAATTGAATAATTTTAAAAGATCGTTCGAGGAAAATTATAAAGAGAAAGGAACGTCAATTACCGTCTGCCATACGTCATATTCTCTAGAGTTAGTCTGTATACTGTCTGCATGCAGCGTTTAGTCGCATTTAAATTATGTCTTACAGCTACATGATGACTTATTATATCGAAAGATGCAATTATGCAATTTAAATGAGTTAGTGTTTAAGATCCATTTCACCTGTGCGCAAATTATACAGGCTCATATCGGAGTAATTGTTTTTCGATTTCGCCGCGGAATAATTGGAAATTGTTTTTTTAGAGAAATTGCCCATTCAACATCCGAAGGTCATTAAAAAATTAGATGGCTGCATTCGAACGCGTTACCATAAGCAATTTCCGAGAAAATGTTCGTATGCCATTTATCGTTTTCTTGTTTACCCGTACCTAATATTAGCATTTCGCATTCCGACGTCTTTACGAATAGGTGTTAAAAAGGACCGAACGATGCACTAAAATGGTGGATTTTATTCCCCCGTGAGAACGACGCCGTCGCATATACTAGCCATAGTATAATTAAAATTTTTCTAAAAGCGACAGCTTTGCTAATTTTATTGTTGTGTTTACAATGCTGTTGCTAACTTTAATTTTCCTTTTCGCTAAAACATATCTATATTGTATTGGTTTGAATTGTCTCATTTAACGACTCGTATGAGCTAAAATCCATTTTCTTCTAATACTTTTACCTACCAGTTTTGTTTTATGTGAATACGGCGAGTTGTGTTTATTTTCTGGGGACCTTCTTTATCTCGCGGTACATTTTATATATCTAACAATGGTGAATCTTTCATTCATAAATACAAAGAAACATCTATATGTAGGAGTAAATCGAGAAAAACATTAAAAAAAGGAACGAAAATATAAACGCTAAGTGAGACAAGCACTTAAGTCCTTAAAACTTAAAGCAAAACACATGGCCTCAAACTTGCCCGCTTTGGAAAAATTTAAAGTCGGTTCCTAAGATAGCTTTCGTCTCAAACGCATTTGAACCATAAGAAAAGAGAAATTTTCGCCGGTTTTTCTAATGCCTTGCTCTCTATAAAAATACTCCGTGAGTACTTACGTACATTGTTTGCCGATTTTGTCTTTTTGTGTTTACGAAATATAAGTTTACACGGGTGAAAATCCGATTAAGAAGCCTTTGCGAGAAAAATCGATTAAAATCTTTTATCGTAATAGAAAGGGGTTTTGTTTGGAGAAAACATGAGGTCATTCTAACGTGGGTGAATGAAATGTATTATACTCGGTTTAGAAAAAAAATTGAACCAGACAACTTCAGAAAATCACAAATAAAGTTTTTAATGCGGGAAAAGGGAGAAAATTTTCGAATTTAATGACAGGAAAGTGTATTTGACGGCGACAAGCACCCAATAACGAAGGTTTTCTTGTGTTTGCTCCGGGTCGGATGTAAATTTGCATTTTTATCATGTACGAATGTACCCTACCACTTGATTGACCGCCGGTTTCGCATCGACAAATCCCGGTGACAATTCGAAATTCTTTTTTAACCGAACCCGAATTTATTTCTCTATTTAATATTCGAGTTCTAATAATGTTTGTTCACTAACCGGTCAATTAACTTGAGGAGTTGTTATTATTTGAACGAGTAAGTGGTTTTGTTGAAATACCTAATAATGTAATGTATTTAATTAAAACACCCTTTATTTGTTTATTTTGTAAATAAATTAGTAACACAAATATTAATGAAACTTTTCAAGTACTCTTCGAATTATACAATTGTTAATGAAAATAATTGTATTTGCATATGCAACGTAGTATACATATTGTATTAAAATGTCAATGCGATATATTGTAGTAGGTATCTAAAAAGGGCGTTGTTGATGTGTAACAAAGTGCTGAGTTGGGGTTCACTTTATTTTGTCCAAGATAATATACTTTAACGTGTCCACCCAACCAAATCATATCTCTACTGCTAATTGAAGTATTACTGACTGGAACACCATATATTATTTTCAACTGAATTTTCGCGCTCCACGTTACTTTATTATTTATTGCTCGTATATTATATTATTTATGCTTTAAATTCAAAAATATCTGAAATCTAATTCAACCGGAACCCTCTTAACGATAATATCAGCTTATTTGAAATCAATTGACTAAGCAGGTGCAAATCGGCGCAAAATAAACAAGATTCTATGCAGTAGATTCCTCAATGCCTGTATATAAGCATAAGCTTAATAGTATCTTGTATTAACTTCATTACCACAATATCTCATTCAAATAAAACAGCACCACAAAGAACCCGTTGGCCTTGCGCTATGAAGAATGTAACGTTTCCTTCGGCTGAACATATGCGTTTATGTGTGTGTGTATTTCAGTAAGTACCTGCATAAAGGTGTAACTATTCATCATCTAATTTCTAAGAATGGATTAAGATAACAAGTAAGTCGTGGAAAACGTGAATTAAATTGTTAATGCTCATTATAATTGAGCCATATTTCTAATACGGATGTTGTGGGCATTAAATGGATTCTGGGTCTGGTTTATGAGCCCGATCAAGCCCCATCGCTCACTTAACAACTTGTATCTCCTATCAACTACTTTCGACCACTGAAGTTTCGAGCTGATCCCCAACTTGTTTTGGTTACTAAATCTGGATGATTCGTTAAATTTCATCAGCTGATAGTTTACGTCAAAAATCTCGTTCAACTCTAATCCTTTTCGATTTATGCCTGTAGTTTAGTGATTTTTGGTTTAGAGCTTCGGCAACGCCGCTTCGTAAGTGTGTATAGGGCAAAATGACAACGCTGTTATTATAGAATATCGAAATGCACGCGACAATGTCGCAATAATTCCAATTTAAAGGGACGAGGTCAACGAAGCGATGCCCTAACCTTCAAAGCAAATTCACCTCTTTATATTATGAATCCCTACTCTTTGATTTCGATAAAAAATATCGTTTATTGCGTAGGGTGAGTCACATTCGAACTATATCGACGGGAGTTTGCTTAATAAATGGTCGAAATCGAAAAATGAGTATTAGGTCTATAAAGAATTTGGGCAAATCCTGTTATTTTTGGACTACGACCAGAATTTTCTGCCGCGATTGTCGCCAGATGCTTTCATTTCCAAATTGATAACTTTTAACATCCGACAATGGGAACTAAAATTTCTCCCAGATAAAGCCGCAACGAACACAATGGGTACTCGTCCTGCAATGATTTTTTCATTCATTAAACACCGTGATTGCTACCTTTGATCATTGCCCCGTCAATTTCGAGCGTTTCCTTTTTCGATCGCCTTGTGCACGTTCTTTTTTTTATCATTTTTCATTTCTTCGACCAAATGTTTCGGTCGATGTAAACACCGTTTTTACGATTCCCGCATCGAATTCGGACTCGGAAAGAAAGCGACGGGCTCTAACAATATCGTGAATTGCCCTGTAAATAATGTGTATTTGAGTAGTTTAACGTTTTTAAAAGTTTCTGTGTGATGTAAAGCGCACGACTCTCACGCTCACGAAATCTTACGGAACATTGTTGGAGTTGGAGTAGGTATCTTATTTGTTGGTTTCGGAGGTGCAAGCGTTATTTGCGAACGGTTATTTTGCTACTTAGTTATCTAAATAATGTAACTATTAAAATTTGTAGTTGTTATATGCAATTTTATTAAGATATCTTTAGGCCTCTTTAATGGTATCTTCTTCGTTTTTATTCCATTCTATTTGTTGAACTAACTGTGTATTTTTTTCCGAATGTGTTTTCCAATATAATAGAAGAAACAAAAGTGTTGTTTCCCCTCGATGTAATAAAATATTTTATTGCGAAACTTCGCAGAGGAATTATGACTAAGTTTCTCCAAGTGCTAATTGATAGCGATCTAAATCCAATCTCTACAACAATACTTTATGTTAGTAACACTCGATATACGTGACTGTTTATACACCTCTAACACATACCACTTTTGAGTTCTATTGCCGGATTGCCGCTCGTATTGATCCGGTCAGGATTGGATCGGCTGCGAGAGCCAAACGCTCTGTAGCCATTTCCAGCTAGACTCGCGAATCGCTTTTGGTCCGGTTCAGCCACGCAGGCAGGACAGTCGTCGGTGTTGGGGTTCAAAATAAGATTCAAGCGGCCTTTTTCTCCCTTTTTCGAGATCGGTTTGATTCGGCCGGACTTCAAGGAAACGTTTCCCGAACGCCATACTCGGGGGAGATAAATTGTTTAAATCAACAAAATTAGCGCAATTATTTTAGTAAATATAAGCACACCTACGCTTTCTAAAAATCCGCGCTTCTGGGAAATGATAAACACAAACATAATATTTGTAATTGTTATCTGTTGTTATTTGATATTAAATGTCCGGAAATTGTTAATTTTTTGGTAATATACTAAAATGATACCGAAATGTATTACATATGTGAAACTTCGTTTTGCAAGTTTTTTGAAATGGGACATTAATATTAAGTTAAAATATTCTTATATACTTCAGAGGATAGTTAGTGATAATAAAGTAGTTCATCTAAATCGTTAACATTAAAAATGGGACAATAATCTAATATGAACCTACATGCTCTACTAATTTTAAACTCAAGATATTTCCGCTTTATTAGATAAAACTTTTACGAGTATCTACTGTTGAATATTTTTAACGAGTATGTATATACTTTTTATCAGTCCTCTTGATTTTTGTATAAATTTCCACCAGATCATGTTGTAATTAAAAACATTTACCTGTACATTTATTAATATTCTTCAGCATTAGTATTTTTTGAGTTGATTATTTTGTTAAAATTTCAAAATAAAAGAATGATGTTCACGCTTTAAACGCAATATACGAATACCACCTGACAATTTTATGCTTTAGTAGTTTCCAAAAGCTCGTCGCTAAAATTGAAAGTTACTATTCACAAACCCCTTGGTAAATGGTGTGTATGTATTTTCAGCTTTCATTCTTTCCATCTCCGTCTGACGCGCGGGTTGGAATGCGCTGCCCAAAAATTGTCGTCGAAATAACGAATATTATAATTATGAAGGGCGTTAAATAACTGCTGAATTGGCAACCCCGACAAAAACCGACCCCATGTTTTCTACAATCTATCCTTTATGCCTCAGTTCGTCGACAATCCGAAATCGGTTAGGGGTTGTAGCAAGCCGGAAATCATGACGACTTTTAACTCATTAATTCGCGTATATTAAGTTTCGTTGTGATGATAAATTTTCCGGAATTTCATAACCGACATTTTTCGAGGAATCTGTCTACGGCAGAAAGTGCGGGAAGGAAACCTTTATTGCACCTGAGTTCCTCGAAGTCGAAATGAACATATTCCTACACAAAGCAAACGCAAATTTTCCTTTATATTTTTTATTGGGACGTCTGTTGCAATCCGTTGTAATTAAAATTTTCAAATTACTTGTTACTTATGCTTTTTCCAGCAAAGGGCGGTTGCAGTTAAAAATGTAATTGGAGAAGGTGCTAGTAAATCGTACCCAGAAATTAACTTTTAAGTAAATTAGAAAAATTTATCCGAATGATTTTTGGTGTTTTGCTCAGTACCTACATACATACACACTGGATTTTTCGCCGTTTCATCCTTTATTGTTTTTTCATGTGTATCATTTCATTAAATATCCCTTTTTAATTGTAATTAGTTTGCTGTCCCACGATCTGAATATTACCAAGAATGAAATTATGAAACCCTCGTAGCTTTGTACTCAAACAACGTCCAGGATTTTTATATATTATACGCTCGTTAAGCTTCTAATTCGCCAATTTAACCAATTAGATTCGCCCCTTTTTGTTTCCATTTACCTATATTTAATTTCATTTGTTGTAGCTCGTTTGCGCTGATTTTTTTCTTGTACGAAACTCGCAAGTTTATCCATCTTTTATGAATTTTTCACGTCGCTCTATTCATAATTACATCAAAAAGATACCGTGGAATTATTAAATAATCCATACAGAATTCATCCGGAGAGATCAGCAAAAATAAAGATAAAAGTGAATCAGACATCAATAAAAAGAGTATAGGTATACAAAGCGGCCAGTCAGCGTTTTATTTACTGTTTTTCCGATCGTAATAATCGTTTCGAAATAACGAAAAAAAGAACAACAGGGGCAACAAATGAATTCGTCCTTGATATAACGGAAAGACGATGTGAAAGCAGTTATGCACAGCAGCATTACCATTAATATGCGCATTGATTTTTGTACTGGATTTAATACCAACTGTTGCCTCGGAAAGACGCCACCCGGAAGGTTGATTACGCCTTTTTAGAGGGCCCGGCATTTATGAATTATACTTTCATTTCAACCCCCAACATACAGCGTGTTCGCGTTCCGATTTGACGTACGTTCCTAGCTAAACAACGGGACGTCAAGCAGTCTAATACTGCACATCACAATGCGTTAATGAAAGCAAACGAAACGAATCCGTTTTATCAAATTAATTAAACGAGCCTCTAAGATTTTGAAACGACGTTGCGCGAAATTAAATTAATTTGCATCTACCAGTTATGGCCTGTGTCTTTGCGTGCTAGGCCGATATGAATCGCTTTCGATCCGATTAAAAATTGCTGCATGTTGAGTGAGGAGCTACGCGATTTCTCCACGTGATATTTATCTCATTTGCTTATTTGTTTGTTCGTTCATGTCCTTTCGAATGCCACTAAATGATCAAAACGTTATCGATAAAGCTCGTTAATTTCCGTTAAAACAATACAGGGTGATTGCTATTGTCAATTTGTAACAGACATGAGAATCGTCCGGAGTAACCCGGTATAAATAAAACCGTTATACTCGAGATGTTTTATCGACTTGGAAGCGATTCTTCTATTCATTTTTAGTAAATTATAACACTCGCACGTGACGCTGGAGTTTTTCAAATAGACAACAGTTCGAAATTGTGTGTGATACGTTGCGTTGATGAGGAACATGTGGATCACGAACTTTTATTTTTAAGTAATTTTTTTCGAGACTACTAACCGTTCCGTTGACTCGAGCTTAAGTAATATTTATTAATGGCCACGGAGACGAGGATAATGATGTTACATTCAGATTTGATTAGATTTAATTGGGCCTTAGGTACTGAAAGATGATGCTTTCGATAAGTGCGTACACTCAACGAACGCTTAGGATGGTGTATTATTTCGAGGAAATTTATTATTTTAGTTTATTTTCTTAAAAATAATATTTTTTTTGCATTGAAAATCGCGCAGAACGTTTAAAACGCATCGAATTGTGTAATTATTTCGGAAAAAATGGACCAATTAAAGATTAATTTAGAAAATCTCGGTAAATAATCCGGTGTGTTGTGTTCGAACAGCTTTCATTTTCCGACAAACAATACATTGTCCGGAATCTGATAGACCATTGATGAATTTAGTGGTAAATTGAAAGCGACAGAATGCTTTCCCACGATGGCTTTCCTTTGCCATGCTTGTTGTCATTTAATAAATAAAATGATTAATAAATCGCTTGATGGCATTTTTTATTTGCACGGGGTGTATTTCGGAAATACAATTCATATAGTCGGTACAATTGTGTTTAATAATGGTAATAATTCAACAAACGGTTCTCAATTATGTAGAGTAAAATCTTTACTTTGACGTACACTATATTAACTGTTGAATTTAATTAAACTGCATTCCTCAATTTTACAATTAAGTATTGGTTTGCACAAAATATTTCAATTATGGCTTTAATGAAAACGTTTGTTTAATTACACAATTACGTTTTAGATAGAACAAAACATGTATAAAATTTAATGCTAAAAGCTCGAAATGGAGTGGTTTAATTACTTTTTACGTAATACCGCTAATCAGGCTCTGTACATTCGCAAAATTGATATTTTATTGGAAATAAATTCACTAAATACTCTTCCACTTGGATTCAGAATATTCTCCAGGAAAGTCAAATAATTACCAGTAGGTACGTCTTTAAAAACATAAATTGTATTCATAAAAAAAGTTTTGATGATAGCCTGCACATTATTTTCTTCGTTTTTATGCACGGAGTATAATCGTTTTATAGGAAATAATTGTGGATTTTCCGGTTCAGTTCAAAATGGTTTCAATAGGAAACCGTACAAAATTGAAGTAAACTACTAAGAAAATGGAATCCGCGGCTGTCTGTTCTTACAGCCGGTGGTTTTCATTACAATCTGTTCTAATACCATCCGAAGCACAAAGGAGTTCGTAAGTTTTGTACTTGCTTACGGGATATTAAAATAATAGCCCGGGATTTGTAACACTGTTTAAAAGAAAAGTAGCGGGTCAGATATAAAAATAAAACGAAAGCTGTTTTTAGATAATGCAATTTATTAGTCAAATTTAAGAACGCTCTGTATAGGAATTTCGTTAGTAGCAGGAAACCTACATTCAACATTATCTGTATACTGCATTGATAAAAACTTGAACAATTTCAGCTCCATTTGTGTCCGCTTCATATCTCTCTCGCATTCTAGTCGATTCAACTCTACCAAAAATAGAAATTACAAAGCAAATACGGTTTGCATTTACTAATATAAGAAACGTATCTAATCGGTAATAATGTTATATAATCATAAATTCCTATTCTTCTTGTCAATTAAATTACATCAAACCTGCGCAAGTTTGTGGTTTTTATGGTATTATTTTTTTCGAGTTTATATGTTGCAGCACCTGTTTCTAATACCGTTCGTTTTGTATTTATTTATTTCGTATATTAGAGGTAACAATAAAATGATATCTACAGTGAGTTGTCTGTGTTGATAGGTTTCTGTAAACAAAACATTTTGTCACGATTGCCGTGAACCAGACGTCCTTTGTCACTTTTCGGTCTTTGCTGTAAGACTCCGGGAATCCATGAATTCCTCTTTCTGAGACGTGTCTTAAAACCTTTTCTTTTCTAGACCTGGAACAAAAAAAATGAAAATAATTTTCTATTTTATATATTTTTTGGTTTAAAAAGTTTTCCTTTAATTGTTTCTTCAGCTGAAATTATTATTCATTTTGTAAGGCCTATAATTTTGTGTTTAAGAATTGATTTTGTGAGAAAATGTTCGCATCTCTTTGAAATTTAGTTGAGGTAAAACAGTAATTATACCGATAAAGGAAACTTCTTTGGCAATTTGTCTCTCTGCAAGCGGGTTTATTTCATTCTATTCATAGGCACAACAATGAAAAAGGTAAGCAAACTCAAAGACGTAATATTAAAAGCGTTTCTTAAGAGACTTTTTAAATGAGAATTATGCCGTTGGAATTTTTAATTTGAGTCGTTACCACAACAATGGACGCTTTGACAAATCAAAATGTTGAACCTGAATTATGTTAACACTGTTAATATGATATAAAACTTGTAATAATTCATAATTTCGTGTGCACATTTTTTTTTACAAAAAAGAATTATACAAGCCGTATATTTGCAGTATATTTGTACCACATGTAGTTAGATAGTGACGAATTTTAAATACGCTTTTCGGAATTCAAATGACTTAACCAGCGCTCGGAATTTTGAACGAGCGTTTCCCTTTTTCGCAACAACTCGAGCCTCGAAATGAAATATAACTCTGGAAACACTTTCATTCTACAATATATTTCCATTTATTTCGTTGTAAATTTAATTAAATTTAGAGCACTAATGTGCTCACCTGTCGTACAAGAACAATCCCCAATTACGAGTATCGCTAGACATGGCTAATTTGTACAACGCGCTACAATTGCGCAGTTCCTGTTAAATGCGTTATTTACCGGTTGATGTATATGTATCGGTATGGGGAAATTTATAATAGAATTTAATTTAATTTTCTTTACGAGAAGATGCTAATTTTATGCTTTAAACAAAAAATTAATTTGAATTTAGTAGGGCTTTATTTAGAATTTCCTCGGTAATTACCCCTTTGATATTAGCTGGTAATGACTAATAAATGAAGGTTTAATTTATTACTGACTCCTATTACTCCTGAAACTTCTCTACAATATTGATCTTGTTTTAAAATCTAAGTTGAACTTTTACAATTATTTAAATGGCAAAAATAGAAGAAATTTAAATGCAAATTTTCCTGATTCGTCCCCTCTGGAATCCATCTACTTAATTTAAATTGAACTCGTAATTTTGTGATGAATTTGCCTGTCTCCGGTAAAGTGTCCACAAACTTATACGGGTCCTAGTGTACAAACGAAATGTAAATTTCTCTAGTGCAGTAGTTCTCCCGACATGTTGATTAGGTGTATTTGAATCACCTCGAACCATTTACTGGATGCCAATCTAACGTACACCCCATTACCATTTCCGCGTATTCAATAATTCACATTCAAAAATCCCACTTAAATAGTGGTAACATTCAAACGATTTTCCATTCGTTAAAATTGCGCTAATATAACCTTATCAAGATTGCTTTAACTTGTTTTTACTTGAATTTATATTTACTTAAGAAAAACAAATACTGCAAAGTATCCGGGGAGTATAACAGTTTAATTGGCTCTAATTTAAATATCTTTTATTTCTAACCTTTGAAATTTTCGGTTAGTGTTATCTAAGTCCTTGTCTTTGTATTCGCGTTCTAAGTGACAAGCTCTGAATGCCAGATTGTTTAATGGGCAAATAATTGGCTGAGTTTAGGCAGCACCTTTCACTGAAATGCGGTGCATTATGCCGAGTTTCAGGAAGGGTAAGAAACTGCTTACAATCGAACAAAACCCAGGGTGAAAGTTTAGGATAAAATGAAAATTAAAGTAGAAACTTTAGAATTGATGTTAGTTGTGACTATTCCACCACAAATTACAATAAACAGTTAACTGTTAAATTGTACATACGATTAAGTTTCGGTGAACGTGAATTGGTAATGGCTTTTTGTTTTATATATAGTTTATTTTTCCCACCAAATCTCTATTATCATAACGATTAATCCATAAATTTAAGAAAAAATATTAGGGTACGCAATAGCCTACGCACTTTTGTTGAATGTAATCGTCCAATTAAGCGAAAATCGTTTTCAAAATGAAAATTAACGTAAACCCGAATCCCATTTAAATCTCAATCGAATGCGGTTTCAATAATTTTCCTTTACACCTGGAAACAATGTAATTTATTAACAGCGGCACAGCGAGTATAAAATTTTAGCTCTGTCACAACTTTTAATTTATAATACCCAATAACAAAAAAAAAATACTCTATAAGCAAATTATTGGTAATTTTATTCATCAAAACCAACCAAGGATTTTAGCATTTAACAATGGTTTCCCGTCCTTTATCGAAACTTATTTTTAATTCAATTTCCTCAAAAATTAATAAAAATTAGAAACCCGTTTTACCAGATAGATATTTTCGGGATTCCAATTCTCTTTCCAACAGAGAATGAGCGGACCGAAAGAGCAATCTTCGCTAAACTTCGACGCGCATAATTGATGTGACGCATTCGCAAAAAAGCGAAAAAGTTTGATAAAAAAAATAAGAAACGAATTCGAAATCGGAGAGGACGATTCAATTACCGATCCTCTTTGCATCGCGAAAGGCGAGAAAGTTTAATCGGTTATCGGAATAAACGCGAAATAATTAAAAGTGCAGGTTAATTTATATTTTAAGAGAGTATTCGAGGGTGACAATCACGCGGAAACGGAATCCGAGGATTCCGGCGAAGGGTCGGTATGTTATCCGTCGGGGTGAGAAGTAAGGAAAAGAAAATTAGTTTGAGAAATAGCAGAGAGAGGTAGTAAGGGTGCAATGGGAGTTGATGAAGCTAAAAAGATGTGTCAAGATAGAGAAGACTAATAGTGGCTAAGATCTTTCATTTTATTCGTAGCACAAGAGTTTTCATTTAAAAGCAATTTGGTACGTCGCACAATACGTTTGTGAAATACGAGGCGAATACGAGCAATAAACGTATTTTATGTTTGGTTTACTATAACTTATTAAAATTGAAAAAAAAAATCGAGCAATTAACCCTTAAAAGAAAGATCGCTAATGAACCATTTATATGCATACGATTTATTATCGCATAAAACATGGGAAAAATGTTACAAGAATGTAATTAAAATCAAATCAACATTAAATTAAAGGCAGAGGAGTATTTGTAAAGATAAAACATTGATATTTTTATATAGGTACCTAAATATACTTACAAACAAACAATCGAACTAACGACCCTCGTTTAAGGAATTAATTATTTAATAATCATTTTTTAAACACAGTAATAATAATAAACCAATAATCAAACATGGAGAAATCAAATATTCTCCGGACATACATAAATATTGGTATTGCAGATTTGATTATACTAAATACTAGACCAAAGTTGATTTAGTTAATAATAAAGAATAAATCAAATAAAAGAAGAAATAGGATCTAAGAAACGAGTTTAATTTAATTTAAATGACCCCAAGCAGTATCCCCATTGTATAGTTTCCCTGGATGTTATGCTTTCCCAGCAAAAGTTCTAACAATAAAAGGGCGAACAGCCCACTCACCCTTGTTGTATAAAAATCAATTAAGAAATGCAGATGGATTTGACGTTGATAATAGGTTAAAAAAAGAATTGTATTTACAAATACACTTGCTGTCTTTTTAATCAATACTTCGACAAGAAAAATGTTATTAGGAGAAGGCAAAAACCATCATTTGTCAAAAAAACACGAATTTTTACGGAGTAATACATTATCTGTTGTTTGTCATTTTTTTTATAAAATAAACAAGGGTCACAGCATGAAAAATGTGTAATAGTTGATATATAAATATTAAGGGTAGATACAGATAAACAGATTTTTCAACAGTTCAGATTTATCGAACAAATATTGTGCAAAGAGGTTTTTCGCATTATACAGAGTGGCAAATTTTTGCCGGTACACTCTATAGAAAGAGACTCTCAATCAAAATGTAAGATATAGTGATGAATAGAAAATATCTACTTTCAATACTACAACATAAAGCAGGCGTGGCTTCAGCGCGTCATAGTAACATATGCTCTCTTTGTTCGATACATTGCAAAAAAAAACTGTTTCATCGACTCGATGTACCGCGACGACTTGGACACAATGTATATCATTCTTTTAAATCTTAACGAATTCTAGTAAAATATCGTTAACCTGCCGCAAAGGAAATCGTATGATTTTAATCTGAGTGCTCGTAGAGTTGGGTTAATTTTTACTACTGGCATTCGTAATAAAATTTTAACAAATCTTTATGCTTATTGGTGCTCTAGTTAACGAATAATTCAACAAAAATAATTTCTGCACGATTAATTTTTCGAATTCCAAATTGAGTTCAACAAGGGAACCACCGACTTAATCGGCCACGAAATTTATTAACAAAGATGCGGATTGTTTGGTTGGACTATAAATTAAGGATGAGTTACAATAGGGTCGCAACATAATTTCACCAACTAAACCCATATAATGTAAAATAGACCTATTAAACTGAAACTTAATAAACTACTCCCAGGTCCTGCTCAAAGGACCAGGGCCTCGTCCTTGTGGAAAACGATTTCGGGAATAATTTTCGATCTGTTTCCACCCAACTGAAGAATTATGATGCCAACTGTAAATGCCCAGGAAAATCCAATAATTGGAATATTTTATTGCAAATAATGTGAAATATTTAATGAAACTTTTTTAATAAAAATATTTGAAATGATACAATGTGAAAATGGTGGCAGATGAAAAATAAACAGAAAAAAGAAACATACGGTAAATATTACAACAAAGTATTATACAAACAAATCCGAAACCTGTGTATTAATAACGTATTGAGTTACAATCCAAATGACAATTTTAGTAATTTTCGAATAATTCCAAGGCAAATCCAATAATCCGCAGAAGTATGAGCTTCGATCAGATGATATTTATTTAACATAATATTGGCGGTGCTCATGAAAATAGCCCAAGTGCGTATAAAAACTTAGGTAAACAATACACAATCTACAGGGATGAAGTAAAAGCACGTTCCGTTTGAGTTTTAACACTGTAGATATTTTGCCCTTCTACAGTACACGTTGCTTCTGCTTTTATTAGTTATATTGGCATAAAGAGAACTGAATTTGAGAGGTTTTCCTGACGAATTTTCTCGAATAAAAACGTTTTCCCGGCGAAACAGAATACAGATTTTCTGTTATATTTTACAAATCATATTGTAAGTGATTTTAAAATACAGAAAATGTGCCCTTTGAGAGGGTTGGATTCAAGTAGACATAGAAATGACATGTGTATTATTTTGTGGAAAAGAAAAGGCTAAGGTTAATAAATGCACACTAGCGAATAAATGGATTTTCGTCCTTTCCATTTCCTGCTTTTCAACTTCACTCCCAACTATATGGATAAAAACAATTTAACCGATTTACAGGAAAGTAAATTAATACCTACAAAAACAATACTTCAAAAGAGTAGAAACGTATTGTATATTTTTTTTCATAAAAGGGCAATTCTGTTTTTGAATTGAAATAGTGCAACTGTCATCTTTGATATTGCATATTCTACGCTACTGGGAAGGGAACTAAATAAAAAAGTAGCTGAACTGTCGTTCGCAGCGTATCTATTAAACACTAGTAGTCACCCTCTCGATTGAATGAATAACTTCTGGAATATCAACACTTGAAGCGCTCTCCTCTTGTTTACGACAGTTCGCCCGGCTCTCTTGTAGAATTATAGTTTAGCTCGGCCGTATTTTTAATTTTCGAAATGAGAACGTTGGGTCAATTTTCCTTTTGTACCGCCGTCCTGCCACCAGCAAAAATTTATCTGTTAATGTTTACTTTTCGTCGGGGGTTTTTTGATTGTTGATTTGAATCAAACGGTTCTTGTGTTTGCCGAGTTTCGGGGTTCACACAGGAAAATTTCATTTAGCGGTAAAGATTTAAAAAAAAACATCAATGAGCGGCCTAAAATAATATTCTTTTAACCTGTGTTTAAACTTATAGATCATCGAGAGTCGTTTGTTAAGCCGGAAAATCCGATTAGCGGTTCTTTTAACCGCGTATATAACGTCGGGAAAGTTTGTGTGTTTAATAAAAACTCGTCCAAAACGGGACTCTGGAATACTGACCACATTTTATTTATATTTACTTTTTTTCGGCAAAGGTGCGTGCCACTTGCAAAATATCTCACGTAAGCCCAAAGTAGACGGCGAATAAAATGGAATTAAAGATTTCAATATAATCTGCAGTCCGGACACGTTTATTAGGAGTACATTTCATTTACATTGGAAAAATTCTGTAGACGTTATTAAAGTTTATTCCGGGGTATTTTTCAGCGTAAGGAAGAGGATCCTGATTGTGAAATAAAATTGTAGCCTATGAAATACGAATTTTTGATTCACCGTTGTTTAAAAGTATAAGAAAATTATAATATAAAGTAGTATATGAAAAGTAAGTTTTGTTTCCACTATAACTACTGATTTGTATTCTGTGTGTATGCTATTAATTTACTCGTTTCTGTGTAGAAAATAAGACAGATAATTAAAATTTACCGGGTCTGATAAATTATTTCCTGAGGCAATAATATTAATTATGTAAACCTGAAATTACAAACTTAGCTATTATTCATAACATATTCAATTATTTGGTACGAAAGTTCTACAGTTAATTGTTCTTTTGACGTTCAGAAACAACCCTAGTCTATATAGTTGTTTAATACGCACCTGTATTAAATTAAACGCCAATGCCACATCTATTCCACGTTCAACTATTTGTAGAACCAATTAATCAAATTATCCTGTTCCTTTGTAATACAGCGAATGTGTAAAGATGAAATTAACCTACTTCTAATTCGTGTCTCGCGAATTGATTTTCGGCTGTAGGTTTGCAGTTGTCTTTATTACGTTTGTATCTTGGCATCTGTCCAGAAAATCTTTCGCAGGACTTCTTTAGGAAGCACACTCGTGGAACTCCACGATTTTCTATCAACTCACGATCGTATTAACATAGAGTAATAACTGCAAGTAATAGTCGTATACTGAGAACCGGGTAACTATAAATTTAAGAGACATTTTCCATTATACAAAATAATTCGCGTCGTGTTCAAATAAGAATTTTTAATAGGTAATAGAATTAATTAAGTAGATACCGTGATTTTTTGGTGTACCTTGCTTTAAAGATAATTCGCGTGTTCATATGAAGGAAACCCAATTCAGTTAATATGAACGTCTTTAGAATGTTTACGTTTACGAAGAAAAATGTAAGTGGCAATTCTGCATAGCACAAAAGCGAGTATTAAATTTGGAATAACCTTTGTTCGGAGAATGTTCTTTCTAAAGAGATTTATGACGAGCATAAATACGGACGAATTGTAAATGATATCACATCCGAGTTTTTCTTTTTCATTTTTTTTATTCTAGCAGCTTTTTAAACTCTAAAAGAGAATTTTTACTTGTCGTTCCGGAGACATTTTCGGAAATTAGAAGGATTGGTTTCTCAAATGAACAACCTACATACGGAATTACGGATTGGAAAAGCTCAAAAAAGTACGAATAAACGGATTTATTACATAAATCCTATTCTCTACAAAGAGAAGTAATGCGGAATATACAATTTTATATTGGCAAATATATAGGGATACGTTTCCTAAATTTCCAATATTCCATCTTTTATCTTGCGTGACACTTAAGATGTATTTTACGAAATATAGGTAACAATTGCACATAGTTTTCTGCGGATATCTATCACCACTTGATACCTACAACACCTCGTAAAATTTCTTTTGGTATCGAAAGGACGCGTCGGTATTGAAATTTAAATATTCGTCGTACGAAGAAAGAGACAATCTAATCAGAATTTGGCAGTGTAAAATTGGATGCGGAAGACACAAATGAGAAAAATATTGACAGTAGCTTTCACAATCGACAATACAATATAATAAAAACGAACGCCAAAACTTTAGTAGGGGATTTAAATTTGACGTCCTGTATGCCGGATTACCGGCATATTGGATTCCCATTTAAAGACAGATATCAGTGTCGAAAGGAGCGTATGGTGTAAAGCAACACGTGTCGGTCGGGCACAAGAGGGACCATGTACGCTGGGGGTGAAATAAATGGAGTAAAAATTGTCGAACGTATGGAATTCTACACAGGGACTAATCCTTCTGATCATTGTTATAGAAACTTAATACAAAAGCACCTAATGCGTAGGGCGCGTCTCTTCTCTTATCCACTTGTACGTAATTTCGTTAGCGAATTGCGTGGATGTGCAAACGCAAGTATTTCTAAAAATAACCTTTTTCTTAGGGTTACGAAATCAAAATTATAGCATAATCAAATTCCGTATATATAGAGACAGGAAACAACTCGAGTCAGTTTAATAATTTTAATAACAATAAATTTTATTTTAGCATAAGTTAAATGTTTAAATGTAGGTTATATGCACAGGCAATTAAGATGCAATTACGATAAAAGTACAATTTATAGAACAAACGAAAATGCATTTTCGATATCGTCTATTTATTGTTTGTTAATTAATACCAGTGTAACTCTTTATATCTAATTACTTAATCGTTTAATTTATTATAATTAAAACACACCTCGTCCTGTTATAAAGTGGCATTTCTACATTTCTCCGCCCATGTTCAATTCTCGTTAATTTCCTTTTCCAATACTTCGATTGGCAGACGATTGTGAATCGACTATCTGATGTACTCGAAATACGATAGTTACATTGTATTATGATCTGTTAATTTTAGAGCGAACAATGTATTCCGCCGACGGGAATAAATTTGATATCGTGATTTATGCTTTCCTTTTTCGTTACCATCGCTATTAATTTTTGCTCAATAGACTTAACATTATGGACATAAATAATCGCCCGAAACATTACACATGGAAGAATTCATTAATTGCGCATTCACCGAGAAATATTACTTCTTCGTAGACTCTTTCCAAATACGCATAGATATCACTTCAAATCGTGATTTTCTCATCAACGTGCGCTAGAATTTCCATTGAAAAACATGGTTATGCGTTAACACATACATGTCTATTAACAAGTACACCAACTTCTGAGCAATTGTTAATGTTTAAATTGTAATAATAGGTAGTTGCTGTTGAATAAACTTTGACAAATCGGTGAGCTCGCTTCAATAGGAATTATATTAGTGTGAGATGAATGTAGAGTTCTGCAATTTAGGCGACGCCTCGGTTGGTGAGAAACTTTTCAAACAAACATATCCTCGGTTTATCCAATAAAAGTAAATAAAATCAACGGTAACGTATATATTTTGTCAAATTATACTTTGGTTATTTATTCGACGGTTGTTTGGAAGTTTGGTAGATAGAGTTTTCTATCTGTGCGAGTTATTTATCTACCTTAGGTAGTCATTTATTTGCCCAATAATATTATTTGCTCAAGGAAGTCATTTATCTGTCCAATAGAATCATTTATCTATAATCATTTACCTATAAGAGTCAATTATTCATCGAAGAGTCGTTCATGTATCCAACAGAATCAATTATCTGTATAAGAGACCAATTTACCTACTTACGCATTATTTAAAAAAAAAGTCCTTACCCCCAACGCTTCAGTTCTTTCCTTCTTTCCTTCAAAAACAGCTCTCTCAAAGGAATACTTAGATGAGTACATAATTACGGTATATTGTATTTTCTATTATCGCCCGAATGCAAATAGCTCGGGCCAAATAACAATTGTCCTACACTGTATACGAATAGATTTTCGCTATTCGTGTGCGCCCCCTTATTTGAATTTACACTTGCCGGAAATCTGGCGTCTCGTGTGCTCTCAACTCGACCTTTTGCCATGTGTGGGACGGCCATTGGCGTAGGCAGCACGTTCTCGAGTTTAAACTTCGTCATTTTCTTCGGTTACCCTGGGTGTTAAAGACATCATGTTGAATAATTCGCGTTTATAGTCGTCCTTGGATAAAATTATTCTGATATTGCAACGGAATCTTTGTAAGGTGTGGTAGATAATTTGTTTTGTTTGATGATAATGTGGTGGTTGTATGAAAAATATGTTAGAAACGCCTGATATTTAATCAATTAAGATATTTTAATAAAGGGCCTGTTTACGTTTTGGTAAATTTTAGATTAATTTTATGCCGAGGTTCCGTTTATCGATTTATGAGCACATTGGCTGCTCGCGGAACAAACAACCTCAAATTTAAAAAAAAATCTTCGACCCGATTATAAAGTTTTATCTTAGGGTTGCTAAGTTTAAAGTTAAACTCCATATAACGGTTGTTAAGTTATCGGAATCTTAATGAGTATTTTATACTATTATACGATTTGCTAGTACACACAAACACACATACACGGAACCACGGAAGTTTACTTTACACGCAACTTTCTAGACTGTTTGTCATTTCTTTTCCAATTCTATTTAAAAAAAATAACATTTATTAGTTCGCATATATTAGAGGAAAAAAAATTAAATGCAAATTAAAATGAAGGTGTACTGAAATGTCGCATTCGGTTTGCAAACTGTGCATTAAAATGTTGCTTTATTTTTGGGTGAATTACGGATTCGGATCGAAACAAAGATAAGGATAAGGATTTCATTTTAATTAATTTTGAGAAAGGATTAAGAAAAATTAAAAAATACGATTATTTTATTGCACATTTTCCACTTTAAATTTCCTCGAATTTTATGCTTCGTCCGTATTTTAGGAATGAAATCTGAAATGCAGTCGATAATGAAAAATATTAAATTCAATTGCTAGAAAATACGACTCGAAAGGGAGAAGATAAAGTTTCAAAGTAAACTGTAAAATACGAGCAAAAAAATATAAGATTGCCCAGAAAAATATTTTAGAGAGGTTTTCTTTGTTTGGTATACAAAATAGAATTGACTGAAGGTTTTCAATAAATGATTAAAAAATTTTATACATTTAAGTAAGTTATTTTAACAATTATTATTGCGTTATTTTTTCTCGCTTTGTTCCCCTAAATTTCTATCAGTTTTGTAGCGAAATAACCGCTTTCCAGTGTATTTTTAGTACATTTGACTATTAAAAGCTTCAACATGAGAAAACAAAACAACGCAGGTTTATTTAAGCAATTACGTTAATTCAGGGTCCAGTAGGGACCGAACTTTCCGGAAAATTAGTCAACATGTTACTAGGTTTACTTTACGTTAGTATTAAAAATTTCGAATTGTTCTCAATTTGTGTTTGATAAATCGAAATAAAATAAATAATTAATAAATGGCTATAATTACGTGAGCCGAATAAACAGATTTAACATCCAAAACACAACGAAATAAAGCATAGGGGAAGTTGTTATGCATAAATTTATAATGAAATCTAGTTTGAATGACATTTCTGCGTATTAAATTTTCGCTGGATCTCTAAATTTCTCTAATACAATTCCCGCACATAACTTTATTTATAAATGTATATTTGTATTGTTCACATATACCTAACAATTCTGTTGTTAGAAAACGAAATTCAAATTAATTAAGCAAGTTTTGGACCTGCAGAAACATCGGAGGGTTGAATTAAAAATAATCCTGCAAAATAATTTAATGCAACAAAACGTAACAACTTGTTTATGTTTACGTTCAACGCAACTATCGCGAAACTTCTACTAATTCCGTGAAAACATTTTACACATCAATTCATGGATTAAATTTAAAAGACCGTTTTAGATCCTACTGAAAGCGCACTAATTTAGGCATGCTCGAAATATCTGGCACGGTCACAGAAATTCACAATTCCTCAGTCAAGAAATTCTAAGAAATGTTTATGGTACATTTTGAAACGTATCTTGTGTTTAGGGCTTCTGTCCTCTATTTATGACCCGCAGTCGGGTTTCTCTTAACTGCTACACGGTAATGGTAAATGAGCCGCAGTGGCGCAACATAAAATCGACAACTAAACTGGAAGGAACCACTTTTCATTGCCGCCAATGAAAATTGCCATATTTCCTTTTGGATAATAAAAGTAATAATATTGAATGATCTTGCTAACTCGGCGATAAACTAAAAACAGGAGCGATAAAATTCAGATCCGCAATTGTTTACCATCATAAAGTAGGTATATCAAAATCATTTTAGCCTACACGTATTAGATTGATTGATATTGTCAGTGGTAAATAATTGTATATCTTACATGGTTAGGCACTTAAGTATTTCGGACAATCTGTTGTGAATCAATGAACATTACCATATACTTTTTGGTTACGGTACTTTCTAATTGAATATATCGATAAGCATCTTACATAGGGTAGCTTTTTTTGATTCAACTCTTACTGTTTAAGGTGAAATGAGCAATTATACCAAATTTTTGTAGAGAAAATCAAATTCTTCAAATCTATTATATCTGGTCGAAACATAAGAATTTTTAAAATTGCCCAAATTCAATTATAAAAAGTTACTCACAGTTTAAAAATAAATGATTTTTTCTCAACAATATTAGAGGAAGATTTTCTTACATCATAATACCATACTATTTAATATAAAATTAATTTTTCAATGTCAATTAATGTACATTAGATTTGCAGCTCAGCTTATTAGATTTGCAGCTCAGCTTAAATATAAATAGGTGTTCCTATAATTAATTTGAGCGATATAATCCGTAACAACTAATTTGCAAAGTGTTTCGTAATTAAACTTATCTTTTTATGTTCGTATTATATCAAAGTGTCTATATTAAAGGTTTGTTCAATAGCATTTCATTAAATTTTACCGGTTTGGTGCTTTAAATATTGCTATGTCTCTGCAAACGAGGTATTATTGAAAGTGCTCGTTCTTACTAATTAGTTAACAATTGCGCTATTAAACCTTCAGAGAACAATTCCTCTCATTAATGTTTTAATTTCAAATTGTATGAAATTATTCATTTTTTTTTCAAGGAAATTGAGAATTTAAAAAAATTTCCATCACAATGAAAATTAATCGGCTTTTACTTGTGTCTTTTTACAAACTGAAATAAAATCATCCCAATGTTTAATCGATCACCTTGCGTATAAAATTGCATTAACCAATAACGAACGATGCATATCGTCTAAGAAAACTTGTAAATAATTATTAGTTTAAATAAAAACTTCACAACCATCTAGTTGAATCGTTTTCAGTATTTTTTTTGTACCGGATCTCGTCGAATACCGTAATTATCATACGTTAACCGATCTACGTGGAAGAAACTAATTTCAGGTCAACTAAGTATTGCATGTTTGGAACAAATAACGCTTCAATTTTCTCCAACAATAATTACAATTACTCAGCGATGACCAGTCAGAGTATGAAAACGAGACCAGGGAATGTTGAAAATCATACACTAGTTATTAACGTTTGTATTTCACGGGCGAAGAATTGCTTATTTTCGAACGGGGAACTTTTCATCTCGAGCTATCATGAATTGCACTCGACGAATCCTGTGGAATTGTCCACTTAATTAATCAACTCAATAATTTCCTGAGCTTGTTGCGAACTGATAAGTTTTCGTTTCTTTAGATAATTTGGGCCCGTAAAAATTGTCTAGTGAACTTTGAATGAACTAATCCAACTCCGGCGCATATTGCGAGAAAATCCCTCATCGATTTTCCCGTTAATATTGTTGTGTGTTCGTAATATAAATGCATGGAATTACTTTGGAAAATACATTCAAACGAATGCGATCCGATGACTTCTTGTTGCTTTGATATTAATTACTTTTAGCTCTCGCGGCTCGTCAGGAATATTTGGTTATTAAAGAGCACTCGGTATAATATACAACGAGTCGCATTGGAGTTGTTAATCAACGTCATATCAAAGACATATTTTGAATTAGATGTGATTGGAAACATTTTTAATTTCCCTCTATTTGACTACGTTAATTTCCGTTTCTGCGTTAATCCGGATGTTGCACAGAAAGGTTTTCTACGAAATTAAGCGAGCATTCATTAACTAAAAATTGCTACTGAAAAATTACTAATTTAAATTCAAATTTTTGTTATACGTGTTTAAATCGCTCCGTGAAGGTGGCTATAAACGAAATAAAACATCCCCATTTTATGTGATAAGATTTTTAATCATATGTGAACGTCTATCTTCTTATATAAGATCATTATTTCTGAACATATACAGTTTCCGGCTTGAAGAGACCCTTGTGTTAAGAATTTGCACTTTAGAGCTCCGTTCACAACGGATGGAGGTAGACATAAGCAGGAAATGTAAGGTGAGCCTGTAAATTAGAATTTAGGGGTGTATGCAAATCACGGGCACATATAAATCGATGTAATATGATTAAGTATTAGTGGAATATTAAAGGTCTAATTTCATATTTAGGCAACCGTTTAAATTGCTTACTCCTTAATCATCTATCACTTTCATCTACTTTACCGTTGACGTATATCCCAACAAAATGATTTATTTTTGCTGCTTACCGAAAGGTTTCGATATTTGAGTATAGTTGAATTAATAACCATTAATCTTTGCTTTTTATTGGTTATTTTCATTTTATAGCGGTTATTTTTTTTGTACATCAATATTGTCCATTTTTTCTAATTTTAGACTGCCCTAAATGGAGAAGACCACGATGTGAGATATGCGGATTTCGGCAAAAGATACGATTAGAAATGATTTATTAGAGCTCAAAACCGTTTTCAGTTGTTCAAAATGTGTTATAATTAAAAAGTTATAGCCCTTCGAAATTTAAAAATTTCGGGTTTTGACTCATACCTTATCAACCAATCATAAACCACTCACGTCTTGTTGTATAGTAAATAGTATGAATTTTCGAACGCAGTAACAAAGAATACACAAACGAACAAAAATCAAACTGTCATTTGTCAGATTTTTCTGAAAAATCCACAAAACAAATTACACGAATTGCAGTTCGGCACAAAACACTTTACTGATAATATTGACGTTGACAAGAATGTTGTCAAATAAATTTTTCAGGACCATTATTTGTGTTTTTAACAGGAAGATCGGTTACAATTTATACAGATGAAGATGTTATTTCTTATATTAATATATCGAATTATCCATTATATAATGGAAGAAATTAGAAAATGTTTATTGCAATAAATATACAAAAAACGCACATTTTGCGGAGTAAAGAAGAGTAATAGGAAACGTGGCAAACTTGCTAAATGTGACTTCTCTTTGAAACTCTCGCTTTGATTGGAGCAGAGTGTATGACGATTGTGTGACGTTTTTCAAACTTTAAAAACTAATTGCGGCCTTATTTGGCCACAGAAAAAAATAAAAATTTCATTACGCGCCTTCTTAGAACACACGGTTTTGAAAAAAAAAATTCAAAAAAAGTCGTGGTCTTCTCCATTACGAAGCGATGGTTTTCAAAAGTGTTACTTTCTCACTTAACTTCTATTGAGCCGTTCGAATCGATCTCTTAACGACCTGTACTGTTTTTCGTTGTACCTACTTTCCTTCATGTGCACGATGAGGCGTTCATAATTTTCCGTTATTCGGCATAGCAAGGTGCTTTTTTGCTCGGTTAAACTCGATAATTTTCTCGTTAGGATAGTGAACTCGTGATTTGCCGGCCGTTTCCAAAATACTAAATTTTTTGACCTCCCGTGGCAGTCACGAAGTTCATAACAGATGTTCTAATGCACACTGTATATGGTATGTGAATTCACACTGGATTAACCTGATGTGATGGCAGAAAATACCTCATAATTAGCGCCGAGAATAGCTACTACAGATATAAATAATTATATTTCGTATCTATATACAAGTACGTGGGTGTTCCACTCCAATTTTGACCGTGAATGAAAGCCATTGAAACCACAAAAAAGGGAAAAGAAATATGAATTTTCCTTTTTCTTTTTTAATGTAACATTCATTTTAATTAGATGTAAAAGCTAAATACTAAAATTTGAGTTACAATATAAAATAATAATAAATATATGCATATTTATTGAAACGATCTATCGCATAAAATGCATGCTCTTAACATCCCTGGTAAATCTAGTGGATGGCCCTCTAGCCGTACACGCCGATAAATTGAAGCGAACGAGTGTGGTAACTCGACTAAAATGTTAATCGGCCGCATCGGCAACCTGAATAAGGAGAAAAATTAAGTACCAATAGTGCACATAGCTCTCCTCACCTGTCTTCCGGCAGATCGTAGAAGACCGAAGCACGATATTTCGTAGCGTTACACGGCTCTTATTATCGGCCTACCTACATTCTTACGTACACAATATTTAGAAACTATACCCGCGATTCTAATTGTTAATCTTGTCTAGAGAGTTCCGAATAAAACGTATCGATATCTGCAATGGTAAAAACCAATATGGGTCAGAAAGTAATTACAAATACACGTACTCGTAACAGTCATGAAAGGTAGTTAAATGAGTAATGTTTACCTGGCCGTTGTATTTTGTAACACGAAATTTTATTAATCTAGTTTTTAGTTCGAGCTCGCATGCCGAATAAAATAAATTTACAGCCGGTCGCAGTCGGCCCATAACTTGATTCGCAGTAGCTTTTTGTTTTCCAGATGGAAATGCTAACAAAATATTTGCGATTTATTGTTGGAATGAATGGGTTTTAATTTAATTGAGTTGTTAATTTAATAAAAATTGCTAGGCATAGTTACAAAATTATTGTAGGGTAGAAAAAAGATTATGACTTCTCTGATAGGCATTTCAATCCAACAAAAATTCGATCAACCCTCGCCACTATGTGAAAGTTATTTAATCCTAATAATTTCTGGGAAAATCTTTGAATTTTTTAACGAATTTTCGGTAGATTTTAATTTATTGAACGTGTATAAACGTTCTGTTTTTCAATTCCAACCACGTGTGTTTGAAGTGGGTCGAAACATTTACGATTATTGCACAGAGTCGTATTTACTCTAATTTTACTTATATTTACTTATATTTAATATAAACAAATAGAATCGTTAAAAAAACAGCACATCTTTGATGTGAAACTGTTTACTAGTTAATTAGTATCATATTTCTGTGCTAAATAAAATTAACACAACTGAAAGTCCGTTCAATTTAGACCCTAAACGAAATGTTGTCAGTATTCCTGAACTAATAAACTTTTACCTTAAATAATAAATTGGGTATTTTTGGGATGTCCTGAATTAACCTTAAGGGTTATTCGACGATCTCAAACTTCTGATGTTTTACTCGTGTTGCTTCTAATTTTTTTAAACTTGAAATGACATTTCGCCCGACGTTAAATTTTGATATCGAAAATTATGTTTCATTAAAAATAACTTCGTACTTTCGCAATTTTTCAATTTAATTTTTTTTTTCAGGTAAGTTCTCTGCAAATTTCTTGCCTTTATCTAATTAGTAGGTAAGTAGATACTAATTTTTAGTTTATTTTACTATTACAAACAATTATTAAATAAAGTATTAAATATAAATATGGGATTTTTAGGATAATACCCATCTTACTGTTGAATATTTTAATATAAAATTTATGGCGCACATGTTCGTTCTGTCGTCGGTTAAAAATTATTATTTCTAAATTGGTATTATAAACTAATGTATTAACAGAATAGATTCAATTTAAAAATGATTACTCATCATATGCAAATAATTCTTGGGGAAAATATAAATAGCTGTTGATGAGACACTACAATGAAAATAAATGCTTATTCAAAAAAATAAATTTATTATTTAATTGGTTAATTAATTTGTCGGAAAAAAATATCCGCGTATTCGGATGATTTTGAAAATTTTGCTAATTACTTACTGTCAGTTCGAATTTATTGCTATTTAGTTAGTTTACTAACTTTACTAACGATGTTTACTTGAAGAAAAAACTAATTACTCCACCTAAACTTCGATATTTTCCTCTTATTTACTTTAAAACAAACTTCATAACAAAACAGATAATAGATGTTGCATTAAAACTCCACTATTTTATTAGACGTACCTGTACATTTTACGAGCAATAGGTACTTGAATTAATTTGTGCGTAATTTTACATCTAATTTATTTCGAGAGCTTTAAAAACCGAGTACGTAAATTGAGAAAACAATCGAGTGTTTGTGTAGTTGAGCAAACTTTGATAGGTTAAGTGTGTGCTAAAATTTCATCACCTGTTAAATAAAATTGCTTTAAAATCGGAACGATATTCATGCAAGAAAGCACATGACTTACTTGTTACTTTTAGGTAACATCTAAATACGAATGAACTAATACATTTTTGTAGTAATATGTCGTTAGCCGGTTATAGTCGGTAGGTATTCAACCTAGCTCGAATTCAAAACGTTCATTTCCTGCACAATTTTACCAGTTCATTTCGAATTCAACTGGGATACGGTCCTGAGTTGTGTTTTCCTATTACCGTGCGCCTTACGTCATCTTATTTATTATCCCAGAACCCTGAGAACGTCTTTTAAGACGGTTATTCTCATGCAGGAAACGCCTCACTCTGAACTATGAAAACTTCTCGTTCAATTCGCATACCTACTTCAGCTTGCCAATACGTCTGCTCGCTCGAAAACTGAAAATACTTAGCTTTTCGAGATGGAAATACACCGTACGTTATTATACTTTTGAGCAGGGAAACCGATGAGTAGTTAAAAAACCAGCACAACGTAGATGTAGATATCTAATAGATTATTCTCATTTCGAGTTCGCAAATCGGATTTCCCCGGAGCATTTCAATATCTCGGATGTACTTATTTTTGCCTACTCGGATTTCCTGATTTTTAATTATCGCGATCCGACGAAAATTGCACCTGATGAGGGATTAAATAGACGTAAAAAAGTACCTGTACCGAACTCTGTTTTATATATCTGATTGTGTACCCAATGGCGTTAAACCTTGAGCATTTAATCCCATCTCTTCCTGTTTTTTTTTTATTTTTACCTCGAACTCGGGCAGATATTTTAATTACGGCCCCAGCGCGTTTCGCCTCATCCGGATCGCTTTTGACTTTAATGTAAATAAAAGAGACATTCGAATTTAATTCGATATACAATAAATAAAACAGATGCGAAATACAATTCGAACGAACGTCGAATGCTCTATTTATTTTATTCGAATGAAAGATTGCAATTTCATCGATGCTAACAATCAATAGGCTTTTCCTAATTTTAACATTAATTAGTGCACTGATGGAAATTCTGAAAGGTTTGATGTTTTTACAAAGAATCATTAACATTCCGCAAAATTGTTCTGCAAAATAATTAAATTTCTATTGGACACACATGTAGCAGTACTCGTATCAAGTTACCTAAAATGTCACAATGTATTTTAATATTTTTTTAACGAGTTTCTTACTTGTGGTAGGTGTAGGTATTGTATTTTAAATGCTCTTAATTGTTCTTTAAACGCCCCATTCTCGACCACCAAAGTAACGCTTTCGTGCACTAGTTGCACAAATAACTATTAAGTAGCCTTACTCGGGATTTTTTCTTTTAATTTTTATTTTACGGTTATTAAATTTCATGAAAGCCGTAACTTAATCGCATCTCCTGCAGAAATTGTAAAAACCAGTCCAATGTTTATTCTTTGTAGGAGTCTATGTAGGCCTCCCGGTCGATTACTCGTATAATGTCTAACTTTAGACTAATGTTACCCACTCACTTTTTATGTCTCGCGTTATAAAAAAGTTGTTTGATAATATCTAAAAAGTTCAATTTTCTTGCGATTGTGTGTTTCAAAATTATTCGTTATTTTACATTGAACGATGAAGGTTATAATCAGGTAGGATCTGGTGTTAGGTTTCCTAATAATATTTTTTTTAAAGTCGCGTAGCTCTCACAGCAAACCGTCTACATACTTGCAGTAATTTAATCGTATGTTTAGAAATGTTAACTGGCCCGGAACATGCTTTAACAGTGTCCTGACGAGGTTTATACCGTGTTACTGGCCGATAACTAGGCGCATAACGCCCAGACCCACTAATGATTTTCCCGCCCGTTTTTCTAAATCCAATCTATTTTTTGCCGATTCAAGATAGTCGTTATTGATTTTATTCTTAATTTCGAATGCTAACGTTTCGAGTACTAATGGTAGTTCTCATTAGAGCGCGATAAATATCGAGCATATAAAGGAATATCGATGAGGTTAGCTTTTGTACGAATCTTTATGGGAATCTGAATTTTATACGGAGTGCTAGCAGATTTTTTTACTCCATATGAAAAGTGTTTAATATTCAATCTTATTAATTAGTGAATTAATTTTATTAATGCACTACTGCATATTCCAGTTTTACTTACAGCATGGCATACATACGTAATTACCTTCTAATGGTTGAATATTTTGAATCCTATAGATAATAAATGTTGGAATAAATATTCTAAATACTATTGGGAAACCGCATATTTGTGTGGGTTCCTTATTGAATATTTAAATCGTATCTTTAACTACCTGCCTGCGTTCATCTAAATATTAATTTAAAAATTGGAAATATATTTTATAGTCTACCTTTATCGATTATTTTAAGTATCTTGGTAACTTTAGAATTATTAATACATATTTGTCTTGTTAAGTTTTTATGTCTCTCCTACGATGTACGTTGCCACTCTATTTAGCGAATACATTTAATTAAGATCTTGTTTAATGTTAAGTTTATCCGACCAAACATACTTTATCAGAGTTAAATGGAAGAGTATCCTCGTTATGGGCTTTTCTTTGATGGTAAACTACGCCCTCTCTAATGAGTATAGAACTCGGCTCTTATTATTTATAAAATAACTTAAACCTTTTCATTTTATGTTTGCATTTAATCACCAATCTTGGTATAGATTGCAAGCTTTATAATGATCAAATAAATTTTCTATTTAACGACATATAAATAAGTTGATTTTTTTATTGTGTTAAATTCCTTTTTTGCAGTTGGAAAAAAACAGTATCGAAATTCCTCCACCCGTTTGAAAAGAGTAGATTTCCAGGAAAGTTGTAAAAAAATAATCTGTTAATCTTTAAAAATTAGTATTTGTAAGGATGAGAGTAATTTCCTCGGCAATATTTTACAAACCTTTCAGGTCCTTTATGCTATCCCTAAATCCAATCATTTTTTTTGCTGGAAGTGATTAGAGGAATGTGTCTTGAATGCGTATGTCTCCGCAATGAAAAAAATCCCCATTCGTTATTTTTTAGCCCTCTAATAAACTTACGGCATATTCGAGATTCAATCTAAACGATGGTAGTTAATTAAATTACATACAATGTTATTTCATTCACACTAGTTAATCGCATCATTAAAATTCATGTATTGTTTTAATGAAATACTTTATGGTTGAATTATGTTGATTTCAATTTTTACGATCGTTTCGTAGAAATGCTATAATGGGTGACTAATTTTTCGATAAATCAGTGTGACTAGAATACAGCATTGTTTTTTTCAGAATACCGGAATATCGGAGATTCTATTGAAATTTCCATTGTTTCAATGAAAGTAAATATCGTGGAATCATGCATTGATCCATGAAAACGATATTTTTTTCTACTAAATTACTCGAAATCGAAACGTTTATTCAGGAATGATAAAGCTGGCGTTTCAGATTATTTCTCCAGAATTCCTCTGCTTCATTTGGAAAATACGGCTAGAATAAGACCTTAAATTACTGTCTTTCTATTAAACAGAATCTTATATCATCTTATGTAAATTTCTGACACTCGACTTCTTGACACACCAACCACCAGCTGCTTTTTAATGAAATTTACATCTTAAATTCCCCTAAAATATTAGTTATACATTACAGGGCATTTATATTAAATTCAAATATCATCAAAAATCATAAATTAAACCAATTTATTTACATGATTTCGTATGATACACCTCTGATATATGAATAGAAAGAGCGGTAATTTCAAATTAACGTTTAGTTCAATGCCTTCTTCAATAAATACAAACAACGTATTTCGTGGTTTCATGCGGTTTCGCATTCAAATTTTCAATGAGCTCATCTGTTAAGCCTTTAAAATTGCGTACTTCGCTATTCCGTTCATTATATTAAACTTTATTTTAATTAAATCGAGATTTGAGCAAACCAATAAATTCCGAAATGAAATATTTTGGCATACATTACCGGTTTTTACAGCATGCAAACTTCCTACTTTTGTTGTTGTAATTCAATTAAAATTAAACTGTACATTCTTACATATTATATTGTAATAAACTAAATTGATGGCATATATTAAGTTTTTTTAATATAAATTGAATTAATTCGGTGGCAGATATGTATGAAATATTAAAATTTCATTTGGAACACGTTATGGATATGTGTATATTCCATTAAAATTGAAATCATTTGTTTGCTCAATTTTGTTTTGCGAATATTTAGTTTGTATGTAATCATTCGAATTCAAAACTTGTTGCATTGTTATCATATGAATGTACTCAAAGTTTTAATAAAATCCAGCATTGTCACTTAGAGTTTAATTGCGGATGACTTTGAGAACTCCCTCAACCTAGATAGTTTTAAGTCGAACTTTCTAATTGGAATTCACTAGAGCCGTTTACATGAAATTCCACATAATATAAGTTGAGCATTTCCAAAGTTGTCCGAACAATGTGATATGTTATTTGAATCCAAATATTCGGTACGACTGCACAATCTCTATTTAAATATCAAAGGTTTATTTGTCTGCGTGGCTTCATTATTGTTTTATAAATTATTTTTATATTGTTAATTTCAGTCTCTCATAAAGCTTTGTATTTATGTAATTTGTAACAATTCGATAATGCCATGAAATTACAAAAATTTTATTCATGAGGTTATACAGGGTGTACCTATCATAAGTTGATACTTCTCTTTTTCAACTGTGTATATGAATCTCTTAATTCTAAGCTTTTTCAAATAAACTTTTTGAATATTCTGAAAAACAAAAATAAAAAAATTTATCTTTTTTTCGAATTTCGACGATTTCCCAATACGCACCTTCATTAAATATTACTTTTATTTATTTTATTGGGGAGATGACTGCCATAAATAAATTTCTTATTTAGTAAAGCAGGTACGTATTGGAAAATAATCGAAATTTAAAAATTTTCTATCTTCTTTGTTATTCATAATATTCAAAAAGTTTATTTGAAAAAGTTGCTTAGAATTAAGAGATTCATATACACAGTTGAAAAAGAAGTATCAACTTGTGATACACCCTGTATTATCTGTGTATGAATGTATTATTTTTAGAGCAAACTTTTGTACAATTTCTCCGAGATTTTATAATGTAAATTCTAAATTTCCTTAAGCAGCACCATTTTGTTTATCTTGCTCGTTAGGAGTTTTCAAGTTTCTGTTAATTATTCGCAAAATTACATTCTTTCGCTTATAAAATAAAAGTCTAGATATGAAGTGATATTTGTGTCAGTACTAAATGCTTTAATGAAGTGATTACACAGATAATTTCCCTCCCCACCTGATGAAAAATCACGACATGAAAATCCGTTTAACTCGAATAATTTTCAGCGGTTTTTCAGAAAGGATAGAAAAATTATATTACACATCTTAACAACAAAAGGGACATTATTTGTAATACCTTTCCCAAAATACTTATATTTTACAAAGCGACAGGTCTCCCCCGTCGCCGCGATATTTCTTTTTGCCTTCACCGCCCATTTAAAATGATTTTCCGCTGCCTTTGGCGAAGCGCCATCGCATTACGGTTGGCAATTTTGTTCCCATTCATAGTTCTTTCAACCGGACTAATTTCCAAAAATACTCCCGTCGTCATTATTTAAAGTTTGTAGATAAATACAGATTCATTCATAGACTTGGAAGACTTTTTACTCGTTGTTTACTATAATTCCAACGTGAAAATGTTTTAATCTAATTTATCTGGAGGGTTTAATTGTTGGGAAAATTTAGCAGGAAACGCCGCTGTTGGGAAATATGATAGCGAATTTATCATTTTTATTTGACTTGATTCGCTTAATAGAATTAAAAAAATGTTAGTCCATTCATTCGTCTTATTTATGATTAACAATGTTGGATATTTGAAAAAAATATCATTAATTCATCCCGTAGAGAAACACATTTACTAAAATCCATGAAATATTCCCGACTAGTCCATTTTCAATTTTTCATCGACACTACTGCCAGCTTAAGTTTCTCTCTCCCCCTAAGGGACTTTCCTAGCAACTCGGCCAGCTGAAAATATATTGCTTACAGCAACCATTAGGAGCTGGCGTGTATTTCAGAGGCGAATTTCTTATTATTTCTAATCTATACACCTGCTACTTTCAAATGACTTTATTTGTTAGAATTGGTGCCGCCGCCATTTATGTTACAGGGTCTCCCGTTTTTCCAAGCGAATTTATTTCCACTGCACTTTCGATATAAAGTATTATATTCTAGAAAATAGCATGCACGGCGAACCCAGCTCGTTTGCTTTTCCTCTGCATTTTTAACGTTGTTTTATTGAATATTCCGTTTTCCCTAAATTTCCTGCGAATTTAGTGGAAAGTGAGGAAGTCATCTTGTATGTTCCTTAAGAATTAATGATTCGGCTACTTTAACAAATTCGGCTCTCACGAAAAAGAATTTACGGCGAATTAACCACAAACTCCAACCTCCTGATAACAATCAGTCATCAATTATACGCTTAGATCTCAAAGGAAAGCCAGGAAATACGAGTTGCAATAAAATGCGAGTACATCGCATTTTTCAAAATTATATCGGACTAATTGATTTGAAAACGTGTAAATTTAATTAGTAATTAAGTGCTTAATGGATTTCTCGCTATTTAATAAATAATTGCTCTAGAAATTATGTTCCCGGAGAATTTAATTTCCTCCTTTATAATATTTTCATTCTGCCACAGGTAACATAAAGGCAATAAAATCGATATTTGAAAACTCTTCTGTTCCGTCTATAACGAAATTTATTACTAAAACAGGAAGTGATAGGTAATTTAGGAGCTTATAGAAGTACCGATCTCCTATAAAATTAATAAAACTGGTAAATTTCATTGCAGAAAAAAGTTATAATCACATCTCTGCTGGAGATTAAAATCGGTGCAATGAGCAAGGCTGTATATTGGATGAGATTACTCAACAGTAATTATACGAGATTTACTTTGATATTTTTTGTTTCGTTAATAATGTGAATATTAGAATCATGTCAATTTGATGATGCATTATTAATAATTAATATAATCCAACTCGCAATATTCTAATTAATTTTGTTGCGCTTTTAATTGAAAAATAAACTTTCGTATGCTTTATTATCAAGGTGTATGTCAGATAAAATCTATTCGGCAACTTTAAATTAAATCGGGGTTTTTTATGCCATAACGAAGTAATAAAGTTTTTCCTTATAACGTAACCAGTGTACTCGTATATAATAAACAGGAAATCTCTGTAGAGTTAATATTGTTGGAAATTGTACATACGTCATGTTGGCACGTACCTATATATTTTGTAAATATTATACAAGTTTGTAAACTTCTACAACTTTACATACGTCTAGACTACAAATTTTGGAGAAACAACCAGAGTGTGTACTAAGCATCAATTTCTCTGTATCCTATCTGGAAAGTTTTAGAGGCTTATAATTGCAGTTTATTCCAAACAACGTTATACAGTTTACATGGCCGTGTTTAAAAAGTTTCCCGCTATTTACGTGCATTGTATCTACACCACTGGAAAATGCAAATATTCGCGCGAATACCTACATTAAATATTTCATTCCTCCTGAATTTTTACGGTTATTTATCGTTCGGATTTGCTACATTCATAGCTTTTAACAAACGATTTTTTACTAAAGGAATAATTTGTAAAAATAAATTTAAGGAAATTATTATCGATTGTTATGAATAATGTTGAAGAACACTCACGCTGTGTGTGTATGTACAAATGATACCTGACGAATAGGGAATAATTCATACGGGTCGATTTGAGACCTTTTAACCCCTTTTTTGGAATTAATCACACGAGAAATGATATATGTTGGTACTGTCGCAGGAGGTATGGACGCAGGTGTAATTGGTTATGTGGAATATTCAATCTGGACGATCGGTCAGCGGAATATTGATGAAATGCAAATACATTAGAGTTTTGTTTGTAGCGCTTTTATCCGTAAACGTTACGAACGTATTTATTATTTCGCTTTTTTATTACATTAGGTTGGTATAAGTAGATGATAATCTTGTGGAAAGTTCTTCTGTGGTAACGTAACATTATCCTCTTGCGCACGGTGTTTTCGTGGTCAGTAATACTTTTTTCCTTATGTATAAATTATTAGTTTTTTTAACGTGAAAGAAAATATATACCTAAATGTTTCATGGATTAAACGTGCATTAAATATTTGATGTGGAGTTTACCTCGTACCATCTGAATTAATGAAATGCCTTCTGACATATTAATGTGCTCTTTTGCCGTTTGCAGAGAAAAGTCCGAAGTTGATAGTTTTAGTCAACATGAAAGGGCTGCATCTATTTACTTTTCTCCGAAAACACTTGGAACGAAGTATCAGTGACACTAAGTGCTTAATTTGTTTATAGTTTCTTTGCAAAACGGAAATCATATTTTCCGGCTTTCGCGAGCTCGCCCTGCATTCATGTTCGGTAAAATTCACCACGCTGCAAGGTTCATTATCAAACTTTTTAGAAAGTAATAATTGGCATTTTCACGAAATTGCACACTCTTTGATTCATAATAACATTAACAACCTAACATTTTATTCCTTTGATCTATCTAGGTACGTGCGAGAAAGAAATTATGAAATTTCATCGGCAACCACGTCGAATTTATGCATTAATTTCTTTTCGAGATTTTTACGCTTATTATTAAAAAAACAACCTACTAGACGGATTTCATTTTGAAAGAACTGACTTTTATTGGAGTAATTTGAAAGGTGATGTACGTGTCGGTCGCTGAGCAAAATTTATTTTAGCAGAGTTAAATGACTGCTAGAGCAAGTCGAGAAGATCAAAGGGAAAGAAAACTCGACGATTTATATTTGAGAACGGCCAATTGTAATCCGAACTTTTTTAATATTGCCCGTAAAACAAACATTTTTATGCGGAGACACTTTCTCGCGCTGCGCTGCCCTTCAAAAAAGGATTTCCGTTCACCAAGGCAGGAATTTTAAAGCGGAATTATCATAAATACCGTCTTATCTCTGATATCTTTGAGGGCCAATTAATCAATACAGGTGCCCTTTACAAAATATGTTCGTAAATTTGCAGGAAATACTCGATGGAATTTTACGTAATAACCATCACGAGGCTATGCGTGTTTACTTTCTTTTTCTAATTCATAATTCTTCCAATTCATAATCTTTTCATTGTCACTTACACTTTATAAGGAAGTTACTAATCTTGAATGGTTATTTTCGTATTTATTTCGACACGCTTTAAAATGCCTTGCTTTTTGTCTTGCGAGTTGTTGAAAATATTTTAGCGAAATCATGAACCAAATATACTATAACAATGTTATTTATAATGTTGAAACAAAGAACATTCCTAACAGAAACATCTTCTTTGTTAAGTGCAATAATTATCCACCACAAAAGATCTATTTTTAATTTATTTTGTAAACAATTTAATCGTTTAAAATATTGTTATCTCTATCTTAATATGTTTATACGAGTGTTTTTTGAAAAGTTTAAATAAATTGTAACTGTGTGGAATTTAATTTCACAAAATGATAATAATTTCACTGGAATAATCCTATAATACAGCCACACAAAGGACGACAGTTCATTCGTATAGATGCTTCGTACTTCATATCCATAATATTGATATTCTCTAAAGGCTTTGGATGTATCTACATAATGAAATAATTTACAATCAAACAGGCTCAAACTTGCCGTCGTTTTATCGAACTCTTATTTAATTGCCGAACTAATTTCGCTCGATGGAACCGAATAATAATTGTTAAAACATCGCTCCGAGCTCCTTTCGGGCTGGTTAATTTACATGCCCAAACGACCTTGATAACTGGAGTTTGACAAGCTAGTAAAAAAATTTAATTCCGTCCGAGATTACATTTCTTGTTCGAGTTACAAGCGCAAATTCGTGCGCCCACGTATACTTTTTTCACTCGATTACTGACAAACGTTAAATGCAAAAAAGTTAATAAGGTCTTTGGAAATATGCGTGGTGTATGTATGATTTTTAGGACATTGAAATGTTGCATTTTTTCGGGCTAGTGGGGCATTTTTAGAGGATGAATTTTTTATATCAAGAGGGAAAAGTTAAATATAAGTTTGAGCTTGTCCCCCGGACGCATCTTGAAAAAGATTGTGCGGATGGTTCTTACGTTATTATTGGCCAAACTACTTGTCTTACTGAATATTTGTGGAGACACTTTTTGTTGAAAATTGAATCGTCTACAAATTTAGTTATCTAACTTTTGGTCGTAGAATTGAAAATAAACAATTTATTAACGATAATACACTGGAGTGCAAAATTAACCGGACACCCAGATTTTTCCTTAGAACTGGCGTTTTAAGTTTGTGTAGAACTGTTGTTGTTTGCAAAAATCATCTAAACAAGTTCAAACAAGAAAAAAATGTTATCGCTAATAAGGCATAAAGTAAAATTAAAAAAAAAAATTATTGGAAAAAGAAAAAGTTCATAAAAATCTGGGTGTCCGGTTAATTTTGCACTCCAGTGTAGATAAAAATTGGGGGACAAATTATCTTTTTTTCGTTGTAACTTTTTTTTTGGTCATTTTACAAAAAAATCAAATCGGAGCATTGGAGTTTTTAAGGTATAATTATCATAACATCTTTTTCAAATTTGTTTGTTTACAGAATGTTAAAGTTAAGAATTTCAAATCAAATCAAAAAAAGCGTGGCTATCCCACAAACTTAAATTTAAATTCTCATTAACCCCCTCTTGACATCAAAAACCAATTTTAATCCTCCAACAAATGCTAAATCAAATGTAACATTTCAATGGATTGGTATAAATGATTGAGATATGTTTAAATAAATCGGCTGTAACAAACGCCTCAATAATGTTGCTAATGAAAATGATTAAATTACATTTGTTCAATAAAATTTCAACAATTTTACCTGTACCTGCTAATATCAAGCGGAAACAATCAAAATTCCGCCGGTTCGACTAGAAACTGGAACTCTAATTATTTAAGCTAATTAGTACAAAGAGTTGGAGAATTAATTAAAATCAATACAAACTTATATAGGTATCTCGCTTTCGGATCGCATCCCCTTTGAAATATTAACATTAATTGTACTGAAGTAAAACAGGTAATGTTGTGTGATATATCATACGTACGAAAGCGTGTACTTATGAGACCAAAACTGTTTAGATGTGTCAAATTGTAATTACTAACGATCTATCGAATTTAGTTCTATACGGTCTGCTGTAATTGAATTGAAGTATTTAGTTGCCATTGATGATTGGAATGTTATAATGATTAAGCATTTGTTAATTTTACTTCAATTAGATTGACATTGAGCTGAAATTCTTAACTGTTCCATAACAAAGTAACGGTTCGAAATTGAATCGATTGATTTTCTAAATATTTAAGTACACAAAACCGCTCCTCAAAAATTGTTATTAAACTAAATAGAGTTTTGAAATTGATTGCTTTATAGCCATACTGAATTCGATACCTAATTTTCGAGCTGCCTATCAAACTATAAGCTTCCATACTCCTTTGCAAAGTCTCTTGAGAAAATATAATGCTCAGAAATCTCATTTTCCACACTTTTCAATCTTAATAACTCAAGCTGGCACAGCCACGGATTTTCTGTTCCTGTTATGATTAAAAACTTAACGTTACGGATTGGATCATGTTCATATTCAGTTTGCCTGTTGTGTGGGGCACACTACACCGATACATCAACCACTTTTCCTGACATTTTCAATTACCTTTATCAATCTTTTTTTCTCTCCCTTATAAAAGAACTTATTTAATTACTAATGGTGTTAGCGTTGAATTTAGTTGTATTTTATTTCCGTTAAATTTAAATGTTTCATAAACGATACATCAATGAAGATCGAGACGCAGCCGTAAACATTTTGAGCAAATCGAACTGTCTAACATTCTATTCTCATGAGCAAGAGAGTTTATAACAGATACATCAAATATTTTTTTCGATGCCCACCTTCGGTCTTATCCATCTTTAAAACCGACACATCCTTCGAACTTCTATTTTTTGACTTATTCCTAATATATTTTCAAAGATATGGGTTTTCCAAGCGTCACATTTACTGGAATTTTCGATTTTATTCCACATTTCACGAAATATTCTATGCTATATAGCGAAATTCTTTCATTTTTAATTAAGACTTAATGCATATTCGTAATAAAATGCATAAATTATGTTCACGAAAATAAAGCTGTTCGTGTTGTGTGCTTTTAAGTACGGAGAGTTTGTTACTGTTAGTTCTGTCTTTAGTTCATTAGAGAAGTAAAAATATTCAAATGAAAAAAATTATTCAAAGTACCTAGTTCATAGGCGTTGCTATTTTGCAATTTAAATACCAGTTATCAGTCAGAAGAGCGGTTGTTCACATCGAAAATTAAACAAGAGCGCGAAAAAAATTTTCGGACCTATTTTTAGAATTAAAGCCTTCTGTATTTGCATAATTATGCAACAGAAACAATTATTTTAGTGTCGACGCAATTGAGTAAAAAATATACCTACATAGGTCGAATATATTTCTGTGTGAATGTGCTACTAATTTCCGATAATTACCTTAATATTTATATAATGTAAATTAATGTATACGTTATTAATGAATTTATTAACTTTATTGATATAGAAAATTTAATATTATTATATGCACCACTGAAATATTAAAATGATTTTCAAATACGTGTCAACAAGTTCCTAATAAATTAGATTTATGTAAAATACCGCACAATTAGCTAATTGTTGAAGCCGTCAAAACAGAATAGTTTTAAAAAAACTTTGAGTAAGCAATAATTTTTTCATAATGATTCCTTGTCGAACGGATCAAATTGAGTGACATATCGACATGAAAATGGAGTATTCTATTCTTATTTTCTTATTTTTAACAATGCATTTCGATCAATATTAACAATAAGTTCAAGCAATAAAATGAATAGAGTAATTACTTTCTCCACAGCAAAAGTCTAATTTAATGCGCAATGCATGAACTAACTGTAACAATAATGCTGATGAAATTTCAATTAGAAAAACAATTTATGATTCTGTTATAAAACTCGAGTATTATGTAAATTTTGAAATCAAATTTTTACTATAGAGAAATTACGTAAACATCGTATATTTTTTCAAAAAGTATATCTAATTATTTGTCATGTTTAACGAGTAATAAATGAAGCAAAAATCTTTACTAGTTTAAAAAAATATTGCCATTGCACCACGTAATTGGAAAATACAAATGCAAACACCTATATAGATGCAGATTTCCGGCCAGCGATGGAAATTTCCAATACCGGCAGATATTCGAGGGTTTCAAAATGGACTTGACAACATTAATTTAGCGGAAAATTTATAATTAGAAAAAAAATGCACGATATTCGACAATTTAATTAACGATATCTTCGAGATAATTAATATTAATTTTCGCTTTACGCAAAACCGTCTCGAGTGAGTTCCCATTACTACAACATTCGTGATTAGCGGATTAAAAATGATTTTCTTGTCCATCGACCTTGAACTCATATTAAATTGGAGTTGGAAATTTCTTAAGCCGAATCAAGGGACATAATAAAGTTCATTAAGTTGTCACTTGATACAAAAAGGCCTGTGTCTCATGCCGGGACCGCAGACCTAAACATCGGTGCTAAAGCAAATTTGCCTCTGTCTATCGCCCTCTTCCTCCCTCCCACGAAACGAAGGGTTGAGCGAATTCACACATCCCTCCGAGACTTCTTAATTTGCGACTATTCATTCATTTCAGATTGCAACTTTTTAATTACATAACGTCTAGAAAAATGCGGCGACTGCGTTTGAATGCACGTACGGGCTTCTCGAATATTTCGTTATCAAAATTTCATACGCAACACGGTTCTGCTTTTAGTTCGTAGAGACTTCCATTTGCCGCGTAAAGAATCCGAGCCTCAATCGGTCCTGGAGGGCGGATGCACCAAAACTGTGCACCCCTGGGACAATAGGCTTCTAATGTGTGGTTATGAAGGAGGGAATACTGATCAATACAATATAATTGGGAAAGTTCCGTACCCTAACTGAAAAAAACTCCCCAGAGCACATACCTAACTCCTCCTGATGCCTGCAGGAGCGGCGTATTATCATACGGGTTTTACAAAAATTTCACTTCCGCGTTTGTTGTGTTCATAGCATGAAGCTTATTTTTTTATTTGAAGCTTTGTAATAAAAGCATGAGTAACAATTTTATTGATTTAACGGAAACTTATGTACAGATACAATTCTTATTGTAGCATAGACACAAATTTATGTTCTCCCGATAAAGTGTAGCAATTCGTCTAAAATTTCCTTGCAATTGTCACCGTGAATGCGGAAGGGTGGCTCGGAAAACTGTTATTGGAGGAACGCCCCCTAAAAGTTATTAAAATGCCGTTTAGGTAGGAGTATCGATTTGAACATTACCCGCTTTGAGTAAGATCGGTTATGGATCGCCTATCTTCTTCATATTTCATTACCTACTAGTGCCTGAACAATGGTTTTTATGGGCATTTCCAAGCAGCTTTCAAACAATTTAAAGAAAATTCGATAACTCCGAATAGGTGCAAGGGTCGATTTTTGATTCAATCGAAGGTAATATCGAATTGCTGGTGAATATGATTTATATCGGACGTGGGTGTAGGTAAAATATTTAAGCAAAACTTGCTTTTGGTGAGATAACTATTACATGAATAATGCATGAATGATTATGCATGTTTGCGAATTCGACGTTTTAGAGGAAAGTGTTTTTCTGTTTTGGTACATCTGATGAATCAATTATATTACAGTATAGATCTAAAATAGCGCTTTCTTCTCACTTTCTCTTTCAATTCGAATACGTAAATCCACTTTTCCGCCTACAAACGACAACAGCCCACCATCAATTTCTAAAATGGTTTTCCACTCGAGAATTTTTAATTAAACCGGTGAGTCGTAAACGCTGAAAATGCCTGTTTATTAATACGATGTTGTAATTACATTAGAAGAAAATATGGCTGTATCTCTAAGTACATACATATTAAATTTACTCGGGAAATGCAGGAAAAATAGGAATGTATTTACGCTCTTATCCTGGTAATCGGTTCCTTTAAGAAACTTTTAGAATGGAATGAATTTATGATATCTGGAAAACTATTTTAAATTTCCTTATAATATGAACTTATAAAGAGTGAAAATTGCGGTTTAATAAGGACCTAGTTTATAAAAAATACGTTGTTTTTTAATTAGCTTTTAACCTATAGGCAATTCAAATAAATTTCCTCGTTTCGAAGTTTAATCTGTTTTGTGTACGAATATAAAAAGTAATCGAAACGGCCTGAAACGCGTCTATCTCTGGAACGCAAAGGAATTTTCAAGATCATTTATGCAAATGAATCCTATAAAAATCAAGTTATCACGTTTAGCGAGTCTTTTATTTGTAAAGTATTCTTCAGAAATAAATTTTAATCCTATTTTTACGAGGGATTTTTAGTCCTTAGGCTGAAGGCAGGTCTCAGTTTCACTAATCACTAAGAGTGAAAAATTAAATAAAATTCAATCCCGGTTTAATCTCGCTTTGAATTTTTTTACATTAATTTAATCTTTCGACGAAGATTTAAAAAAAAAACAATTTCTGTCCAAACACTTCATCTTTCTGCGTTGTTTGTATCGAAGCCTCGAGATTAATTAAAATTACTTATCCCTTATATGGGGAATTTGAATGTGAAGAGAATTTTTAACTAAAATCTATAATCTTTCATTCAATTCAATTCAATTGGGCTAAGGCTAGGCTTTCGTATCTTACACCCCATCAGTTTAATCGTCTTGGCAAGCCCAAAAGCCAACTATTTTATTTAATTCAGGTACAATTTACTTACAAGAGATGCAGCTAATCCCACTTGCTATAAATTCTTCTGCGTATTTTTTTCTAGAATTGTCAGCACATTTATGTATCTCAACTAATACGACTAGTGTAAAACTCCTACGTACAACTAGCCAACGAGCTTTGTAGCTATTGCATGTTGGGTTATAATTGTCCTATAATAATTTTATACTATGTACTTCAATGTTTTTACAGCGCTAATTAACTTCAACAACCACCGATAAAATTTCATTCTATAAATATCCAACAGTAGATGAAACGGGCATTTCACGAGAGCTTCGTTATTGACAGTGAAACATAAAATTATTTAGCGAAATAATATTTATAAGTGCTTTATAAATCTATCATTGTCAATCTGATACAACACGATTTTAACCTTCTCTCACCTCTTGTGCTTGCGTTGAGAAATGGTCGCTGTTAGATTTTACATTGAATTTATTGAATGAGATGCACGACAGTTCATAAGGTTGGCTCAGAAAAAAAAATCACGTCGAGATTCAGGTGACCAAAGGAATAACCAGTTTTTGTTACAATTACCAGCTCCGGTTATTAAATAAACTAGATTTTACACGATAGGTGCAAGTTTGTTGCATTATACTGGAAAAAGGATAATAATGAGTTTGTAGCTTAAAGAGGAAGTCTTGCTAGGATACAAATGATTTTGTTTTTAATTAGTTCATTATTTGATTTATTTTAAATTCAAAAATTAATTGGTAAATTCGTCATTCATTAGCGACTGTTTTTTAGAACTTAAATATTTGAATTGTACTTCCACAATCATTATTATTACACACACAAATTAAACAAATTTAACTGTTGAAAATTCGTAGAATTGATATATCTAATTGTATTTTCGACCTGTTGAAACTTTTGTACATGCATCCAAAACTCTGGAATACAGGGACTGTTATTTTTAACAATTTGATCCATAAAGTGACCAGTTTCTTTGTGATTTCTTTAGTAAATATCACTAACTTCTTCACGTACAATTCCAGGGAATGCGTTACTTTTAAGTCATTCAAAGTCCGAAATGAACAACTTTCAGGTGAATATCGAATTGAGCTGGCGCATTCTCGAGACTCAATGGAGCTCATGAATCATGCCATTGAAAGAGATACAGATTGAGAAGGACTAGCCTGCATTGTTAAATTTCTAACTCCTGCTTCTTCTTGTCGGAGATTTAAGGATCGCAAGCGACCCAGACGGAATATTTTGTCGCATTCGGGAGTCATTAATAAAATATTTCCGAGTCGTGCGTCTGGTATTGTTACGGCCTGTAAATTATATATAAAACCGATTTATTTTTAATGGCATCCATCAATTTTGTTTTGCATTAACTGATGTAACGGGAAGATCAATGTTTATTAAAAAATAATGTTTAAATTGATAGGGAAGTGCATGTAGATATTTTGTTATATAGCAAATTTGAGGGGATAAAATCTCGGTATTAGAAACATTTTAAACATTCTTATCACGCGTTACTTTTATAGTAAGTTTGAAGACTATAAAAAAGTGAAAGACATTTTTTTATGGATACGAAATAAAACCAGTTCATATCGATAACACACATCATTTTGTTAAGAAACGGATAGCAGAAAGGACTGGGCGTGGCGTTTTTAAACTTTATAATGGCACGAGAAAAAACGTGTGTTGTGAAATCCTTGGCAATTGTCATTTATAATAAATTATCAGTGTAGGAGACGTTCGCTTTGATATTAATAATGCCCACCTCCGTTCGAGCTGATTTGTTAACAGCATTCAAAAAAGTCAGTGATATAAAATTTCGCCGAAATGTAATATTTTAAAGTGAAGCAATGTGGAGCAATTTCCATGGAAAAATCCAACAACAATACGCTAGAATTTCGAATTTATTCCCCAGCCTTTTTCCGCACTGTATAAATAATAGCAATATCATTAAGTAAGAAGGCGTATACGCAAACATAATACGACTAGGTATACTAAATTTCATAGTTATTTCTCAAATATTACAATGAAAGGGAACCATCGAAAAAGGAATAAGAATATTCAATAAATTTCACAGAAGTGTATATAAGGGTGGATAACAGCTCTGTATTTAATATTACCCTATGCCTCAGCCGGTGGAAAAAGCGGGTTCTTTTAAGAGCCTTCATAAAAACGAAGTCACTAATTTATTAAAAAAAAATCAAAAATCTAGACGGGGAAAAATACTCATATTGTTGTCTTCAACATCAACATTTTCATTATGTTTTTCCATAAGGACGCATGATTAAAAAAATGCAAAGATTATTGGAATCGATCGATTTAATCGATGGCACGTCAAGAACGGATGCGATATTACGAACGAGAAGCATGGCGCTCTTTGCGCCGAAGAAGTTGAGAAATTTTAGAACGGCGTAATTTCTACTCGAAGTCACGAAAATCTCATTTATTACCGGCGGGAAGATATTGAAAACAATAATCAGAAACAGGCGGCCGGTCGGTATTTCGCCTTCTACACGAAATTTCAATATTTCAACAGATATGACAAAAGTATCAATTCCCTTTCGAATGAAATCGCAACGCAAAGAAGATATCCTCCCCTTCTTAATTTTCTACACGACCAAAGTAGTTCTATTTGCGTAATGCACGCTGAATAATAATGAAAAATCTCGTACAGTAATTGGAGTTGTGATGGAATCTAAGCTAACTCGATAACTTTTATTAATAGTAGGTACAAATTTATTACGTAAAGTTAAAGAAGCGATTTGGAATACAATACTAGATCATGTCTAAAAATCCATTTTCTTTTCTATTTAACTATTCAAAAAAATTTTGATATTTATTACTGCAATAAACTAATTTATTAGGCCTCATGTTGGAAGTGAAAGTGCTGTAATTATTGAAGACAATATTATGCAATTAAAAATAATTTTCGAGCTCATATAGAGGTTAAAATTCTATTGTAGGTGAAATGTGTAATTACATTTAGCTCTTAAAAATGTTAAATTACGGTTTAATTAAACCTTTGGATATTATTTTCTCCGCGTGGATATTACGTAACTGTTTACAGGGTGGTCCATTGTTGATTGTTTAAATTAGAAATTTGCTATAAAAGTTGTATTAAAAAATTCTTGTATACAATTCGAGAGAACTTCTTTGCACGTAAAAAACGCAATACTTTATTGACTAAAGCTTTTACATAGGTATGGTTATGAGCTAAGCAAATACAAGTTTTTACTTTCTACACTTTTTATTCAATTGGAAGAAAGAACATTTACGAAAAAGTTCTTATATTTGCGGACGTTTCAGGGTAACGGTTGCCCTAACTTTCAAAGACGAAAATAAAAGTTGGGAAACTACGTTAAGAACTACTTCATAAAAGTATATTTACAAATACAAAAAAAAGTCTTTTGAAGAGCTTTTATAATGTAAGACCTGTATGTGAAATATTTTCGATATTTAAGAAAGTAAATTCAAAGAAATTTCAGATGTAAGTGAGACTGACTTTTAATACTTATTTCATTTAGTAATTACACTTCTGAATAGTGAATTCGATGAAGTAGGTACACACAAAGACATATTGAATTACATATTTTTATAGCTGTATATATTGATGCAATTTTCACAATATTATGGTCAATATTCTTTTTAAAAAGAGAGAAATTAATTAAGAGATAAATTAACCAGTAAGAGAGAAAGATTTTTACTGAAATACGTATGCAACTTTCCTCTCGTTAAGTCTCGGCGTTAGAATTAGAACAATCTGTATAATGGTACAATTCAACATACAAAGAAGAAGCGTTACTTTTTCCACAAGAAAAATTTCCACACTTTGCGATTCCGAATTGTTATAACCGGTCAACTCCTAGGAACGCTTTAGCGAAGCACAGTCGTATCATTTCAGCGCGAACGTGCAATTTCCACGTATTTGTATGTATCATTACAGCTTGTAATCGTCGTGTTCTTCTCTAATGATTTTAAGTGCTCATTAAGGAAATTAATTTACTATGGCAGACGCAATGGTAAAGTTCTGTTGGAAATAATTAACTTAGTGTAGTATTAGATTTGAAGGGTTCTCCAGTTTGACCTTCACGGATTTATTAATGGCTCAACCCTCCTTGGAGAAATTTGTCCGGTTTAGTGGTGGAGCTGTCGCAGGGGTGTTTTTTTTATATTTCTGAGTGATTTGAGTTTTATTTTTGTATTCTGGCAACGATTGTTGCGGTTTTCTTTTATTCATGGCGCCTGTTCTAAGTATTTAAGTTCATAAGTTGCCACCCCGTATAAGGTGTAGAGGTTAAAGGAAACCACATTTTTTTCTCGAGAAAATTCCAAGTATGCGAGAAAAAGTGAGTGCAAATTTCTAAAGGGGCTCCATAAATAAAGATCTGAGCTCATTTATCAAGAATTTTTAGGCGGCGAATAAAAGTCAATAACGCGAGGAAAGAGAATTGTCAGTCAATTTTATGCAAAATCTCTTAGATTTATCTCTCAAATTCAAGGGTAATAGTGGAAAGCTTTTCCATACATTTTAAAATCCTACGAAAACTTAATTTATCCTGTAACCCTGTGTTTTCGAGTATGTGATCATACTTTGAAATTATTCCCGTTTCCAACCGAAAAGCTCGATTTTCCACCGATCAATAAAACCCCAAGCTATTGGTGGTGTTGCTGTAGTATTAGTCTTTATCACGATTTACTTTTTATCTTATTTATTCATGCTTATATTTTTAATTTACGTGTTTTTTTAGCTTGTAAAATAGGGATGATAGCGTTTTATGTCTATAAAAATAATTAGAAATGTATTAAGAATTATATTTTAAACAACCTCATGTAGAAGTTCATAGACCTAAAAACATTACTTTCCCATTAGAATGCTACGAAAAATAAGATAGAAAGGGTCGGTCGTTTTTTATACGTTTTCTATACCTACGTAAACGATTTAAGATAAAGTAAACTGCCTGGACTTTAGATAAAAATGAAAAAGTGAGGTTTAACAGTTTGAAACTTGTGAACGAAATCTGTTTTAAATACATTTCTTGAAAAAAAGAGACAAGAGAAAGATTATGTTACCTGTTTTATATGTATGTAGTAACTTTACTCCGGCACAGTAACAATCTTTTACTTCTAACCTGAATTCATTAAGAAAATAATATTTTAATTCTAAGGATAAATGTCTACTATTAGGGGCTATTTAAATACGGATCCGGTTAATTATGGTGTTTAATAATTAGTTGAAATCAACACGGCATTAATTAGAACAAAAATATTTGGATGTTATTTTTGATTAAAAATGTTTTCCTTTGCAAATATTTGGGTAACTGCGATTGTGTACCTTCTCTAATGAACCTTTATTGAAGTGGCAGTTATTTATGGTGGGTAGGTAGGAAAATGAATTTTCCCTCCATTGTACATAAATTGTGATCGAAATTTCTCTTATTTTCCTCTATTTATTTACCTTCTATGTTTATAAATCTTTTAGTCCATAAGAAAATATTGAAAATTAATATTATTTTATACGGCGTTCGGGAATTTGGATTTGAATTTGGACCCGTAAGTACTTAATTTTAAATTGCCTTTAATATTTCATTAGAAATTTGTTATGCTTGCTTGGAATTTAATAGCGCATTTTTCTTCTGTTGATTAAAAGATTTCAGGAAAATTGTATCGGTTTATGAATGAACAATCAAAAGAGAACTCTCATATTGTATATAATTTTAGACAATCATATTTGGGTTTCAGAGACTAACGCCCGTATTCACAAGTTTTGTAATCGGCTTATTATTATTATTATCGTTACATTAATTTAATATACGAGTAAGGCTTTTAATGCCAGTGACAACGTTAGAGATAATATTCAAGTGTTGGTTATTTTACTTATCAATACGGGCGTAAGCCGAATCACTGGAATCACACGGGATTGAATTTGTAATAAATGGTTGAAAAATTTCTACATTGTGTATTCATCTACAATATGTAGGCAGATAAAAAAACGAATGACATTCAACTTTTCAATTTTTCGTCTGAAATGGAATATGTATTCATTAATACGGCTTCTTTCTCTTATTGTTACACATGCAATGCGGTATATTAAAAATGAACCGGCGACTTTTTGAAATTCGAAACTCGAATTGATTTTAGCTCGCCTAAGGATTTTTCAATTTTTTGTTTCGTCGCCTTTAAATATAATTAAATTTCGCATTTTCCGACGATGAAGTGGCATGTGCCTACTTATTTAATTACCGGCACGCTTTAATAATTAAATTATAACTGTTATCGATGTTGTTTAAACTTCGATGTAACTTTTTTCGCAGTAGTTCAATTTCTTTAGCAGTAAAGATCTTCCTTTAATGGTGAAGCCATGTCTTATGATCGACTTTTAAGATTTACGACGTGGGGGTTGAGGACCGAAAAACGAATTGGTTCGTAAAGTAGGAAATAATAATTTTACAGGATCTTTTGTTCAGGAATTCAGAAGAAAGGTTTTTTTTATTCGAGCCTTGCTCGTTTCGGGCACTCTTATCCTGATTGAACAAGCTTTTATAATTCTCGATTTTTCTAAAGTAGAAACGTTTGAACTAATTTTGGCGTATTCGTTTCAGAAATTGCAAACAATCGGCGAGGACTTTTGTGGATTAGATGTAAATACTCCTTTGGGGGGTGAACAACCCGTGTCAGCAGTACCAGTTCTCCTTTTTAACACCCGCTTGACAGCCGTTGTTGCCACTTCTACGGGGGATTTCACAGTGGTCTTCATTGGAACAGCGAAAGGCCATTTGAAAAAGGTAAAATTTACTACAAATACAGGGTGTCGCAAAAAGGTTGGGACATGGCTTAACCACAGACTTCTGAGACAAAAATAAGACGATTTAACCGAACTTAACTATATTGAAAGTTGCTTTAGTAAAGAAGTTATAGGATTTAGAAGTTAAGAATAAAAAAGATATATTTTGGTATTGTGCCAAAATGGCTTAACTTTGTTTCGTGAAAATTTGTACAGAATATCTCTGTTTGGTGACATATTTATGTGTAAATTTCTTTTTTTTAATTGTCCATCCCTTCTGATTTAATGGGGCCAACCCCCTTAAAGCCCTAATTGTTCCGCCCATGTAATTCATCTAATTTTTGAATCGAGATTTATTGGTTTATTTATAACGATTTTTTACTCTTTGTAAATTTCTATAGAACCCATATTTTTGGAGATAAATCTCATTTTTGGCATGCACATGATTTTTCAAATCCACATTTTCAGCAAGTTTTTATAAACAAAAAATTTTTCATAACGCCTTTTTAACAGATTAAGTTATTTCCAACAAAAATCTATTTAATAATCATTAATGGAGGCCATAAGGAACCGTTATTATAAATTAGAGAAAGCAAATTTTTAAAAGATAAATCTTTAAAATTTTGAGAATGTGATTTTTTTTCTGTGTTACGTGCTAAGTGGTCTGATTAATTGATAGATTATTGTTGAAAATAACTTAATTTGTTAAAAAGGCGTAATGAAAAAAAAAAAAATTTGTCAATAATGTGCTGAAAATCTGGATTTCAAAAATCGTATGAATGCCAAAAAAAGAGATTTATCTCCAAAAATATGGCTTTTATAGAAAATTGCAAAGAGTAAAAAATAATTATAAATAAACCAAACAATCTAGTTTCGATTCAAAAAATTAGATGAATTACATGTGCGAAATAATTAGGGCTTTAAGGGGGTTGGCCAACTAGAGATGGATGGACAATTTAAAAAAAAAATTGCACATAAATATGTCACCAAACAGAGATATTTTGTACAAATTTTCATGAAAAAAAGTTAAGCCATTCTGGCACAAAATCAAAAAATCTCTTTTTTATTCTTAACTTCAAAACCCAATAACTTCTTTACTAAGCAATTTTGGATATAGGTAAATTCGGTTAAATCGTCTAATTTTTGTCCCAGGAGTCTGTAGTTAAGCCATGTCCCAACCTTTTTGCGACACTCTGTATATTCCAAATTCATCTGTATATATCTGTATATTCAACAGTAGAATAAAAATGTCTACTTTCAACAAAAGCGTTATATAATTATTAAATAATACACGACACGTAGGTAAATCAAATCTGCTTATTGCTATCTTCGAAATTTTATTATTCGCCATCGGTTTGATTAAAGTAGTGTAGGCGTAGATTTATTTTTGCATTTTAAATACTTTTCGAACGGCATTGTTAGCAAACCTTAAAATTTCACCTTTAAATCGATGTCGAAAATTTCCTAAATTACAACGAGCTCAGACGGGCAACGTCTGAAACTAGATGGATATCGAGTTCCTCCGTAATTGTAGGAGGATCACGTAAAACACAACACGGAGCGAAACTGCCGAAAACGCCGTAGCACCACCTACCCTTCTAATCAAGAGCCCTAATGATCGGGCAATCAAACAGTTGAATCAATTCTACTTCTCGTTTTGTGTAACCAATTTGTTACGAAGAGAAAAAAAACCGTGTGAAGAAAAGCAAATATAGGATAAGCGGCTACTGGGTAAATTTTCCATCTTGATTGCGAAAACAATTGCGAAAGTTCATTATCCCAAAGTAATGGAGTATTTAACTGAATGCTGAAATATCGGATAAAGAGTTTATTTTAGTTTCAATGAAACGATAATAAATTTAACCCTTCTATAAACAGTTTTTACTTTGATATGAGAGAGTTTAATCGGATATTGTGGTGTAAAGTTTTCTAATAACGACGCGCCGAAACGCTTTCACTTGTAATAGCAAATTATTGGAGTGTACCTAGTTTATAATAAATTATTTTAATAGATCAAGGAAACTAATAAAATTTCGCAATTTAGTGCCCAATCCCATTATATTTTAGTAGTTTCATTGATTTCTCGAGAGCGTAAAATAAATTTCTCATACAGCGATATAGGTAAAAATTTTTATCGAACATAAACGGTTTTAATGTGGCCGTATATTGGTGCACTCGAATGCGGTACATTCTGAATGTATGCACCATGCTGGCGCGCTGTTTTTCCATCAACGTTATCAAAACTTAATGCATAATACATTGTCTAACGTTTTAACATGGAGGATTTCAAACTTTACGATTATTAATGCTCCTGAAATCCCGGTAAAAAACCACCCTTCCGAATGGAAACTGAATTTTCGATTTCACTTATTTAAAAGCGATAATCCATTCGCGAATTTTTTTGGAATTTATAAAATATCACTTCGCAAACTTACTAGTAAATTTCTCGGAGCATTCCATTCGGCGTTCGAATAAGTTCTCAGACGAGATTCGACTGAAAAACACAATTAAGAAAAACTCAGTTTAATTGGTATTCTGGTTTGATCCCCAATTTCAGTGAAAAACGTTCAGGATCGAGCCGATAAAATATTTGAATGAATTTCATTTGATGCTTTGGAATTTTAAAGGCTTACCATGCCCGTGTCCGATGAAGGGTTGATTTTAGGCGTGGCGTGGGAGTTTTTCCTTGTAATTGGGATTTTAACATTTCTGTTTTTTATTATGCTGCGGCCAAATTTGCTCTTTAATTTCGCCTGCCAGGATTGATTCATTTGCTTTCGCTCTTTTTATTTTATATTATAATAAATGTCGTGGGTAAACGAATTTATTGACCTTTACATTATCTATCTCATCTTTCTTCCACGTATCCTGTTAAATCAATGTTTTACTAATTGGACATCAAACTGTATTAGGAATTAATTGTACTTAAACATAAAAGAACGTCGTATTTTTTAACCAAATTTATTTAAATTTTAATTAGCTGCATATTTAATTATCCCTGTGTTTCTAAAAATAGGCTATAAAATTTAATGGCGTCGTTAAAATTCCAACCCTAAGTCCTAAATCATCTATTTTTCTCGATCAGATAGGAAAGTATTTATATCATTATCAAATCAAATCCAGTTGATCATTATAAACCATCAATCGCATGGGATTCTTTATCCCTTTTGGCCTTTAGTAAATCCACAAAAATTGCAAAAAATGTAAAATAATTTGAAAAATTTTATATAATGTTTTATAAAAGGAAGCAAAAATATTTGAATCCTTTGTGTGATACAAAAGAGCAATGCAAAGTTATAATTACTAGGCAAATTCGTGCTTTGTAATACAAGCATTTTCACGTTAGTATTGCAGATTGAATAAAAGAATGGTATTTCAGAAATACATATACATAATTGTACGTCTGAATGTTATCCGCAAGTTCAAAGGGTCATTTGTATTCTCTATAGACGGTCGGTCTGGGACCGTTATGATTTCGTAGCCGTTAAATTTTTAACCGAAATATTTCCAGGTCTTCGGAATGTCTTTCGGCTAATGCTCGAGTAATTCTAAAAAGCCGTGATTGATGATTAAATAAAACACCCGAACACGCACGCATCCCTTTTGCGCGGCCCGTGAAAACTCTTTTATTATCCATGGTCTAGCAACAATTATTTAGTTTTGAAAGCGTCTCGTTAAACTGAGCAGTAGTAAAATTTGAGACACACCATTTCCTGAGAGATTCAGCTTTCTATTTAATTGGAAAACTTATCTTCTTTACTAGTTCTTAGACAAAGACTTTGGCCGAAAAGGTTTTCCGTTCTATTTTCATGACCAGCGCTAATCGTTTTGTGTGGTGGAATTCGTGAGTGACATAAAAGTTTTTCGTTTGCGCGATTTAAGGTGGACATTTTTCAAATACCTGGGAACGCAAGTTCGCCTGATTTATTTTCATTAAAATTTATTGAGTATTAAAACTAGTAACTAGCTTAACTCTTGCTTTTTATTATAGGGCATATAAAAGCTCATTGTCCTGTATAATAAAATTCGAATCACTCTTTATTGTGTTTTATCGCCATTATTTCATCTTCTGAATAACAAAATGAATCAAAACAGTCACTCATAAAATAAAAATTTTATCTCGATAATAGCATCGTATTCCTATATTGTATAAAATGATTACCGATATTTTCAAAGAAAATTCAAATAGATTTTTATATGTTCTCTTATGCAAAATGAACTTTATTTTATTGCTTTTTGATAAAAAATAGTACATTTCATTAAGCAGATTAGTTTATTTACAAATTTTTAATATTGGTCCTGTGTAAATAATACAGTATGCATTAATGTTTTACTATTTAATAATAAATAAAGTAAAATGAGTAAAGGTATAATATTTGCTTTAGTTCATCAATATTTATTTCAAATATTATTTACCTCGTTACCATTACTGTTCTAAATGTTGTTATATTATTTTGTTTGTAAATATTCAACATTTATGGAAAAGCATTAATGGAAAAAAATAGTTGAAAATTTACCTGAATATCGTGCATTCGATCTCACTATCGAATTACTCAACCGTTCGTTCGTTGGAATAATAACCACTCTTCATTAAAAAAAAATCAATTTATTTGACTAATGTTTTAATTGATTTCACATGAATATGTATGAAATGTTACACCGGAAAAGATCGAGCTGATTGACTAAATTAATGTTGACAAACGAATGCAATTAGAGGGAATTACAATGCAATTCGAATGCTATGATAAATAACAATTTTACTCCGGTGAATTTAATCCCTATTGTCTTTTAGGTTGTTGTCGAATCATCTACCTCTGCTTTGGAATACGGTGATTTGATCGTGGAGGAAAATTCACCTGTAAATCCGGATTTACACTTTGATTCGCAATCGATGCATCTCTACGTGATGACGGAGAGAAAGGTGAGAATAAATCACACGATCCTTGATAGAATCTGTTCACAAAATAAATTAAACTTTCATTATGCAGGTTTCCAAAGTTAAGGTACAGGAATGCACAGTCTACAGGAATTGTTTAGAATGTTTAGGCGTTAAGGACCCCTATTGCGGTTGGTGTTCCCTAGAAAATAAGTAAGTAAATCCGAGCCGAATACTACGTATTTATTACTACATATATCTTATTTGAATTTTCTCTTTGCAGGTGTAGCTTACGTTCAGACTGCCAAGACGCGGCCAAAGATCCTTTATATTGGATTAGTTACAAAAGCGGAAGGTGCACAACTATTACCTCAGTTATACCGAACCAATTACAAAGAACAACAGCAAGAACGGTAGGTTTATGTACTAAATCAATAATTATATAACTAATTAATTGCTTATTACGATCAAAGTTTACGTTAAGACCGGAGGCAACTCTTTGATCTTTGTGTTAAATACTCTTTATCAATTTACATTGAAACCCAGGATATTAGAATCGAAATTGAATTCTGCCATCGACATAACTTCACAAAGAACTCAATAATTTAATTAACGGGTGAAACTGTTGTTTTTTTAGTTGGATCTGGTAATCGACAATCTACCGACATTACAAGGCCACTTTTTGTGCGCTTTCACTGCTTTAGATAAAACTTTAATTACGAACGCCACCAGGAAGGGATCCGGCGTGAATTGCACCACACCGAGAACAGACTCGTTACCTTCAATACCTCCCGGACAACGTACGTAAAAATTCTATTGCCTTTACGGGCACGTTTCTAGAAAATGCACCGATTATTTCAGATCATTTCACTGCCAAACTATCAGTCCGGATGACTTCTGGACCGGATTTCGTAGCGACCAATTTTACATTCTTCGACTGCAACACTTACAGCTCCTGCACCCAATGCGTATCCTCGTCTTTTCCTTGCGATTGGTGCGTCGACGGCCACAGGTGCACCCACGATACCGCTGAAAACTGCCGAAACGATATTCTAGTTACTGGAGTTAGCGTAAGTATTTACCTACTAATTTAGTGTGTTCGTTGAAGTGTTTTTCCAAAACAGCATTAAAATTTCTAGAATGGCGCGAATAAGCATATAGAGCAATAATCCGATCATAGTGTAGTACAACTTTGAACGAAAACAAAGAGATTTATAATTAAAAGTATTCAACATTCGTATAATGATTGGATAATACACAGTGTGTCTACTTAAGTTGAAACCATGTGGAAAACTTTTTTATTAGTGGTTTTATGAAAAAAAGGTGTTCTTGATAAAAAGTTCTGCTTGGTCCAAAACCTAAAATGCAATCATCAGATATAAAAATTTTTCAGTCGTATACGAGGTTTGTCAAAAAATGTGATTTTTGCTCAAGAGTAAAGTACCTTTTTTTGACAATATCGAAAATTGTAATAAAGAAAAAATGTTAAGAATTAAAAATAACTTTCGAATATTCGTTATTGTTTATTTATAAAAATATTTTTTTCGACATTACCTCTGTGAAAATGTTGAAAATTTAAGTTTGCACTTTATTGCATAATAAATTTAGGATGCACCGGCATTTTTTTAAAAGTGGTACCGGATTTCACATTTCACTTTTCAACGTTTTCAAAGAGAAAATGCAAAAAAAATATTTTTATAAGTAAACAATATTGAATATTTGAAAGTTATTTTAATTTTAAACATTTTTTCTTTATAATAATTTTTGATATTTTCAAAAATAAAGGTACTTAACTCTTGCAAAAAATTCAAATTTATTGACAAACCTCGTATACTGCTTTAAAAAATTGATATCTGATGGTTGCATCTTAACTTTTGGACCATGCAGAACTTTTTATCAAGAATACCTTTTTTTTCATAAAACCACTAATAAAAAAGTTTTCCATATGGTTCCAACTTAAGTATACTGCTCCAAGAAATTAACGCACCACTCATAAATTTCTAAATATTATATTTGTAAAATTAAAATAAGTAATCAAACATTTTATATCAATAATTTTAATTAATTTACTCTTAAACAAAGCATTTTTCAACCTATGTATTCCTAAGAATAGGCCGTAAAGAAAAAAATAAGGGAAAAAGTACAAAATTATGAATACGAAATTTTGAAAGAAATAAGAAGTACAGGCGTCAAATTTCGGGATTCGCGTGGCATCTTATCAGTTTAACCATAAAAATATCGAAATGCGTAAAAGGTCACTTCCAACGGGAATAAATCAAACCAAACTGATTTTAAAGTCGATTTATCTTTCAACGATTTTAGTACTATAAAAAAATTATCTGCACGGACAAATACTATATTTAGTTGTTAAAAGAGACAATATACAAGCAGGGTATTTCCAAAAGTATTAAAGTATTGTTCAGTTGGTCATATTTTTCACAAAATATTAAATGGTGTGTTAATTCATTGGAGCAGTGTAATACATATGTTAGGAGTTCTTTCTTGCAAGTTTTATATTTTTTTTTGAAGTGAAAATTTTTGTTTAGTTTCTCTTACACCTCGATATTCTTCGTTCCATCGCCACACCGCTTATTCGAAAAAAAAATCCTCTATCCTCCGCACTCTACACATAGCATCTGTCAGTATCCACGCCTCCATTCCGTATAATTGTATAGAAAAACAATACAGCGACGTAGGTTTCTTCTTGAAAGAATGTCGAGATTTCGATTGCACGGTTCACGTTCCTTTCTATCCCGGCGCGAATTCCTTGCCCTTGAACGGTTTTAATACACATGTCTATTGATAGACGGATGCTTTCAGTCATTGCCTTATTAATTCCGGCGCTTTTCCTATTCACCTGTTTTCTTTTCCGACGGCTTTATTTCGCGGGAAACCTTTCCGCATGTGTGATAAAGGGGAATGGAAACGAGAATGTGCATTAAATCGCGCGTATTTCGAAAATCGATATCCCGACCGAATCCTATTTATTTGTTTGATTGGTTATTGTTGAAACGTACGGAGTCCAAAAATTCGGTTTCGAAAAATTACGGATTTGTTCCCAATCAATAGCAGTCAATAATTGTGTAGGTGTATCGGTATAGAAATTTTTCCGGCGCACAGTCGCTCAGTAATTTGCGTGCTGGTTTATTGGAAACGAAGCTTATATTATTATCATGTTCATACCAGCTTGGCCAGAATTTGGTGTACTGTAGCGACATGCACATAATTTAATTGAAAGCTATTTAGGTGATAATTTAATCATTGATCGGTCGGGGTACATTAGTGGCTCTATTCACGGTTTTTCTGCAAATGTATAGGTAATATTGAACGCGAGATTGGCTGCCGAAATTTATTTATGAAACCTGAATTTTTCATGACGATTTTATCCAACAATTTTTTGTTAAATTGCATGCGGTCAACTGCAGTGTTTGACGAACGTTATTATCTGCTTACAGAGGGCCGGTCCGAGTTACAGATCGGGCCCAGGATTTTGCCCAACGATAAACGCCACAGTGGGGAATTCTCCAGAAATATTAGTAGCTTCCGGGATAAAGAAGGCTATTAAAGTAAAAGTTCACATAATCGGTCAATTTATCGTTCAGACCAGATTCGTATGTCAATTCAACATCGAAGGACGGGTTACCAGTGTAAATGCTCAACTATTAGGTGATACTATTTATTGTGATGCTATGGAGTTTTCTTACACGTCCAGGGCGCCGAATATCACCGCTACATTCGCTGTTATTTGGGGCGGCTCAAAACCTTTGGACAATCCGGACAATATTCATAGTGAGCACAATTCCCAGCACCGCTTTCGTTGCAAACTAAAATATAATTTTTTACAGTCGTAATTTACCGTTGTCGCGATATGGCCGACAATTGCGGGATATGCTTAGCTCTAGCCGAAAAATACGACTGCGGTTGGTGCCAAAGCTCCGATAGATGCGAGGTGAAGGATCAATGCGAGAAGGGATCCGCCGTATGGTTAAACCGGAGCCAAACTTGCCCGAATCCCGAGGTAACGTCCTTCAGCCCCAAGCTGGGTCCTTGGGAAGGCGGCACAAACATCACCATTCGAGGTATCAACCTGGGTAAAAACTTCCAAGACATTTATTCGGGTATAAGCATAGCGGGAATAAACTGTCAACCCTACGAGCACCTCTACATCAAGACTAAACAAATTACTTGCCAGGTAAATATCCTGCGATTACAGCGTTTGGGGTATCCTACATTCGATGTTTGTATTAAAGGTGGACGGGCCAGGTACTAAAGAACTGCGCCAAGGACCAGTAACCGTTAAAGTGGAAGATTATCGAGGCGAATCCAAAACTCATTACAGATTCGTTAACCCCAACATCACAGGAATATCGCCGAGATACGGGCCGAAATCAGGCGGCACTATGTTACAAATAACCGGCGAATACATGAACGCTGGAAGTAACATACAGGCGTTTTTGGACGGCCTTCCTTGCCGAATTCTAACGTACGTTTCGCGATTACCCGCACTCGATCGTTGGTTAATTTCGTTGATTTTTAGAACCGAACAAAACCGAGCCTTGTGCATCACCAGCGCTTCGAACACGACGTCCAAGAGGAAGCTGAAAATGAAATTCGATAAAGGCGATCGGTATTTGGACAGCATGATGTTCGAATATGTTGATGATCCTATCATAGAATCGGCCGAATCGGGAGTTGCAAATCAGATTAAAGTCCCTAAAGGAATACCGGCCGGCGGTATTCAAATATCCGTTACCGGGAGAAATTTGGCTTTCATTCAGAAACCCCAAATGTATGTTTTCTACGAGCAAAAGATGCACGTCAGCGTAAGTGTTTTAATTAGCGAATTGATAACGAACGTTTTATTAACTCTGAGTGTATATTATATTTTCAGGAATGCACTGTTTTGAGCAACACCAGCATGACGTGCCTCTCGCCTGTTATTGACGCAGCCGAAGACGTTAAATTAGACGCCGATAATCCCGAAAAACTGGAATACGGTTTCCGAATGGACAATGTAACCGGAGTTCAAAATCTCACCATGCACAAATCTTTCAATCCGTTCCTTTTATATCCAAATCCAGTATTCATACCGTTCGAGAAAGAAGTGAAATATTACAAATCCGATTACTTGAACATCATTGTAAGTACTCTTTTAGCTATAGTCTCATTGTGCATGTGATATATTGCGCCGTTGCAGGGACAAAATATTGACCGGGCTTGTCAAGAATCCGACGTGGAGGTGTTGATAGGAAGAAGCAGGTGCAATGTTACATCTTTATCACGACAACAACTGACCTGCAGGCCTCCGGAAACCCAGCCTCTACCTCTCAATGACCAAGACATTTCCAATGGGGAGGCTCTACCCGAGGTGGTTGTCATTGTAGGCGGTTCGTTGCGATACAACATCGGAGTTTTGTCCTATTCGTCACCTCAAGGTTCAAATTAATTTTTTTTTCATTAAAACGTAGTTAAATTGCATTTTTTGTTGTAGCCAAATTGTTGTTTTGTGTTGTATATTTTACAGGTTTTGAGCTTTTATAATTTTGTAAATATGATTGCTTAACTACTAATCTGCTTGTAGTTAGTTATTATATTTAGTTAAGCTGTATATTATTTCCTTTCAGTTTAATACTCATTGATAGTAATATACTTGTACTAATGCATAACGAGCTATTTTCTTCTTTTCTGCGCTTTTTACCTCTTTTATTTCTTACTTGTAGCTGGTGGTGGTTTGGTAATTGTATACATATATAGTTACTATTAGCGCATTTTAAATAATTCTAATTTCTTCCAACAGGTTTGAACAGTTCAATACCGAAACCGCTGGTTATCACGATAATTTCCGTGGTTGTCGTCATATTCGTCGTTTCCGTCATTTTCTTAATAGCTTACCGCAGAAAATCGACTGAAAACAACAGAGTGCTGAAGAACATGCAAGAACAAATGGACATACTGGAATTAAGAGTGGCCGCTGAATGTAAAGAAGCATTCGCTGAATTGCAAACTGAAATGACTGATTTAACGGGCGATCTCACCTCCGGAGGCATACCTTTCTTGGATTACAGGACGTACGCCATGAAAATCCTCTTCCCTAACGAAGACGATCACGTCGTTCTCCAGTGGGAAAGACCGGAACTGCTGTCGAAAGACAAAGGCCTCAGGCTGTTCGGCCAACTGATAATGAACAAAACATTCCTGCTGCTCTTCATCAGAACCCTAGAGAGCAACAGATACTTCTCGATGCGAGACAGGGTCAACGTCGCCAGCCTGATAATGGTCACGTTGCAGAGCAAGATGGAGTACTGCACGGACATCCTCAAGACGCTTCTAGCCGAGTTGATAGAGAAATGCATGGAAGGCAAAAGCCACCCGAAATTGCTGCTGCGGCGTACCGAAAGCGTCGCGGAGAAGATGCTCAGCGCTTGGTTCACATTCCTGCTGTACAAGTTCCTGCGAGAGTGCGCCGGGGAACCCTTGTTCATGCTGTTCAGGGCCGTCAAACAACAAGTTGATAAAGGACCAGTCGACGCCATCACTTCGGAAGCGCGTTATTCCCTCAGCGAGGAGAAGCTCATAAGACAATCAATCGATTTTAAACCGATGGTAAGTTGTGGAGCAAAATGTATTGATAAGATTCACGATGAATTGTTTTATTTTATTTTCAGACCGTCTATGTCTCCATATCACAGCAAACGGTATTCGTTGGAGGCATGGATCACAACACAGATAATGTTCCTGTAAAAGTATTAGATTGTGATACAATTAGTCAAGTCAAAGAGAAATCGTTGGATACTATTTACAGAGCAACGCCTTATTCGCAAAGGCCAAGAAAAGACGATTTAGACTTAGGTAATTATTGTTTCACAAACATTTTTTTTTTCAGGTTTTTTATAGTAGGGTAATTTTTTACTTACCCTGTTCTCTTGAAAATCTGCTGAGATTTTGAACCCTTTGTACGTCGACTAGTAATAAAATTGCGACAGTACTTGCGAGATTGACTTCAATGTTATAGCGGTTTTCCATTATACGGACAGTTGAGTTTTTGTTTTTCTGAAACATGAAGAACAAAACTAAAACTGAAACCCCTATACTTAGCCATTACGGTTTCGAGCGGGACTCGAAAAACAAAACTCAAACTTCGAAGAACTTCTTCAAGTCTTCAAAAAGTTTGCGAAAAGTTTCAGCTTTGTTTTATTCGACATGAGTTTGGCTTTTGGCCGTTTGATGGAAAACCGCCATTACATTTAAACCAAAAATTGCAGCAAGTTACTGCCTGCAAGTATTTTCGAGAGGTATTTCTCGTTTTCTTGCGCAAGAAATGTCGGAAGCGTATACACGACGTAGTCTTGCCATATAAAAAGAGCCAGTAGTCGATACAATGTCGAGTGTAAAACGTAAATGTGCGGCTGCGTGTATAAGAGCTATTTTAACAAAAAAGAAGAAAAACAAAAGTTTGTGTACGAAATTGGATATTAAGAAGATGTTCACTCGGTTTTTGAGAAACATTGTTAACTGGATCAAGAGACGCAAATCCTAAAGAACTCAACAATTTTCTTTGCATGAAAATTGAAGATTTCATTTACCTTAAATAATTCCCATTGCGAAATTAAATCGATTACTTCTTCTCTCCAACCACACTTTTTGTCCGACATTGTTCTACTCTCACTAAAAATTTCCAATACCTTCTGGAAAGTTGGTACTATTAGACACTTTAATACAAACGTATACACGACTTGCCTAAAAACTTGCCTGAAAGCGAATGCTGCTAGAAATTTAACTTGCAGGTTCAGCTCTTAGACGTGTTTCGACACGTTAATATGGCCGCTATCGCAAAAACTGTCGCAAGTTCCTTGCTAATCGACACGAGCCTTTAGGAAAATGGCCGAAACACGTCGTCTTGATTTCTACAATGTACATTTTTGTATGAATAGTTTATCCCTATTTTATCTCTTACTGGAAGGGAGCAAAACGTTAATTTTCGTTATTCTGAAACGATAATGACTCGAGAATTAATGGAGCAAATTGCAATTCCTTTCCACTATTAAATAAAGAATAAATCCACCTTTCAAATGAGCTATCACTCACCACCTTACGGCTGCTTAAATTTTTCGAAAGGGTTGCTAAAGAGATGAACTATTTCTACAAAAATTGTAGAAATAAAAAGTCGCCGTGCCTCGGCAATTTTCCAGTAACGGCTTATGATGCTCACTGTATGTCCTAATAATAGATACAAGTGGGATTATTTATTCTAATATTTAGTAATTTTGAATTCTATAATTGTTAATATTTTGCAGAATGGAGAACAGGTACTTCTGGTCGGCTAATTTTATACGACGAAGATAGTACTACAAAAGTGGAAGGCGATTGGAGGCGAAGAAATACCCTGCAACATTACCGAGTACCTGATGGCGGATGTCTAAATTTAGTATCCAAACAAAGCTCTATTTATAATTTAAATATTTTCTCGGAGAAAAACGACAAATCCCACAAGTACGAAACGCTGAATCTCAGCAAATTCAGCTCCGTCAGCCCGCCGTTGAGTCGAGCAACTAGTCCCCTGAACCACGACCACGACCAAGGGCAGAAAATGTGGCACCTGGTCAAGCACCACGACAACGACAACCAGAAGGAGGGCGAGCGCGGCAACAAGATGGTGTCCGAGATCTACCTGACCAGGCTGCTGGCCACCAAAGGTACTCTGCAAAAGTTCGTCGACGATCTCTTCGAAACGATCTTCAGCACGGCCCACAGGGGATCGGCGCTGCCGCTCGCCATCAAGTACATGTTCGACTTTTTGGACGATCAGGCTCTGCAACACGGCATATCGGACCCCGAGGTCGTGCACACATGGAAGAGCAATTCGCTGCCGCTGCGTTTTTGGGTCAATCTCATTAAGAATCCCAATTTCGTGTTCGATATACACAAATCGAATATCGTCGATTCCTGTTTGTCCGTGGTTGCTCAAACGTTTATGGATTCCTGCTCCACTTCTGACCATAGATTAGGTAAGTTTCCACAAAAATTACATCAAGAAGTTTCGATTAAAATTATTACATTTTTAATTAGGAAAAGATTCACCCAGCTCCAAATTGCTGTATGCTAAAGACATTCCAAATTACAAGGAATGGGTTGAAAGATACTATTCCGATATAAAAATCATGCCTGCTATTTCTGATCAGGATATGAACGCCATGTTGGCAGAAGATTCTAGGGTAAGTTTTGCTAACAATCAACATCGCTGTATGTACCATTTACAAAATTTTCAGCTTCATACCACGGAATTCAACACAAATTGCGCTCTACACGAGTTGTACAATTACGCCCAAAAATACAACGAGCAACTAACAGTTACCTTAGAGGAGGACGAATTCTCTCAGAAGCAACGATTGGCCTACAAGTTGGAGCAGGTGCACGTCATAATGGGGGAGTCGGGACAGCCGTGATACTGGCCTGACCTGACGTGCCCCCCTACGGCCCCCCCTCTCTCTCCCGTATTCCCGTCGGCACCTCAGGAACTTGCCTGCTGATAAACGTTTCATGCCAAAAATACATATCCATCAACAAACAAACAAAAAAAAAATAAGTAAAACTATTTCTCTATGTGTTACGAATTGCTGTTGTGCAATTATTGTTCAGTGTATTGTGGACCAGTGCTCACTCAGTGACTTCGAAGTGCCTCTGGTAGATTGAGTGTGGTGCTGGCTCCTAAATGAGTGTATTATATTTTTATGATAACGCTAGGTTTACGCTTTGCCGTGCTGAACAACAGCGTTTATAGTCTAGAGCCGTTTTCAGGAAAAGCCTTCTTCTGTTTGGTGAATGGTTGTTTCGCTGATAACCAAATTTGTACTTAAAATTTTTATACGAACAAAACTGGCTATAATTTCGAACTTCTATTATTTATACACGGAAAATGATCGAATCGTTTTATGGATTATTATTAACTGATCGCGTTTTGGTGCAGAATATTTTTTTATATTGCAGGAATCGAGATGAAACCGTAGATGTAAAAAAATACTAGCATATCGCATTCGGTTCACGTAACATATCTACAATATCATTGATATAAATGATGACTACTTAAGGGCCTATGTTTCATCTCAAAGAAAAACTTTCCTAGCGTAAAAGAATATTTTGTAACAAATTTGCAAAAATGTAATTGCATTGTAATTTGGAAGAAGAACTTTTCATTATTGGTCCTAGGCTATTAGTCCATTATTGTCGATATTCACTGAAATATCCACTCTAACAATGCTTTTTTGATATTTGTAATATGATCGTAACTTTATACAGTTTAATATTTTTGTATTTAGTTGAATGCAATCATGATGATTGTCTTCCGCAATGAAGGAAGCACCAGGGTGTAGTATTTAATTGCGACCTTTCAATCAATGGATGTTTCATTCTGTATTACATACTATGCACGAGGTCGTATCAATGTTGTTTGTGTATGTGTAATAAGGCTGTGTAAATTCTCTTGTTTGTAATTTAATGAAAAACAGTATCTTCAATTGCCACATCTAATATTTTGTTTTTCTGAAATATTGCTGCTATCTGAAAATATATTTGTTCCTATTTTGGGCTGATGGAATTACGTTTTATATACAAACAGTAAGTAACAAAGAGGATTTATCATGGGATATACTGCATGACTATTGTGACAAAAAGAATTTATAATCTTGTATGTCTAGTCAGACTATTATATTTAAGTAATTCGGTCAGCCATTATTTTTTACCTTCATTCTTACGTGCAATTTATTTCATATTTTATATACATATTTATATAAATATACATAGCTTTACATTTTTTTATTTATATTATATATGTAAAATGCTGAATGTTACACTATTTCTTCAAGTACATCATTCGCAGGTGCATTTTGAAAGCTACGATCTCAATGAAACAAAAAAAAGGTAGCTCATGTGAACAAAAGTTACATCAACAAGAGGCAATTTTTATTAACTTAAAGCACTGGGAATGTTGTACAATTTGTATTAATAACAATTAGAATTTGTAAAATAAACGATGCATTCCGTAATAGTAATGTAAGAAGATATTTTATTCGTAAGTGGAACATTCAGTTAGAATACGAGGTAAAAAAAATACTTCACTGGTTTACCTTTCAAAAATTATTAATTGTCTAAGGAATTTATTAGTAATTGATTGAATGCACTATTGTGTGAAGGCCCATTGAATTAATATCATTTTCCTCTCATTACTCAATTAAATTTTGTACATTGATCTTCCCCTTCATTTTCTAGTCTTCCACTTAATCTACTTCCAATATGTAGATTAATCATTGTTCATTTTATTTATATCTAATTAATTAATTATGCATAGGCAAAGACTCACTGTTTCTTTAATACTTGGCCAGTGTGAAACAGCTAGAAGTATTTTTTTAATCAAGTCATCCTCGTATTGTGACTAGTTCTAACATGTTTTTTTATTTATAACGTTCTTGAACGAATTAATTTGGAAAAATTTTAAGAGTGGATTCAATGTCTAAATGTTTTTATATATATTTTGTCGCTGTCATTTCTCCTTCATTCCTATGTCGTTTGAAGCGCGTAATTATTATTAAGTCGTACCGGCAATTAGTTTTGTTTCTACTGATTTCGTGTGTGCACCGAAATGATCCGTGTGTGAAATATGTTATGGAAACGTTTTGTACTCATTGTCTTGGAAAAAATACTCGACATAAGGAACAAACTGAACGGGTGTTCTTGGTTTTCTCGAGGCAATGAAAAGAAATATGAAATGGGAACAATATTTTAAGTATCTTATCTTTTGGACGAAGGAAAAAGAAAAATTTAATTCTACGCTTAAACTATCATAATTATCATAAATTGATGTGATATTAATTGGAAAACATTTAGATAGGTATAATCGTTAGCAATGTGTTATTGTTATTTTTTTATATGTATTTTTTATAGTCAATGTGAATGTAATACTTATTACATTTTCTTTTTCCTTCTCGTATTTGGAATTTTCACTTTATTTATCCTTTTTTATATGATCAAATTGCCACCGTCCTGATATTTACAACAATGTATTTTAATTAGCTTTCCGACAGCTGTGCATGATAAAACCAGTTTTACGAAAGCTTTTCGAAGTTTCCTTTTTTTACGCCACAATTTGTATTTGTATTTTTTGTATTCCTTTTGTAATTTAAGTTTTGTATATAAAATTTTATGCCAAAAATGCTTCTGGACAATTGCATAGGAAGATTGTAAATATTAAATAGATGTACGTATGTTCGTACAGATGAATGCATAAATGTTTGTATGTTTGTACGCATGGTCATTCGATTAATTTATAAAGTTTAGCAGCCGAAGTCTTTATTTCACTCGCTCGGTCTCCAAAGCGACAGATGAAGCGATTTCTGTAAACTGAGGACTTTATAATGCAATCGATGGTACATATTTATAGTAATGTGTGTACATTCGATTATGAATGGTAATGTTCTACTATATGTTATTATAAAAGACTGAATGGAGTTACTAATATAAATAGAAAAACACATCCTAAGTTGGTTTGTTTTATTTCATATGGAATCCCCAAAAAAAAACCTGATCCCTACAAGGTAAAAGTCATCCTAATTAAAGTTTATTGTGATGAATTGAGCTCATTTCCCAATTGATATTGCTAAGATATTTATATACCCTTTTAAAATGAAATTTTTTAAACTTGCATCGATTTTATCAATTTGCAAATTGTATTCGCATGCGAAGTTTTTAATTACCGTTAATACGTCAACGTTGCTTTCTCGTAAACATCATTTTTCTTTTTCCGAACTAATAAATTACCTTCTGATCTATTTGATTGATAAATATTTACTAGTTACGATTCTCCAGGCGCTTTTATTTTAATTGATAATTAACTAATTGTAATGACGTTTCGCTAATGAATCAAGGTAATAAGTCACCAGACGTAAGGACAGGTATATTTTAATTGGGTTGTACTACAAATTACAAGATTTTACTATCAACCGAGCTGAATTATTTCCACAATTAGCAAAAATTTCCATTCCAAACGAGTAAATTACGGACTTAATTGTTCCATAGGAATCGCATGACACGTATCTAAATAGAAAAATACTTGTCTACGAAATTATTAGGTATTAGAAAAAAAACTGTACCCTGTTTTACTTTTAAGTATCGCGTTTAAATAAAAAAAATGCGAGGTTAACAATTTAGCCCGATCAAAATTCTAATTGGGTTATCATTTAACAAAACCATGTGTTGCAGACATGAATTAAATACAGGTACAAGTTTAATTAATTCCTGTAACAACAAAGGACCCATATGCTGTTTATATTTTTTTCTCGAATTTGCAAAAATTGCGGTAGTAAAATAATAATAAATCTACTTGGCACATTTTCCGGCATGTCGGCCTTTATTTTACAAAACAATAGATAATAAATGAAAATTAGATAAGAGAGATATTGAAATAAAAATAAATAATAATATGCGGTTATTTTCAATAAAAACAGGTAATAGGCGAATGAAAATTTGATTTGGTAGATATTTGAGGAAAAACATGATGCGACTTGTTTTTGCACTAAAATTTTATTTTAGTAGGATATGTTTTATGTTAATTTAGCTGAAATTTGAAAAATTTATATGCACATTCAAAACATCAAAAGAGGGTATGTTAAGTGCAATAAGTATTTAACAGAAGCAGTTTATTTATAATTAAATACATAATTATCCAATATACACGGTGGTCAAAATAAAGCGCCTAAAAATACGCACTAAGTCAAGGATTCGGTTGATCACGGTGGAATAAATTAAACAATTTGCATATTATTTTCATTCCGTCTAATGCAGATCACATAGTAATAATTTAGCTGGGAAAGTCCTTAAACCCCCTCTCCGGCGGTGCCTTCAATCCTGCGGAATCTCCGACGTTCCGCCAATCAACAACTCATTCATTCATCGTATTCTCCGCGTTGCGAAACGATTTTTGCGAACGGAGCGCGAAGAAATGTGAAAAACTGAAAATGAACTCGGTGTTGTTGCTGTTCCTGCTGCTCCTGCGGCCCTCGATAGAAGTGCCAGTTAGTGACGATTTGCCGAAATGCTGCGGCAGCGACGAGACCGTCTCCAGAACGGGGGATTCCTACGATTGCATCGAAGATTCGACCCGCAGGCGGCAGATATCCACGAAAAATTTGAACGCCTTGAGGAACGAAACCAGCGGGGAATGTTTCGATGTATTGGACGACACGTTCGTGAAAATCGACATAAAAAGCGGCGTTTCGGAAATATACGATGGCGATTTTTTCCCCAAATGTTGCCCGATAAATTTTATTTACAACTCCGAGCTGCATTCCTGCATGGAGAGCCCAGACTACCCCGATTTCATCAACGAGACTTTCGTTAAAGTCGGCTTGCCGCATTGCAAAATTATCCACGATTTCGACATTAGCCCTAAGCTGTACCGGTACGTCTCCGGTAATTTGAACAAAAATTCGTTTTGTTTGGACAGGAACGAGAAGGGCGCGTTCGTGATGAGGAGGTGCCCGGGAAGCTACGAAATTTGCAAGAGGATGAGATGCGTGAAGAAATGTTGCCCCGATGGTAAGAGCTTCGTGAACAATTCCAGATGCGTCGATACGTATTCCCATGGCATGAATATGAGTTCCTTGGAACGATATATTGAAGACTCTTTGAGTAAGTATAATGATTTTCGATAGAAATAAATTCCACAGGGACCGCAACTGATTGGAGATGATTTATACGGCTATATGTGATCGCTTTTTGCTTGGGGAAAACTACCCAAACCCACACGGGGTATATGAAATTCGACGTTTCGATTTCCAGAAATTTCATCTTCAGTGTTGAAATTGCGAAAAACACGCTTTTTCTTATTTTCTAACTCGCGCAGCGAGTGAGCCCGCTTGGCTAGATTAGCGATATAAATAAATTCATAAACTCGTAATTTGCGTAGGCTTATAAATATATATTTTTTTAATTTCCAATTAGTAAGTAAATTTTTTGAGGAAATGTTATTTGTTGACAAATTTATGTACTTGCATAATGTATTACCAGTTCAAATAAGCGTATAATTACGACTAATTAATGAATTGTAATGTTAAAAATTCACTCACCTTTACAGGAGTAACGCAGGAGGTCCTTTGCATATTTACATGATCTTGACATAGTCGATACATGTAGTAGAATTTAGTAGAGTATTTAAATACATACAACAAATAATTCTAATTAGAAATTTTATAACCCTAATGAACATCCAAAAAAATTTCATGTCCAATAAGCAACTAATGGCCGATTGCACCACCTTCACTTAAACCTTAAGTGAACCTTAACCATTTAAGTGACGGATATTTACATGGGATATCCGTCACCTAAACGTTTAAGTTTCACTTTAAATTTTAAGTAAAGGTGGTGCAATCGGATATAAAACATTATTTCTTGGCAACTTGTTTCAAAAAACTTTTTTGAAGATAAGCAATGAAATAAATAATTTTTGAATTGTCCTAAAGCGTGAAGTAATGACGATAACTCAATTTAAAAATTTTGACCCATTTCTATGTAATGATAAGGGCTAAGGAAAGTATGTACATGAATACCGAATAATTTCAAAATTGGTACAATACGTTAATTTTTGCGATTGAATAGCAGATCATGTGTGTTATATATGTGTTAATTAATTTCCCCTTGGCAAACGTGGTATATTTATTATATAGACAATATGATAATTTATAAATTATGAATAATTAATTTGATTCAGCCTATCAGTGTAGCAAGTATCGCATAATATGCGTATTTATACAATGTTTTTCGCACGATGCCGCGCAAAATGAATTCATGTTTTTAAATAATGATGTCCCTTAAAATCATATTTAATATAAATCAACAATCTGCATTCCAACAATGAAGACTAATGAGCTATTAGTTCCTTTAAACACGTAAATGCCAAAGCCAATCGTTTTCTTGGATCATTGTAGATGGCTAATTACACGTCATAAAAATACTTAATTCGGCAATAATGTTATTTAAAATGTGAATATTAAAGGATGTGGGAATCGATGCAAATCAGTTACCCGAAAACCCCATTAGGATTACGTGGCAAATCTAAATCTAAATTTTTATTCCAGATAATTACGCTATTATTCATAACCGCACCTGCAAACAAATCTACAAAATGCCCTCCGAAGCGAACATAACAGTTCACAAAAATGGAAGTTTCACGGAGTTCATTGAAAACACTTACAAAACTGAGGATGTCACAGATGCAAACTCCTATTGCATAGAGCATTTTTCCCGAAAAGCGACGAGCGGTTACTATTTCTTCCACTGCTTCCCGGAAAACGAAGAACTTACCAAATTCGATTTTTCCAAATGGCCATTAATGCTATCGTGCGCCTTTTTACTGATTACTATATTGGTGTACGCGGTTATTAGGGAATACAAGAAGATGTTTGGGAAGATTTTAATACACTACTGCTTGGCTTCATTAATTTTATTTACACTTCTATTATGGAATAACATCGTTGCGAATATTTCCTCTACTAATTGCCAAATAATAAGTAAGATTTTTTTATTAACTTTACAAAAGCTCCAACTTTTAAGCGTATTTTGAATTAGTTATTAGATGATTAAACAGTAATGAAATTTTTATTATAACATTCTGTTGGTGCTTACAAAAATATTTTCGAGATAACGTTGACCATTAAATAGATGGTTTGTTTACTTTCCCGTAGGGAATATACATTTTTTTCATTAACGATTCCACAATTTTTTATGGTGTTTCCGCAGATATTGCGTTCGTAATGGGAAAATTGGAGTCCCAAAGGTCATATAATTTGTAGCTAGTTTATCGGCATAAATTATTTATTGAAGAGATATACTCGCAGTATAAAAATAATGACAATATTTTTGGTAGATTTATGGACTTTTTTGTAATTTACATGCATTTCTTTTCAGGTTATCTTCTTATTTTATGTGCCTTAGCTCAATGCACTTGGGCTAATATTATGTGTTTTGAAATTTGGTGCACTTTTGGGTAAGTTTATTTAGAAAAAATCAAAATTAAATGCCAGAAATCGAGTTACAAGAACAAAATCTTTTGGTAACTAATGTCATCATTATTCTCACAGTAAATGTAATTATAATAATCTCCCGCAGGAATAAGGAAATAAATCTACGAATGTTGTTTACAACTAAAATTAATTACGAACCCCTGCATGTTTTCTTCTCGCATTTAATTAAACCCCATGTTAATGATGTTAGAATTAATGTGAATCCGAAATTTGTAATTAGCTATAAAAGCTTCCCGGGGATGAATAATGTGTAATTACATCATCGTGTAATTAGCTAGGGATAAAGTTTCCGATAAAAAATTTAGAGGCCTATAACCCTGGCCCATAAATGGCCTCTTATTTACTGGTTGTTCTGTTTCAGTACGACAAAACTTTACATTGGAGCAGATCATAAAGAAATCGAATTTAGAAAATTTCTTACGTATTCTTTGTATGCCTGGGGAGTGCCATTACTGCTGACTTTGATCATAATTTTATTTAGCCAATGGAAAATACTTCCAGAAGCCATACAGCCGTACCTAGCTGAAGAGAAGTGCTTTTTTATTGAAAGTAAGTCACTTTTAAGGCACAATTTAAATATTAAAGTGGTCTATTTTGGATTTATTTGTTATTGTGGCATTTCAGAACAAGGTAATTATGCGAAATACCTATTCTACAGTGCACCCCAACTCGTTATACAAATGATAAATGTGGTGTTTTTCATCAAAACCATCGCTTATTGCATGAAAGTTAAGAATGAAATAAATAAAATAAACGACGCGACGAAAACATATTCGGCAAGAAAGTACCATCATGACAAAGCAAGGTAAAGAGAATAAATTCCCAAATTATTTTTCACTGAAAGACTTTTTTTGTACTTTTAGATTACTTCTTATATTAAAATTGTCTATTGTAATGGGCATATCCTACATATTTGAAATAATAACCAGCTTTTTCAACATGAGCGACTTAGGAATAGGTGCTAAGTACGTGGAAATTGTTCTCGATACTTACAATGAACTTCAAGGTAAGACGAGAAAAATTACATTTTCTAGATAAGCTTAAGTACCAAGGTATAACTTTTTTGTTTTTATGACATTTTTTTGCTCATTTCCCGATAACCACATAAGTAAAAGAAAAAAAAAGATATGCTGAGATTCCATTTTTCATGAGTTCTTTAATGACCCTACACACGACATACCTTAGTATTAAAAAAAAAGTTGGTAGGGTTGCAGCTAAGGGGTTGAAGAAAAAAGAAATCATTTTATTGGCAACAAATACGTCCAATGTAAAATCAATAGTAAAATCCAATTGTAAAATCAATTACTGGTAACAACATACGGGTTGTTAATTAATGCAATGTACTTATTTTAATGGGCGATTCTCAAGAATTAGCTCAAGCTAATTTTGAGTCGATAATTTCATTTATATGAACATTTATTTATCATACCTTTATAGGTATGTCCTCCAAAGCTCGGTTCTCGATATACCAGGGTTGTAAAGTTTTATTTTTATTTAGGTTTTTTTAAAAAAATTGAAAAATCGCTTGCGATTTTACATTGAATTCATACATTGATAACATATTATGGTATAAAAAATAGGCATTTTTTAAACATTTTTTTTTTAATTTTAACCATAGGCGTAGATATGGGTAGGTCTTAGGGTAGATATAGGAACTTCGGAGGACATACCTTTATATGAACTTTTCGATTCAAAATTACCCCAAGAATCACCCATTAAAATGAGTACATTGCATTAATTAACACTGTATATTAATTTTATTCCGGACTTTTGCCCAACTCTGTGTATTACCTACTTATACAATAAGAGGCTTGTCGCAAAAAGGTTGGGACGTGGCTTAACCACAGACTCCTGGGACAAAAATAAGACGATTTAACCGAATTTACCTATATCCAAAGTTGCTTAGTAAAGAAGTTAAGAATCAAAAAGAGATTTTTTGATATTGTGCCAGAATGGCTTAACTTTGTTTCGTGAAAATTTGTACAGAATTTTCTGTTTGGTGACATATTTATGTGTAAATTTCTTTTTTTCAATTGTCCATCCCTCTCTGATTTAAGGGGGGTGGGCAACCACCTTAAAGCCCTAATTGTTCCGCCCATGTAATTCTTCTAATTTTTGAATCGAAACTAGTTTTATTGGTTTATTTATAATGATTTTTTACTCTTTGTAAATTTCTATAGAACCCATATTTTTGGATATAAATATCATTTTTTGCATCTATACGATTTTTCAAATCCACATTTCCAGGAAGTTATTCTAAACAATTATTCTAAAAAATTTTTCATAACGCCTTTTTAGCAGATTAAGTTATTATCAACAAAAATCTATTTATTAATCATTAATGGAGGCCATATTGAACCGTTATTATAAATTACAGAAATCAAATTTATAAAAGATAAATCTTTAAAATTTTGAAAGTTTTTTTTTCTGTGTTATGTGCTAAGTGGTATGATTAATTGATAGATTATTGTTGAAAATAACTTGATTTGTTTAATAGGTGTGATGAAATTTTTTTTTGTCAATAATGTGCTGAAAATCTGGATTTCAAAAATCGTATGAATGCTAAAAAGAGAGATTTATCTCCAAAAATATGGGTTTTATAGAAAATTACAAAGAGTAAAAAATCATTATAAATAAACCAACAAATCTAGTTTCGTTTCAAAAATTAGATGAATTACATGGGCGGAACAATTATGGCTTTAAGGGGGTTGGCCATCCCCCTTAAATCAGAGAGGAATGGACAATTTAAAAATAGAAATTTGCACATAACTATATCACCAAACAGAGATATTGCCCCGTATTCAGCGCTCCATTTTAAAGTTAAAGGCATATTTAGCGAGCTCCTTAAACATGACAGTTCTACATTGTTGTTATGGAGTAACTAAGGACATTGTTTACGTTAAAGTCGATCACTTAAAATGGGTTTAACGTTAAAATGGGGCGCTGAATACCGACCATTGCCCCGTATTCAGCGCTCCATTTTAAAGTTAAAGTCATGTTTATCGAGCGCCTTAAACATGACAGTTTTACATTGTTGTTATGGAGTAACTAAGGACATTGTTTACGTTAAAGTCGATCGCTTAAAATGGGTTTAACGTTAAAATGGGGTGCTGAATACCGACCATTATGTATACAAATTTTCACGAAAAAAAGTTAAGCCATTCAGGCACAATATAAAAAAATCTCTTTTTAATTCTTAACTTCAAAACCCTACAACTTCTTTACTAAGCAACTTTGGATATAGGTAAGTTCGGTTAAGTCGTCTTATTTTTGTCCCAGGAGTCTGTAGTTAAGTCATGTCCCAACCTTTTTGCGACAGCCTGTATAAGAGATTACTCAATTATTTTCCAGGTGTCTTCATTTTTATTATCTTCATCTGTAAGAGAAAAGTAATTTTCGGATGTCTTCAAACATTTAATATCCACATTCGACGGAGCCACAATGCCTCGTCTACCCGCACCCAATCGACACTTACTCTAAACGGTGTTGTATTAAACAACATTGCGAGTAAAGACAAATTTAATATTAATAAAATGTAAATTTGCAGGTAATTGGTTTTATTTTCCAATAAAATATAATTCGAAGCTGAACCCGTATTAACTGAATAACTATTAGACAATAGACACGAATAAATGTGGAAAAAGAAGAACATTTGAGGTTAAACAATTATGTAAGTTTGTGTTGTGTATAAAATTTTTAAAATTTGTAAATATGTCGATAGAACTTAGTAGAAAAGTGCTGCAAAGCTTCAAATTAATTCACAAAACTAGAAAAAGCGTTTTCAAAGGCGATCCGGTAGCTTTGAACGAAGCTAGAAATAAAATCAATGAGGAATTCAAGAAAAATAAACATATTACTGATCCAGCATCTATTGAAGAGAAGATTAAATACGCAAACGAAGTGGAACGTGAAATAAGAACGTGTGTAATACAAGCTAAAGAAGTAGAATCTGGCGTTTATCAAGCCGAAATTAGAAATGATACAATAAAATTGGATAATATTCCCTTCAAAGAATGTGACAATGTTACCGTGTCAAAGGGAAGAAGTGGAAAATCTAAATGTCAGCAGACCTAATGAATTTCAATCATTAATAGTAATATACTAACAGCTGTCCTCAATATATGATAGCATGGCACTGAGTAATATATGTAATATATCTTGTTAAATATTATTTTTATTTTACATATGAATTTTTAGATCTTAAGACTTAAGATATGATAAAACTATTGTAAATTCTATAGTGGTATTTTAAAATTGCACTTACTTCTAATGAAATTGTCTTATTAAGCACGTTTATCATGAATAAAATAAATATTTGAATTTCTATCTTATACAAAACAAACCGTATGTTCAAATAATCGAAGGCCACGTGTCAATAAGAAGAAAATAATTTTTTAAGTGCACAGCAGTCAAATACATTATAAAGGATAATCTTCCCTAGAGAAAATCTACTAGACAATGTATACGTAATTAAATTATTTTACATTTTATCCAAATAAAAAAAACAGGAAATGAACAGCTCTGTTTACATGAGGGATCAAGTCGGCTTGAAGCCAAGGTCGACTCTCTGTATAAACGCGGATCGAGTTATGACGAAGAAAAAAGATACCGGTTCGAGTTGACTCGACGAAGAAAAAAATATCTCGAGTCGATTCCTGATACCTTCATGTAAACGCGGTACATGAAATAATATTGGTATCACTGCCACAAGTGTCAAAGTCAAGTGTCATTGTCATTATTGTCAAATTTAGTCAAATACTTCATACTGTTTACTAATGTCGTTGTGGTTTGTAATAATTTAATATTTTCAATCTAAAAAAGTTTATTGAAATAGTTTAATTAAAATTAGAAATTTAATATAGTTTCCAACATGGCGAACGTGATAGAAATCCCTCTAAGGGATACAGACGAGGTAAATATTCTTGTGAAGTTAATGCTGTACCCAATATTTATTTTTAATATTTTTAAGGTAATCGAATTATATTCAGATCAATTGCCAGAAGGCGATGAAGTTCTTGGTATACTTCGTCAAGAAAAAACCCAACTTTCAGTTTGGGTTAACTTAGCTGTAAGTATTAATGTAATCTATTTATAACAACACTACCTATCCTTTTTAACTCTAATATTACGATGCCACACTTATTGTGTCTAACAACAACCTAACAATTTATAAACCTTTTCATTTCTCTAGCTGGAATACTATAAGCAAGGAAAAATTGACGACTTTATCAAAATATTGGAATCATCGAGGACAGATGCAAATACAAATTATCGAGACTATGAGAAGGACCAAATGCGTGCTTTGGATATGCTTGCTGCTTATTATGTCCAAAAAGCCAATAAAGAGAAAAACAAAGATCGTAGGAGAGAGTTGTTTACCAAAGCCACCTTACTTTACACAACAGCAGATAAAATCATCATGTACGACCAAGTAAGAATTTTCTACTAACACTAGCTTGTAATTTTTACTGATTCTTATTATTCGTAGAATCATTTACTGGGTCGAGCTTATTTCTGCTTATTGGAAGGAGACAAAATGGAACAGGCCGATGCACAATTTAACTTTGTCTTGAACCAATCTCAAAATAATATCCCTTCCCTGTTGGGTAAAGCTTGTATAGCATATAATAGGAAAGACTATAGAGCAGCTTTGGCATTTTATAAAAAAGCTTTGAGGACGAATCCGAATTGTCCCGCAGCCGTACGGTTAGGTATGGGACATTGCTTCATAAAACTTAATAATTTGGAGAAAGCTCGATTAGCGTTCGAAAGAGCATTAGAGTTGGATCCAAAGTGTGTGGGTGCTTTAGTAGGTTTAGCAATACTGAAATTAAATTTGCAACAACCTGAATCAATTAAGGCCGGAGTGCAAATGTTATCAAAAGCCTACACTATCGATTCATCAGATCCGATGGTGTTGAATCACTTAGCCAATCATTTTTTCTTCAAAAAAGTAAGTTGTATTTTAATATTTCTAATAGGTTAAAATATTGTTGCTTTTTGATGAATTTTAGGATTACAATAAAGTTCAACATTTGGCTCTACATGCATTTCACAACACAGAAAATGAAGCCATGAGAGCAGAAAGTTGTTACCAATTAGCCCGATCGTTTCAAGTCCAAGGCGACTACGATCAAGCCTTCCAATATTACTATCAAGCTACCCAATTTTCTCCAGCTTCGTTTGTGTTACCCCATTTTGGCTTAGGGCAAATGTACATTTATAGAGGAGATACAGAAAATGTAAGTTTAACAACAATCGTTAACTAAATAACCAATAACGCGTTTTTATAGGCGGCACAATGTTTCGAAAAAGTACTCAAAGCTCAACCGGGAAATTACGAAACCATGAAAATTTTGGGTTCGCTGTACGCCAACTCGACTTCGCAATCGAAAAGAGACATCGCCAAAGTCCATTTGAAGAAGGTTACAGACCAATTCCCCGAGGACATCGAAGCTTGGATTGAACTGGCCCAAATACTCGAACAAAGCGACTTACAGGCCTCTCTCAATGCCTATGAAATGGCCATGCAACTTCTGAAAAAGAACGTACAATCCGAAATACCGGTGGAGATTTTGAATAATGTCGGCGCCTTGCAATATCGGTAAGTTAACCGTATCAAGCTTGCTGTGCTTGGTTGTAATCCGTTTGAATTTATTCGTAGTTTGGGTAATCTCGAAGAGGCTAAAAAGAACATCGAAGAGGCTATAAACAGAGCGAAAAATGAAGCTACCCACGATCCACAGTATTACAACTCCGTATCAGTAACGATGACGTACAATCTGGCACGTTTGAACGAAGCCACTTGTCTTTTCGACAAAGCTGAAAAGCTCTACAAGGACATTCTGAAGGAACACCCGAATTACGTCGACTGCTATTTAAGATTAGGTTGCATGGCGAGAGACAAAGGACATTTTTACGACGCTTCAGACTGGTTCAAGGAAGCCCTGAGGATTGACACCGAGCATCCCGACGCCTGGTCCTTGTTGGGGAACCTCCATTTGGCCAAGCAAGAGTGGGGACCCGGTCAGAAGAAATACGAAAGAATTTTGAAAGTAAGCTTTTCCCTAAATGTGTTGTTCATATAGTGTTATTCGATTTATTTCACAGAATCCATCGACATCTCAAGACGCCTATTCCCTCATCGCCCTTGGCAACGTTTGGCTGCAAACCCTGCACCAGCCAACGAAGGACAAGGAGCGCATGAAAAGGCACCAAGATAGAGCCTTGAACCTCTACAAGCAAGTACTGAAAATCGATCCGAAGAATATTTTCGCCGCGAATGGCGTCGGCGCCGTGTTGGCGCACAAGAACGCCGTCAACGAGGCCAGGGATATATTCGCCCAAGTCAGGGAAGCCACTGCCGATTTTTCAGACGTATGGTTGAACATCGCTCACGTGTATGTCGAGCAAAAGCAATTCGTCAGCGCTATTCAGATGGTTTGTTGAAACTCTACTTGACACCATACAACAATTTACGCTTTTATTGATTACAGTACGAAAATTGTTTGAGAAAATTCTACAAATTCAGCAACGTTGAGGTGCTGCAGTATTTGGCGAGGGCGTATTTCAAAGCTAACAAATTCAAAGAGGCTAAAATGGTGTTACTTAAAGCTAGAAGAGTCGCTCCACAGGACACTATATTACTTTACAACATCGCATTGGTTCTCCAAAGATTGGCTACAGTTATATTGAAAGACGAGAAATCGACTTTATCGACTGTGTTACAAGCCGTGCACGAATTGGGTTTATCGCTAAAGTAAGTACTCAAAACTACTCAACTCGAATCTATTCCTATTTCCATTCGAAACTCAGCTCTGTTCTATATAGTCTTAGAGCAGTGCAAGACCTCGATTTAAACTCAATGAAAATGCTCTACTTTGCTAACTTTAAATCGATTGTTAGATTTGGGATTATAATTTGGGGCCATTCACCGAGGTTAAATGATATTTTTTGACTACAAAAGCGTGCTTTAAGAATCATTTTCAAACTTATTCGTAGATATTTCAATTACTTGGTAAAGCTGGCCGACAAGCAAAGATACGACGTGGCGATGGCGGAACTGGAAGCGAGACAATGCAAGGATCTCCTCTCGCAGGCGCAGTACCACGTGGCGCGAGCGCGAAGAGTCGACGAGGAGGAACGGACGATCCGAAGGAAGCAAGAGGAGGAGCGCGCCGCCTTCAAGCAACGCCAAATGGAGGAGCAGAAGAAGCTCGAAGAGTTCCAGCGCCTCAACAAGGAGCAGCTGCTGCAGAAGCGACAGGAATACAAAGAGAAGACCAAAAACGCCATCATATTCACGGAGATGCCTTCGGAGAAGCGCGCCAAGACCAAGGGCCGCAGTCGAGGGGACATTCTGTCAGATTCGGGTAGCGAGCGAGAGAACGTCGAGGGCGCCCCAAGCGAAAGGAGGGAGCGCGGCCGCGGCAAAAGGCGCTTCGAAGGCGAACGGAGACGCAAGGGCAAAGGTCGCAAGCTCAAAGAAAACCGCAGCGACGACGACTCGGAGGAGCCCGGCCGAAAGAGACACAGGAAGAAGAAGGACCCCAGATCGAGGAAGGACGAAGGCCTCAGCGCCAAGCAGAAGAGCAGGATCGTTTCTAAAGCAACTATATCGTCTAGCGATGATGATACTGATAACGAGGGTGGCAAGCTAGTCGTGGCCAGCGGAGAGGAAAGCGATGCCGGCGGCAGCGGCAGGAGAAAACGCAAGATATCATCCTCATCCGGATCGGGCTCGGACCGGTCCAGGTCAAAGAGCGGGTCGCGCTCCAGGTCCGGCTCGAAGAGCGATTCGAGGTCCAGGTCTAGATCGAGATCCCGGTCTAAAAGCGGATCGCGTTCGAGGTCTAGATCGAAGAGCGGGTCCAGGTCGCGCTCGAGATCCAAGAGCGGATCGCGTTCGAGATCGAGATCCAAGAGCGAGTCGCGGTCGAGATCTAGATCGAAGAGCGGATCCCGGTCGCGTTCGCGGTCGAAGAGCGGGTCCAGGTCGCGGTCGAGATCGAAGAGCGGGTCACGATCGAGATCGAGGTCGAAAAGTGGATCGAGATCTAGGTCCGGAAGCGGTTCCCGATCGCATTCGAGATCGTCTAGGTCTAATAGCGGTTCGAGGTCTAGGTCTGAGGGCGGTTCTAGATCTCCTTCAAGGTCTAGGTCGAAAAGCAAATGAAATAAATAATTATGTAATAACAAATAAAAACTTATTAATATAAAAATCATTTATAAAGGCGTTTTAATCTATTAGGTTGTCGACATATTACAGTCCTTAAGTTGTGAGCATTTACATACGAAATTTTCATTTTTCAACCAATAAACCTCTTAGCGAACTGGCATTAATTTCTTTTCAACCAGTCGCAATATATGATTATCACATCCGAAATCAAGGTAACTATATAGGCAATTTTTATAAAAACACTAGTAATGAAATCAACATTTTTTTTAATAAAAAATTGCCCATATAAATCACTATTACGTCTTTTAAATGTAAAGGCACTCATTCTAGTTAGTTAAAAAATTAAAAAAATATAACAATTCCACTTTATCAATTTCGGCGAAAATAATGCATCCCTTTCAATAAAACCTTTCCCAATAACTCATTCCTTTTCAATGTTTAATATAAGTTGACTAACTTGAACGTAAATAACTTCAAAAACACGCCAACTTCATACATCACGAAAAATACATACAATAATTAACAATATACGTCTAAATAAGCCGAAATAAATAAAAATCAATGAGACAAACGCGCCGTCAACATTACAATTTGATAACCGAAAGGGAATTATGACACATACTCATTTTATCAAGAAGTAGATGAAAAAACTTGTTAATAAATTTTTTGCGCTGTTCCCGCCTTGATTTTTCAATACAAGAAAATTTGAAAGGAATGTTTATTTTCGCCGATATTCTGCATTCACAGATCCAGTATCAATAAAAACACTTTCAAAAATATTGCACTCTTGATAAAAAGTCCTGCTTAAAAGCCAAACTACAGAAAAATTTTCTTTGTTCAAATGATTTAATACATTTTTCGAAATTTAATGAAATATTTATAGTATATTGCGTTATGACATTGTGAGAACAATGGAGAAAGTAGATGATAGGTGATAGCTCTTTTGCAGGAATTTTTTTATTTTTAGAAATTAAAATAAAAACAGTTTTGATACTCTATCGATGAACACTTTAAACACCAACGATGGCATCCATATCGAAACAATCCTACATAAAGTGGAACAATACAACACTAATAATACGTGTATTTTTTCATGTCGTTAATATTACATTAAAATTTAAAGAGCGAAATCAATACCATTACCAAATTTGGGTTAGTGATGTGTAATAAATTGGAAGTTACAATAAGGAAGTGATGACTCTTGTCAAATCTAAGATTAATCGAATAAATAATTGATGTATAGGTACTGGCACAGTAATTTTACTTGTGATGATCGATCCTCAACTTCTACAAAAAAAGTAACATTTATGAAATGTACATAAATAAACATAGTGGCCCGTATTCAGCGCCTCTCTTTAACGCTAATCAATCGTTTAGAGAGTCTCTAAGTCGTAACAATGTCCGTAGTTACTACATAACAACATATATAAATGTCAAGTTAGTAACGTGTCTCTAACTTTAAAAAAAAGCGCTGAATACGGATCAATGTTATCGATGCTTACGTTATTTGCTTATGTGCTTCTATTTTGCAAGTGACATAAGGGTTTTGCAATATCCGCGGTGTCGTTTCCATAACGCGGAGCAGCAAATCATCCAAATAGTCTTCTAAATCTTTCAACTTCTTCTTCTGCTTTTCCAAATCGGTCTGGCTTTCGACCAAAGCCATAATCAAATCCTACAAACAAAACTGTAACTCTCGACAAATTTAATGTAATTTTGTTCCCTTACTTCTCTGGTTTTGCCTTCGAATTTTTGTAGCAATTCGTTAGATACGCGACTGTTTTGGACAAGCGTTTTCGATTCGTTTTCTCCTCCTATAATGATTCGTTCACTTGAATTACTGATAGGTTTACTCTGATCGTGGTTAAATTCAGATTTATCTAAAACACATTCTACTTGCAACTACAATAGAGAGACTCGTACAACACGAAACACTGTACAACAAGCAATAGCATATACCATTTAATTTAATTAAAAATAAATTAATATAAAGGGTGTTTCACGACGGGTTAAAACTATCTGTATATTGGAAATTAATTATTCGATTTTAATAAAATTTGGTATGCATTAATTAATAAGGAATTTTTCAAAAATATTTTGACATTCATAGCACTTTAGGTTGTACCGGAAGTAGACAGTAACTTTCTTATTTTAAGTGGAACACCCCATATATTTTTCCATTTTTAGATTCTACTCGATGAGCTGATTACAAAAAGGTGTCATACTTGGTATCTTGGTCTTACGATAAAGGCTACAGCCACTCAAAAATCGTAAATATTTGAATTTAGGTGGCTCTGAGAGCCGAAAATCGACAAAATCGACTTACAATCCTAACTTTTTTAAGGGTACAAAAATTCTATCGTGTTATTGGATAGTACTTGAAAAGTTAGAATAGGAACATGTAAGTCGATTTTCTCGATTTTCAACTGTTTGGATTTCAGAGCCACCTGAATTCAAAATTTTGTGATTTTTGAATGGCTGAATAGCCTTATTAAAAGACCGAGATACCAAGTATGACCTCTCTTTGTAATCAGATCATCGAGTAGATTCCAAAAATGGAAAAATATATGGGGTGTTTCACTTAAAATAAGAAAGTACAACCTAAAGTGCTGTGAATGTCAAACTATTTTTGAAAGACTCACCTTATTGACTAATATATGCATACCAAATTTTATTAAAATCCGGTAATTATAATAATTTCCAATAGACAGACAGTTTTAACTCGTCATGAGACACCCTGTATGTATTACTCCTGGCTAAATTGGTATAATACAAACCTTTTCTGAAGTTCTTCAGTTTCGAAAACATCCCCTCCTTTAATTCCTTCCGAGGAGTTTCTGGCGATTTATTGGATTTCAAGCTAATGGTATCCAATTTGCTCAATGGAACATCCAGTAATTCCGTGGGTTCTTCTTCTATTTGTGATGCTAATTTCGAAGAATCCCATGACCTGCGGTTCAGAGACTCCGTACTACCTGGTCTTAGAGAAGCTGCAAAGTAAATGCTTATGAAAAAAGAATATATTACGAGAAAATTCAACTTTACATCTTGGTTTATTCCCAACTAACTTAGACTCCCATTCGTCTTGGGAATGAGACTTTTGTTCTAATCGAGGAGGTTTCACAGGAGGGATGTTGAGAGAACCTTTTCGATTAATATCAGATGGAATAACATTCTCTACAGAGGGAGTTTTTAAACTAGGAGATGCTGTTCTGTTGTTGGAAGTCGTCTGATTCAAGGAACTCGCTGAACTCTTGTGCGACAGATCGTCAAGCTAAGAAAAAAAAGTTGATTTATATTTAGTAGTTAGTATTAGATTCCTGCAGTATATCACTTACAGTAAAGTCATCATCATCACTGACAACACCAGGGTCAGCGTCTTCGAAGGATTGTTTGCTCTTAAATCTATCCTCGCCATTTCTCATTGTCAAACTCCCAACGCTCCCTATGGAGGATCCGTCGTCGCTCCCGCCTTTTTTCTTGCCTTTGAAGTTCATTTTCGTCCCGATCGATTTGGCGAATTTCTTTATGCCTTTCCTCTTTTCCGCGCTGCCCAAGCTCATCAGGCTGCCTCCGACTGATTGGGCCACATGAGACAGCTGTCCGATAGAGGACCTGTGCTTCTCCTTTTTGTTCAAGCTCGTCAAACTGCCCGATTTCACGGTGAATCCTATGCGAACTTCTAGCTGGCCGCGGTCTTTGTTCTTTGTGGATTTTCCTGGAAAGAGGCTTTTGGTAAATGCGACATACGTAATTGATGGTGTATTCTACCTGGTTTGCTTTGCAGAGTGAACCATTTATTTTTGGGCCTTTCGTATACGTCTAAAGTATTTAATGGGATTGATACACGACCTAGGAATTCGTCAATACCGAGATAGTTGTGATGTAAAACGGTTAAAATTATTTCAGCAGTGTTTCCTTGATCGGGTATTGGACTAAAAATAAAAAAAATATAAAAAATTACATTTTTAATGCTTTAAAAAATGGGATACACATATCCCAATAATTATAAGTAGTGATTTTTTATGGACACAATCCATGTTTTTCTGGCTCAATAGACTAATATGAAAAACCATTACTGGAATTAAAAACAAATATAATACTTCCTAAAAGCCAGAATATTTCAATAACAAAATTGCAATGAAATAAGTCACGTACAACCGTATATACGAGTAAGCTTATCTGTTTGTAACTATTCTAAAAATTACCATTATGTTTGTTAATTAGTAGGTAACATAAGGAGATAAGGAGTTGAAAGTTTTCAAAATTAGAAATAACGGACGTGAATATAACCAAAGTAATGTTACTGAAAATGTTTAAAATTATATGCACATGAAACAGAAATATGTAAAATATTTTAATGTGATTAATCACGAAAAATTGTAAATAACGACATTTAAAAAAGAAATTAGTATTGAAATTTTTTTGAATACTGCAGATAATTAGCGTTTTGATTAATATTAACTACAGTAATCAACACAAATTAATAATCGCCGCAATATTTAGTATTTATTGAAATTGACCTTAGCGTTTAATGCCGATGACACCAAATAATAAATATAATATTCTTGATACTGTTTGTTAATGAAAAACAATTTTTTTATTAATAAAATAGCCCTTTACACTTAATTATAATCAAGTTTATATTTTTATATAAATGTAAAAAAATAAAAAAATAATCAATTATAGAATAATAAGATTAATAAGTAGTATATGTATAAATTCAATTTGTAATACATATAAATTCAGTAATGTAACAATGTTAAAAGTTTTGTTGTTGTTGTTGGGTAGGTATATTATACACTTCCTTTTATTATGAGAGTTAAAGTTAAGATAGAATGATTACACCTATTATATTATTTTAATGAATGAAAGAAGAGGATTCAAGTACAAGTACATTTTCAATTGGCTACAAAAGTACTGATGCAAAATATGTTTAGGTACTTTTATATGAGGAATCGAAGCAAAATATTTACCACTTACAGAAAATGTCAAGGTTAATATTTCATATTATTGGAAATTGATTTTGTAAGACTTTTATCTCTTATCAAATTAATGAGTGACTTGTAAACATGTAATTGCTGAATTTTAATACCAAGAATTTTTTTGCCAGAACTGAATGCACATCCTTCAAAATTTTCTATATAAAATTTAACTAATACTTGTGTAAATATCATATATTAATCAGATAAATTTAGAAAAAAAAAATCCAAAGTGAATGACATTGAATTGTAAAAAGATTATCGTATATTTAATAATGATTCATTTGAAAGGTGCAGTTCATAAGCTAGGTAAATAGGTCAATTTGTTACTTACAGTTCACATTCTTCGTGCCATTCAACTTGTTGTCCAGATTTTTGTTTCACCGATGTTTGATATTTCGTTTTTCCCAGAGCAATAGTCACGAAGCAGTCGTTAGTGTTATTTTTGCCTTTTAATAGCAATTTTTCTGCCTTTTGAACTAAAAATAAAGTTGATTTTTAATTGTAATTTTCGAATATAATCTATGAACATTCAATATTTACCAGTTACTTGAACATGGGTGGGCATCCACATCTTTGTCTCCTTACTAATAAATAATTTAGAGAGAATATCCTACTTAAATTAGTACTATTTAATGGCGAAAGAATGTTGCAAATTGCAAAGATTTACCTAGCACACTCAGACGAGATAACAAGTCAACAAGTAGAAAATACGTAACCACAAACACTGATTTGAATATAATTTAAAATTTTACTAATTTACAACCAATATAAATATAAAAAACTATTTAAAACTATTATATCTTTAATCTGACACATTTCTGTTTTCAAATAACTGTGATTATTGTTAACGCAATGACACTTCCTCGAATTTATCTTGCTTTGTTCGTTCATTCAACTCCACTATACTTCAGAGTAACACTCAGTAGATGACACATGACATAAATTAAAAATTACATAACTTTTTTCAAATACATATAATTAATAAACAAACAAAGTAGCTAAAAAAATAAATTACATTAAATTCTGAATATTAATTCTTTTCCAACAATTATAAATAAAATATTACCCCGTTTACAAATAAACTGGTGTACTACCAGTTGCTGTCAATGTCAAGACTGTCATTGTCACTTTCGTCTGTCATAACAAAAAATTTATATCAATTATCAATTGGACCTTTTCCGAAAAGTACCAAGTGGAAACTTTATAGAAAATGCCTAAAAAATTCGCAACGGAAAATACGAAAGCGGTCGCAGCAAGGGATCGAAAGAAGCAGGCCAAAGATGACGCAGCTGTTAAGAAACAAAAAGAAGTAGAGGATGCGTATTGGAAAGACGACGATAAGCAAGTGCAAAAGAAACAACAACGAAAGGTAAGGTAACTTTTTAATCGCCAAAAGAATATTAAACAATGTGATAAATTATGTAGGAGGCGGAGGAGAAGAAGAAGCAAGAGGCGCTTCAACGTAAGGCAGAGGCAAAAGCATTGCTGGAGAGAGAAATGAGCGAAGCCTCTAAGAAAGCAGCAAAAGCTGCACCACCTCCGAAAATTACGAGAGCTCAAATTAGCACTAGAACAGTTCCATCGGCCAAGCCAGATAAAGAAGAGAAAAAAGTTGAAACTCATCTGGATGCTCCATTAGTAGAAAATATCAATAGGCTACAAATTGAAGGAGAGGAAGCTAGGACAGTAGATGAAGCTCTCGTTATATTGGGGTACATTTTCTTAATATTTTTTTCTTTAAGCAAGTATTACATATTTTTACTTTTGTAGCAATAAGGATGATGCAGATAAGCATCCGGAGAAGAGGATGAAAGCTGCGTACACTGCCTATGAAGAACGAAGGCTCAAAGAACTTAAAGAGGAAAATCCATCTCTTAGGTTATCCCAATTAAAGCAAATGATTTTCAAAGAATGGCAAAAGTCACCAGAGAATCCACTCAACCAGCAATAACGCTTTTACTTGTTATACATTTCTAACTTGTTATAGAACTTGCCTCAGATAAATTTCAAATTTACTGACCATTTGGAGAAATCATTCAAATCATGAATGTTGTATTGTTCTTGAATTTTTGTATAAATATTTATTGATATCACGAAGTTGTGACTGATGTACAGAAACAAAGAATGATTAGTAAAAATGATATATTATTCTGTATGTTTTATTAAAAATTGATATGAAAATCGAAGCAGAATAATACTTATGTAGGGCTAGTTTTTCAATTAACCTTTCGCTACTGGCGCAGAGTTTTTAAAAAATACATCAAAACAAAATCATTCAAATGGGCGAAAAACATAAAAATTGATTTTCCAAATAAGTTGAATTAATACTGAAGTGGTTCCAATTAGAGCATACACAGGCGGGCTTATTAATTGAGTGTTCAAGTTTTCAAGAAAACTAAAATTATAAGTACATGCGGATTCAGAGTCCGCGCGCCAGTAGCGGAAGGTTAAGGTCATAATGGCATGTATTTAAATGAAAATACTAGGAATAGTATTAAATTTTTAATCACATAGAAATATATATAAACGCACAAAACATTATTATAATACAATTGTATGTGTGTATATATATACGCAATATACAAGTATAAAATGTTTACGATACTTAGAAATTACAAAAAATGAAAAATATGTTCGTCAACTTTTTATTTATATATTTTTTCTCAGGTACTAAATAAAATATGAATTGATAATTAGTGGTAATCTTGCATCAGTATTGCATACAAGATGGCTGTATATAAAATACGATTATTTAGTAAACGACCAATTTAAAAATATCTTACTTTTGCATCATGAATTGGCACATATTATGGACAGAACGAGGACAACCCTCAAAAATGCCGAAAAAATTAGTATCTGATACATTAAATGGAAGTATAATATTGGACAAATTCCTTATAACCTATGTTATTACTTTAAAGCGTACTCGCCTGAGCATCCTGTCATTATTTTCTATAAATCATCGTCACCTATACATTCGAACGCGTGATTTTCGATGAACTCTCGCCCGTTTTTAAAGGACACGCTGGAAAATTTTTCTTGCAATTTCTTTATCGAAAATGACTCTTGATATTTGGGTTCCGGGACGTCATCCACCTGAAAATATAATCGTTTAAAACAACAATAAGCAGGGTCAACAATCAGTGATAAAGCCTGTCTATTTTCTGACCTCGTTATCTATATTTACATTCTCAATGGATATTCTATGGCTAGAACCGTCTCGCTTCATATAAGACCAATTGCCTTTTACATTAGGCGTCGTCCGTCTTTTGATATCGTTTTTCTTCATGAGCAATTCGTCAACGAGAGATTGTAGGCAAACAGACATTAGTATTGCTTGTTCACTTGATATGGTTATCCACTGTAATTTATCTTTCGACATTAGATATTCAAAAGATAATTCCAATGCTGAAGTCGAGTTCGATCGACTGTTAGCTGGCATCTCTTGCTTATTCTGAAAAACAAGTTCAAAGATTAGTAATATTGAGATTGGATGATAATGAAGGCTTACATGAGTGGCTGTGATTCTCCAACATCTCATTCTAGTCACTTTAAAGCTACCTTCTTTGACAAATTGGCCGCTGCCGATAATTCTCATGCTCAACTCTTGGTCACCAATGGCGATCAGAACTTTCGTTTGGGCTTTGGGATAATCACAGTAACATGGCAAGAATTGCAAAAATCCATAATATTTCAGTTTTTGTGCGAATTCTATGTATTCTTTCTTGGCCAAAGTGACTTGCAAAGCCGTTAGTTTAGACTTGGCATCTTTGTTGGCCAATACCCAGCCTTTTTCGATTTCTGTTACAGCTTGTATATACAATAAATTTAGCGATACTGGATCGTTCATTAGTTCAAAGTCATAAGCCGAATCCCAATAACTGTAAACAACAATTCTAGTTACTGAATAAATGCGTTATTAAATAAATATCGTGTACCTCTTTCTCAATAAAATTTTGTTGGCATCCTTCAGAGATTTGTGAGACATATAAGGCGACTCGAAATCCAATAATTTTCGTAAAATAATTATTTCTCCACTATTATCTTTTTTAACTAGGTACAAAGAGAAATATTGCAAATATTCTAATGGTAAGTTGATATATTTGAAGGCTTTTGCAAGTACCTGTTCAGTCCTATCATAGGTTGACACCCATACGGGTATTTGATAATTGTTCATAGTGTAAATATCTAATGTTATGTCTTGTTTTTTCTCACATGTTGTCTCTTGTTGTGCCGAGAGTAGAAAACCTACTATTAACTCGGATGACACAAGTTTCAAATCCTGACCAACTAAAAATTAAGTACTGTTGAAATATAAAAGCCTCCTTGAAGTCATAGAGCTTTTGAGATACGAGTTGGGGTAAAAATTCGTTATATAGGATGTCGATTTTAGGGGTAAATTTCGTGTCATTCGACGCGTGTTGACGAGATGAATCGAATGGTACCATTCTTAGAAAAATTAATCCCTAAATTTAAAACGAAAAAAAAAGGGTACCCAAAAACACTCAAAATGAACAAAAATGCATTAAAACTTTTAGAAATATTTCAGATAACGCACCTCCTTCACTCTATATACTCCCTACCATACTCCTCCTTCCCGTCACACTACCCTACCCCCTTTTTTATAGAATGGAAAAATATCTTATGGTCCTACCCATACCCAACGACGATCCTACTCCTACCCTAAACCAAATCTACCACTACCCAACGCCGATCCTACTCCTAGCTTAAACCAAATCTACCACTACCATACATCGATCCTACTCTTACCCTAAACCAAATCTACCACTACCCTACACCGATCCCTAAACCAAATCTACCACTACCCTACACCGATCCTACTCCTACCCTAAGGCGATCCTACTTCTATAGACACATCTACAGTTGGCACCTACTGTGCCCACTACCCTAACCCCTACCCTTCCCTGCCTAGAAGGTATTTATTTGAAATATGTCTAGTAGTTTTAATGCATTTTTGTTCTTTATGAGTGCTTTTGGATACCCTTTTATCTTCGTTTTTATCGGTTAATTTTCATTTCCTTGCTCGGAGAATGGTACCATTTGATTCAGATCGTAAAGACGCTTCGAATGACACTAAATTTACCCCTAAAATCGACATCCTATAAAACGAATTTCAGCCCCAGTGATAATACAACATGCAATCAAAGGTGTATAATCAAGGTCTCTCTATTTAGATAATAATTATTGATCAACATTTATAAAAGAAATCCACATTAATATTCAATGGTATTTATTAATATTCAACGAGAATAAGTGAATATGATTATCTATTAATGACACAGGAATGAATGATTCATGATAAAGTATGCATCTTATAAGATTAGGGAGACCGAGATGATTAACTTTGATTTGGGCACTTCCTGTTTAAAACATAGGAACAAAAATATCTTACTTGTTTGTATGTATTTTTCTAGCAAGACTCTCCTCTCTTCCAATTGAGATCCGGTGAGAGGAAGCAATTTTTTAGGAGGAAAACTAGGAACATATTCGTTACCAAATTCTTTCTTCAGTTGCTCATTTAAATTGTGAAGTTGCTTATAACGCACTGTACAATGAAACACTCCGTTTATATGAATATTATATCCCTAGAAAGTAACATGTTTAGTATATTTACAACAAAACAAAATTGTCACATACAATAAAGGTTGACCCATTTCCTTCGTTTAATTCTTGTGTATCCGGAATTGAAAAATGCATTTTTTGTAAAATATTATTCCATTAATTTAAAAACATCAAATTGTGTATAAACATAACAAATAACTCTAAAACATTTAAAAACATCACATCTAACAGAGAAAAATATAACCATTATATTTTCCCATACTGTTGTTGACTTGTTTCTTGTTGACAAAAAAAATGTCAAATCGTAAGGATAACCAGATAGAGATAGGAAATAGAAAACAAACAGAGAATCATCGATTACAATGTTTGACACGTACGTTTTGTTGAATACTTACTTTCCTTTTTTACTAATATGCTTGCTTCGTCCAACATACCTAAATGTCACTGTCACTGTCAACTGTCAGTGTATCTAACGTCCAAAATTTTGAACGTTTTTACAAAATATAAAAAATGGAAAAGACCGAGAATTCAATCATTAAATCTTATTCCAACGCTAAAAACATATCTAGTGAGTAATTAATGTATTCTAACAGCTATCATACAATTCATGATACAATACTTATAATACGATTTCACTAATGTTATTTTTTAACATTTTTTTCTTATCAATTTTTAATTGGCAATCAAAACTCTTTTTTACATTTCAGATTCATTTGAGGAAACAATTACAAGCCTAAAGGAAACAAAAAAGCAATTAGGTGTAAAATTAAATAAAGATGAAATTATCGGTAAGAGCCAGAATAAACCGACATGTATCTATGTGGGGAAGGACGCTGCTAAATTATTAGTAGGCTTTTCTGAAATTGGAAATGAAACATTTCAACAAAGTATAGAGACAAGTGTGCAGGTAAAAAATATATATATTTTACTTCAGACAGACTTATGCAGAATTATTTGTAGGATGTTGATAAAGGTCCAATTTTAGAATCCATACGATGCCTGAAGGATCACATTAAACAGACTGATACATTACTAAGGTACCTTAACATATGTTCAAGAGGAATGGATATAATAAAACAAGCAAAAACTGAGGCTGTTAATGAAGTCGAAAGTAATAATATGTTTTTTAACAAATATTCTTTCTTTGTCAACTTTATGTTTTAGATACATCCATGGTCCCAAGTACACTAAGTGGGTTAAATGATGTGTCCAGTGCCTCGTCAGTTAATTTTAATGATTTTATTAAAGGTCCCAAGAAAGAAACATCTTCTCCCTTACGTTCTCCGTGAAGAAATAATTATTGCTTTTGATATTTTCGATTTGTGTTTGAAGAAAAATAAATTATTCATTTGATTCAGACAACTTTTACAAAAGATTTCTTTTATTTATACAAATTACAATTTTAGTTAAAAATTATTCTTGACTATCATAGTCACATTTGTAATAATATTCTTGTCCTACAAAAAAAAGTGAATTGTAAATTTGTATGAGACATATTAGTAATAAATAAATCTTACATTTGTCATTAGATCTTGAATAGCTAGAACTTTTGTAAGAACTGCTAGAATGACGAGAACTAGATTTAGTAGAACTCTTACTAGTAGAACTTTGACTGGGAGTCGATAACTTCATTTTTTTGTTTGTCTCCTACAAAATAAGTATTTAATTCACATTCATATTACTTAGTAAATAAACTTACTTTGCAGTTCAAACAAATCCAGTCTTCAATTGAGTCATCTGTAACGACAGGTTTATGGCATTCTTGATGATATAACGAATGGCAATCGGAGCATTCTACAAGCCTATTTCTAGCACCTACATCCATTCCACTTAAAAATAATTAACAATTAGTTACATATTCATTTAAATCGTACGGATTACATACTTGCAGATGACACACATCAGGTCCTCTTTTAGAAGGTCCAATTCTAATTCGTTGTCGGAATTTGAACCTTTACTTTCTTCGAATCCAGTTGTAACTAACGATGAAAAATTCTCATCCCTTATAGGCAAACAAGGCTGCACTAAATCCGTATAATCCTTAACAATACCCAATTTACTTTTAATTACTTCTTCCAAGACATATTGCAGAGGGACTGGGTCTCCTCTTCTTAATTTTGAACTAGCGTGTAAGTAGCTTACGCATTTTGTAAAATGAGAATCTATTTCATTTAGCGACATCGTGTTTTAATTCAAATATTTCAATATAAATAATTTTCTTGTTTTGATTTGTTATATTTGTTAGTGTCAAGAATGTCAATTGTCAATAGTATATCTGTCAAACGTTGTTTTTTAATGGCCTCTACCATAGAGAAATGAGAAATCTGTCTACATTACAGAACGATGCACAGCGCAAAATTCGCGAAAACGAGCAAAGGGTGCGACACCTACCGTCAAAATTCTATATCATTTGAATGGGGAAAACAAACCAAGACTAAATACATTAGAGACATACGTACGTCCAGTATTACTTTATTACTTATTGTTTGCTTGATTTATAAAAATGTTTGGTGAAGTTTGTTGTATCAAAATACTTATTTGGACTGTAATATATTGTTTATATTGTTTGTTTTCCCCATTCCACTGACATATACTGCAGCGCCCCCTGTCGGAAAAATCTTCGCGAATTATTTCATGCTTCTTTAGAGCTCATATTTACTTGAGCGTATGCAACCCCCATTACATAGATATATCATGCTTCAATTTTCGCAATTTCCTAGCGGCAATTCGCTGAAGTTTTTTCCAAAATTCAGTTTTTACTGCATACAAATCTCAAAAAATATAAAGAATTTCGTTACCAAATTTTCACAATACGTTTCTATTACCCACAGCTAGGCCATAAAGGAGTTTGGTATTCGTCCGTTAGAAAAAAAACTGAAAAATGTCTACCTTTAAATGCTTGTAATTTCGTTATTTATGCATGGTTCTTCAAAAAAATCCTTTATGGCCTAGAGGAAGGTTCAATCTATCAGTTGCGATTGAGATTATATCCCAAAATTAAGTAAAAATTGAGATTTGTATGCAGTAAAATCATGCTTAATTTCATTGCTGCCAACTGAAATTGGGTTACCAAAACTCAACTCAACGCCCCTCTTAAAATTGAAAATGTAAATAAAGTGAATATTTTATGTAAACAAAATACGGTAGAAAGTGTTACAACTAGCCGGGCACATTTATTTTTAGTTTCAATTTCTTTCTAACGTTATAATGAACTGATTCAAGTAAATATAATATAAATAAAATCATAAAGCGCATTAAAAGTAAGTGAATTTAGGCGATTTTTAGGTTATTTGCTTTAGTAATGTGCTGGAAGATAACTTGCAAAGAAAAGCTTTTTTTAGGCATTAGTTTTGCTTTGCATTGTAACAATAATTCGCAATGGCTTCTTTAATGTACTATAAAATACCACAAGAGGAATGAAGCTTATACTACCTATGGTATGGTATGATTCATGTCTATAGAAATCTTAGATTTGATAATAATTATTATGCATTGTTCTCTGCTTTCTTAATTGTACTTTTTCTCTTAATCTTTCATTGTGTTTGCTGGTATTGATTTTACTCTTGAATTTTAAGCATGTATTGGAAATATTCTGTGATGTGGACATTCATATTATTGGTTTTAATATTCAATGTTGCTATTGTAATATCAAGAAATGATCCTAAGAATGATCCGAGAAGTAATGGTGATCTTGCACTGTGGATAGACGAGAAAACAGTCAAAATGTTCAGTGGTATGTATTTGTTCGTTTGGTCGACAATTTTTATCATCTGATAATATTCTTTTAGGAATGTCGATGGAAATTTACGCTATAGTCAATGGAAACGTTCTGCCGTACATTTTAGATCCGAATTTTGAGAAATACCTGCCTGTTATCCCTTCCGAGGTGACCTACGTAAATTTCACTTGGAAAGCTGGAAACAAGAAATACTACTACCATTTTGACAGGCTTCAATCGTACGATCAAAGCATCCTCGAAGCGCCAGTAATATCCATAAAAACCAAAGGCAGAGTACCAAGGCGTCCTAAAGAATTCAGCATTTTCCTACCTTGCTTAGGAAATAGCTCTGGCATCGCTAAATTCGGCATAGGACTGCTCATCGAAAGCCGAAAAGGAAAACCTTTGAACGGAACACCTTTGAGACTCAAACTGAAAAAAGAATGCGCACAAAGAAGTGAGTTTTGCCGTAAGTTTAATGCAAAACAATAATACATTGCGTTATTATTCAGATCCCGATCCAGAATGCGATAAGAAATGTGCGAATCAAGGACGATGCAACCACGAAAAGATCTGCCAGTGCCCCGAAGGTTACATGGGCCCCTACTGTCGAACTGCTTTGTGCTATCCACAATGCATGAACGGGGGCAACTGCACATCACCTGGAATATGCAGTTGCCCGCCCGGCTTCCAAGGAAGGCACTGCGAAGGAGGTGCTTCAGCAACCCATCAAATTACCATATTAGATTTACAACGTTTCATTTTTCAGGAATTTGCGGTCAAAAATGCCTCAACGGAGGGAAGTGCATACAGAAAGACACATGCGAATGTTCTAAAGGCTACTACGGCCCCCATTGCGAATATTGTAAGTTCTTATGCAATCGTATTATTACACTGATTACTGAGTATTTTTTCAGCTCGATGTATTATACCTTGCTTGAACGGAGGTAAATGTAAAGCTGTGAATAAATGCCGATGCCCGAGGGGCTTCAGGGGCGACCACTGCGAAATCGGCAGAGCGAAACCGGCGAGAAGTAATTGCCAATTGGCTTGCAAGCACGGTACTTGTGTCGATGAAGCTTGTGTGTGCGACCCAGGATGGTACGGCCGATTGTGTCACCATAGTAAGTTATAATGCAATTTATTTTATGAATTTGCTTCGGCAATTCAACGACTTTTGTGTGACTGGTTTGTTAATGTTTTTGAATAGGGCTAATTGGTAGTTGTGCAAATGAGCTTAGGTGGAGATTTTAGTAATATTTTACTGGGTATTATTTTTGATGTTTTGTTTGTTTCGGTTGAGAGTAACATAATTGCATAATGATGCTTATTGTTTTATTTTTTAGTGATTATGTGAGGAGAAGAAATGTGGATTAAGTATTTTAACGTTCTGTGAGTATTTCTCTGACAGTTAATTCTATTATTCTGCTATTTTTTATACATTTTATGTGTTGGTTATCATCAACATAGAAGCTTGTTATTAATAATATTGGGTTATGTTCTACAATTTCATTGTTTGTTTTAATTTTTGTACTTATCCATTGGCGAAACAAGTCGAAATTTTAATACCTTTCGCATTGCATATTGTTTTTCTTTATAAAGTTTATTACAACTGTCAAATCCAAAGTAATTAACGCTAGTATTTTGTGCCAAAATATTTTTGTATACATTTTTACGACTATTTAATTATATATTTTGAATTTCAACTCGTTGAAATTTGATTCAATTTAATAATAAATGTTTCAACAAAAGCGCCTTTTATTTATTTTATCTCATCAGCAACAACAAGTACTTGATTTACTCCTATAAAATGTTCACAAAATAGGAGTTATGCGAGTACATAAAAAAGCTTAATCTAAATTCAGTCGCTTTTTGCGTTTAGACTAGTGAGGACAAATTTTCAGGAAATTACCGATAACACCGTTGAATCGGGTAAAATGTAAAGCGTAAAAGGAAATTCACACCACAAAAATGTCAACTTATCACCTCGCCTTTCAGGCGGGCTTAAATAATTGCGGGAAATTAAGGCTCCTTTCCAACGGCATTAGTTTATCTATTTTTATCCACATTTGGTAATTTCGAAGCGAAAATCTCGCTGGTTCAGCCAGGTCAGTATTGTTTACGTCGCCTGAATAATTTATAGCCATTTGAATTTCAAAATTTTCTAGAAACCGCCGAATTAAATTCCATTGCGCCACACCGTAACTCGAATGTTCAATTATGTTCAAATACGCACCGTAATTACCAATTTTATTGATGTGGGAAAATAATTAAAATTAATTCATTATTGTATAATTATTTTTACGAGGCAATATATTTTTTAAATTAACCACATAGATATGTTGTTTTAGTAGATTACATATACAAGGTGTCCCGCGTAAGGACCGACATCACAGAGCAGGGGCGTGCAGAGGAGCCCAAAATATGTTGTTTAATCGAACTTAACCTAATACAAAGTTACACCCCTGAGAAGTTATAGGCCTTCAAAGTAGCGTTACTAATTTAAAAAAAAATATCTCAGTAATATCAAACTTGCTAATGCTAAGGACATTTAGTTGATAGTTTAGGAGAGATCAATTGATGTATTTTAAAGAGTTGAATAGAGATAATGATCCCTTGATTTTTTTACCTGATGAATGATTTAAAAAATTATTAGTTCATTTCATAGGTAATTCAATTTTAAAACTTTTTTATTCTATTTGTTTTTTTAATTCTTTGTCGTTTTGAAGAAAAACGCTAAAAAATAAAGTCACGTGCATTATCAATGTTACTTAAAATCATCGATTAATTCAAAAGTTATAGCTGTGAAATTAAAAACGTCTAATTTACAAACCGAAAATTTATTTATTTATGTATTATTCAGTAATAACCGACTCAGTAGATATTAAGTCATTTTTTTTAATTTGTAACTCCACTATAGGAAGACCTATAACTTCTAAGGGGTGTAACTTTATATTAAGTTGGGTTAATGTTCCTCTACCGACACGCCACTGCTCTGTGTCAGTTCTTATGCGAGACACCTTGTATAATAAGTATACCAGAAATGTAATTTATAAAAAAAATATACAGGGTGTTTGAGCTCATATCATATCAATTAAGAATTGATTAAGTAGACTAATACATTTTTTAAGTATTTGTATTTGTAATGGCATAAAAGGTACATAAAATGGAAATTTTTTGTTTTTTTTATCATATCGCAATGTATTTGGTAATTAGAAATCTGATGACGCATAGTATTGTTTGCTTCATGTTAAATACATTAATGGCGAAAGATACATACTTAATGAGTGTCAAGCAAAAAAATACAATAAATCTGCAGATATTTATTCAACCCAGGCAATTTTGTTTTCATGCGAGTTCATCCAAACATCCTGTATCATCCAATTAACGGTTCCATCTCGAATTCGAGTATCGCGACTGAGACTGCTATGACCAGCATTAATAATAATACAATAAAATTTAATTATCATCGAGTAGCCGTGAATCAGCGGTCCCGAGAACTTATTTATTTATTTATCCGATTGATAAATTTCGTTTCAATTAGCGGGGTGGCGGGTAGGCGGCGACGTTCGGAATACAATAATTTCTGATTCGTCAAATTCATTCGTACGATCGAACGCGCGGCTAGCCGTTCTACGCGTATGGCTAGATAAACGACCGTGAATCACTTATTCGTGCGAATTGGGGAGGCATTCGTAAACAATTTGTTTTTTTACGTCCGCACTTTGCTGGATATCACCTGATTCGGTAACCTGTTTAGCGTTGCACGTTTATTTTAGATTATTATGTAGCCAAACTGATTATTTGATTATAATCGAGCTGATAAGTAAATAAAAATAAATACAAGTTGGTATTTACTATACGGTATTTACACATAATTAGTGATATTGCATTTAGTTGTAAGTGCAATGTAAATGAGTAAAAATTTTGATAGTAAATTACACTTCGTATTTTTTACTAGTGATTTAGGTGAAAACAAAATATTTCAATTAGAAATAAATTGAGTTGTAAAGTAACACCTATAGGTAATCGAATTAGGTTAAGTAAACAAATGTGAATGTATGTGGAACTACATGATGCAAAAGACTTTGATTTTTTTATGATTATTTTATGAGTTTTCGATGACATTCGTTTCTAATTAAAATTACTTAAAAACGCTCTTAATTGATTGACGAAATTGCTGGTCGTAAATATTAATTTAAAAGCGCTCAGGATCAACTGAACTTGATGTGGAAAAATAATAAATTATGGAAAAATTCGTGAAAATATTCCAAAAAATAAGTAGGTATTCTTTAATTTCGCCACTAACCAAAAATTGGTCTCTTAATCTTATAAATTAATTATAAGTATTTTGACCACTATAGATATAGGTACGCATTCGACTATGGCGTCTTCTGCTACTTCTTTCTATCTGTACGCACCTAAATATTTGAAGCGAATATTATATATTATTAATAGCAGCCGTGTTATTTTAGCATTGTTGTGCTGAAATATGTACATAGTTTAAAAAATTATCAAGACTTATATTTGCTTTCAGATTTCAGATATGGTATGATAGGTTGTCCCAAAAAATTCGCAAGGGGACATGGTTTAACTATGTTAGACTTATGAGACGAAAATATAATAACTTATATCTATCAATCAAAATTGTTTATAGTCTAATTCATAAATGAGGCAGGGTAATTCTCTGTCATCATGATCCTGGCAAACCATTACAGGGTGAACCATCACCCAAGTATAGGTAATAATAGTATAAAATATTATCGGTAACATACAGGGTGGCCCAGAACTCACGCCCCACCGGGAAAGGCCTTACGAAACCGACAATGGAGATGCCAAAACTGCAGCCGAAGACATGAAAAAGTGATTCCTTTGGTAAATAAAGAGATTTAAAATCGACCAATCCCAGTAGCAGTTCACATATGCGAAAATGACGTGAATTAGCTATAAACCAATTTGACATTATTGAAAGATTCTATGTCCTTTTCACATTCAAGGTTAACAAAAGCTGTCAAAATCACCTGCGACTGTTAATCCAGGATTTACTATTTAATGACGATTCAATGATTTATAATAATTTCAAATTGTTACAGCTCAATTAGCTATTGATTCAAAAGTGGTTCAAATCGAATGATCGATTTTTTGTTCGATTTTTAAGTAAATCGTTGATTAATAGTCGCAGGTGATTTTGACAGCTTTTGTTAACCTTGAATGTGAAAAGGACATAGAATCTTTCAATAATGTCAAATTGGTGTATAGCTAATTCATGTCATTTTCGCATATGTGCATGAACTGCTACTGGGATTGGTCGATTTTAAACCTCTTTATTTACCAAAGGAATAACTTTTTCATGTCTTCGGCTGCAGTTTTAGCATCTCCATTGTCGGTTTCATAAGGCCTTTCCCGGTGGGGCGTGAGTTCTGGGCCACCCTGTATATTAATGTTTTTCAATTTTTGTGTAGGTAGCTTCTGATGGTAGGCAGGCTGGAATTTGGCAATTTGATTGATTTTATTATTTATTGCTCTGCCTCATATATGAATAAACTATACGAGTTAGTAAAGAAGTTATAGAATTTTAAAGTTAATAATAAAAAAGCGATTTTGGGCCGGAATGGCGCAACTTTAATCATTAATGATGGAGGCCATGCATATTGAACAGTTTTTATAAATTTACAGAATTCAAATTTTTAAGTTTATAATCTTTAAAATATTAAATGTTTAATTTTTTTCTACAAGTGTTATATGATTAATAAATAGATTATTGTTGAAAATAACTTAATCCGTTAAAAAGCAGGTGTTTGAAAATTTTTTTAAAATTACCTATTAACGTGCTGTGGAAATGTTGATTTCAAAAATCGTATTTGTGCCAAAAAAAGCTTCTATCTCCAAAAATATGGATTTTATAGAATATTGCAGAGTAAAAAATTCTTATAAATAAACCTAGAAATCTAGTTTCGAATTCAAAAATTAGGTGGTATAACATCAAGAGCGAAACAATTATAAGGGCTTTGAGAATGTTCAATATGAGAGGGATCGATAAAATAAAAAAAATTACACAAAAATATGTCACCAAACAGGAATATTCTGTACAAATTATCACGAAAAATAGGTAAGCCATTCTGGCCTAATTTCAAAAATTCTCTTTTATATATTCTTAACTTTAACATCCTGTAACTTCTTTACTAAGCAATTTTGAATATTCGGTGAAATCACCTTATTTTCCTTTCAGAAGTCTGTAGTTAGAAACCTTTTTGCGACACCCTGTATATTAAGGGTTTTTTTGGGGGTTATTCAAGGAAATTCAGGTAACATTTTAGAGCTTTGGGATGTTATTGAATGCCAAAACGATTAAGGTACAAATTAGTAAATAACGAAAAGAATTTGTGGCGCTTGTATACCATTTAGTGCAAGAATACTTTCACCGACATCGCGCACGTACAGCGAAGAAATGCATATTCAAAACGGCCCAACCGATATGTAGGTACTCCACATACGGATGAATCGTGGCGTTTCTGAATGGACCCGCCGACAGAAAACGAAAAGTCATCGACTGTGGTTCAGGTAACCGAGCGAAAGATAAAAGAATAGAGAAGAAGAAGAAGAAAAAAAAGGTAGATAGTATACACGATTACAAGAACCGTATCGACGTATACGTAAACGTCTACGTAGCCGTAGCCGTTCGCTACCTTCTGTTCTGGCTTTCCGAGAACATGGGCAGGCATGGTTCGGCGGTCTCCCATAGGCCGCAGCGGATCGTACGATGCGTACGGCAACCGGCAATTGGTGCACCTGCGGGGGCACGGTACCCGCGGCTCGACGTCGACTTCGACGCTCGGATATTCGCACTCCGATCAGATTAGGACTAGGATGCTTCGCCTACAAAAATCCTAGCACGACACGTGGGTAAATAGTATCGAGTGAAATTCGGCTAGGCGCACGACTAGCGAACCAGAATAATCGGCGAATACGCGGCTCTGTAGGTGAAAGGTGAGGATAAACGAGGGAGAAAAGGCGAACCACCTTTTTCTTTAGCCGAATTTATCGCGCCGACATATACACTTACACTTTGTAATACTGTATAGTATTAATAATAGGCGAAGGACGTTTTGCCGACGGACGCCTGCGCGCTATCCGGGCTATTCTTTTACCCGACGAAGGTGGGCCTTTCCTTTTGCTAGTAAAGCGAGTAGACGAACCGTCCGCTGTGAATTTGCTGGTCGACGAACGGAAAAATCGGTTATGTCTTAAAGGAAACGGAACACGTGCGATACGGACCCTTTCATTGTAAAATGGTGTCGAGATTCAACGCGGTTTCGTCTGTTCTTGCGATTCTAATGTGGGTTTGTGTCAGTGCTTCCAGTGGTAACCAGGATTTTAACTTCGAACAGGGTAGGTTTTGTTACATGTACAATTTTTTCATACGGTCGTATCCCGGTTTTCGGCGATGCGATCGAACTCTTCGTCGTTTACGTGCAACATTTGTTTACTTTCCCTACACATAAGCGCCTAGTTTATTGCTCACCTCTACCTACTGCTTTGCAACGTCAAATCAGGTGATACGAAACCGACTAGTCACAATCACACCACGCCGTTCGTAATTTACCGCTAATTTCGACTATTAATTCCGCGAATTCCTCGCGATTTTCTTCTCTAAATCCATCCATTCGTTGGCTCTTTTAATCCATTTATTCACCTGCATGTCCTTTATCAGCTTTCGTTTCACATAAAACCATATTTACGACTAGTTTTTTAAAAGTATTTCGTTTCTTTTGCATACGACTTTTACTGATTTTTATGTTAAAATTTGGAAATAATTCTTGAGAAAATAGCCTGAATTTTAGCAGTATAACATTAGAAATATTATTAACGTTAATGTTGACTGAAAAATCGCACTATTTCTCATAATTTTCATTCAAAAAAATTACATAACGTTACCATACTACATAACTACTATTTTTAATAAAACAAGGAATATAATTTTTACTTTTTTCCAAACAAATAACTACAAAATTGAATTATTTACACATTTAAATCCAATTACTGCAGTTGTTTACCTCCCATGTATTTTTTTTCTTCAATGTTCAATTATAGTAAGACAATAATAATAACGAAAACGAATACCTTCATAAATTTAAATTATACACATATAAGTACCTATAAATTAGCTTCTGTTCTAATTTATGATTAAATTTGTTGTAAAAATTGAATTATGAAAACCTGCACGGGTTTTTTTAATAAATCTATTTTTAACTCCTTCATTTCTGTTAATTGTTTGAACAAAAATGTTTTAATTGGAATACTCATATACTACGCTAAGTAATTATCCCGATTTGATTACAAATTTTACACACACGTTTTTATTTTCTGAATACGCAGCACGCCAAAATTTTTTCCATTATTCTAAGATTGGAAAAATGTACAGAACACGAATAAATTGCAAATACTCTAAAAATTTATGTTATAGTTTTTAATTTTTTACGTCTTATAATTTATCATACCTAATTATTTCCGCTAATTACTGTTTCTTACATAAACCAATCAATTTAATTCAATTTTTTGCTATAATTACTATTATAAATTAAAAAAATCTATTTAATTCAAATCCAACGCTCTTAATTAATTTTTTTATATTTCCTTTTTTAATGAGCCGAATAATGAACGAAAATCGAAATTTTTCCACTATTCTGTAATAATTCGATGGGGATCAATTAAAATTCTCGAATTAATTAAATTATGCCTAATACATTGAAAATTATTCAATTTCTTCGATACGCAAAAAAGCGATTTTTTTGGCAAATCTAATTCCTAAACTAATTTATTTAAATTAGCGCTTTGTGTTTTGTTATCTTCCTGTCGCTGATTAATCCAGGTTACTTTAAGTTACTTCTTTTAACATCGTAAATTACTTGATAATGCCGAAGTTTTGATGAATGAATTAAATAAGTGTAAAGGTCCATTAATTGCGCTTTAATGGATTCTTATCTTCTGCTAATTTATTTGGATTTTTAATGCTTCTATACTAGCGCACTTAAGCACTTGAGGATCCTAAAAAAAATTAACACGACGAGGAAAGGCCACAAGGAAATTATTTTTTTTATCAAAAAACTGTAGTTTCTACTAAATATTCATAATTCAAGTCTAATTATTTTTTGCCAGTAGGGAAAAACATAATTAGCATTTAATCTACGTATTTCTATATCGTTAATGAAAATTTACAATTGATAACGAGTCTAATTGTTTTCATTTGGAATAATCGCCGAAAAATTAGTTAGTGTAATTTCATTAGTTTATTGAATTCGACATTTCGAAAGATAATTAGTAAGGACTTTTTAATTAAAATAATCACCGTTCGAATTTGATAAAATAGAAATCATTTCCTCACTGATTAATAAACAAAAAGTTTAATGTAGAAATTCTACAAACTAATTCGTTTAAATAATAAAATTCAACATTCTTTGCTGATTAAGTAAATTAAATTCCTTAAAATATTAAACTACCGTCTTTATCCTAAACTTTTATCTTTGCATAAACTATTCAATTACTTAAAAGTTGTAAAAAAAGGAATTTTTGTTATAGTAAATTACTAGATACATTTCTGTTTTTAATATGCATAAATATAAGTAAATTCAAGGAAACTATGTTTTTCTATACAGTTTCATTCAGATTACCCCTTAGATTCCCAACGTATCTATACCTAGTATGTGTAGCCCACTAATTAATTAGTGGAAGTATGCGGACTTGAAGATTACGGTAGAGATTAACGCGATCTATAAATCATTCAAACTGGTGTTTCCTCTAGTTCTGTTTTGATATATTGCGCGATTAAAAAATATTTGATTTCGTTTGATTGACGGCCGAATAACAATAACAGCTATTGGAAATTTTTTGGTCACGAGAATTGTCACATAAATTCCCGTTTTGTAGTCACGCCGATGCACTTTGCATAGGGGATACGTCAAAATTTATTTGAAATTTCCAACACGTAGCTCCATTGAGCTATACCCAGCATTTAGCCAGGATCCCTGCTAGTTATTCGCCGAGCGAAATTTCTCCGTCGAATTTGTATGGTTTGCAATGCTTGCATCAGAATGGAAACTAATGAACTTGTCAAGCTTCGCACAAACACTGATTTCCCTATTTAAAAGGGCGTTTTCAATGAAACTATTGCCGATAATTCCGCATAATTTCCAGATATTTTCGCGCAAAGCTGTAGCTAGGCAACATTAGAGAAAATCGATACTCCGGCACGCAATCACACGCGTTTTCGCCACATGATCTTCATCATCTCCGCAATTTTTATTCATATTAATACTAGCTGAATTCTTCCTTTTGTAATTGCATATAGAAATGGCAGGGGGTTGGCTTGATAGGTTTTTTTTGCATAGTATTCTTGGAAACTATATGGTTTAAAAATAGAGTACAATTTTGTTTGTGTTTTTGCAATTGTATATTAATCAAACAATTATCATATAATGCAGTTGGTATTTCTACAATATTGACATTGAAAGTTACTACGGCTAACTTGTCGAGTATTTATTTACCTTGATTGATTTTTAAATGAAACGTTGTCGTAAAACCCGTCGAGATAAATTCAATACATAGAGTGCTGTGCAGTCGATTTCGAAATTTTCGTAGTCATTACTTATGTAATCAAAATCTTATCTTCGGTCGTATCAATGGATCCGTTAATGAAACAATTGTAATCAATTTCACCAGATAACGGTGTTAATATTAAGATTTCCTCGAATGCAGTGTCGGATTTTTCGATAATGTATAGCCTCTCTTCACAGTGCGTATTCTACGCAGCTGTTTTTACTCGTTCATTAATTTAGATAAGCAAGGCCAGCGTACCGAAAAGGCAATTGAATTTCTCACGTTTATCGTCACATTAACTGACTTAAACTAGTGACCTGGCGTCTACGATATTTATTATTTTAATTGTGGTCTCCCTCGTTCGCTACATGATCACCATACCAGCAAAATTTACCTGTGAAAATAATAATTTCCTCCTATGGTTTGTAATATTCTTCAATTAATGCTTAATTGATAAATATAGACTACTTTTTCCCAACACCCAATTCTTCTTTCATTATTTTTAGATCTTTTTACCGGAAGTATACATAATGTTCCTGTATAAATTATCCTATTTTTTTTTACTTACTGTTCAGTAAGGGATTGATCTATATAATCACTCTTCGAAATTTAGTGAAAAGATTAAACGAAAATGGAGTAAGTTCCAATTATTTATTTAATCTCGCTTTGTTCGGAGAAGCCGTAAAACAAAATTACCTATCCCGGTAATATATCGACTTAATCGAAGAGCTTCGTCGAGGGATATCCGAAATTTAAATTCCGAAAAAGAATCTCCTTCTCGCATTGACGGGCGCAATTTAGGTTCTCGAGTGGTGCAAGTTTTAATTTGAAAAAGTGCAATGGAATTTTATCTAGCGTGAAAGAGAGGAAACGAAATGCATCTGGGTAATGATGGTAAATTTTTTCGGGAATTTTCTGAGATGCGCGAGTTCATAAACTCGAAAAAATCATTGGGTTTCGAGAATTTTAATGCGGAAGATATCGCATTAAAGTGCATTTACGCGACTATGAAATTTAATTATCCCATAAATTATGTAACAATGTCCTCGTAAAATGTGTTCTGATATAAACTGAATTAACAACAGGCCTATGACGAAGGATGTGATCAGGTGATTTTTAACAAGGTTTGATTAATGTTTTTTTTATCATCAATTGTATTCCTTTTTTATGTAGTGACGCTATGAAATGTTTGTGTGTTTTGTCGCATAAATTAACGATTTGAAATTATTTATGTCGATTTGCAATCGCCGAAGATTACATGAGTAAACTCAACGCTGCTAATTTTAAGTATCACCTATTATTGTTGCAAATGGATATTTATTTAGTCAACTATCAATTACGTCTTTTTTATTTAGGCATCTGGCTGTGTAATAAAATCGCATTAAATGAGAGGAAATTCAAAGAGGATATCCGTTTTTCTGTATAAACAATAAGTTACAGGTACCCATATGTAATTCTCGTGGAATTGTAAATTATTAAATAATTCCCCAAATTTAACCAACAATTAACCAAATACAAACTGAAAATAGACGCAAAGTATGATGAACTTATAATTATTCATATATGTATTTCAACTAGCAATTTTTATGAAACCTAATGCAAATAATGTGTTAAATATTTAAAGAATATTTTTATTAAAATAGAGGAATTGTGTAACAATCCCACAATGTAGTCAATACCCAAGTGTTCAAATATCATATATTCATTATTTTAAAAAGCGCAGGTAGAAAATTACAATAGATTTTTTTTGTAAAAAATATATTTGTTAAGATTTACGGTAAAGGTAATGGTATACAGTGATGACAGTGCGGGCATTCTACGTAAACAGGATAAAATCCTGGGGGTGGAGGGATTATGTATAATTCTATATTAGTATAAAAATCTGATCTTACGAATAAACTTCCGAGAAACGCTGAAAGAAAAACTCAATTAAAGTCGAGAAAGATCCAACCCCTGCAATTCATACTGTAATTTTCTCCATCCAAGACTTCTGCATTCACTAAAAGCATGTTCAGACTAACATCAACATAAACTAGTTTTCCTTTAAAGTAGTTATTGAATACAGATTTTATAAGTACTACGTTTCCTATTAAACTTTGAAGGTATTCGTATCTGTTCGCTGTGCTATTTACCCAAGAACATGTATAAGCCATTATATAAAAAAAGGTTTATTGTATAATATAAGTATCGTTTTTGAAGCTTCTCTCATAAAAGTATAAATGACATTTGAAAATTTTGACAAATTTGACAATCGGTTGAATATATTAATCTATTTTCAGATGATGGCTATATCGGACCATGTTCCTTGCATCAATTTCAATGTGCCAATAAGAAATGTATACCCATCTACTTTCTGTGTGATGATGAAAACGATTGTGATGATGGATCCGACGAAGATCCTAGGGAATGCTTGCGTAAGTATACCTGCATAATATTGCTATACTAATTAGAGAATAGTATTTATTTTGGACTAATTTATGAAATTTTTATTGTGGATAAGATTGTCTAATTAATTTTAAACACGGCCCTTTGAGTGCCATTCTAATACGTCATGAACTGGTGATGTTTAATCAACTTTATTTTCATTTTGTATTACTTGGTGCTTAAGGTCAATGTCGCACTATTTTACGTGACGCTCATCTCATAAATTATTTACTTATTAGTATTTATGACTTTTTGTGTTCGTTGATTTTGCAAATAATTTCTTATTGTTAATCAAATGAATATTTTTCGTGTATGTACTATGTAGGCAGATATGTATATTAGTTTGAAAAAAATTGCAAAATTAGCAATTCAAAATGTGTGGGGTGGTAGAAGGATCGATTCACGTATTTCGTGCGTGTGATTTTTTGATTTTCGCATTTTTATGAGAAAAATATCCGATTTTTCAATTGTTGATCCATTTGGCATGAATAATGAGCTCTGCGGTTACGTCTCGGACGAACTTTAATTCAGTACTTGCCAAGAGCTAAAATTAGACCAATTTAAATATAGAATGCCACACCCCAGAAAATAAATCTCTGTGAATTTAAAAATAATCCGGACGATTTTTGGTAAGTAAATAAATATGCGACACACTTTCAAGGTGGATCTTGAACAATATCAAAACACAATATATTTTTTCACGTCAGCCGGGGAATTGAAAAATATTTTCGAATCAAATTTAATAAAAGCACAGACATCGAAATGATTTAAATATGTATACCTGCCTACCTACATTTCAGCTTATATAGAAAATGGTATTTTTACTTTCTTTTTTTCGATTTGATTTCTTGGTTGATTCCGATTCATCAAAAATACCAGACGGTCCAACTCGATTCAAATTATTCATGAACGAGTCAAATTTATTTTTTAACATTATTTTAAAATGAAACAAAATTTAATAGGCGTAATTGACAAGATAAATATTTTGACTTACTTATTTTTCTTGTCAAATGAGATTAAAGCTTCATGTTTAAGTATTTTGAAATACGATTTTTATTTGAATTCGAGGGCGAATGTTGAACTATGCACTTTATTTGTCTTATAGTTTTCAAACGTGTCAGCTATGGGTCAAAATGTTATCAATTGTGGAAATGTGACAGTATATTAGTTGAGATGTATTCTCAAATATTGCCATTTCCTCAAAGAGTGCACATTGTGTTAAGATGAATCTTCTTCTCTTACTGTGTTGCTTCGTTACTTTCCTATATGGTTGTTCGTGTGACTTAGCCGATAACGAAGTAACAGGTTCGATTTATTATTTTCTTACAATTAGTTTAAATACTTGAATTTTAATTGTTTGTACATGCGGTTAGTCAAGTTGAAAAACATTGACGTAAACAAAAGTTATTGCAATTTCGATTGATAAATGATGTTAAATTCATTAAGACGTCAAGGTCGAAAATGGTCCATTTTTTTCCTCATGTAAACACTTCTTTTAAAGCCTGGAAATTCTACATTAATCAATTGCTGCATAGACTTCTACTTATTATATAAGTCATTAATCAAACTTGTTTATTACACATTGTTTCTGCAGTAAGTGGATAATATCGCTATAACAATAATAATGAATCGTCTATTAAAGTTTTCCGCATTCGTTTTGAAACACACTGTATATGCAGTAATAGATACGATAATTATAATAACTGCATAGGTAAATAAATATCCGCTTTAAATTATATTATAATAAAATTTGCATACGTAAATTAGATTATTCTGATGATGGTGCATAGGTATTATCGATTCGCGAAGTCTTCAATAACATTGATAACGAAATTATTACCTAATTGTAATGATATAATGTTTGAAATTCATCTGATTGTCTTATCTTGTAGAGACTGTTATCAGTACAGCAATATTCTAATTGCCTCTTCATTATGTATTAGATATGCGTTTTTATAGACGACGTAAATTTCGAATAAATTATCGTTTTTTATAAAACTTGCAATTAGCAAATTACTGGGTACTAAACAATAATAATAACAATAATAAAAATTAACGATATTCGATGAGCATTTCATTTACTGCATAAAAAAATGGCCTGATAACCAAGGTTACATGCGTATTACATAAAATGTAAATAATAAGTGAAGTATAATACTTTTATAAAACACGAGATATGTAGATTAAAATAAAAACGCATTAGGAAGTTTTGTCTAGGTCAACCGAAATTGACCCAATTAATTACTCACGTTATCGGTTAAAAATAAAACTAAATATCCGTGAATATACGATAAAATTTATATTTATACGCTTTCATCGGAGTGCGTTCTTGAAGCACGTTCGAAATGAATCATAAATGCCGGCTTGATTAAGATTTAGAGCTTTCGTGGATTTAAGCTCGCTTCAAATTCAAAACCGCTTCCTTTCCTACCTTATTTAAATGGTCCGTTGTAATGTAAAATAAAATTCTGATACACATACCGATCGATAGACTTACCTTGCCTTCGGATAGGAAATTTCTCGCGAAAATGTAACTGCAGAGGCCCGATTTAATTAATTTCCTGTATGTATTATAATATTCGATAATTATTTGTCCTTTGAGCGGGTTAATTTGCGGAATACTAAGAATTTAGATTGGAGTGTTTTGGATTTGGGTCTTGATGATATCAAAAGGTATACTTGACTTTGAACCTTACTAAAAAATGCTTTGCTTATATACAATTTCTAATAATTACGTTTATGTATAAACGCAGTATTAAAAAATTGTACTGTAGTTACAGTAATTCAAGACATATTTTGTATGTCGTGTTTTATTGTAATTGTTGTTACTGATAAACTAATCGAATGAAAATAATTGAGCTTAATATTGACCGATTAATGTCAACAGAGGTCGGGTTTATATCGAGGAGAATTAGGCCGACACATAGTTGATTGATGTGCAACAACGAAAACAGTTTAATATTTTCAACTATCTTCGCATGCTTAGTGAAAAAATTGACCTTTAATGGAAACATCAACGGTCTCAAATAGTTAATTGTCGTAAATATTGTTTACAACTTTCTCATCTACGCTGCATTTATGTTCAATAACTGTCGATTGCGTAACGAAAATAACAACAAATTTCCAACCTTCGTTTTAAATTTAATTTTACATCGCTCGACTAATGGTCAATATCAAGGTTTATATTCTTTGTAATTGATTTTGTAGCATTTTTTTTAAAAACAATTGAAGCATTACATAGAAATTATTAATATGTATACAAGAGTGCTCGAAACAACCACAAACTTCGTCATTTTATGAAATACCACAACACAATATTCTCATTACATTGGATGATTTTAAATAAATTCTGAGCAATATCATTCAATCAACATCATATCCACCTTAAACGAATATGATTTGTCGTCAAAAAATTTTAACAATCAATTTCGTTGATACGAAGATCAATTTGTTTTACTATTTTAATTGTATTGTTTATTCGCTTTGAAGCATTCGCAAAATTTATTAACTTCTATTCCGCTTCATTTATTCGACGTCATAAATGGTATTTTTTAGTTTAACGTATAGTTTGTCGACTTCTGAACGGTTTTCTGATTAATTAGGCAGTTATTAAAGTGGATCGTTTTTACATATGGATATTAGTAAAGGATCACAATTGCCTTGACACCCATAAAAACTAATTGTACAATAATAATAAATTGCTTTATCCTTCGAGTATAAACTACACTTACAAGCTAGTTAATTTAAAGTAAAAAATCCAGAATTTCCAATAATGCTTGATTGACTTAGTTGTTAGTAAAATAAAAAATTTAAAGGCCGAGTCAGTTGAAGCTTCATGTCAATACATCTGGGAAATGCAGGGGAAACGCGGATATAACAAAGCTTACGGGTTTATTACTTGGAGATAAAGACCTCCATCGGCTCTACCTCAATTTATTTTCCGATATAGGTATGCTCGGTTGTATCATCGCTGCCGTCGAATTGAACACTTTCATTTTATACTCTACTGCTTTTAAATTTCCGCACAAAGAAAATCCCAACAGCAAAAATCGATAGGCAACAATGCCGGACCATCCGCATATCGCCGGTGGCTGCAGTTTAATGATTCCTAAACTCCGGAGTTTTATTTACCTGTAAATGAACATTTTCGAGCAAACTGTGTTTTAATTAACACGTCGGGAATTTAGCATTGAAAAGGTGATTTTGTAATTCGTCGTAGAGTAATGTCGTCAGTGGGCACGCCGTCATACGTGCACTTACGTAGGGGTTTTGGACGTTTCCTGAACATATGTTGATTACATTTGGTTGCCAAGTAGACACGCGAAAATTCACATTTTTTTTTCATTCGTTTCCTGAAAAAATGTTTGTTTTTTTGAACTTTAGACCCATTCTTATTCCAATTGAAAACCGAGTGGGTAACACTAAAAATAATTCCAATTTATTTTCCTTCAATTTTAATACGCAGTATATTAAAAAAACAAAATAGTTCCTACTCGATTTTTTTTTAAATAGAATTTTTTAAGCCCTAGCTGTTTTCAAAAAATGATGACGTATTTTATTAAATCCATTAATACTATTATCGATCATTTCAAGCAAGTAAAAGATAAACCTTTAACGATGATTAATTACATCAGCCCATGATTGAAAAGATTATTAATATATTAACTTTAAATATCGCATTTAAAAATTTTTGGCGCCGTAATAAATCGAACAAATACAATCCCGACTTTTCTTCCTGTTCTATAATTAATCACAATAAGATAACAGTTTTAACGTTTCGTAAATCGTATGTAGCGCTCGTAAAAAATCTATTAACAACTCATTTCGTTGATTAAATTATTACTTCAAAGAAACGTTATCGAACACATGTTCAATATTACGCATTGATGACGTTTTGATTGACTGTTAAACTTCCTAATTTTAAAGCGTTTTCCGAACTATATGATATGGGAGAAAGTGGGTCAGGATGCAATTAGCTCATTTCATCCTCTGGGCGAATAAATTGATAAAGCAGTTTGTGATCATTCTATAAAAATAGCCGGTGATACTGACCTACTCATACGTTGATTCCTTTTTTATATTAATAGTTTATTATTCAAGTTGGAGGTTGTACGCATTCAACGGTTTCATACATTCGGACAAGATACTCGTATTTTTAATACCCACATTACCGAACACTGTTTGCGCCTATTATGTCACAAGTGTAAAGTTTCGAGCAGTGACGTGTCTAGACTTCAAAGACAGGAAGTCAAAACATGACCAGCACAATTCGAATTTACTGAAGAATAATAATGCTCTTCGTGCTGTTTACAAACGACAAATTACTTGATACAGCTGTTCCAAAACTGTTATCGAGACAAAACAATAAATTGCTGATAATAATAATAATACTTATTTAACCAAATTTATAGGGTATTAATGATAAGTAAACTTAATGATAGTAAGCTTTGTTGTGTATGTAATACGCATATATGTAATACAGGGTGCGGCAAAAGTCAGTTCCCCGATTTACACGAAAAATAAAAAGGAAAAAAAAGACAAAAGTTGCCAAAGCCGCACATAATGCACATTTGTGTGTATTTTCTGTATTCTCGATTTCTGGAGAGCGGGAACTGACTTTTGCCGCGCCCTATATATCTCTTTGCAACCTCATGTATACCAAAAGCAATGACGTATTTACTCAACGAGAGCTCTTATTGGTTGGTAATACGATTGAGTAAAAATCGAGCACTGTGATTGGCTAGATACAGTGTCACTGTCAACAATTACAATTTTGTATAGTGTACAAAAAAAAGTTTGGGAACCTCTGTTTCAGTGATTACCTGCTGAATAAAAATTACATACAAACAAGTTATAAATTTTTAAGCAATCCTGTTTCGAGTTAACACGCCACATGTTTCTAACGTTATAAATTTAACGGTTAAGGCGCTTTATTAGAAGAAAAGTCGCGATTTTATTCGGCCATTCCGTTTATTGCGTTGAACAACACATGCCAGTAGCCTCATCAATTATTTTTTATTGCAGGTAACGTGACGTGCTCAAAGAACGAATTCAAGTGCAACAGCGGTCGATGTATACCAGGCGAGTGGCAATGTGATAACGAAAAAGACTGTAACGACGGTAGTGATGAAAATGAACTAGTATGCCGTAAGTTTATCATTACCGCTGAATGATTGTGTACTAAACGTTTTGTTTGTTTTGCAGAAAAAAAAGTCTGTAACTTAGACGAATTTACCTGTAGATCTGTACCTGGCGAGTGCGTGCCGCTCACTTGGATGTGCGACGGCAATCCCGACTGTTCGGATGGCAGCGACGAAAAATCCTGCAGTAAGTATTGAATACCAAATCGAGCCTAACCAGATTGTAGTTTGCCTTTCATACGTTATGTCATACGTCAAATTCTAAACCTGTAATTTTTAACAATGACGTCACTATTGAATTATAGAATTCTTATTGGCGAATTGAGTGGGAACCGCGCACTGTGATTTGCTATAATCAGTGACTTCACTGTCAATAATTTCAGTTTGTGCGCATAGATTACCCCGTTTACATGCGGGATCGAAGCCGGCTTGGATCCGGCTTGGATCCGGCTTGGATCCCAGATCGATCCTGAGGAAACACTAAACACGGATCGAGTTGATTACTTGACGAAGAAAAAGATATCTCTAGTTAATCCCGATTCGATCACTGGATCCCGCATGTAAACGGGGTAGATGACAGGAGTAACAAGTTGCCCATAGTCCCTAGATACATTAATGGCCGGTTTATCAATTGTGGGATAACTCGCTGGGTTAGCCATCTCTGGGTCACCTCTAACTCTGGGCTAAATTACGAGTTAAGGAGAAAGTGTTTATCCAATCTTTTTAACCCAGGTCTGGCAAACTCACGAAATGCTGAGAGGTTGCCAATACAATTCATCCGTTGCGACTTTGGCAACGTTGTATTTTGTGCATTTTTGACATTTCTTGACTATTATTAAACAGTTGATATTTTGACATTAATATGGCGGAGAGGAGAGATGTAAATTTTTTTGAACCAGCAGTAAAAATACTCATAAAACTTTGTAATAAGCACAAACACAGTATTACACTGTTTTCAAACGAATTTTGTAATTTTGTAGGGGCCTTACAATCGGGCCCCGCTGATGATCTACAAATTCTAGGACGTCTTGGTCATCATCCAACCTTGGTTAAGATAACCCAGGAGTATACCTCGAGTTAACAGATGACCCGCGATGGAAAAAACACTTACAGTTTAACCCAGGGTTATCTTTTACTGGAGGGCTAACCCTCATTGATATACCGGCATTAGGTATAGCGCAATCGTCCGCCATGTTTGGGATTTTTTAAGCGGGAAATTCAAAAATTACATAAAAAGAACCGGAGCATAATGGCGAATCGGACATTAAGGCCCGGTTCTAGATGCGTAGTTGAACTGGTTCTGCGTTGAACAGAGTTTAATTACAAATTTGACAAATTTGTCTATTGACAAACAGAATAAATTGTCAAAATAAAATGTCAAACGGCAGCCATGTCTGGGATTTCTACATCAATCTTTTTCTACCTTATTGATTGCGCTACTTAACGTATCTAGTATTTAGGGACTTTAGTAATCGAACGACTGAATAGTCTGAGGCCTAAATGGTAATGTAATTTTCGTGATTCCAGATGAAACGTGTAGATCAGACGAATTTACGTGCAAGAAAGGCAATTGCATACAAAAAAGATGGGTCTGCGACTTGGACAATGATTGCGGCGACAACTCCGACGAAGAAAATTGCCCTGACATAACTTGCGACAATGAGTTCCAGTGCTCCCCTAAGATGTGCATCGCTGCTAAATGGAGATGCGATGGGGAGTACGATTGCTCCAACGGAAAAGACGAAGAGGTAACGTATAAACAAAACTTTCGCAATGAAAAAAAATATTAAATTACATTTGCGACGCAGGATTGTCCAACGCCGGTGCAAAAAACCATCGTGCCGATCTGCCGGACCGACGAGTTCGAATGCGCCGATAAAATCACCTGCGTTCACAAAGCCTGGCTATGCGACGGTTCCAAAGACTGCCCGGACGGTTCCGACGAAGCTCCGGACAACTGCCTGAACGTCACCTGCCGAGTGGACCAGTTCCAATGCCGGGACAAGTCCTGCATTTCCGGCCACCTCCACTGCGACGGCAACCGGAACTGCCCTGATGGCAGCGATGAGATCAACTGCGGTAAGAATCTTCACTAGCTCTTTGACACGACTCTTTGGAGCGCAGGAATAAGATGAAGGAAATGTTCATTTTGCAGAATTGCCCGCTCCTAAATGCGACCCGAAAACGCACTTCGACTGCGGCGGCGGCCAATGCATCCGCTTCACGCAGGTGTGCGACGGCCGGCAGGACTGCCCCAACTGGGAAGACGAGCCCAAGGACAAATGCGGCGTCAACGAATGCAGCCTCAACAACGGCGGCTGCTCGCAGAAGTGCGTCGACACTCCCGCTTCCTACTACTGCGACTGCGAGCCCGGCTACAAGCTCGTGGGAAACAAAACTTGCAAAGGTACGCCATCGCATTCGATCTGCTTCGTGTCTTACTTAAAGTTCATTGCGTTGTTCCAGACATAAACGAATGCGAAATACCCGGAAAATGTTCCCAATTGTGCATCAACGATAAGGGAGGGTTCAAGTGCCAGTGCGAAACCGGCTACATGAGAGATCCCCGGGACCTGACCAAATGCAAGGCCATCGAAGGGCACGCGTCGCTGTTGTTCGCTCGCAGGAAAGATATTCGCAAGATATCCCTGGATCACCACGAGATGACGAGCATCGTAAACGAGACCAAGTCGGCGACGGCGTTGGACTTCGTCTTCCGCACGGGCATGATCTTCTGGGGCGACATCATCGACAAGAAGATATACAAAGCTCCTATAGACGAGGGTAACGAGAAGACGACTGTTATTACAAATGACGTTACGACTTCAGACGGCTTGGCTGTTGATTGGATATACAATCACATATACTGGACTGACTCCGCCAAGAACACCATCGAGCTGGCTAATTTCGATGGTAAAATGAAGAAAGTACTGGTGCGAGACGGTCTGGAGGAACCCAGGGCGATCGCGCTCAATCCGATGGAAGGGTGGCTCTTCTGGACTGATTGGGGCAAGGAGCCGAAGATCGAGCGCGCCGGCATGGACGGATCCCATCGGCAAAGCATCGTTACCTTCGACGTGATATGGCCCAACGGTCTAACTCTTGATCTGGTCAAGAGGAAAGTCTATTGGGTCGATGCGAAGTTGAATTCCATCTCGTCTTGCGATTACAACGGCAGAAATCGCAGGCTCATTTTGTTCTCCACCGACGTTTTGCGACACCCGTTCTCCATAACTACCTTCGAAGATTGGGTGTACTGGACCGATTGGGACAAAGCGGCTGTCTTCAAAGCTAACAAATTTACTGGCAAAGACGTCCAACCCGTGACGGCTACGGAAATGGTAAGCCAATCGAATTGGCTCATGTCAAAAGCTAATTTCGAATTATTTCAGATCCAAAATCCGATGGTTATTCACGTGTACCACCCTTACCGGCAACCTGATGGTGAAAATCATTGTCAAGCAGTCAACGGTCATTGTTCGCACTTGTGTCTACCGGCACCTCAGATAAATGAAAACTCTCCTAAGATTTCCTGCGCGTGTCCGGAATCGTTGAGGATGATGAAAGATGGTCTCACCTGCGTTCAGGATGGTAAGTTTTCTTTCAGGTTTTATTTTGGATCAAGAAATCATCTTTGTTCCATCACCATCATCATCATCATCACCATACAGGAAAATTGTATATTTATTTAGAATGAATAGGCTATATTTACCGATGCGACATTGTCATAATAGAGTATTTGGTTATTGATTTATGACGCAACGGTAAAGATTTGTTATGTTTACTGTAGATAAACATTTTTAGGTATATTTCCAAATGTTACTTACTGTTTATAGTAGTTAGTAATTTATATTAACATCAATGGTTTAACATTCTGTATGGCTCATTATTAAGAGGATTTGTTTTGCTTAATTTTCATATAAACGTTCATCACATGAATGTTTATATTAAAATGAGAGAGTAGATGTTCTGCATGTTAGCACTCCATTTTGATTTTAATATTTTTTTTATTTTCATTATTTTGAAGCACTTTTTTTTATTTATTAACAGAAAACTTTACAACAACTGCTTCGAATACCGTGATAATTCCCGAAATAACCACAGTTAGTGTTGACTTGAACCAGGAGAGTAAGTATGAAAATATTACACCTTGTTTAGTGAGGATTGTTTATTTTCATTGATTTATTTAATGAATTTACTGATTAAATTGAAACGTTTAGTTGTCTCTGAATTTCAATCAATTTTTCGTTAAAATCATACGAATTCAGCATTATTTTCCTGGTAAATTTAATTTTGTGAAATTGATAGATTCATTTGTTAATGAAATTGTTTTGAGTTGTACAAATTTGATATTAATTAATTAACACGGTTTTTTTAACTTTATTTGAGCTTTTTAACCAATAGTTTTGTACATTTTTCTTTTGCATTTTGTTGATTTGCTTTTTTTATTTTAATTTATAGACCTTACAACTACCTCGTTTAATGTGAATGCCGAATTAACCACAATGTCTGTAGAAACAATATTTAAGAGTAAGTAATATTAATATTAGCATATATCTTATTGGTGTGGTTTTCAATCTAACGAAATCTAATCTGATAAACTTGGTGTTAGAATAAATTTATTCATCTCCAATACAACATTCTATAAAATGATGATAAAATGTAGTGATGAAAATTTTCTTGTAACATATTTATTGATGTTTGTTTCTTTAAAGGTACATCAAACAAGTCGCATCCTAATTCATCAGACTCCGATGGTGCTCCTAATGGTGTTATAGCAGGCATCACAATCGTGATTTTCTTCACATTGACCTCCCTTATCGGATTGGTGAGTTGTGATGAATTTTGTTGCTAATAGAGCGCTAATTTTTCGTTATTTTCAGTTCGTGTATTACACCCCACAAGCACATAATAAGTCGCAACATGACCTCCATGAATTTCGACAACCCAGTGTATCGGAAAACGACGGAAGATCAGTTTTCTTTGGAAAAGAACCACTTCCAACCTCACACCCGGCCGTATTTGAGTACCGTGGGAGAAGAGGTAAGGGCTCTAACATTGGATTATAGTAATATGATGGCGAGATAATCAGTTCGCCGGGATTTGAATGAACGGTGTAATGTTTAAAAAAGCACAAGTTTAAAATTTTTGAATGTAATCAATGTAAATAATTTACATCATACGCTATTTTGTCAATTTAAAATTATCCCTAAATCTTGAGAACATTCGATTTCGTTGCTTTTATTTCCGGAAACATATCAGGAAAATCGTAAAATCGAAATTTGTAACAATGCTCAAGAAAGTATTCTTTGTTCTGTTTGATCATGCGGTAGTTTTAAATTGAAATACTCCATTAAAAGGATTGTGTTCTTCCGATCAAAAGAAAGCTCATATTTTTAATTTCATTCATTAGACTTAATAGAAATTCACAAATTTTGATAACATTTTTTACCAATTTAAAAATGTCTGCAGGTAATTTAATGCTCATGGAAAGTTAGTAATTGAAAATTCATTTTCAGTATCGAATTTTCATTTACTTTTTCGACAGTAAAATGACCGAAAATTTATAATCAAATTTATAGTCGTAAAGATTGCACTTTTCAAAAATGATAGATACATTCGTTAGATTTGCTGAATATTATTTTTGCTCAAATAGGGTACCTTGTGTATAGTATAAACATTGAAAATCAAACCCTTTTTGATATCTTGAATATAATATATTTGTAATTAATATTTTTTAATTTATTAATTACTTAGGTATTATAATCATTAGTATGCGATTGGGAGGGTTAACATTGCAAGAAAATATTAAGAATTTTTTATAATGATCTCTATAACAATGTAGCGTAAATTATGTGTACATTAATATGTTTAATGTTATACTAATTTTTCCTGTATAAACTAAGGCAATAAGGCTTTAACAGGAATAATATGAAAGTATAGAATATGTCCATCAGGAGCTGAAAATATTGGTTGTCACATTGATTGGCTTTATTAACTTTATATATAATTAATATCAACTCATAGGCACTCAATGTGATCAGTAATTTTTTAAAGAAAATACCGATATCTCTCTAATAACTAAGAGTGAATTTTTGCAAAAATAAGCCATTTCATTTAAAAAAAAGTAGTTGTACGGTGTATGTTTAATGTTGATATTCCAGTTTTTCCAATACATAATACATTACTTTTACGAATTATATAAATATTTGAGATGTTACATTTTACTCTATTATGTAAATTATATCTCCTGTCCATTCAGCATTAGCTTCATATTGGATTGCAATCATATTTTTGTAATCAATTTATAGAATTAAAAACAAGCTGTGCCAAACATAATTTAGCCAATGACGTATAAGCTCTTACTAATGGTTTTAAATGTCACTTTAGAATTAACTGTGAATGTATCGTTTTACTTGATTCCAGTAATTTATTGCTGTTTTAAAGTTTAAAATAAGTTTGTTAGAAAGAAATTATCAAGTGTTTATTCATGAATGCAATTCTAACTAAAGTTTACGCGGGCGTTTGTACTAAATATCTTTTTATAAGGGTTACTTGAGATACCCTTTTTATTGCTTTATTTATCTTAGATTTATTGAAATGTATTAGAATTGTAAGGGTTGTTTAAATTGTCTTTGTATGCTGGAAGATTGCTCTACTCACTTTTTCACTTTGTTTCACGCATTCTTATTATCGCAAAATGTGGTAAGTATTCATTAAGAATGAATAAAGCTCATTAGGTTTATACAAAATTGAGTAAAGCTCTGTAATGTATTTGCGTTTTAGCGATAAATTTTTGAGAGAAAAATGTGAATTTTACAGAGTTTTATTATTGTTTTAATTTGACTTGTTAATTAATATTTTTTTTTTGTTTTCAGGCGTCGGAGCCTCTGACAAAAATTTACATAACGGATCCAGTTTAAGCGATGATGCGGCGGATGATCGGAGTATTCCTTGTTTCCCAAAGACCAACTATAGGCATTTTTCTTCAAACCTCTAGTTTTTTTATATACCGAAGACTGACTCAATGACATAGTTCTTAAAGAATACTCATTGATGTAGGGAGACTTGCGAGATTGCCAGAGATTTATTTATGTTCGAAGTTTATATTTTTTAAACGTTGTTGGAACTTCGAAGGCAACCGTGCAAGGAGATTAGGGTCTTGGAGCGTATTTTTATTATAATTTGCCGCGCGCAACGATTATAATAATCATGCTGGCATCTAATTTTCACTGTACCAAAGCGCATGCCGAGATGCAGGGTCGAAGCTCTTGTTCGGAGGTTTATCTAGTCTAAATCATAAATTTAATTCGAATATGTCCGTGTAAGGTGTCGTTTTGCAGTATACAAAGACTTTATGCTCACTGATCGGGTAGTTCGCTAACCAGCGTCGGCGCCGCGGGGAAGGCGCCAGAGATTATGGCGAAATTTGCCGAATTTCGTTCGAATTAGCAATTCACAATGTTGTTTTTAGCGCTCGTTTTAGAGCGGGTTCAAGTGTATACAGGGTCGTTCGAAAAACAAGTACAAACAAAGCCTCGCGATCGAATATTTAGAACGAATTGTTGCGGTTAACCGCCCCAGGCTGGGGTTTAAATAGGTTGTTTAATTTTCGTGAAATCGTGAGGTCTCAGAAAACCGGAAGATTTTTGCTTTCAGAGGGAACTTGTTAATAACAATTTGGAGGATTTTGAAATATAAAGTTAATTCCAGTGCAATATGTTAATAAACGGTTTATGATATTAGAGTAACAAATTAGTGCAAAAGTCTTCCTTATAGCTCAATTATGATTCGTTTGATTATTTATCTTAAATAAGTATTGTAAATGTCGCTGTTCTGTAAATGTACCGCTAGCGCGATTCGAACTGTCCTGAGACTTTGAACAGCCTACGTGCAATCGTTTTTGTAATTTAGTAAAATTGAATTAAACCAGAGTTGTTTTTTTAATTAGTAAAATAATTTATTGTACTATTTGCTTTAAGATAGAAATGCCATTTAATGTGATTTTAGCTTAACGTTTTAATTCGTTTAGTTGTAAATAATTTTTTTTGTGATTTTCAATCTTGTATATGAATTTTTTATATTATTCCTTAAATTGTTATTTTGTATATATTGTAACGTAGGCAATTTTCTGTATATTGTTAATTTTAGTTTAATGTTACTTTGAACATCCCATTATTTTTGTACAAGTTAGAGAAGAATCAAAATCTAATGAAATTGTATAATTTTTATTGGTGCATTGTGTCTTACCGAACTGTCAAACTCGAAAAAAGTACCTCCAATTTTTTAAATCTAATCATTTGTACATAAAATTATTTATTATATTTATTTATAATTTATTGCTAGTAGAAAAGTTTGGCACTAATATTATTTTAAATCGTAAGTAGTCAATTATATTATTTATAGAGCTATTTGATAGCGAGGTTTGACAGACATGACACATTTTGCATTCAATATGAATGTCTCTGAGATACATAATACTAGCTCTAATATTCTGTGATTCCTTTAATTATAATTACATTAATAGGTAATGTTTTTACTGAGTTTTTTTAATTATTTATCCTATTTATCTTGGTTATTTTGTTTGTATATTAATTGTATCAATATAAGTAAAGAATGCATTTTTGTGTTTAATTTCATCATTTACCTATCCAATATAAGTGATAAAATGATTTTACATAATGTGTCATACGCCATTTAATTCAATTATAATTATAATGGTTGTCGCAAAAAGGTCGCAAGGGGACGACATGGCTGAAATACAGACTTGGAGACGAAAATAAGACGATTTAACCCTAACTTATCTATATCCAAAAGTGTTTAGTAAAGAAGTTACAGGTTGTTAAAGAATAAAAAACAGATTTTTGGTTATTAGGCCAGAATGGATTAACTCTTTTTCGTAAAAATGTGTACAGAACATCTCTATTTGGTGACATATTTTTGGGTAGGGATATCATTTTAGAGAAATTTTAACTTATTTGACTTGATATCTTAAAATTGTGTTATGAAATGTTTTTTTATTAATAATAACGTGCTGAAAATGTTTATTTAAAAAATTGTATGAATGCCAAAAAAGAAATTTATCTACAAAAACATAGATTTTATAGAAAATTATAAGGAATAAAATATCTTTATAAATCAACTAATAAATCTAGTTTCAATTAATAAATTAGGTGAATAATAAGAACGGAACAATTAGGGTTAAATCGGTTAAATCGGAGAGGGGCAGATACTTAAAAAATTCACAAACATGTGTTACAAAACCGATATATTAGGGTAAAGTACGGATAGATGCCCCTTGGGATGGTGCCCCGATCTCCAAAACCAACATTTCCAAAATCGCAACAAAAATTTTATAAACTAAATAAGAAGTGTCTGTCCATATATCTTAATGGTCCGTAGGCTGTTTTGCAAACGCAATAAATGCTTCAAACTTTCAAAACCAAGTATATATAGCTGCATAACTTTTGAAGTAGTAAAAAATTACACTCTAATTTTTTTATTATATTTTTTTTTTATTTTTTTATTATTTTTTATTTTTTTATTTTTATTGGTTTATTAAGTACACACCTATGTGCTAATAGTTGCACTTTTTTATTTAGTTTATTTAAATAATAAAAGGGCATCTATCCGTACCAAAAAGGATAGTTACCCCGATTTTTGGACGGATAGATGCCCCTAAGAAAATACATATAGGTACTATGATGCATTATTATGTCTTACATGAAATTTATTGGTTTTTAGTTGATATTTGTTGATTTTTTGGATATTTTGGATATTTTTTGGTAATTACTACTTTAATGTTTTGCTATATATGATTTTACTAGTTAAAAATTTAAAATTAAATTTTGATATTTTTTTAACAAATACGTTTAATTATGGTTATTCACGGATTCTTAGGATTATCATCTAAAGATTATAAATCAAACATATTAAAACTATGTATTTTACATATTTTAGTCCATGGGGCATAAATCTTACACTAAGTGCATCTATCCCCCTTAGCATTTTCATGGTGGGGCATCTATCCGTACTGATAGGCATCTATCCTCCAATAAATGGTTTTGCAAAAACTCATTTTTTTCAAAATCAGTGATTGTTAGGTCAATGAAAACAAATCATAATGTTGCAAAAAGGATTAAACTAGCTATATGCGGAGGAATAATTATTGATAAATTAATAGTTTCAAAATTATGAGGCGATTTCAAAAAGTGGGGCATCTATCCGTGCTTTACCCTATTCTGTACAAATTTTCACGAAAAAAAGGTAAGCCATTCTTGTTCAATATCAAAAAATCTCTTTTTTATTCTTAAATTTAACATCTTTATTGAATCAACTTCTTTATTAAATACTTTCGGATGCGGTATAAGGTAAGTTAAATTGTATAGGTACTTGTAAATTAAACTTGGTATGGTATAGCAAAAATATTTGATTACATATTTTGTAGTAAAATCAAGTAAGCATAAGTAAAAAAAGAGAACAAAAGTAGATGAAAAATGTCTTTTCACATCAAAATATGAATATGTCGTAGTCTTATAGTGAAATCTTATTGTTAGTCTTTTCGTGAAAAGCCTAGGCATTTCATGAATAAATGCCGGCATAGTGTCGAGAAATATTATTACACTATCTGCCGCGGCTTTTCACAAAATACCGAATACTTACCGTCATATTGTGAATTAATAATCTTTACACGATCTGCCTTATTTTAGAAGTTTTGTGAAGAAACTGTGCATTACTTTGATTCATATTTAGCCCGTTCATGTTTGGAGAAATAATTCGAAATATCTAGAAATCATGTCAGAAAAAGAGGAAAAGGGGACTGCGTTTTAGTTAACATTAAGAAAGTTGATCGTGGCCCAGGGGACCCACTTAACATTATTTGTGCCATAACTGATATTAAAAACAGTGCAATGTACCAGGTGGGAACAACTAACGGAATAATAAAATCTTGGTTTAGCAGACCAGATCTAAAAAAAGCTACATCGGCCTTTGTTACATTGGGACAAATATGTAAAAGCAAATTTATTTCATTACGGGAAGCTGTTTCTCTTCAATCCTTATATAAAGGTCAGGGGCAGTTTGAATGCATATCTTACAAATGGGTAGAAAATGTTTTGTATTTTATTTCTTTTTTTAGCTTGACTGCTTGTTTTGTATTTATCTAATATATTTTATATATTACTAGCTTTTGCCCGCGGCTTCGCTCGCGCAGAAAACCTACCTATAAAGGAAGTACCTAATGGTTAAGACTATTTATTTCTAAGTTTCTAAGTCTTCTAAGTCGAAATCTCTAAGTTTTATTTTTGTGAGGTTTTGAAAAATTGTGATAAATGAAATTATAGCGCAGCGATGCAAGAATTATCGAATTTTGGGGAAAATTATGGTACAAATTGCAGTAAGTATAGGTACTCCAGCACAAATAAAACACTAATTCAAATTAATGTTATAATGATGTATTTGAAATTTGAAAACTTATAATTACTTATTTTTTTATTGGAGTACACCTAAGAAGGTTCGAATTGAATAGTCACCCCATAGTTGTGAAACGGGAGTTCAGAGTTTGTATTGAGAAACAACTTAATTAATTTTGTCATTGCCGTCTTAGACTTCGAAATAACTGCCATTTTCACAATCAACGTCCCAAAAAACCTAAATAATGACACCCATCTCGATTATTAGGTTTATTTACCCCATTTCACCCCCTAAGGGGTTGATTTTCAGAAAATCACGAAAGACGTATTTGCTTATTTATTTTTGGGAATACTCCTACGAAGTTTCGAATCGAAATGTCTATTTAATATTGTTTCGCCATAAAAATTGTGAACCACCATTTTACCCCTTTAGGGGTTGAATTTCGAAATATCATTACTTGTATACCTCATAAAGGGAAACTCTGTGCAAAAATTCAGCTTTTTAGCTCCAAGGGTTTGGCTGGGCGTTGATGAGTGAGTCATCAGGACTTGTCTTTTTATACAGGGTGTTATTTAATAACATGCTAATACTTAAGGGGGTAATTCTTGGACCCATTTTAAGAAAAAAACTTTATATAAACCTATGTCCTAAACTTCTTAACTTTTGAGATACGGGATATTAAAGTTTAAAAAAAAAACAATTTTTTACTGTCATTTTCGGACGGGTTCGAGTTCTCTCCCAATTTTCAAAATCTTACCTGCACGAAAAAAGGTCGTGTCCGAGTTCTCTCCCGTCTATTGTTAACGGGTAGTTGTAGCTTATAAGGGGCTAATTGCCTGATAAGGAGGATTATTGTTCCTTCCGTGAACTTATGGGAAACTTTATTATTAATTTTACGGAACAAAGTTATTCTTCACAAAAAGTTCTGTATGATCTAAAACCCAAGATGCAACCATCAAAAATCAAATTTTATCAATCTTATACGAGGTATGTCAAAAAATGTAAATTTTGCTCAAGAGTAAAGTACCTTCATATCTTACAATATCGAAATTTGTTATTATGAAAAGTACACCTAATTTTCCAGAAGTATACTGAAAGGGATGGGATTTTCCCTATATTGAAATAGAAAAAAAAAACGACAGAAGTCAAAAAATTTCCCCTAATCATAAAATCGTCATTAAATTGTACTACGAAATGAGAATACATAATCGAAATTTGCCAGAGAATTTTGAAATTATAAATATTCCCATCGGTCCTTCCTAGAAACCCTTAATCTATTTTTATAGAGTAATACTTAGATAGTATTTGTGTTTTATATTAAATAAATTGTTATATCATGTAAAAGGAAATTTTATAGATTTTTTTATTTAAATTGTAATACTTAAAATGTAGGTATAGGTAGGTACTTACATAAAGTGAAGTTATAACTATAAAAAATATCTCAAATTTAAAAAAGTTTGAAATAATAAAAATTAAAAGTTGGTTACTTTTAATAAGTATTTAGGGTTTCAACGAAGAAGGATTAATCGGAAATTAAATGCTACCTGCCGTACCGGGGAGAACTCGGACACCCTCGGGGGAGAACTCGACCCATAAGAATTTACCTGCTCGAATACGGTGGAGAACTCGGATACTCCGTCATTTTCATACCACAAATATTTTTATGAAATTTGGTGTACGGCGTCTATGCATTAAAGAGAATTTTTTGACCCAAAAATCTTTGTTTTATTTCTAACCCTACCCTACCCTACTGGACTCAGACTAGATATTTTTGAATAAAAAAGTGATACGCAACTGCTATCTCTTAAAATCAAAATTATTGTTCGAATTCTCGTTCAATTTAGAACAAATTCGATTTCTTGACTTTTTTTCGTACAACTCACCGTTTCGCTAAAAAAAAATTAATTTCAAATGAATATTTGCATCTCTCTGGACGAATGACGACCAAAAACGATTTATCTAACTCTGAACAATAATTTATTTAAGCGGATAACTTTGAAACGTTGAAATTATGAAATTAAAGTAAAATAAAGAAATAATTTAAATCAGGTGTTGGAAATGTTCGTCTCCTGCAAAGTGGTATGAAAATGACAGTAAAAAATTATTTTTTTTCTTAAAACTTTAATACCCCGTATCTCAAAAGTTAAGAAGTTTAGGACATAGGTTTATATGAAGTTTTTTTCTTAAAATGGGTCCAAGAATCATCCCCTTAAATATTAGCATGTTATTAAATAACACCCTGTATATTAGATTAATAAAAAATAAGTAATTTTTATTTTCTTATATTTTTTATCAGCTAAATAAAACGAAGTAATTATTAAATACAGTTTAAAAATAATGCACAGTTTCTTCATAAAACGGCGACTTCTAAAATATGGATACAGATCCTGTAAAGATTATTAATTCATATGACCATAAGTCTTCGATCTTCGGCATTTTGTGAAAGACGGATTTCACTATAAGACTACGATAAATATAAATTTAAAAAAGGTCTATGCAAAAGAGTGGGCAGCAAAAATACGCTTTGAAAATAAACTACAATATTAAAAATAAAGATCAAAGGCAACTTTAATTACAATTTACTTAAATTCTATTACAAATATGTAACTTTGCGAGGGAGTAACTTTAACAAATTCCTCCGATATGACGTAGCAGCCTATTTGCACGACATTGTGCCAATAATGTTCGAGAAATTGACTTGAATTGTTGCCATGGCAGCGCAAAGTCTACACTCGTATCTCGTATGTATGTACAAATCCGAATGATTGAAACTTTGTTCCTAATTCCCCATTACTAATTACTAATAATAACTCGACGGGGATATATCAGTATTTAATCTCCCAAACGAGTTAATTAATTCATTGAGCATTTCCAACTTTGCCCATTAGTAACGTTATTCAACCACTTCATTATAATTTTCTACGCAGGTGGTTGAATATTTTTTTTGCGTTATAAAATATTTACAACAATCCATTATTCTCGGTGAGATAACTACTAAGTTTGGTATTATTAGAAGCGGGTCCGATATTGCCCTTCTAATTAGATTCTAGCAGGATTTTCGCATCTTGGCAATTTGTTAAGTGGCGTGCAGCGAAGGCAGAAATTTAATTAACTACCCTCTAGCGCATTCTGAGCGCCTAGAAACGCCGGTGACAATTTTCTAACGAATTAACTTAGTAGAACTATTCGCTCGTTCATTTCAACTTCGCGCTGTTTAATAAGCGGTCGCGGGGAATCATTTTTTAACTCCCCCCGACAGCCGGGTGGAAATTCCCGAATTGAATTCGAATCAGTCGAGCGTTTTCCGCGTTGTTTTTCGACGCAACGCATTAGCGCTTTACTAGCGGAAATGGCCGGGTGAAAGTAAAACGAGCAAAAATAGGAAGTTTTCGACGGATTGACCGATGGGGCGGATTATCGCGTTATTGATTAGATTTAATGTAGTTCAACTGTTACAAGCACCGATGCATCCACTACCGTTTATTTAATGGAAGTTCATTTGATTGATAAGGATTGATTTATTGTTTTTCTAGGAATCTTTTACTGCAGATTTTCACCTATAAGGGAAAGGAAGGCAAAACGGCCCCTGTGGGCAAAACGGACCACTTAACAAATTACAAGCATAGACAGAAATATCAAATTCTTATTACTTCTTCAAAGTAAAACTGATCAAACATGGTTAACTCAATATTACGTTCAAATCACACTTTGATAAAAACACTGACATTGAAGATATTGGTAAAGATACCGTTTCTCATTGCATAGGTCTATTTTGTCTAATAACGTGAATGTTAATATAAATCTAATGAAATTACTGAAGTTAGGGAAAGATAAATGTTTAAATATTATAATATTTTTTTGCTGATGGTGAATAATTTCTTCACTGATTAATATTTGTGTAGGTCCGTTTTGCCTTGACCATGAAGGTAAAACGGACTTTTTAAATGTATTAGAAATCGTCCAATATCTTTATAGTTATCATGAGAATACTCTACAGGGTGGAATCTAAATAAGTCTCGTAACTTCAACCGATGATTCTACGTTTTATGACTAACAAAAAAGTTTATTATAACATAGGTCCTAAATCAAAAAAAAAGAACATTTTTTTTATATTGGAAAAAAAATTATTATTTTTTGTTTAAATTAATGTTGAAGTGCAATTAGACGATTAAGTAATAAACTGATAATAAAATAGTTAGTATTCGTGCATGGATTTTGTATTTTGAAGTGGTATATCACTATACTATACTCACACGTATAAACTTTAAAGTAAATTTTTTCGAAAACGGTAGGTTTTAGGACCTATGTTGTAATAAACTTTTTTGCAAGTCATAAGACAGAATCATCGGTTGAAGTTACGAGACTTATTTAGATTCCACCCTGTATATTACAAACCAAACCAAACTGTAGGCTAATTAAAAATTGAAATTTTTTTAACAAAATCTAAAATAATAACTTTTCTTGATAAATCTGTGTACATGTGGTCGGTGAAATTGAGTACACTGACCGAGAGCAGGAATAAGGAGGCTCTAATTTTGACGTAACAAATTCATAGATAGCTTTACACATTTCAAAATTATCAAGATGGTCCGTTTTGCCCACAGTGGCGGTTTTGCCTTCCTTTCTCCTATTACAATTACAGAGTAGATTTCAAAAATAATATTAATTGCAATTACAATTATTGCTTTGTTGAAATAATGTAATAGCAATTACTTTTACAATTACAAATTACATTTATGAGGCTATACCAAGCGACGAGGAAAGCTTGGACAAAACCCATGAAAAACTAATACGATGCAGGTACGGTTGATTTTTCGGATGATTTTTCCTAATCAATGTTAATTCGGAATAATCATTAGACTATGTTTAATATTAAAAAACAATGACATTAAAAAATAGATTTTTAAAAATTAATTATTTACTTATTAAAATTTGTCATTTCAAGATAAGGGAAAGTAAGGCAAAAGGGGCCACTTAACAAATAATACGTATAGAAAAAAAATATTAATTTTATTGAACTAGTAAAAAAGAATCAACATGGTTAACTCTGTATTACGTTCAAATCAAACTTCGATAATATCATAGACATTAAAGATATTGGATGATTTCTAATTCCTTCAATATGTCCGTTGTTTTACCTTCATGGTTGAAGCAAAACGGACTTACCTAATACACAAAATTAATCAGTCAAGAAATTATTCACCATCTAAACCAAAGCAAAAAGATTATTATAATATTAAAACATTAATCTTTCTCTAATTTCAGTAATTTCATTATTTTTATATTAACATTCACGTTACTTGAAGGCAAAATGGACCCAGGCAAGGCAAAACCGGCATATTTAAAAGAATAGATATAAAATCTAATTACTTTCTCTATGATAATGTATTCCTAATATTTCTCACATTTAATCCCTTAACACAAAGTTAGGTGGAGCAATTGGAACATTACTTACAAAAATTTATCATCTGCAACATGTTTCCTTTTGCATTTCTTTCCTCTACCTCAACGACAGCCTGGAGCACATCAGGCAGCACCTGAGCGTGCTGGGGAAGATCAAAGTTATATATCTAAAGACAATTTAACAATATTTCAATATAAATTAATTAAAGAAAATAGAATACTATATTATACATCCTGTCATTTAGAAAACTTTTTATATTTATTGAATTAAACAAAAAGGACAACTCACAGTAGGTTCTAATAATCATTAACGAATCTATATAGTCTATGCTATTTTAGGTGATGTTCCCTAACAAATTTCTAACCGCCTTAGGAATGACGAATATTAAAAGTAATTTGTATTTGGAAAAAAAATTACTTTTAGGAAATAATGTAATTTCTTATAATTACAATTACAAAAAAAACAGAGTAATTGTAATTCCTAATTACTTTTTTAAATTACTTGACCCAGCTCTGGTAATTACTTTGGTCCACTTGTTGGAGATGCTGCATGATGAGGAAGCTAACTATAGCTTCGTACTATAGCTTTAGTAGCTACAGTACTATAGCTACAAAACTAACAAAGGGAGAAAATTATGAAATTTTAGAGTAGAAGCAGGCTTCCAATAAAAAATTGATGCTAGTTTGAATATTCGAATTTGATGCGGTGGCGCATAAACCAGACCCGAGCGAGAAATTAGGGCCGCCTCTGGAGCACTAGGTAGTATTGAACGGCAACGAGTAGCTGTTGCATTTCATTCACAAATTTCCCGTAATCGCCAGGGGCGAGAAGGACTCGGGGAAACGTGCGCTCGGATCGATGAGGTGGCGGAGCCGACGGTTACAAATTCCGAAGTAACAACTTTTTCAACTTTTTTATTTGTGCGTTCCAGAAAGGGGTTTCGTATTACATTAGAAGCTGCCTCCGACCGTCGCGTCGGGAAGCGAACAGCTCGGTTTATCGGGTTTATTCAGTTTACGAGTAGATACACGTAGGTTTTTTTTTCTAAAACAATGCTGTGTACGTTGTTGTTTACTAATAATGGATCGTAAAAATACCTTTCATTACCAATGATTGCCGTCATTTTGCGATGTTTGAAAAATATACGCTCTGATTTTGACGTCAAATATTCGCTAAAATATAAACAGCACACTAATAAAGAAAATAAAAGCGATATTAGGTATAATTAAGACGTATTTTTAATTAGCTAACATTATACAAATTTTTAATTTAGGTAGCAGAGATCGCTCTCCGAAATGTTATCGACATTCTCCCACTTCACCATTGAAATTTTAATTATAATTTCCTATTTAAGGAAAAAACAGTCGGTTGAATTTTAATTTCGATTTTAATCTCCGTCGTCGCGTGAATAAAAGAGTTCGATTCGGAGCCGATTGTTTAAAAGCAAAGAGGTCGTTTTAGTGGCTGTTGATTCGTGGAAGCGAACGGTCCTTCGGCGAAAGCAAGAAACGGAGATATCTGGAAAAGCTCTAAACACCCACGCACAATCGCGAAGTTTGTGATAAAGGACCCCACCCACAGGCTGTTCCAGAGCGTCGGTTCGGCCGAGATAAATAAATAAATTCGGATCTATTTGCTCCGAGAAATATTACTTCGCGTTCGAGTCGATTTGAATCTCGCTAAAAAGTTAATACGTTCGTATTAAATTATCGTCGATTTTTTTGTTGTCTTCTCGGCGTAAGCTGGATTTAATAAAATCCTCGGCGGAATGTTTGCAATAACTTTGTTACACTTTTTGAATAAATTCTGCCCGGCAAATAAATCGATCGGAGATGCAGGAAAGCGAAATATTTCTGCGGGAACTTCTACGACCTTTTTATACGAGAAATAAACTTCTATCGTATTGCGGAATCCATCCAGAATGTTTTGGTTAACGAAAGAATGAACTTCAATTTTCCCCTTCAATTGAGTTAAATACTTCGCGAAACAGATTCTTTTTGATCGATTTTAGTGTTCGCGTCGAATAATCCACTAAAAAAAAATTCGCTTAACGCCGGAAAGCTTCGTAATGTTAATATACTTAATTACATCTTCTTACTTTCAGTTTGAACTTTTTAATGGATTTTAGGAGATTTACTGTTTTAATAAGAAACCCTAATTTACTTAGTACTCGAAATTCGGATTAAGATCCAAAGGGTGCTCAAAATATTTCAATTATGCCCCAAAAATAAATTAGTTCAAAAAAATGGTGGATGCATATTGTGAAGCCACCAAAATACTAAAAAATATACAACAAGTTCATTTTACAATTTTTGGAAATACCTATTTTACTGAATTAATCGATTTTATAGTTGCAAAAATTATAAATATTTCTTTTTATTAGAAATATTTCATTTTTATTATAAATAGTGAAAAAAGTTCTACATATAGTCTTGAAATGGTTTTGGACTTTTCAAGTTTATCCTGGATCATTCCAAATAGTCCTAAAACTGTTCTTAAACGATTTTGGATAGTTCAGAAAGGTTCTAAGGTCGTCCTGGACTGTTTCAAATGGCCTAGTCAGTTCTAAAACGCTTCTAAATAATTATTCTGCGGGCATCAGTTCTAAATAGTTTTGAACTGTTCTAAAACTGTCGTGAACAATTTGAAAACCTGAATATATTATTATATTATATTGTTTATTAAAAATAATGAACATAAAGTTCGAAAAGCTAAAAAAATTACATTATCAGGTACATCAAAATTCCGGGCATAAGAAGAGTGTTAACGCTTGTCAACTCACAGGGATTAAATTTTAAAGTAGCATGTTGGAGAAGTCCGGAGCTTAAGATTAGATTCCGCGTGTGTCAGTCCTCTGCACGTTCGGGATTAAGGGGAGTTTCCTCGAGAATGGAGTTTTTCACGTGTGAAATTTTATTTTAACATCCTTGCACAATTCATTCATGAAGCGACAAAGGGGTCGAATTGATCACCCTGTACATCGAGCAAAAGTAGTACATAGACCGATATAATTGGCAGTTCAATGAATATGGGCGGAACAAGGTTAATAGAGTAGCCAATGAGACTGGTGGTGGGGGTAAACATGGCAACTATGATTTTTCGAAAATGTGCGTTGGCGGGCAAAAGTCCAGGGCAGGCAGATGCGATTTTCCCAACGGCATGGGCGACAGAAAAAATTGAAGTGCGCGAATTTTTGGGGCGGCAAATCGAGAGAGACACATAGGAGAGGACAAGGAGTGAGAGCGGAGAGAGATTTTGCCCAGGAGCAGCTTGGCTAGCGCAAAACCGGCATCGCAACCCCATTCTATGAATTAGTCTTTCGCCGCCCCTCCTGTAATGCAGTCGTAAGTTTAACGGGAACATCCTGTACGCCGCTCACGTACCTATATAGATGCCGACGCGCTCTTTCAGACCTCCAATCTCATGATGGCCACGCATCTGATACATTCGATTGTTCCTCGACAGTGACTACGCAAGTCATACCAACTTGTGCGAAACAACTTTCGACAAACTTTTTTTCCCGATAATATGAAAATTTTTTAACCGAAAGAGAAGCAGCGACAATTCGACACGAGGTTTCCATTCAGTAAACAAGGTAAGAACAATTTTTATTTTCTTCGAATTAATTCGCGTTCTATCGGCGAAGCACTTGCAATTAACTAGTTGCGAACTGTTTGGAATTGAATTGTCTTCCATTATTCATCATAACTTTTCGAATTAACGGCTGGAACAAAACTTGCTAATCGGATGAACTGTTCGTTAATTAAACGCTTTCGAGCTTCAACATCGCTATTCTCTCTGAACAATGTTAGAATGCATTTAATTGTAAGTTAAATAATAATTTCAGTACAATTATTGCTTATATAGGTTCATTTATTAAACTTTACCATTCATTTTAGAATAATTTTTATTGTATTATCATATGAAATATATCGTTTATTATCAATTAAGTATCAATATTTGTAACATGATAAAATTGAATTTGCAGATATTATAGAAAATGTCCCTAAAATTTCATGTGAATGGAAATATATTCACGCTTCTTTCCAAATAATTATACTTACCGGGAAATATTCCGGTATATGCAGGGTTTCAAAATATTGCAAAACAGAGGCTCATTCAAAAAAAGTTACTCTCACATTCACAAAATAAGAGAAGAAATTCTACTTTTGCATGAAAAAGGAGAATTTCTAAATCTTTTCTTCTAAAGCAAAACTGCTTTTTTATATATCAATTTCAGTTCTTTAACCAGAGACAAAAGTTAAATTTTATTAAAAAATTACTAATATCAACCCTGTATGATCAAGAGCCAATTTTTTTTTGGTACACCCCAGTACAAAACTACACTTATACCAATCTACTTCTTTTCAAATAATTGTAGTTACTAAAAAAAGTTGGTATATGGAGTTTCAAAATATTGCAAAACAGAGGCCCATTCAAAGAAAATAACTCATATATTCACAAAATAAGAGAAGAAACTCTACTTTTGCATGAAAAAGGAGAATTTCTAAATCTTTTCTTCTAAAGCAAAACTGCTTTTTTATACCAATTTCAGTTCTTTAACCAGAGACAAAAGCTAAATTTTTGTTAAAAAATTACTTTTATCAACCCTGTATAATCAAGAGCCAATTTTTTTTGGTACACTCAGTACAAACCTAACCTAATACCAATCTACTTCGATCTTTTCAAATAATTGCAGTTACTAAAAAATTTTGGTATATGGAGTTTCAAAATATTGCAAAACAGAGGCCCATTCAAAGAAAATAACTCCCACATTCACAAAATAAGAGAAGAAATTCTACTTTTGAAAAAAGGAGAAATTGTAAAATTTTACTTCCAAAAACCTTCTTTTTTATACCAATTTCTTTTCTTTAACCAGAGACAAAAGTTAAATATACCTACCCATTAAAAAAATATTATTATCAATCCTGTATCACCAAGATACCAATTTTCTTGTACACCCAGTACAAAACTACACTTTCAAATAATTTATTGTACTTACAAAAATATTCTGGTAGGTATAATGGAGGGTTTCAAAATATTGCAAAACAGAGATTTATTCAAAGAAAATAACTCAAACATTCACAAAATAAGAAAAAAAATTGTATTTGAAAAAAGGCGAATTTATAATATTTTTCTTCAAAAAAAAACTGCATTTTTACCTAATTTCTTTTCTTCAACCAGCAGACACAAAAGTTATATTCCATTAAAAAATTACTAATATCAACCCTGTGTGATCAAGAACCAATTTTTTTTATACCCAGTACAAAACTACAAAACTACATTTACCAACCCTTCTTTAAAATTACCCTGAAAACAAACAGCATGCTTGTATAACATAAAAATGGTATAATTCATTTTTCAAATTTTCCTTCAATTATAAATTCAACACCAAATTGGTGGAAAACCAAGTACCTGTCGAACTCCATTCAACTCGCAGGTAACCCACAAACAAACTCCCATTTCTCTCGTTTTAAAAGTTTTCACAACTTTTTAATAAATCCCCGAACCTGCATTAGACATATTCATTAAATATCCGTCACGTCAGGCCATAAAAATTTCGGTCGGTTTTCCTGCGGAGTTTTTGTTTCGTAAATTCGCGCTAGTGCGGTTGTTGACGATATTTTAATTATACACAACCAACCTAAATGGTCACTAATTTTACGTTTCCAAGATAAAAACTAAATAGCCTCTACAATGTAGTACCTGATGAAAATTTTTATACGACGATTCATGTCCGTTTCGTCAGTTCCCGTTTCATCAGTTGACTCAAATGGAGAAGACCACGATGTGAGATACATGGATTTCGGCAAAAGATACGATTAGAAATGATTTATTAGAGCTCAAAACCTTTTTCAGTTGCTCAAAATGTGTTATAATTAAAAAGATATAGCCCTTCGAAATTTAAAAATTTCGGATTTTGACTCATACATTATCAACCAATCATAAACCACTCACGTCTTGTTGTATCGTAAATAGTATGAATTTTCGAACGCAGTAACAAAGAATAGACAAACGAACAAAAATCAAACTGTCATTTGTCAGATTTTTCTGAAAAATACACAAAACAAATTACACGAATTGCAGTTTGGCACAAAACACTTTACTGATAATATTGAAGTTGACAAGAATGTTGCCAAATAAATTTTTCAGGACCATTATTTGTGTTTTTAACACGAAAATCGGTTACAATTTATACAGATGAAGATGTTATTTCTATATTAATATATCGAATTATCCATTAGATAATGGAAGAAATGGATAAATCAGAAAATGTTTATTGCAATAAATATACAAAAAACGCACATTTTGCGGAGTAAAGAAGAGTAATAGGAAACGTGGCAAACTTGTTAATTGTGACTTCTCTTTGCAACTCTCGCTTTGATTGGAGCAGAGTGTATGACGATTGTGTGACGTTTTTCAAACTTTAAAAATTAATTGCGGCTTTATTTGGTCACAGAAAAAAATAAAAATTTCATTACGCGCCTTTTTAGAACACACGGTTTTGAAAAAAAAATTAAAAAAAAAGTCGTGGTCTTCTCCATTAAGTACATGCATAGTTGTAAACAGATAACTGAGTGGCGTTTCGTCAGTTATTAAATTTTGTATAATTATAATTATCAGATTAATAATTTATTATTTAAATTAACCCAAATACAAATACATTTTGTCTCTTAGTTTTCTCTGGTTTTCGAGCAGGGAAATACCATTTTTTACGAGCTTTTCAATGACCCTAAACACGACGTACCTTTGCATTTGAAAAAAAAAGTTGGGTAGGGTTGCAGCTAAGGGGTTGAAGAAAAAAAATCCAATTTATTGGCAACAAATACATCGAATGTAAAATCAATTCACGTGTTTCAGCGGTTTTTGTTTAAAAGTTACTGGTTCAACAGATAATAATGTTATTCCGGACTTTTGCCCATCTCTGCATGTATATTAATATTAATTACATTTATACTAACAAGCACATTATAATTTTGTTTAATATTTTTGTTAATTATGTTAGCTAGTTTATAATGATTATTTCGTTAATTGAATAAAAAAAATATTCTATAAAATTTGTATAAATATAGAGAATATAATATATATTTCAATAAAATTCAATGTACAGGATATCCCAGCAATTGTGCGGTAAAGCTCATTTACTCTATAAATTTAAATAGATGGTATACATGATTTAATACAGGGTACTCTATAAATCGAAAGCGAACCAAACCTATCTTTTTTTTTAAAGGCAAATGGTATATTTTTATATCATCAAATTTTCAGTTCTCGTTTTTACGAGTTTCTCAATATAACATTTTATACATATGACTATAAAAATGTTGAACTTTAACAAAAATCAGTACGATTTATATACAGGGTGAGTCAAAACTCAAACTCAAAATTTACTCACTTAATTTAAATGGAACACCTTATATTACTTATACTAGTATGCAATGCGAGAAGCTATTTACTTAATAAACCATTTTTGTTACCCCAAATATCACTATTTCTGAGATATTTTCAGTATTTTACAAAAAATCCAGTTTTCGATGTTATTATACTTTCAATTTATAATCTAGTTACCAACTGACGAATCGACACTAATTATACGATGCATTAAATATTCAACTGACGAATCGGGACAAAACTATGTAAATTTATACTCAACTGACGAAATGGGAACTGATGAAACTATACCTATATTATAGGACAGTAATAACTTTGTAATAATATGAATGATATCCTATCCTATCCTATGAATCCTATTGCCCTCATTTCATCAAAATTATTAGATACCTGTGCAGAAGTGCAGAGGCGCAGCAATTTCACCTGCCATCGTCGTCGCAGCTTGTATGCTAACTCAATCTAAAGTTTCAATATTCGGAGTCAATATCTTGCGTCAAGCATTTCAATAAGTTGAATTAAAACGGAATATGTCGCAGGAATGTACGCGAACTCTGTTGATTCGAGCGTTATCTTCACGCCGGGCTGCAACCTGTAGGAGATTCAATTATTGTGCACACACAATAAGCCCTTTGTCGTTGTTTCTTATTCTTTTGTGAAAGCTCGCATTGTGCTTGCCTACGAAAAATACAACGGGCTGCAAATACAACTTCTTTATACAGGTATTTCATTCGAGGTATTTCGTTTTGCTAACGATGGTGAAGCAGGTTAATAACTTATTAAAGAAGGTCGATGGCGAAACGCCCACAAGAACGTTTCTTTGTAGAAAAACGATATTGGCACGTGTTTAAAGGGACAAAAAAACAAGATAAAAACGTTGTTTTGCCCACAAGTAGTGGGCTTAGTGAATCGCCCTGTATTTACAATCTTGAAAGGTAAACTTGAAGGGCTTCATATGAGTCGCATATAATATAAAAATGTTTGAAATTTACCTTTTTTTATTTGCTTATGAATGTATAAGAGGACACATTTTTGGAAATGGAAATAACGGTATTTGATATTTTGCGTATAGAAAAAAGGGTTCATAAAAATATTATTTTAAAACGTTTAAATAAGTATTCTACATATTGAAAGAGCGCGGGATGAAGTCTTGTTCAAATATAATAAAAATTAATTTCGTTTTCGGTAGTAGAGCGGCCCTTAAAGAGATTGAAAATTGGCCATTCTGGTTCGAATAAATCTTTCGCCCGAAAATTTCACTTCAAAGGATTTTCGATGGAAATTACCTTATTTGTACGCCTACCTTTCCATTTTTATTCGTATTTCGTGCAAAAAATTATAATGATTATTCGATTGAAAGGAATATCTCCCGACTGTATAACAATTATAAAACTTTTACAATGACGTCTCGAGAATTAAGCGAGCACATAGTCAAATTATAACGATAATTGCGTCTAAATTTCCCTTGATTAATTAACAACCGCAAGTAGATACGCAATTTCACACCGCGCTAGAATCCCTTGTTTATAGACACGACTCCCAGATGAACTAATTTATTTCGAGCACCTTATCAAGCTCCAACCAGATCTTTTAATAACACCTCGTCGAATAAAGAGTATCCTCGGGATTAATCCTATTAATGCAAACTACATTGAATAAGTTGATTATCTTGATTGCACGTTGATGTGTGGATATCAACAAGTGGTCGGTTACGCGAAAATTGAATTATCTTTTACACCAACAGCCTTTTTTTGCTGGAAAAGTTTGTGTACATTGCTGTTTTAATCTAGGTATCTTAATTTCATGCTATCTCTTATGCATGTATTGCTAGTTAGTTTTCTGGTGCAATATTCTTCTTGCAATATTCTTTTTTTAGAAAAAATATTTTTTGAAGGTTGATATAGAACATCGATTTATGAGGGAAATTTAAAAGTGTGGGCGAGAAGGATTTCCCTGCATCCTATTTAGATGAAATACTTTTTACCTGATCGTATTCCAATACTCGAATTCGGACAAACATGACGGCTCAGTAATTCGTTTCATTTGTATTTGATTTGAAGCCGAATGGAAATCTCGGCGATTTGGAAATGATCACGATTTCGCAGTTTTTATTCCGGAATTTCTTTTTTTTCGATACGAATCGAAAATAACGGGCGGCCTTCGACGCGTTTCAAGGACTCGCTGACTGAGCAAACACAAACGAAAGACGATGTTCATTATTAATTTAATAATCTTCTTTCGTTGATTTTTTCCGTTTTTTTGTCTTTACCTAACCGAAACGGGATGCAAATTACCAAATTTTCAATTATCAAAACGTGAAACCCGAAACTCGATTTTTTTTCTTGAATAATGAATTATTTATACAGGGTGTCCCCTAACGAATGGTCAATATTTTAATCATAGGTTTAGGACCTCATAATATGAATATTTTACAAAATAACTATGGGTCAAATGTTATCTACTACTAAGATACAGGGCGTTAAAGTTAAAATTAATTTTTCGTTTTTTTGCGATAATTTGTGATTATTTATGCACAAATGAATTTTTTTTTATATTTATTTATCATCAATCATTTTTATCATAGCTTATGTACTATGTTGAAATATGGTACTTATATTAAAAAGAAATTTTTCAAAATTATAGGGTATATCATATGAACATGAAAAAAATTCAAAACAGGACAGGATTAAAAAATATGGATACTTTTCTTCATCCTGTAAAGTGTAGATCTAATTTTTATCTAATCGCAAAATTGATAACATGCTCATGATTTACTAACTTAAAAATATAACCATTCCAAATTTCAAGTCTATTGGTATGTTAAATAATTAAGAAATTATGTACTGCAAAAAAACTAAAAAAAAATTAACTTTACCACTCTGTATCTTAGTAGCAGATAACATTTTAGCCCTAGTTAATTAATAAAATATTCATATTATGAGGTCCTGAACCTATGATTAAAATATTGACCATTCCTTACGGGACACTCTGTATACAGAAATTTCTTGAATATTTATAAAGCAATTCGAAAACTATTCCATCGTACAAAATAATAACTCTAACACATCCTATGTAATAAAATATCTCGTGCAATTAATTTCACTGCACCTCTAGTAATAAACAGTTATTAACCCTCATGTATCTAACAGCGCTAGATAATTAATTTTGTACAACTAATTGTTCGTAATAAAATGTAGTCCTCCCACGCCACGTAGCATTCCGGGATTTTCAGCATTTCCGTATTGAATTTACCGGAGCACAAACATACTTCATAGTATTATATTCGAAATATCATTAATGTTATTGAACGCGTATAAATCCCACGCGAATTCAATTTCTGTTTATGAAAGTTTCTCGGAAAGAGAATTTAAATCGTAATATGGATATAAGAGCGGAGCATGAGGGAAATACAATAACGCATATTACACTGTTTCGAGTTTTTTTTGTACAAATACTTTACATGCCAAATCAGTGTAAAATTTATCGGAAAACAATTTGAAGGCTCGTATAAATTAACCTTTAGAAGATATAAATAAATTTATGAATTTAATTACAGTTTGGAAATAATAGAATAATAGGAGTTCAGTTAGTTCAAAGGAAACACAAAATCCATTTAACCGAATCATTAATCGATTTATTATAATTATTATGTACGTGTATATTCCATTATCGCTGGTTAATTAACGGACCATACCGGACTACAACGCTGGCGCGTTCGGGGGCTTTTGTTGTTTCGTGTCGAACTATATTTGAAATAAAAACCTATTTATGCCTACATGCACATCCCCCAGCAATACATGTAGGTACATCTCGGACTTCGTTAAAATGAAAACCCACGTGATTTTGAACGGCCTATACAGGGAGTCTCATAAGTTGATACTTCTTTTTTAACTCTGTATGAATCTTTTAATTCTATAAGCAACTTTTTCAAGAAAGTTTTTAAATTTTCTGAAAAACAAAGAAGATAGAAAATTTTCCAATACGTACCTGCTTTATTAAATAATAAATTTATTTAATGCAGTCATCTGTCAAATAAATGCCGAGAAATAAATAAATTTCAAGGAAGTATCAACTTATGAAACACCCTGTATACGTTGACTTGCTATGAATGTATTGTCTACCTAAATATACATCTATTTACAGAAACTTTCATTGACGAGTTAGTGATGTTTGAGCACGGTATTTCGAATTTATTTACGGATATTCGATCGAGTGAACAAGATGAAATATGCTTTGATGAATATACATTATATTAAACTATCTGTAAACGTTCTCGAAATCGCATAATTTTATTTGAATAGGTAAAATAGTTTTAACTGGAATTTGAATAATGAATTTTAAGGCTTTCCCTGGTTATAGTTTATGCAGGAACGCTGTATTATGGAAAATGTGATATTTTAATGAACTTCATGAATTAAGTAAGCTTATATTAAGTACAACTCCTGTATAAAAAACGTGCTAAAAATGTTTCACTTACCAAAGGAATATCATTTTAAAACCAGGTTATAACTCAACAAAATATGATGCATTAATAAAGTTTTAATTATCCGAACAAGGATCACGCTTGCTCTCTTCCTAAATTTGCTTCATCATAGGAATGAACCGAACAATTTTTAAAATGAAAAGTGTAACTGGACGTTGTGAATGTGATGTTTGCTAGTCGAGAAATGGCTATTTTCTGGCTTCCAGCTATAGCCTGGAAATGTCAATAAAACAGCGTGGCTTCCAACTTTTTACAAGCCGACAAAGGAAGCATTTCCGTACCTATATGATGGTGAATAAACTTCGTTTTTGCCTCACTTCAAAGAGATTTTACCTTGTGATTTCAGTATTTATTGTACGTATTTGAAATTGAAAAAAACCTGTCCGATGCACTGAGTGAAAACACTGCAGTTTGCTTTTTATCAAACAGAAGCTATCCATTTTTATGACATTATTCGTAAAATTTTATTTCCACGCTTTTTAGTAAAATGTTTAAAAGTGTTAAGGTACGCTCTGAAAGCGATTTTTTGCTAATTAAAAAAATTTGCAAAATTGGAAAGGTGAACAATGAAAACTTGTAACAATAGAGCGAAAATCAATAAACAGTAGAACAATGAAGTACGGAGAGGAAATGCGACACTTGCGGATAATTAGTGGTTAATAAATTACAGTCTCCCTTGAATATACAACGTCTTATTAATTAGAAAACCTCCAAACATCACCACATAAATCCCATAGTTGAATTGCCTTTTTAATTTTCCCCGCGTCCTTTTGGAAAGATTAATGGATCTAAAGCGTTATTAAAACATTGAAGAATAATATTAGATGATTTATGAAAATTTTCTTGGTTACATTGACATTTCATGCTCAATTTATATTAACTACACCCACCCCGTTTGTTTTGCGACCAATTAACTTTTTGTGATAAATTACTCCTATTACTGACGAATCAACATTAATTTCGTTAATTTTACTTTGCAGATGCGGTACTTCACGACGACGCGATTAAAAATTCTCTATTTTCTGATAGTAAACGAGCTGCTGAATTTGGCTCTCGCTTTACCGGGCACTTCGAAAATGTACAGGAACGGCGAATCGCTGGCCAGCAAAACCACCCTGCAGGCCGAGCCGACTTGCGAGGAGCTCAAAGCCATGTGGAGGTTTTCCAAGAGACAATCCAGGGCCGCTGAGATCACCAATGAAATACCGATGTACAGGGATCCGTTTAGAGAAAATATTTGGGTTCATCCGTATTACGCGACATCCAGGAGCATGGGAGGGTAAGTTTTGTGTCAATTTAGTGTTCTCTAAAATTAGCAATTACCCTGACATAACTGATACTTTCCCGCTGCAAATATCCAATTTCTGTTGCTTATTGGATTGGTTATTAAGTTAGCCGGCACAATTGTATCGGCGCAGACAAAGGAAATTGACTATCAAAGGTTAAAATCAGAAACAACCTTCAATCACGTTAATAGACATATTACGGTTCATTTTAGCGGAGCTCTATTGCGACAGATTTTATAGTCAATTTCGAGTTGTAATTGCTCAAAATGTTTTTATTTAATGACACACACGCACACCTACGATCCTCAAGCAATTAAATATACAGGTAAATGCAGTTTGCAATGTGGCCAATTCTTCGAGTTAAACAAAGATTATAATAAAATAATAGTTGTTAGAGTGAGAAAGTTGCAATCCCACGATATCACTCTTCTTTTTCTTTTATACGAGTCTATTGGACGTTGTCTTTGTTGCACTCATAGACAATATTGCGTACAAATTTGCACTTGCAATTTTTATTGCGGTAAATTATGCAATTAAAATTGCAGTAATTTTCATGAGTTGAACAAGGATAATTAAAATAACAGTGGATTAGAGTGAGAAAATTGCAATTCCACACTATCACACTTTCTTTTTCTTTTATACGAGTCTATTGGACGTTTCTTTGTTGCACCCATAGACAATATTGCTTACAAATTTGCACTTGCAATTTTTATTGCGGTAAATTATGCAATTAAAATTGAGGTAAATTTCATGAATTGAACAAAGATAATGGAGAAGACCACGATGTGAGATATGCGGATTTCGGCAAAAGATACGATTAGAAATGATTTATTAGAGCTCAAAACCGTTTTCAGTTGTTCAAAATGTGTAATAATTAAAAAGTTATAGCCCTTTGAAATTTAAAAATTTCGGGTTATCACTCATACCTTATCAAACAATCATGAACCACTCACGTCTTGTTGTATAGTAAATAGTATGAATTTTCGAACGCAGTAACAAAGAATACACAAACGAACAAAAATCAAACTGTCATTTGTCAGATTTTTCTGAAAAATGCACAAAACAAATTACACGAATTGCAGTTCGGCACAAAACACTTTACTGATTATATTGACGTTGAGAAGAATGTTGTCAAATAAATTTTTCAGGACCATTATTTGTATTTTTAACAGGAAGATCGGTTACAATTTATACAGATGAAGATGTTATTTCTTATATTAATATATCGAATTATCCATTAGGTAATGGAAGAAATGGATAAATTAGAAAATGTTTATTGCAATAAATATACAAAAAACGCACCTTTTGCGGAGTAAAGAAGAGTAATAGGAAACGTGGCAAACTTGCTAAATGTGTTTTCTCTTTGTAACTTTCACTTTGATTGGAGCAGAGGGTATGACGATTGTGTGACGTTTTTCAAACTTTAAAAATTAATTGCGGCTTTATTTGGCCACAGAAAAAAATAAAAATTTCATTACGCGCCTTCTTAGAACACACGGTTTTGAAAAAAAAAATTAAAAAAAAAGTCGTGGTATTCTCCATTAAAATAACAATGGATTAGAGTGAGAAAGTTGCAATTCCACACTATCACTCTTTCTTTTTCTTTTATACGAAACTATAGGAAGTTTTTTTTTTGTTGCAGCCATGGACAATATTGCGTACTTGCACTTGCAATATGGTTAATTTTATGAGTTAAACAAAGATAATTAAAATAACAGTGGATTAGAGTAAGAAAATTGCAATTCGACAATATCACTCTTTCTTTTTCTTTTATTCGAGACGATTGGAAGTTGTCTTTATTGCACCCATAGACCATATTGCGTACAAATTTGCACTTGCAATTTTTATTGATGCGGTAAATTATGCAATTAAAATTGCGGTAAATTTTATGAGTTATTGGAACAAAGATAATTAAAATAACAGTGGATTAGAGCGAGAAAATTGCAATCCCACAACATCACTCTTAATTTTTCCTTTATGACACTAATGGAAGTTGTCTTTGTTGTACATAGACCATATTGCATACCAATTTGCACTTGCCTGTATACTAATTTTAATTAGGTGCACGCTTATAAGATTAATTTCCATTTCTATGGCTTCTCGGGGGCAAATGTAATTAAATCTATGAAAAAACCTGACCTTTCGCCGCGACATGGCACTTGCCATGCTCGAGGAACAGCGAATGGATAATATGTTAATTATAATTAGGTATATAAGATTAATTTCCATTTCTATGGCTTCCAGCGGGGGCTGCTTCAGTAAATGGATGTAATTATACCCATCAAATTAACAGCTTTGTACGGAGCATAATAACCCATCACTTGGGCGAATTTCCAGGCTTTTATTAGAAACTTCCGATCCCCCGGGAGTTTCTTTGTTCCGATTCACGGTAATTGGTCCGGCGGAGAATTAGAAGCGAAACGGCCAGCTGGACCGTAGAGCCACTCGCATCGAGCACTTCCCTTTCCTCGAGCCGATGGTTAATTTCCGGGAAGTTTGTCAAGTCGACGACAGGCCGCCTTTCGTTTTTATCGTCCGTTTAACGGATTTGCCTTGTTTGGATTTGCCCGCGGCGATAAAGGATTTTTCCGTCTCGACGATTCGATTGATGGAAGAAAAGGAAAAAGGAGCGGGCCACGCGCAAGTTTTCGGTCGTCGAATTTCGTACTTATTTCCATTCGTTTACGGGGATTTACCGAGGCGATTACTGCTCCGTAAACAGCTTACTTCAATACTTTAAGCATCTCAGCCTGAATGCTAAGACCGATTATTGCGAACGAGCTGCCGTACCTCTACCAGCGAATAAAATCTATTTAGGACGCGGTTCAATGGGTCACGTACGCTCGAATTTCTTACGAGATATTTCGCCCTACATATTACAAAACACGCCGCCGCCCGGCGGGGTTGAAAGCTCGGATGCGAGTTTTATTCGCGCCGCGAGCGGGGCGAGTTCGCGCGACGAGGGGAGAGTTTTGTGAATGAAATTCCAGAAGGACGAAATGCTGGGTGCCGATGCCGGTGCCGAAACTGTGCCGGAGAATCTCACAAATCCATAACAGCTGTTCTCAACCCCTGGGTATTGATCCTATTCGGACTACCGGCTGCGGTGGTAGGTCTTCTGCCCCCGAGGCACACCTCGTCCAGATCCCAGGAAAGCTGTAAAATTCGATAAAATGTTTTTGATAATAAAAAAAATTAATTCGAGAGGGTGTAATAAATTATTTTTTAATTAAAAATTGGATTGTAGGATAATTGAGTTAGCGAGTTGAAAATTTCCGCGCTAAGTGAATTAAATATAGGGGCTTGGAGCAATAGGCATTTTGTTTTTGTGGGCCGTGTTAGAAAAGAGCGGGCATAGGTCAATTGCGCGCTTGGTCAGTTTTCCTGTAGCCGAATATGAACTGATGGCCTGACAGCGACCGGTCAACGAGCACTTTTCGCATTTTCTCTCCGAACCGTCACTTCGAATAAAACCCTCTTAAAATGTTCGAACCGATTTAATCCCATATAACCGACATCAATCAATTTTCCGCTCGCCTAATCGATTGGGATAAGAACCGCAAATGACCGAAAATCGTGCGAAAGTAGCAGTGCAAAACCTCTTTTCCGGCTGCACGAAGCAATTGCGAGCCTGTCATCACGCCCTGATGGGAAATTGCTTGGCATGTCCTAAGGCTGGACCAGAAAATGTTCCCGACAACGACGCGCAATTGCCCGCTGTCCGAACGAGGGTGAATGAGGGCGGCACGAACGCACCTGTTAGCTCGCCGGGGATGGCTTGATTCATTACTGCGACAGAGGCGATGTAAAATGGAATAAAGGGAGGAATTTCGTATGGGATTTATTTAACGCTACATTAAATGCATGCGATATTTCTCGCGGCTGCGAATAAGGGTTTAAGCAAACCCATGCCTGTGTTTGCTGTATCGGGTTTATTTTTGGTTTCCATTGCAGGCAGAAAATAGGCCGCTACAGAGACCAGCCGATATTCGGAAGAATCGTCCACAACCCGCCGAACTGGAGGAAACAGAACGCTGCTGATAGATACAAGGCGTTCCAAGAAATCGCTCACTTGTACGGAATGCCCATGCCAGCCGAGCCCAGAAGGAAACTAACGACCTTCCGCCTCCCCGGAGGTGGAAGAATTCGTACGGTGGGAATCCCGCCAGTACAAGGAAGCTTCCAGCACCTCAAAGTAAGCCAACATGCACATTTATTTCGGAGTGGCAGTTGTCTCCCGAATTCTAACACTAATAGTTTCTTATAATTGGTTCCCGATAGGGGTCGAGTTGTCTCCCGTACAGCAGGTACTAGTTAAGTTTCCGATTAATCCTTCTTCATTGAATATTTAAATATTTACTAAACGTAACCAACTTTTATTTTTTAACTAATACTTTATTAAATAACTTAAGTTTCAATAGTTTTGTGAGTAAAAACTACACTTTAAACATGTATAATTAAAAAATATTCAAATTCAAATCAAACTAAAATTTTCTTTTATACATATGTATATACGAATATATGTGTATGTATGTGGAGTTAATACAATTAAATTACGATTACGTCATACATAGGTTATTTATGCAGATATAATTATTTATTGTTTTAAAAATTTGCAATTATATGGATGGATGTGGAGGAGGAATTAATTAAATTGCGAAATAACGATATCGGATTTAATGAGGCACATAGAACATAGCATATATATTAGCATGATTCAATGCATAAAGTGCAAGGTTTGAGTGAATGAAAAATATGCTGGGGTGTCAAAAAGAATTAAAAAAATTCATTTGTTAATACAAATTGTTAATACAATTAATATTGCAAGTGAATAAATTATTTTTGTACTACTATATAACATCATTTTAGCACATAAATTCGACTTAGGTTATAGGAGGTACGAGTTAAGGAACCAGTTTCTTAAGTAGTATATATCGATTACACTTTTTTTTAAATTAGTTATTTTAAAGATGTCTATAAAATCTATTCATAAATTAGGGGGAGTAATCCGCCCTCTAAATCCTTGCAAAACCAATACAATATTACTCCGCCAGCACATTTATAAATAGACTATAACCATTTTTGCTCATTATTTTGATACAAATAAAGACAGTAATTACTGATGTTCCCAATAAGCCTCATAACCAACAATATTGTTACAAATTCTCCAATTTAGAGAGACTTAAGCAACCTTTCCCTATGCAGATATAATTATTGTTTTAAATACAGTGCTCAACAATTGATAAGGATCACAGTAAGAAATAGCCAGAGTTTCTAGCAACAGATTATTATAGATATTATAATGATATTATGATAGATTATTTTTCTAGCAACAACCAAAAATAAAAAGCTGTATCATCAATTTAAATTAAAAATAGTCAAAAAATAATTGTGATCCTTATCAATTGTTGAGCAGTGTATTTGCAATTATACGATATTGATTTTATGGAATCAAAATCTGTAAAATTGGGATCATCTTTTAAATGTCTAATTCGTTTAAAATTTTGTTTTTACAATATTTGGGGATTATCAATTTTAATTAAACTATTACAACTTCTCATTTTTAATGTTGGTATAGGTATCAATTTGAAAATTTAAAAGAATATTTAAAAATTGGTATATTCTAGGGTGAGGAGTATAAAATAATTGGTTGTATTTTGCATGCGAAACGATTCACAATCATAAGTTCACGAATGATAAGAGTAATCCTCCTTATCAAGGCATTAGACTCTTAAAAGCTGCAACTATTTTCGTGCAGGTAAGATTTTGAAAATTGGAAGACAACTCGAACCCGTCGATTTATTTCTCTCAATTTTTCGAAATGCGCGATTTATTAAATCGGAAATTCGAATTGAAATTTAAATGCAAACGGGAAGTTTCATTTCGAAATGAAATGCCCGTCCGCAGTTTTGTTTGCGAGCAGGTATTTGCCTATATATCCAGCGGGATGAAATTTTTAATCGAAAAATCTACGCGTTGTCGAAAAATCAATTTACCGGAATTAATATTCGACAGTTTAATTACCGCGAAGGTACGTTCGAAATTTCAATTGCAAAAACCGTTTTGATGCGGATTATTGGATTAATATCGCCGATGAAATGTTGTTTCTTTCCTGTACGAATTGAATATTTCACAATTACTCAACATTACTCCAATTAAAAGGCGTAATTTTTTTTTATAAAACGACACTTTTATTTTGCAGGAATTAATTAAGACCGAAAGGGCCCGGGAATTGGAGCAACAAAGGGCGGCAGAGGAGGCGGCTGCCAGAGCGGCTGCACTCAAAGATTTGGCTACTAGAGGGAAAACCAGAACGCAAGCGTAAGCCATTTTCGCATTTATTAGCGCGTTAAATACAACATGTTCGTTTATAATTATGCTCTTCGTTCATTCGGATTTAACGGAAAGCAAACGGAAGATCCATTTAGTTAGATGGATTAGAGCCTTCATTCAATTTCACTGCCACTTCTGTTGGTTGTTTATTCGGCGTGTTTTTCCCTGCCTTTATTAAGCTCTAATTCGCTTGGGCGTTGTATTAATCCTAAATTTGTAGAAACCCTTTTGCTGTGGGCTCAAACAACAAACATATTACCTCACCAAAGAAATTATCTTCAATCATCAAAAATAAGTTGTTTTGATTACAATATTATTATTTCGAATGTTCGCTATTTTAAGCCACTTTTTATTTGGGTATTTTAAAACCGCCCATTGAATGAATATTAAAAAAAAATAATCATCTTACTGTGCTTACTGTATGCGAATTAGAAACGCAAAAGAAGTCTTAGGGGAAGTTTTCGAGTAATAATTCTCCCAACTTTTCGACGAACAATGCTTTAATAAAGTCGGGACAACTTGCTTGCCAAAGGGCCGCTAAGGTTTCGACGTCGTCGGGGAGCCATTTCATAACGTTTGGAATCCTCGAATTTTGGAAATTTAATTATTTCATTAAATAGCGCCGGGGTGTTTTGTTTTTATTTGACGAACGGGAAAAGTAAGCGGAAACCTGAAAAACCGACGACGGAAATTCCCGTCGACCAAGTAGCCTACGGCTTTTTGAGGAAGATTAAGACATTTCCTCGAAAACAAGAGACAACGCTTAATTATTTTGGGAGAAAAGTACCTGGAGAACGAGATGAATATTTAAGATTTTATTAAACACAAGAGCCATTCAGAATACACTTTAATATACAAAGATTAAAATTTTCCTTTACTCCGTCTTCTCGGAGCAGATATAAAAATTAATAATTATCTTAAGTTGGGAAAGTTTCCTTTATAAGCGGAGATTCAATCTCGGAAAGTTTGTATAAAAATTAAATAAAACCCAAGCAATTTAAAATTCATTATTAAAAAACTCTAGCATTACAATTTCTCCCATTGGTATTATAGTTGCGGTTCATCAGTTCCCATTTCATCCAGTTGAGTAAAATTTACCTAGTTTTGATCAGATTCGTCTGTTGAATATTTAATGCACCGTAATTAGTATCGTATCGTCACTCCGATTTCAATTTGACGCGCTTAAATATATGATTAGAAAAACCCAATTTATCCAAAGCATAGGTACACTAGATCATAAATTGAAGTATATTAACATCGAAAACTGGATTTTTTGTTAAAAACTGAAAATTTCTCAGATCGGTGATAGTTAGGAAATGTTAACAAAAATATTTTTTAAATAAATAGCTTCCCATTGGATATAAATAATATAAAGTGTTCATACAGGGCGTCCGGTAATGAATGGGAGCTAAGGGGAGGTACTTTGGGTCAAAATATGACGATTTAACCAAATTTACCTTAGTCAAAGCTGCTTCTTCAGGAAGTTATTGCACTAAGAAAATCGATTTTTTATTTTGATTTTTTTGTCCATCATGCGTAATTCAAGAGATATCTTTTTCAAATTTCCAATTAGGTGTCCAATTAAGAATATGTTATCCGTTTTGCGCTTAACCCAGAGGGCGCCACTGCAACACATTTTTTTCCTTTGACGGCCACAACTTTTTTGTAAAAAGGAATTTGACCAAACGTAATCAATTTACAAAAACTAATCATTACCGGACACCCAGTATACAAATTGTAATATTATCGAAATGTGACTGATTTTTGTTAAAGTTCACCATTTTTGGAAAGTACTCCTACCTAATAATCATAATATTTAATACACATTGTGATATACAGCTAGGTCCTTGAAGTTATGACGATTTTAACATAAAATATTTTTTTTATTACTCAGTAGGTAATAGTCATATGAAATGTTAAGTCGTAAATAAGAGCTGAAATCAAATATGAAATAAAAAATATATGATTGCCTTAAAAAAGATATGTTTGTACACCCTGTATATTTCAAATAATTTTAAATTATTTATCACAAAGTGCCTCACATTATTTTCCTATTTATCATTTTTTCCTATCTATCATAATAAGGAATATATATGAGCTTTACCGCACTATTGGGACACCCTGAATATTGAATTTTATTGTAATAGGTATATTATATTCTCTATATTCAAGTACTTATACAAATTTTATCAAATAAAAATTTTAAATTTCAATTTATTTTTCATGAATGCAAACTGGGAAAAATTTATTATCTTATTCGAAAACGGAGAGTCCTACGAAAATATGTATTTGTATTTGGTTTAATTTAAATAGTAAATTAACAATCTGATAATTATAATTATACAGGGCCTTCCAACAAAAATTTGACCACTCCTGTAACTAGAGAGCCGAAATTTTGTTCACAATTTTCAGTTCAAAAACTTGATATGTTCATCCCCTTAATCCCCAGCCACCCTAACTTTAGAATTTCAAATGGAACTACCCTACTTCCAATACATTATTTGAAAACCCTTTCCGTTGCAAATATTCTGACGCATCGTATTTGAAAATTGGTTAAGATTTGACAAAGTTTTAAAATTTTTGTTAATGGGTTGTGTTGGTTATTTCTCAATTTTTCGATTTTATTTAAAAACTGTGTCAAATCTTAACCAATTTTTTAATATGATGCACCGGAGTATTCGCAATGGAAAGGGCTTTCAAATTATGTATTGGAGGTAGGGTAGTTTCATTAGAAATTCTAAAGTTAGAGTGGCTGGGGATTAAGGGGCTATACCAGTGTAACCCATGAAAAATTAGGCGATTTTCGCGAATTTTTTTAAAAGAAAGTAGGTACTAGGTAGAATGTTTGAAGTTTTTTGGACATAAAAAGGTATATTTTCAGCTATTTTTTAAGATTTTTTATTTACAAAAATATTGAAAAATAACGAAGTTATGTGCTGTCTTCGGAGGTGCCAAAAAAAAGTTCCCCAACTGCTGACATGATTCCGGCCGAATGAGTAGGTGAAACAAAAAAATTCAAAAAGGTTATTAAAGTTGAAGGTACTTTCTATACAATGACCTACGATTTTTGAAAAATATTAAAAATTAACAAAATGGCGTAGTTCTGAAGAAAAGTGTCGTTTTTTGGGGTCAAAAAACTGTCGTTTTTTTAATGCCAAATTGACAATTCTCAACCAATCAAAAAGATCGTAGGTCATTGTAAATGTATTCAAGAATACTCAGCTTCAATTTGAAGTCGATCGGTCAATTTCTCTTCGAGTTATGATGTCAGCAATTTTGAAAAATCTCGTTTAGAGAAAAACGCGATTAAAGTTTCAACTATCCATTTATACCTGCGAGCGGCCGCTCTTTCAGAACGCTGCCTTTCAAAAACTTTTCAGGATAAGACATTGCCGCTTTCACAGGATATTTTTGAAAGCATAAACTATTGAATAAGCCAAAAAAACAAAAATCGTTTTTTTGAAAATGTCACACTGGTATAGCCCCTTAAGAGGATGAGCATATCAAGTTGGCTTGACCGTCAAAAAAGCTCCCCAAGAACAAAAATTGACGGGTCTCAAGGAAATTTTGAACAAATTGCCAGTTCTCTTTACAGGAGGGGTCAAATGTTCGTTGGAAGACCCCCTTATATAATTTGTTAACTGACGAAACGCCACTCAGGTACCTGCTTATCTACTTAGTTTGAGTCAACTGATGAAACGAACATGAATCCTGATATTATTAACAAATAAAAATCCCCCATATGCTAAGGGAAAACTTTCAGGAATCGAAAGTGAAATTGATAATTCGGTTACAGCTACGTGACCGACGATTACGGCTATCTGTCCGACGAGCCGGATTATGGGACCGTCGAGGAAAATACACCGCGGCCGGGCCTTCTGGCTTTCCCCGATCCAGCCGCGAGGCCGGTCACATACAAAATGATGCCGGATTACACGTATACGCGCGCAGCCGGAGGAGGCAGGTCCAGAGCGATTTTCGATAATTCTTTTACCGTAAGTAACATTAACTAATTAACCGACTCATCGATGGGGTTTTAATTTCCCGTTGTCAATCGCGCCGATTAATGAAGGAAGCGTTACGGGGATGAGACCTGTTACACGCATCTAGGTTGTTGATAAGGGTTAATCCCCTAAAGCTAGCCTAAACTACGCTGTGGAAATAGTTCATTAATTAACCCTAATCAGCTTTAAGTAATTCGGCATTCAAAAAGTGGGCCTTGGGGGTGTCTGCACGGGGGGTTATTAACGAATTTGTTTTGTTTTCAGGATGGTTACAGCGGTTATCTACCGTAAGAAACAAAAATTTTAAAAAAATGTTAGCTTAGATTGATGTTGTTAAACCACCCTAATCACATGCTATAGCAAAGCCTCCACGTCATACGGAAATAAATGTCTTTCAGAAGCTTACTAGAAGAAGAATTATCCGTTACCATATCGTTAACTAAATCATAAAGAAAAAATTATTTATGGTAGTTCTTAGACTGACTAACAGAAGTCGATCAATTCTTGTCAGTGAGACGTAGTTAAAAAAATGAAAGAAATATATTTAGTCCATATATATAGAGCGTTCTGTTTCTCGTGAACTGATCAATAGTTTTCCTTTTAAGGAGGAGGAAAAACACTCTCGCAAGTGCCAGATTCAAACTGTAATGTACAGCGTTAATGTCGCACGCTCGATTTATTTTACTAAAATTAGATGTGCACGAGATGTACTTAATATTATAATAAAGCTAGCGACAATACCGCTGACGATACTTCTTCGACGAAAGGTATTTAATATACGAAAAATTCAGGCAAATTGAATTGTAGGTTCATCCTTGATGTCGATTATACACGTGACTGAATAAAGAAAATCATTAAGTCTGGCATTATACATATGACACGCGGATGCGGCGATTCGATGATAGCACATTTTATCTGGGTTATTTTAGAAAATTCGGAGGCTGGGCTTAGTTTCTATTCTAATCGACGCGACAAACGGACGAAATTTGCTTTCATTGCCACCGCGTCCGTTTAGCTTGTAAAAAACGAACTCTTGCACAATCATATCGAGAATATTACAAGAATACATATAAAACTTTTTTCGACGCGTTAAACTCCCCCGTAATGATAGTAAATATTCTTACATATCTATCTTCTTATTTCCATCACAGAAAAGCGTCTACAGCAACTCGTTTCTCAATAATAAAAAGTCTTATTCGCAGCTAATTGAGCGTTCGAAGTGTTAACATGGTTATACTCTGTCATATCATAAAACAGGGCGACTTTATACTAGCTCGGTAATAAAAATCTTGTTAAATACTCTCAAGGAACGGCATTAGAGTCAATTAGAGTTCGATTTCGAATAAAAGCGTGGCTTTGAAGATTTCGAAAAGTTTTATAGACAATATCAAAAGCATACCGAATTTAAATGCATACCTACCTTAATTTCTAATACTAAATTTACTGATTAATGTTGACTTAATTAGAAAATTATAAACCACCTATAAGTAAAAAACTTCCTTACATCAGCTATTTCCAACATTAAATTAAGGATAGTTAATTTAGAGAGTATCGATAAACCAATTAAAAGTATACAACTTCTAATAATACAGTACATTTGAACCAATTCAATTAATCCTCTTAGTTGACTACATGAAAAAAAAAAACCATTTTCGCCCTTTCGAGTTATGTAAGTAATTATAAAATATTTCTGAACAGGCCCAAATACAACCTAAATTATTCAACTACCAACTCATTACCTAAAACAGCTTTTATAATTGCAGCATAATACCCTAATCAACAAAACTAAACTCTACATTTAAAAAGATTTTTAGCTACATTGATGAGGGGAATATATTGCGCTCAATTACACCTACACGCATACATATCAGGATTTTTTTCATCGAACTCATCATCTTTCATCATCAAGATATTTTTCTTCACTTGGATAATTCCCGAGAATAATATTTTTTTGTTGTAAAATTAGTAACTACATTGAAGCATACATATCATCATAACTAGCTTGTCGAACATTAATTGTAACAAACAAATCCCGACTCAGGTCTAATCAAAATTTTAAACCATATCACAGACTGAAGTACATAAATGCTAAACGAAAATCGCGGAAATTATTTTTCGATTAATATTCAACTACCGAAACAGGAGATTTTTAAATAGTTAGGAAACACCTGAAACGAAACGATAAGATTATCAATAGACAGGCGCACGTTTCAGTACTATAATAAATGAGATTATTGAGTTTGAAGTTGAATATTATGAATGAAATATTTCAAAATCTCGGTTGGAATGTCTTATTGTACAACAAATAATCGTTTATGAGATTCAATTGCTGGCTAAACATTTGGGAAAATCGCATCAAATATCGATTAGATAATTCTAATGTAATATACTTAGTTAAACGGCTATAGTCGAATGAAACTGCCCACTTACAATTAAAATGAGTCAACTATCGTACGTATAATAATATGTTTCAGATCAGTTAAATCAATCAATTTTACTCTAGATTAAGATGGAAACAAATGGACAATATCAAATATCTAAAATTTTTATAAGGCAACTAAAAAACAGAAACACGAACGAAACATTGCATAAGAATATGAATTTTATATAACATGTAAGTAGGTAAAGAACAAATCCGCTTCGCAAGGAATTTAGGAATCGACTTATCACTGAAAGCAGGTATTATAATTAAACGCACGCAGAAATTTTATCCGAGAAAATTCCAAAAAATCCATTTTCATTATCCTCTATATTCTAAAGCTCATATCTTCTATAATTGCACTAATTTTAATGGAATTAGGGATTATTCCTACCTAATGCACCTAAACCTATAAACCTGCCTTGCTTTTGGCGAATAATTAAGTCTTCATATAGAGCCTTCATTTTGCTCATCAACAACAACAATCTACTTACAAGTTTTTCAGTAAAACTGAAACTCCTGTAGAATCACACTAAATTCCTGCAGTCGTTTCTTGCAATCTAACGCAAATTTGTACCTACTAAACAGGAAAAAAATGTTCAAATATGAAATAAAAAAATTTGTGATTCTAGAGAGACAATTTCGATATTTATCTACGTTAAAATGGCACATTAAATTTTATAAAAAAAATATGTATACAAACTAAATAGGGGTTAGTACACAAAATGTACGTATTATTACATAGTATAGCGCTTATTGTAAACCAAGTCTTCCTAATTATAAAAAAATACCAAATATAAAAAGGTTTAAAAGTTGGACTTAATTATTTTTTTAATTATGCGGATACCACCATTATTAAAATTAAAAAATATATTGTACTAATTGTAAGTGTAATAATAATAGTGGTATAGCGTTAACAACACCTTTTTATTATTTTATTCTGATTGAACCACAAATTTATTGGAAACTGTCAAAACTACGAGCTCCTGAGAGGTAAATTATGTCAAAGTTTCTTACCGATTTAAAATATTTAATCAACATATTATTAGAATTTATGAAATAATAGAGTTGGTACTTGGAAAATTGGTAAAAAATTGAATTTTTTGGAGTCAACATACTTTACCTCTAATATGCTAATTATAGTGTAGCATTTTTTTTACTTCTGATCTGGTAGAATATAGATGTGATGATCTGACAATAAATAAATTATTCTAATATGTGTACCTACCTAAATAAATGTTAACTATACATGTTGTATTTTCACAAAATTTTGGAAAATTTACCAGCGCTTGGGAAGATTATAAAATATACCTACGTAGAAATGAGAACCACATTCCACGCTAATATTTTTATAAAATGCTGTTGAATAATATTATTATGACTAATTTCCACCAACAAAATGTTTCTCTAATTTAGGATTATTTTATTATGTAATATTATGTGAAATTTCAGTAAATGTTGCTTATTCAAAAATTCATAGAGATGTTATCAATGTTTTATGGATTTTTGCTGCTATGTATTTAGAAAGAAATGACTTAGATGTAGCAGAAAATTATTGTCTACGTCCTGATATCTATATTATATGTAAACATGTCTCACATTCAAAAATCCTCCTTAAACGGATTGAACACGTTTTCAAAATTAAAATTGACTGGCACTCGAACAGTCTTTTGATTGATATATGGACTTAGGCATAAAAAAGATCTAAGGAGTGGTACCTGAAGAAAATACTAAGAGTATATTAGAAAAATATATTTTTAAATGGATGAAAATAGATTATATGACTCGATGTTACACCTTGCAACATATGTAACCAATAATATATTGATGTTAAATAAATGAATAAATGAAATATAGTTTTATTTTATATTTTCTTCATGTATTGTTGATAAGTGAGTAGAATAATCCCAGTGCTGGCCAATAACATCAACTGCATTATGACAATAAAACGTTTATACTAAATAAGAACCAATATCAATTGGTATTTACGTTGCATTTACAGCGGCCAAATTGTAAGGGCCCAATGTTGGCTGATGTAAATGATAATAAACTAAATCGTGTTATTTAGCATTTCTCTATAGGGTGTATAAAATATCGTTTAATCCAAAGCAAATGTTGCGAAAGCGAAGTCTCTTTCGCGGGTAATTCGAATTGAAATTTAGAATACAAAAAAGTGTATAGAGGTCTTTTAAAGTACAACCGACGGTATTATGAACGCGAGGAGGAAACGAAGCGAAATGTCTTTACGCTATGAATGCTTCAAAAGCTTTTATACACGGAAGTAAATCTCACAAATAACAATAAAATTTCAGTGTGATAAAAACCGATTTTATATCCATCTTGCATACCTATTAAAAGTAAACATTGAATTAGCTTCGCTTTGTCAATTTTTTTCAACTTAATGTTCATTAATAATTGAATCTAACAATAAGTCATGAAATTAATTGCCCGCGTTTCCTATAATACCCTAATCACTGTATTAATTTTTCCTCTTTCTCTGTGATGTTAAGAAACTAATCGACAATATCAAACTCCTTATGGAATGCAACTGTAGAATGTATTTTGTATGTGTAATATATTTCTATGTAATTATATTTACTGTTTATTAACTTAGTAAATTGGCAAACATAGAAAACGTGTTTTTTTTCATTCATTTATTCACTCACCTCGAGTTCCAGTAATAGACGACAAGGTAAGTTGTTGTGGTAAAAAACGTAGGGAAAAAAAATACTTACCTATATTTTGTCTATGGTAAAAAATTTACTGATTGAAATATCAATGACAAATATGAAGAAGTTTAGTTCATATACAGGTAAGTGCATATTTGTTTGTAATATGGTCAATTCAATGGGTTGAACAAAGAGTATTATTGAGGCAACAGTTGTTGAGTGTGAAAGCTGCTTTCTCACAATATCACTCTTTCTTTTTACTTTATATGACACTAATGGAAGTTGTCTTTGTTGCACCCATAGACCATATAGTAGGTTACATGTATATAGGCCGGATAGGCCCCACACTCCTGGTCAGGATAGGCCTTTCATTATTTATGAGCTCTTTCTGATCCAATTCCGCGGAGGATAAGTCCGCATTTTACTTTCTTCTCTCTTTCCTTCACAGGTTGTTGTGTGACTAGGTTAGATTTGTAATTACCTGCCATTCTTTCCTGTTTTTAATTTTCCCCCTCCAACTTGGGACATTGATTTTTTTGATATAATCCCTGACTTGATCTTCCCATCTGCATTTCGGTCTTGTATTTGCTGGCACCCACTTTGTTATAAGCTTTATCATTTCATTGTGTCCTCGCCTTTTGATATGCCCGAACCATCTTAATCTTTGTGCCCTTATACAGTGATGGGCAAAAGTATGGAACCATGTGAATATCTCTGGAATGGTTAGAGATATCGAAATGAAATTTGCAGGGTAGATATTACACTAAATTCAGCATTTGTTGTTGACATTTTCAACAATTTTGAACTTCCGGTTAAACCGGAAGTGCAATTTTTAAATTTTTAATGAAACACCATGTATATTTTTGCATTTTTAGATTCTACTCGATGAGCTGATTGCAAAAAGGGGCCACACTTGGTATCTCGGTCTCATAATAAAGGTTATACAGCCACTCAAAAATCCCAAAATTTTGAATTTAGGTGGCTCTGAAGAACAAACAGTTGAAAATTGAGAAAAACGGCTTACATGGTCGTATCCTAACTTTTCATGTTCTATCTAAAGACATGATATAAAATGTATACAAGGAGATCAATAATTTCAAAATTTTTATCAGATATCTTTTTGTACCTACACTTAGATAGTACTTGAAAAGTTAGGATAAGACCATCATGTAAGCGGTTTTTTCAATTTTCAACTGTTCGTCTTTCAGAGCCACCTAAACTCAAAATTTTGTGATTTTTGAGTAGGCACATTGTCTCGGCGGCATAAATTATGACCGGTCTGATTGCTGCTTTATATATCTTGATTTTAATATATTTACTTACATACGTTTTACTTATATCTTTTAGCAGTTTTTGGTATTTCCAATAGGCTCGGTTACCTGCATTCACCCTTTCGTCTATTTCTGCGCTTCTGTTATTTGTGCTATCGAGACTATTATTCCCAAGTATTTGAATATTTCTACTTTCTTGAATGTGTATTGTTCAATCTTTATGCTGTCTATGTTACGTTTGTTTCTCGTAACTATCATATACGTCTTTTCTTCAATTAAATCTGATTTTTGTTTCTTTGGTTTTCAAAACTTTTCTTGTCCCTTGCTACTATTAGAACCAGGTTGTCTGCGTATCCTATGATTTTTGTGGAACTTTATTTAGTTTATCGCTTTCTAAGTTTTTAATTGCTCCATCCAATGCTATGTTGAAAAGTGTCGTGAATAAACTCTTGTCTGTCTTTCTCAGTCTCCCTGTCTTACCCCTACTTCCATGTTAATTTTTCCTGTATTCCCATCCTCCGTTCCGATCTCTGAGGTTTCTTGTTTGTCGATTTAATTAGTTTTCCTGGTTTACCCATAGACCATATGTTATTTAATGGAATTCTGGAAATTAAAACCAATTGAATACGTATACATTTTTTATTGAAAAATTAAGCATACAAATAATGGTAAATTAAAAAATTTATTAAGATATCCGGATTATAAAGTAAGTAAAAAAAACCGAAAACGATCTCAAACCAAAAATACAATGTGCTCTATGAAAGTACCTAACACACATAAAACTTCCATGAATTTAACGCCTACGATAATTATTACAGATTACATTTTACCACAAAAGAAATATATATATTCATATATAAGTTCCTAACTGTAAAATAATTATACGATATATTTTATGCATGAAATGAAGACCGAATTCAACATCAAAACTTTATTATATTAGAAATTTGAACGAATCATTTTCGAAATGTGTGTGTGTATGTGTGTATTAATTCCCATATTTAATTGTCCTCCTCGTTAGCGGGAGAACGGCTGCGAGACCTGCTTTTGGACGAGGCTCGCGAATTCGAACGAGACTTGTCTCTCGAATCGTTCTTATCTTTGGCACTTGGTGATTTCGAGCTATCTTTTTCCTCGCTCCTCGAACGCGACTTCGATCTCTTATTAGAACGACTCCTAGACCTGCAATCGACGAACACAACAAACGTTTAGATAATGCTTAAGTGCAATAAATGAGTGTACATTACCTGCTGTGGCTGCGAGAACGGCTAGTCGAGACAGTCCTGCTTCTCTTGCTGGCCGTTGCGCGATCTTCGACCAATTTTATTTTTCTACCGTTTAACTCGGTTCCATCTAATTTGTCGATAACGTTTCGCAAATCTTTGTAGGAAGCGAATTCTACAATCCTGGAACAATTACAATTCGTTATAAGTAAAGTGCTATAGTCTATTCTTAAACGAGGTGGAGTAATACATCAATCAATGACCAAGTTTTAGTACAAAAGCTACACAGAATAAGCTACCTGCCCAACACAGAAATTGAAAAATTTAATGTTCACGATAATATGTATATTAATATTACTTGGATGCATCACCCTGTATTGGTTTATTACTCGTTTATGATTTATTACTCCGCCTCATTTATGAATCGACTGTAGGCGTATTTTAAGTAACTAACTCACCCTTCATTACGTCTCTGCTTATGCGCATCAGCGAAAGTAACTTCACCAGCTTGTCTCATGTAGTCTTTCAGGTCCTATTGAAAGAGAATGTGAATGTTTATTGTGTCATAATAAAATGTATCGATTGTAACAAAAAATTACCTGAATTGCGACAAAAACGATAAATCCAAACATAAAAATTTAAACATCTTTGGTAAATGAAATCTATTTTTTTTGTAACTTATGTTACACTTTGTTTTATACAAACAAAAAATAGTGATTGTTCATAATAATTGTATAATATATAATTTCTAAAGTGCAGAGGTGATCTTTAAAACCAAAGTGTAATTTCTGGTAACAGTGAAAAATTGATTTTAACGCGGGAATTATATACTATTTTTCCTATGACCACAAAATTTTACCCCACAGGATTTTTATTTCGATCAATTAAAAATTCTAAAAAGCCAAGCATTTCCACAAATATCCACAAGTCCTCAATAAGGTTAAAACATAAGACATAACTCCATTAAATTATTTTACTTTTGTTGCATAGAAGCTATGTTTTTAGTTATCCAACTATAAATTGTATATTTAAAGAGTCATATTAGTACATACATATCACAGGTTACTACAGGATCTATGAGCTTTCAGGTTAAAACCACTTAAATGTATTAATAGAAATATTCAATACTTTACTGTATTATAAAAAATTCGTGGTCGTAGGAAAAATGACTTACTTAATCACAATAGCTACTAAATTATACAATGTTTATTAATTTAGAAATGATTCGAGGAATAATGTAAATATGTAGCTTCATGTGAACTTATTAGAAACAAAGTGTAACAAATAAAAAATGCGCATCATGCTATGGCATTTACCTGAGGCATAGTGAATAGGATACCACATAGAACCAATGGAATCAATGGACTGGCGCGCAATAACTGACTGTACCAACTGCCACTCACACGTGTACCACATAGATTGAGCATAGATCAGGCCTAGAGAGATACCGCACGGTCCAAGGGAAACAGTGCTCATTGCGAAAAATACTTTGTACTATTACAGTCTTTTCCGGGATTCCAATGATTATCCATCTTCCGGTAAATACTGATCGACTGACAGGCATAGGAGGTACTTTTAATCGGTTAAAACGTATGATCAGCTGCACAAGTTCGCATGGTTGTGTTTTAATCGGCAAATTGTAATGAATTCATTTTTCAACTGATATGTTATACGAAATTAGCATGAAAACTTGTGCGTTCCTAGAGCCTGGACTTCTCGGACCATCCACATATCCATTAATATATTGATGATTTGAATTTAGACGGTCATCAATATACACCTTTTTGCCATTGTTAAGGACGGGGGGGAAGGAACTGAAGTAGAAAGGTAATTTCTAATCTTCACGCATGGAACCTGGGAAATTTGTGGGTCCACTAACATCCCTGGGGTCTTGCCCATTGGAATGGTCGCATCCGATACGCTCAAAATGTGGTTACACTTCGATGGATTCTCATGATACCCCAGATTGCCTCATTACATTGGACTGCATGTGAAATTGGAAGATTTTTTTTCAGTCACCGGCCTTGCTTTGCTCCCTTTACCCTCTGTTTGGTTTTCAAATGTTGAATGAAAAATGACAGATTATTAGATTCTTCATAAAGCGCAAATTCAAACCTAATTAAATATTAATTCAATTCAATTTGATCCGAAGCACCAACAACTTGTATCATAATCCCTATTATCATGAATTTTCAAGCAGTTTCGAGTTAGTAAAAATTCTGTTCCACAGTTTTATCAAAAATTTAACTTTGATAAACAACTTTATAATGAATCAATTATTTAAGTATCGAACTGTCAATCCCCTGAGCAAATATGCCTATTTATGTCGGTCAAACAAGCGAGTCATTTTTCATTAAACATTTATCTGGTTCTACCATTGGATGACCTCTATAATTATATTATATTTATAATGTATCCAATAAATACATAAATTGTTTCAAAATATTTGGCAATAATTATTATCAACATTCACATAAAATCTAGGAATATTTTTGAAAAACATTTGCCAAATACTTTCAAATCTACTATACATATTTATTTAGATAGGTGAAACAACTTTTTCTATATTTAAATAAACTTAAAATTATTATAAATTTAAAACAAAAAAAGCTAAAGAAACTAGTTCACCAATCTCGAATTTTAAAATTCAATTTTCAACAAATTGTAATGATTCTTACCAAATGATTTAGTTTATACTCATATTCTTACCTGCCAACTGATTCTCGACGACAAATTTTCAACATACACTCTGTATTTTGTTCTGGTTGGTGGTCCATATCTAAGATAAAATATCTCAATGATAGGTATTCGTGATCCAATTACATATGTAATACTCACTTATCTCGAGTGTCTCGATTACTGCTTCGAGAAGGTGGACCTCCATAACCGCCTCGATAGCCACCTCCTCTGCGACTGTCTTTCCATTGGTCGCTTCCTCTTGGTGTACCTCTTGCTCTTTCAACGGATATCCTAAGATGAGGAGAATTAGAAAATAACACACAGAATGTAGCTTAATGATTACTTTTCACCCATCAAATCTCTGCCGTTAAGCTCATAGATCGCATCCTCTGCATCACGATAATCATCAAATTCCTGATAACAATAATACAAATAAACGTGTGTAAATAGTGATGTAATTACAAACTTACGACAAATGCGAATCCATTTTTCATGGAGACTTCCCTTATTCTTCCGTACTTGCGAAAGAACTTCTCTAAATCACGTTCTTTCACCCTATATGTAAGCCCACCAACAAATACTCTGGTATTCATCTAAAATGTTATATTTATCTATTAATCTAAAGTTTTTGATGCGGGAAATGCAAAAAAGCCTGAATAAGTAACATATGTAATAGATAAGTAAGTAAACGGAAATCACCAAACGCATTGCTTCAACACATTTCAGAAAACATCACGCTTACCTTCATATCCACTTATGAAATGTACTTTAGCTTTTTGTTCAGGAGTCGTATATATAAGAAAAACGTTTTAATTAAACTTAACTTTGATTTAAAAGCGACAAAACCTTATCAAATCCACTTTATTGAAGCACAACACAAAGCGAACACCCGATCAACGTACATGCAAAATTGACAGATAGCCTAAAATGGAGACTTATGAAGTTAGATTAAAATTCGAAACTAATTATGGAATATTTTGAAATCGATATAAAAAGAGAAATATTTTATTTTAGCCGATTAATTTTAGTTTTAAGAGAATTTACGATGTATTTTATGAAGTAATGATTAGTAAAAATAAATATTAAAGATCTGTTTTTGGTGGGTACTTCAGTCAATACAAAACAGAAGAATGTATACAAAAGAACGTATTTGTCAATTTATGTATGAAAACTGGCTGAATAATCTACGGTAAAAATTTAATACTAATATAGAAAGAAGAAGCAGTCAATTAGTCATTAGTCAAAATGACATTTAGAAAACAACTGTCATAATTTGTAAGAAATGTCGATTAATAATTACAATTGAAAATGTCCTTTATTTTGCAAAAGACAAAGACTTTCGATAAGAACAAGAAAAAGCCTCCACCACGACCGCCACCTCCAAATTTTTCAAAATACAGAAGTAAGTCGACATTTAATTTAAACGAAAATCTAATCGAATGGAGTCCACCAAATTCTCCAAAGACAGAAAGAGTATCAAACTTTGGTGGGAGTGTATCAAGTTCGTTTAGCAGCAGTACGAGTAGTTTGGCTTCTAGTAAAAAAAGCTTCGATTGTGATAATATGTCAGTGTCTAATAATATTTGGCCAATTAATCTGAATGCTATCGCTACAACAAGCAACGCCACAAACGTGCCTTATAGTCACCCGACAGTCGGTAGACAATCAACTAATGTGATATCATTGAATCAACCAATCTCGAGAAACGGCCAAAGAAACGTTAACGCAAATCACTTAAGCGTACCTACAATAATTAGGCCTCGACCAATTAAAACAAAGGTGATAAAGGAACAAATCGAAGAGCCTTCCAATAATTCTCCACCTATGCCTTCTGTCCCACCACCAAGCCCCCCTAAGAATGTCGGTAATGAGGATATACCTTATGGAATAGCTTTGTATGATTTCGAAGCGAAGGAACCAAATGATCTGTCTTTCCAAGTATGTAAGCAACAATATTCCTATACCTCTATATTTATTACAATGAATTTCAGACTAATGATATTGTTATATTGTTAAAAAAAATCAATAATGATTGGTACTTTGGAAAAACTCAAGATATGGAAGGGATGTTTCCTGCCAATTTCATTGAAGTAATAGTGCCTTTAGTAAAAGACGATAATACTGTGATGGCTTTGTTCGAATTCCCAGCTCAAATGGAAGGAGATTTAGCCTTAAAGCCTGGACAGCAAGTAACAGTTATTAGAAAGATTAATGAGGACTGGCTGTATGGTGAGTCAAATGGAGAAGTTGGACAGTTTCCTAGTAATTTTGTAGAAAGAGTACCAAATGTTTGATACAAAATTTATCTAGATTCCATTGCCTTTTAATGGATACTTATAGTCTATATGTAATATTCCATATAAATAATTTATCTTTATCATAAACTTAAATAGGAACAAGTTGAAGCAAAAATGATTACGAATAAAACTAACAACACATAAAAATTCTGATAATTGTTTAACATTTAGTCAAAAAATTGAAAAATAGTTTTTGCATTAAATGTTGAAACAAATAGATAACATTTAATGTTTACAATTTTTGATATTAATATTTAATTATGATCGTACAACAATAATTTTATAGAGTATTAACCAATATGTGATTTGAAGGTATCGCTAAAATAGTATATTTTGTAAAATGTACATTAGTTAAGTGAATTTTCTTCTAATATACTTACATCATTTATTGTATTATTTTGAAACCAAATAATAATGTTTATTTTTATTAAAAATATTTTTAATTTAGCAAAAATCGAAATTCCCCCAAACATTATTTGAGTTGAAAATTCATTTACTATTAATGAATTTGCAGCACAAATTCAATGCCTATTCAAGCATTTTCTCAATGAATGGAATCCAATTTTCGTGTTCACGTATTTTAGCAATAAATTATAGCTACATAACGACCATTGGAATCCGAAATTCCCAACATTTACAACTAAACTAACGAAATGAAATATTTCGAGTTAATCCCGAATCGTTTATTGTGATAGGCATACCCCAGTTGTACTTAGAAAAGATCCTAAACGTGGTTCTAAAACATCCCAGAGTTTTGTACGTGAGCGAGGGAAATTTTAGTTCACATTGTCCAAACAAAACAGGTATGCAGGTAAGCGAACCCCCATTATAAATTTTCTAAAGGTTCAGTAGTAAAATATTAATATAAAACTCTTGAATGTAAGTAGGACTTGTTTAATTGAATTTTATATTTTCAATTTTACTGGCTGTTATTTTCTGTTTTTGTCGGTGTAAAAATTATACTTATAGGAATAGATTTACAGGGTGTTATTTAATAAATGCCACAAACTTCGGGGGGTGATTCTGCATGAAAAAATAATGATATTTTGCTATTTAAACATAGTCCGCAAATGCTTCGTTTTCGAGATACGGGCTGTTAAAGTTTTTTCTTAAAAACAAATATAATAAAAAAAATATATAGTTAATTTACCCATTAATTTACGTAATTTTAGATTATCCAAAAAAGCTAATTTGATCATAATTTTGACAGTAGCCTACTACCGTCTAACGTCACTACTAGATAACGCGATTGAGCAAATGAAAAATACACGTTAAGATGTTTTATTTTTTTATTCGAAAACGGCGGCCCGTACGAAATAAACACAAGAGAGCTTTTTTGTCACAAATTGAACGAGGAATTCATTCATAATTGAATTTTCAATTAAAATACCTCAGTGACGTACAAACATATTTTTTTTCTTTAAAAAATATTTATTATTACCCGTATGCGCGCCAATGATGAACAAAAAATTTTTAATTTTATATCAAAAAATGCATAATAGTTACCTCTCAAAACTCACCAAATTTCATTTGAATATCTTGTCTGGTTTCTGAGAAATAAATAAATCTTCGGTTTTTAAGAAGAAACTTTAACACCCCATATCTCGAAAACGAAGCATTTGCGAATGTATGTTTATATAGCAAAATATCATTATTTTTTCATGCAGAATCACCCCCTGAAGTTTGTCGCACTTATTAAATAACACCCTGTAGGATTGTTTTTAATCGATGCCAAGTATTTTTGATTTCGATACGAAATTTTCGTATACTGTATACAGGGTGTCCAGAAACTCTCCTGACAAACGAAGACCGGAGATTCCTCAGATGATTTTAAGATTTTAACCCAATTAACCTAGTCCGAAAATGATTCCTAAGGGAGCTAGAGCTCTTTGAAGATGGCGCCTTGTAATTAGTTTTTTTCAATACCTCCAGAACGCTTCTATTTAGAAAAACGAAAACTGGTACAACAATTTAACAATGAAAAACGTAGGTTTGTACTTCTGTTGACAGTTCAGAGCCAACTAGTGCACACAATAATAATTGAACTTTAATGACGAAAAATTTTCAAATCGATTTTTCATGAAAACGGTGTATCCTACCGACTTAAAGTAAGAGTACCTTCTAGTACTAGAAGATCTGAAAATTTAATAATCTAGTGTTGCAAATGCTTGAAAGTTAAAGACAAATAAGTTATGCGTTAAAATAACCGTTGACCTACCCAAAACGGACGCCTATGACCTGTACTAGAAATTCGCAATTGATGGAATCGATTCATCTCTGGAGGATAAATAAGAGTACCAGTTTTCGTTTTTCTAAATAGAAGCGTTCTGGAGGTATTTAAAGAAAACAAATTACAAGGCGCCATCTTCAAAGAGCTCTAGCTCCCTTAGGAATCATTTTCGGACAAGGTTAATTGGGTTAAAATCTTAAAATCATCTTAGGAATCTCCGGTCTTCGTTTGTCAGGAGAGTTTCTGGACAACCTGTATACATCGAATAGATGCAAATTTTAAGAGGCAAGTTAGATGAATTGATTGATTTGATATTCGCTCATTTTTTATGGGTTTTTGTAAAACTGTGTTGCATAAATCCGACATTTTTTTTGAAAATTTAAATCTAAACTCAAGTCGACTGTGGAAGCCTGTCACTTGACACTTTAATTTGTCACTTGACATTTTTGTCTTTAATTTGACTTGTTGTATTTTCCATAATTTCCTCGTTTATAGTAAGTATATTTTTAAAATAACTGTGAAAAGTCCTGAATCCGTGTGAGTTTAGCGACATACGGCAACATAGCGCCCACTAAAGGCCAACTAACAGTAGTTAGTCAAGAGAGCGAGTGCAGTGCACTCTAGCGAGCAAAATCGGACGTCGCAACCGTCTGTCTGAATCAAGTTGTCTGCGTAGTGACACGCTACACGCTATGCCTAGCGGTTTTTGGACGCGTTTCGTTTCAAAACATTTTGCGATTATTTTGCAAACGCCGTCGAATTTTTAACAACAAACCTCTCTCAATTCGTTCGTAATAACGAAAGTGCATTTCCGCCGGCCGTCCCGTTTGCGACAAGCCGAGAATTGTGAACTTTTAACAACTTTTCGTACGAGTTCTTCGATGTCGGTTCAGTTGAAAAGTTTTCGGAGTTTTGAAGATGATTGTGCGTCATCGTAGATTCTGGGTCCACGATACTAGGTAAGCTCAAATAATTAAACAACGCATACTATTTCACTTAGTCACGTTAAGTTTTTCTTAATATACTTTAAACGACTTTTGTTGCGTTCATAAAGTTTTGTATTTACCAATAAACACACGCAAACGTATACGCTGTATTTGTTTGCTTGCGTATAATATCAAAGAAATAAATTCAACAAGCACATTTTCTTGCTTGTTAACTCCTTTGGTAGCTGCGATAGATAAATAATTTGTCTTTAGGGCCTACACACGTTAATTATGCAATTTTATCTCGTTTAAAAAGACACATTCAAACCATATGAGCTATTTACACGATAATAAAATCTCTACCTACGTAGTTTGAGTAGGTATAAAATTTACTTTCCCTTCCTTTTAACTTAGTTTGTTCGCTTGTCTGTGGGATAAGAATGTTTAAATCAATCAATTTAAATGTGCAACTAACACAGCTATACTGAGTGTTTCGAAATTGTTGGTATTTGTTAGAAATAATGTAAATAAATACACGAGCCTGAATAGATTTTATTTATATATTTCATGTATAAACTATAAGGCATCAAAAAGATTAAAAATTTTTTCAATTTAAATTTGATTATTTTTAATTCAAATTGAATAATTCATCGCTGTACTTTCATTATAATAAGTAATTAATTGTATGGACCACCCTGTATGTATTAAGTGTTCGGAAGATTTCTCATAGACTTATTATTACTAAGTGTTTTATGCTATAATGTATTTAACTGCTCTATTATTAAAATGATTTATGTGATGAAGAAAATCCTTCAGATGTCTTCAAACTTCTGAATAGCGTTTTTTCGTACTCAAGGTTGCTAATATCCAAAACATTGCTCATTAATTGAGTTAGAATTAATTAAATGATGTAATTATAGTAACAAATCGTACGTATAGTAATGAATTCGAGAGTCGTAGGGCCTTTAAACTGGTTTTTAACACGGTTTTAAAGTTTAAGGAAATTATTTGTATCTTAATTATACTTATCACTCTTTGACTGGCCGTGAGGAAAAAACTGCTGTATAAGTTTAAACAAATCTGCTTGAGTAGTTTGTCGTAAAGGAAATTCAAAACGAGTGAAAAGGAGTAAGTACATGCAAGTTACTTACAAAATGTAATAAATAAGTGCTTAAAATTGCTTATTGTGAGTGATTTTACTGTGGAATAAAGTGCTTTTGTCGTCACTTTCAGTCTTTTAATTTAAAGCATTTTTTTATTTATTTAAAGAAAATTTTTATTGTAGGTAAATTGAAACTCTATTGTTGATCCTGCTATATTCATGTGCTTCATTAAATATTGGTATGGCAACATCTGCATTAACTTAGCGCCCCCACAATCGAAAAATTTAAAAATTCGTACATTATAATTTAGTGCTAATGTAGTGCCCAATTCCTAATTTCAGTGTTCAACTGGTTGAGCAGAAAATTGCGATTGAAAATGACGGTGCTAAGTTTATAATGCTAGAAACTAATTAATTTATACATTTAAATATTTGATCAAAACTAATAAAATAGTATATCGGAATTTAGTTCTATTTTAGTGCTTTCGAATTCACTAAGAATTTAATTTAAGGTATCTTTCTTAAAGATATTTGATAAAAACTTAGGTATTAGAGACATTAAAAAACTGAAGAATTTAGAAAAAATGTATTTAAACATATAGAGAGAAGGAAACGATTTTGATCCCTAATTTTTCTTTAATTTTAGTACTTCTAAAATAGTATGTATCGGATTTTAGTGCTCAATCCTTAGCTCAAAAAAGACGTTTTAATCATTTTTTATAGTCCGATCATCTAGAGTAAAGTACAGTAAATGATTTTGGTCTAAAAGAAGCACTAAAATGAAAAAATAATTCAGAGATTAAAATCATTAATTTGTCTATGATGGTCGTCCTTAAAAAAAATGGTAAAACGTATTTTTTTGAGCTAAGGTTTTGAGCACAAAAATTACACGAGTTATTGTTAAACTAATTGTAAGCGCACTAAAATCAAAGAAAAATTAGAGATCAAAATCATTTACCTCTCTCTATGTTTAAATGTATTTTTTCTACATATGTTCTTCAGTTTTTCTAATGCCTCTAATACGCTTTTATTAAATATCTTTAAGATAAATACTTTAAATTAAATTATGCTTATTACATTCGGAAGCACTAAAATAGCACTAAATTCCGATGTTATTTTTTTTAATTTAATAACGTTAAAAACTTATCATCGGAATTTTCAATCGCAATTTTCTGCTCAACCAGTTGATCACAAACATTAGAATTTGGGTACTAAATTAGAACTAAATTAGTACTAAATTATAATGTACGAATTTTTAGTTTGATGGGGGGTTCCTCATTTCACGCAGGTTAGGCAACGTGGTGTTAATAATAAGTATACCTAATCGATATTTGCACCTAGAACAAATTCTTAAAATAGATACACCAGAATAATTAATTACACTAGATTGCATATTTTTATTAACGTAAAAAACTATGCTATAAATCTTTCCAGTGTTTGATTAAGACATTCAACAATTGAATAGGTATATTTAATTTACCAAAAAGTACCTATTGTTGTAATACAAAGCAACCAAGCTGCATTATTATATCACCCTTTTACAGTTCGGCATTAAACTTATTTTACCGTAATGGATGTGTGCCAATAAAATGGATGGCTTAGAAAAAAAAATACTAATAAATTTTACGAGGAAGCTTAGATTTAGTTTTACGAGCCGGAATGCATATCGAGAAGACTTTGTTTTTTTATTAGATGCACTTATTACGTATGTACCTATACCTACATTAGAAAAATACTGTAATATACCTGAAACGCGTTTCGAAATAACTGGTTTATGAATGTAATTTATTAGAATTTTTTTAATACAGCATGTCTCGGCTATTTCTCGTTTAGATTAACCGTAAATACTCGAAGGATATTTGGTTTAAGCCTGTGGGCCAAGCTATAAGTTGATAATATTTATATAACCTATAGTTGAATAAATTATTGACTGGTTAAATTATAAAGTGTAAAAATGACAAAATAAAAATCTGTAGGTACATCTGGAATGTTAAGTATCAGCAGTATAGCCTCGAATAAAAGAAATCAACGATTACATTCTATTTTCAGTTACTATTCGCTTCTTTTTCTTGTTATTGTGGTTCTAAAATTACCTAGATAAAATAAGCTAAAACGAAGAAAACTTTCAAAACGAGCTAAAAACAGTGAAATAATTTTTATGGCTACTGAACACTGATATGTAACTGTTTGCTTTGGTTCAAAAACATAGTACTCCCTATTAGTTAACTGGACACTCTTCAAACGTCAGTGATTTTAGAGATTCACTGAAGCAAATAATAACACCCCGCTGCTTTTTATTTATTTTTAATAAAAAGTGCTGTTTCAAACAAAATCATTACTCCGAAACAATAGGTATTTTCAGTTATAAATAACCATTACTCACGGCAGGGTACGGTATAAAATGAAAATGCCTCTCTGAAAACAATGTTGATATCATTTATGCAAATTCATGGTAATTTAAAATGGAAAAATTACTGAAAATTAATTTGTAATGAACGTTAATTATTTTTCTATTATACGTTATTTCCGCAATCAACAATGTGTTTAGTTTTAAATGTTATCAACTCTTTTGAAATCCTTTATCACATTTCTTAAATTACGGAATTGAATTAAACAGTTTCGTTAAAGCAAACAGAACTTCGTAAGAAAACAACTTTGGGTGCGTTTTCTTCTTCTAATTTTATGGGTCGTTTATAGTAAAAGTAAATATTGAAATTTCGAAGTAACGAAGTGTGTGAATAGTTGAAGTTCTAACTCGTTTGCCTCCTCGGCGTGTACACATCTAAATTAAGCTCACGTGATTTTTAATCTCTAGGATTTGAGATATTAAATTCGTATAAAAATATTTTCAGTTTCATTTTCTTCACTTGATAATTGCTAAACTTGGCCTAATTAGGTATACACCATGATCTTTTGTTAAATTACCATGAAAAATTCTAAATATTTCATGGTTAATTCATCCGATACTTGCTAATTATCGATTTTGAACGTGATTTTTTCAGTCCTGTCGCTACGTAAGTAAGCGTAAAATCGTTAATTTTTTTCTTCGAACGTTTGTTTATAATTATTTACTTAAAAATGTACTTACGCTAATGTCACAACAGCTGTACAAGTATTGAACCTCGCTGAAATGTGTAAATTGCGAGAGGTTTTTTTATGGAAATGAGTTATTTCGTAATTTGATACAACAAAATGCGAGGACATTATTCACGATTTACCAATTATTTTGATTTTATGTAGTGAAAAAGTATTTACGAATTAAAAGTATCTAATAAAAAATATAATTATTATAAGTCTTATTGTGAAATGCGTACGGAGTTTGGCTGATGTCTCTTGAGAAATAGTAGATTATATTATTTAAAAAAAAAATCAAGTGACAGCAAGAAATTTGAAGACCGTAGTAATTTAATTTGATTATTATGCTGATGATAGTTGAATTGCAATGTGCATAAAAAGCGTTTAAGTGACTGCACTCGAATCGTTTGTGCATCTTCAACAAAGAACTTTTGTTCGGCGTGCGATGTTTCATTTTAATTCGGGTGTTATTTTCATGCCTGGTGTTAGATAACTTTTGATTACGACACAAAAATCAATAACAATTAGGTACATTGGATATTATTTGCGGTCAAATCGACTCCACAACATATTGAAACCAATGAATTCAATTTCACAAACGCGTATTAAAAAAACCGATTGTCCAAATCGTAATGCAAACGAAGCGTTTAAAGTTAATAATTTTATACGAGTAATAACCCACAAGATGACAAAATAATCGAAATTTTTTTTGCGCAAATAATTTGCTTCACTTAATAGATATTTCCTATATTTATTTGTAACTTCTTGACACGCCAGGTGTTCCTAAATAAACAATATTGTATTTAACACTTAAGCCAATTTTTGATTCATTAAAAATTATAATTACTACCTACGCGTGTGATTTGTAAAAACACCAAATGTGTAAACTTGCGGAGGTTTTATTGAATGGTTCGGACGGAATTTTAAAATTATGAATGAACATAACAATATTCATCGAATAAATATGCTAATTATATTATCCAGTAGCCCATTTCCTCGTAATTTACTAGAAAAATTAGTACTTGCATTATCTAGTACACCCGCACAAACAGGAAGTTTTGCACTGTTACATAGTTATTTTTATAGATATTTTAGCATCATCTATATCCGCAGTTAATGGTTTTCCTGTATATAATGCAAATTTACAATATTTTGTCTCTTATTTATATAGACAGGATGCTTATAGAAAGTTTTTGTACATTGATAATATTGATATAAAATGTCTGTGTAGATAAGTGATTGTAAACATAAAAAAATCTTATATGGTCACCCGGTATAATTTATACAACATTGTCGAGTGACCGACAGGTTTTAATACTTTTCTCGGAAAAACTATTTCTAACTTATACAAACAATTCGTCTCTGGTTTACAAATATTGAAATATTTTCGGTTATTCAAATGGCTGTTCTAAATTAGCACATACAAATACGTAAACGTACGTATGAGAAAGTTTTCAAGGTCCGAAAGCCATCTACAACTCATTTGTTCGTTGTAGAGCCCGAGTTGGAAAAGAATAGAATGAAAGGGCAGCGTTCGAAGCAAACAAAGGAGTTTAATTGTTCATGACTGAAGGCAAACCATTTTGATCTTATCAATGACAGTTGTCGTTAGCCAAATTACATTGCTAGTCTGGGTTGGGTGCATACCTACCTCAACCAATTCATTATTTTTCGCTCATTTTTGTGTAACAGCCCCAAAAAATTACTTCTATGCGTACGTGCGGAGGTCATTGCGTAATATACCTACAGAGTGAGTTTACTTAGTATTTGATTGTGTGTACCAAACAGTCAATGTGTGAAAGTTTAGCTGCACCACATATTGGACAATTACCGAGAATTTCTCGTAAATTAATACGATATACCGAACAGGTTATTGGAGTAGAAAATTAATTAGGAAGCTCCATCAAGTAAATGTTTATTATAAGCGAGTGGTGTAGTCAGTTAACCCTTATAAGTGAAAGTTGAAAGTCTCCCCCTCGTAAAATTCAACTCTTCACGCCATATGACTAATGCAGCACAGAGGCGTTTTTATTCTTCTAACAAAATACGAAATTTAATCACGTTATTGATTGATAGTCAGCGTTCACAAACTTAAGGGTGCACAAAGGAAAACGATTGTATTCAAAGCTGTATTCAAATTACAGTGTTCGGATTTTTTATGTAAGAATAAATACATAATTCATCCTACAAATTAATTATTTGATATATGAGCTAAAATGGATCAGGTTCATAAGATTAAAAAAATGTTGAATTCTCAAATTATAGCCTTCATTTAAAAACTTCAATAAAAGAAATTACCCTCAATTTAAAAAAAATTATAATTTATGGAATTGACCCACGTTAGCCCTGTATGATTCATATGTATTAGGTAGGTAAACATTAAAATAGCCTACGCTCATGGTTGCAAAACTGAAAGGGGTGAATTTGTAATAAGATGGCATATAGGCGCCTGGCGTAATAAGACATGAAAAATTCACGAACACGAGATCTTATATTGCCTGTCCCAGGGTTTGCACCGCCATCAATATTGTATTACATTCTGGGAAACCCTGCATTCTCATTAACTAGAATCATTATATTGTGCGCCTACGGTTACCCTACATACGTCGCTAGCTCGGTGTTTTTTTAATTTTAATTTTTATGCAAACAAAATACTTAAAATGCTAGATCATCCATCCGCTGAACAATCTTCATAATATTATTATTAAACAATGTTAATCAAATAAACGCTTATATAGTGTTCGATAAGAATAGCGGAAGATGCGAAGGTCCCATGCGCAGTGGAAAAAATCTTTTGGTATTCGAGCATAGTTATTTAATTAAAAAAATATACTGTAAATTTCGTAATTGAAAGAAACGTTTCTGCTTAAAGAGTTTTAAATTATCTATATCGCCACACTGGCAGTTCTGTTGCACTTGTTTTTACTGCAAACGAAATTGCTTGATTATACTGGTTTATACCCTTGAGCAAATATGACTTGAAACTAGTTTCTTCCATCTTGCAATTGCATACAGATGAGTTTGTGTTCTGTTAATAAAATCGAATGATACGCGTTTCCTTTGGTGTGTACTTGCGATCGAGTTTTTACCCCGAGATCGTGTTTTCCTGGCCGAAAATTCGTAATGTAGCTCAAACAAAGGTGGAGTTTTATTGGTTGATTTTTACCTGACCAGCAAGAGTTTCCTCGACTAGGCACGTTCAAAAAATGCGACGAATAAATGTTTACCTATAATCCCAAGTAAGTGACATTTAGTAGATATGATAAAGGAGAGTAAATAAGGGTGGTGAAGGTTCGCTTTTCACCAATGTCCAATTTCGGTTTTGCTGGTGTATAAATTGTTACAAAAGTTCGAGAGAATAGGTAAGTAGATATCAACGAAGAATCTAAATTTAAACTCACTTTATAAAAAGCCTGCAATTAAGACATTTTATACTCACTCGTTTAAGATGACTCTTATCCTTGCAACATTGGATTTTTAGATAGGATATAAGTATACATATGTAACTCACGTTTGTTCTTTGAAAGCGATGTCAAAACATCGACAATTTCTCAATATTGGCTACAAACGAGAAATGAAATAGGCGGGTTCATACGAAATTCAGTTTAATTGTGAAGAAATTTCTACAATAAATCGATTTATACGGTAAAAATGATTTTATTACGCAAAAGTTTTGTACCTAAGCGTCTTCGAATCGGATGAAAATAGTCGTGTACGTTCAATTTTTGTCTATATTATCAAAAGGTGAAAGTTTTCAATCTAGTCAATTTTCAAATCTATTGTAATAAGAAAACTAAATTTTTATTAGTTACTAATTACAGGATGTACAAAAAAAATGTGGCACACCCTGTATTACTAAAATTATATATAGTTGAGTATAATTCCACTTGCGTGCGTTAAATAATTATCTTGACGAGTACATTTTTAATTTTTTTTACTTCGTCGTACAAAAGGTATTCAGCTTTCATTTTCTCGCATATACCCAGTAGGTATGCAAATATTAAAATGGCAAAACGATTTTGAAAAGAGTGTGAATTTATTTATTACCTTAAAACATTGATATTAATTTAATTGGGACACCAGGTACACACTTATGACATAACGTGATGAATCTTCCTTTCACAATCGCATTAAGCTATTAGAAAACATTTCTTAGGTCATAGTAAATTATATACACATAAAATTCAATTATTTTATGTTCGTACTTACTTGTACGTTGGGTTTAAAACGTGACAACTGATTAAAAAAGACCTACATTAAAAATTAATACGATGGTATAATGTTTAACACGTTGAATGTCACGTGAGCTTTTTTCTAATTTGATTTAGAGAATGTCTTTTTTTATAAAAACGGTAATCGATATTTAATGCTTTTTTTCTAAAATCGATCACCTTGTATAAACATACAAAATTAAACATCCACGATTGATTGTATACGTATACTTCGAGCATAAATAAATAAACTATATATTCCCAGGATCCAATTAATAAAGATAATTAGCTTCTGCTACGTCAAGGATGAATTTGTGATTTTTAGGAGAGTTTAATTTTAAAATACCGGAATCTACCCATTAAATTTCGTTAAAAATAGTTTTTCTAGTTAAATAAATTAAAAATTGCAAATATAATTTTACTACACCAATAAAAATACAATAAATACATGGTATTAAATGAATGTCTTCAAACCAGAACCACTTTAGTTATTAAGAATGAATCGATTGAGGTCCGTATACTTCATCTATTCCTGTCTCACTAAAGAATAGTATAGAATTATGCGTATTAATTGTAGGAGCTAGGTGCATTTTCGTTGCAAGGTGTAATTAGTGCATTCGAAGCTGCTTTATTTAATGGAAGGTCCAATTTAAATGGTCTTATATCGTGAATATTTTTTTGTAAATGGTCGCAGGTAAAGACCGGTTCTATTCATTGCGATGGCTCTGTTAGGTGCCAGATATACATACGGGTGACGTCGCTTAAATTGAATAGCGATGGCGGAGCGAATCGAAGTAGCATCGGTCGAATTCGTCTCGAGACAGGTGCGCTAAGCTCGGTTACTTTTTTTTTCATTCTTCTCCTTTATCTATTCTTCAATCAAAATAGGCATCAGAAGCTGAATCTCCACTAAACGCTGCTTTTTTAACCGTTGTTGCGTGGTCGAAATCCCGGCCTGTGGTACTCACCTAGAAAGGAATAATGATTTTAAAAAATGCCCATATTGTACCGAGAATATGTGGTGCATTACTACAAGCTTTTTGTTGATTTAAATTTTAAAATCATTGTATGAATCGAAGTGGATGCGCAACCGGTTTCACACTTGTATTTACCGTTTAGATTTATCGGTTGTTTAGGTTGTCAATAATAAAATAAACGAAGAGAAATTCAACGGGATACAAGCTTGTCGAGTCACCAGTTTCAACTAATTTCTTTACAGGAAAGAAATTAATCGTGCTCCTTAACGAGCATAAAATTACACCGAATGCCTCGATTTAAGCGAGAGCATAAGACGAATTCGCGAATAATAAAACTTAAAATGAATATCAATGCGGTTTTTATTCATAAATTTGAATCGAATTCGCACTGGATTTAACTAGTTGTTCAGAGTATTGTACAATTTTCGAGGCCCTGAAACCAAACAATAACATAACGTAACCGTGAATAAAAAAAGAGGCCGTAAACACTTTCATCTACTTTAACCGATCGTGTTTGTTGGGCGCAGAAAACCCGCTTTGCTTTACGATTCTGTGACAAAACCTGTATTTGCCTCCGCAACACTTGTTGCGTATCCGCCATACTTGCTACAGGGTGTCCTCGATTGTCATTTCCGTTGCCCACGATTTTCGCTTTATTACCTACGTGTATCGGATAGTCGTTAAACCTAACGACTCTATAATAAACTAGAACTAAATCGAGTCGAAATTACCTAATTTATTTTTCACATTGTGAATGGCAGATCAAATTATTAATAATTTACGATTAAATTGTTTCCTGAGGTGAATAATGGAAGCCCGGAAAAATGAAACGCTCCATGGTACTATCGAACTGATCATACTTATTCAAGAATGTGTAAATTATACAGGGACACGTCGTTTTCCTGTAGATAATGTCACATATTCGCGATGGAGAAGCTATTAAAGCCGATTAATAGTGTATACTTCATGATTAAATTTATTCGGAGTACCTAAATCCGCTGTTACTTTATAAACAGGAATAATTTTATTGAACGATTAAATCTAAATTTAATAATTCAAGTGTGAAAAATCACGATTAGTCATAAAAACTCGGATATTCTAAAAATACCGTACCAACTGGAAGTTGCTACGATTTTCAACTGGAGTAATTTTCATATCTGAATAGTTTTTTAGCGAATGTACATACAGCCGATGTTTGCGAAGTGTAAAAATTCCCCCTAAGCGAGGAACGCACCATTGCCTTCTTTTACGATAAATATCTGCGGATAGTTTTTTCAACATTTTTGTCACACTTGATAACATTTTAACATCTGGAATGCCGTGCGTTTATCTAACGCCACTCGAAGAGTGTCGATGTGTTAAAGATGCTTATATTAGATTAGATATTTTTTTACTGAACGAAAAAACTTCGACGGGCATAAGCAAAATATACAGAACAAGTCGATATACAGAATTTTCAAATTAGATGACGGTGAGAAAAAGGTAATGCAGATAACAAAAATTACGAAATAAGCGAAAACAACCGCTTTCTAACGGCTATTATTATTTTTAGAAATTCAAAATAAAACGGAATTAATGTTTCACAGTAACAGTTGGTATACCCACAGTGCATTTTGCCCACAACACAACCAGCAGGTCAAGCCACTTGACCTGCAGAGGTGATTTAAGAATTAGAACTAATTTGAAAGATTCGAGAGTTGTAGGTGAAATTTGAAAGTTTTACTATGGGCATAAAAATTGACGATTCCGTAGATGGACGGGAATTAGGAATATTAGGATTGTAAGTAGTCCTATTAAAATCTAGAAAAGAGAGTTTCTAACAAATTGAAACTCTTAAAAGCGTCTGAAGAAAAATATACATCAACGTTATAAATGTTTATTTTAAGAATCAGCTCGCTAGCAGAGTGGCCTGTTGAAGCACCGTGTCCTAAAATACATTTAAATAATTGTGATGCGAGACGCTAGACTAGTCTAGCTGTTTTCAATTGTATACTTGTTTCCAGTTTAACATACGTATAATACACGTGTTCAATAATAATAATACGCTGTTATTTGTTCCCTATTTAATATGTATTGTATTTTTGCCTCTGCGTTATGACTTAAGACCATTTTGGTAGTTCATTCAACTGTTGAATAATTATAATTGTCGGATCTTCTTCAGAAACATTTTTTATTCGTGTCATAGTTCAAACGTTTTTGCTGTTACGTTGATAGCTTTAGTTCGTACGAAGAAAGTGAATTGTAATTATATAAGAAAAGCGTTTTTTAATATTTACGTATGTACATACACACCTACATTAATAAATTATATCTTGATTTTTTTAGCGTTTCGTAACGCTCGTAACGTAATGGATATTTTGAAAAAAAACATGTAAAATGGTAATGGCTTTATACACAGTGCCTTCATAAAGCCTTCTTACCCACATGTCCTTAAAAGTTAGGTAACTAGAAAAAGAACCCGCAGGGATACTGAATAATGAGTTTCTACGTATTCATGCATGTTTTTTCAGTAATAATTTCTACAGATATTTTCTGTTTGTGACTCTGCCTACAGATCGGTATCTTTTGATGCCGCACGATATAAAAAACGTAAACGCACCAATATAGGTTTTTCGAAAGATTTATTCGCGACATTTATCAAACTCGACAAAAGAAAACAACGACGTTTATCATTGTTAATTGTAGTCACATCATGAATAAGCATTTCGATTGATTACATACTTTTTTTATAAACATTTACAATTGCTAAATTAATTATAGTTTTTTATCCACTTTCATAATTGTCCATTTAATTTTGAACCACCTGTTTTTCGATTAGTTCTTGATAAATTACTAATAGTATAGCAACAATAAAATTGTATTTATGAACAGGTGTTCTAATTTATGCTGAATATTCTATTGAAACATATATAGGAATGTCAATGGTGCGCGTACTTATTTACACCAATGAGATTCACGTTTGTCACACATTACATAATACACACGTTATAATAAATTTTTATTTCTACTATAGAAAGGTCTAGATTTTGGTTATAACGTAATATGAATTCCGATTTGCCTTGAGAGATAAAAGAATAAACTTAATTTGCTCCGGAAATGAAGAGAATTTTCAATAAAATTTTAATTTTAGCACCTCCGACCTACATGTATTATTTTTCTGTGGTAGGTAAATGATTTATCCTTGTACCAGTAATTATTCTAATTCCATTTAAAATTGATGATACAATTGACGCTAATTAAGCATTTGATGCACGACCGAATTAACGTAGAATTCCATATAAAAAAGGTGAGCACGCCAAAACGAATGTTGTTTTCAGGTGTGCAATAATAAGTACATATTTGACTCGTAATTATTCAGGAATGAATCGCATTTTAATCGATACCATTTGTAATAAATAAGGTGTATGAAATTGACACATCCTGTACGGGCAGGAGATTGCTCGAAGAAGCCCCATTATTCATAGATAGATCCGGTACTCGAGCCGATCAAGCCCATCACATTAGTATAGTTGATTTACAGGATCATACCTACTTGATACGTCACGAAAACGCAATCTCGATTTCAACAAATACATTGATTAAAAAATGCATTATTCACTTTGATTATACTGCGTATGAATTGAATACAATTGACATCAGTATTGCTAAATTAATTTTGAAATTTATAGCCAACTAAAAAACTCTAATGTTAGGTATTCTGTTATATAAATAAAATGAAAACGACATTCCCTCGACATTCGAAGAGGGTAATTACAAGCAAGAGGAAAAAAAAATAAAACATTATATATACTTTTGTTGCATCTACTCGTAGTAGGAAATGAAGTGGGTACTTCAATGTTGAATTAACGTTCTATTGTTTTAGTTTAATTGCTATGGGTAAATCCGTTGCAACGAACGCAGGAACAAGAGACTCGCCTAATACAAAGGGCTCTTTTATTATTTCTTTCGCACATAATTCCTCTGATGCATCATTTATTGCACTTCTCTTAATTAAGGTTTCGACGTGTTAACTGTTACTTCCTGAGGTCATCTTGAATCATTGTAATTAACTTTTGAGTCACAATCGACGACATGTGATCAATCTTGCAATAGTTGGATTAAGAAATTGCAGATAATATGACACCTTTATCTGACTCACTGGGTATTTACTCAAAAAATCAATTAACGAAAATCAGTGGTCGTTTTGAGACGCACTGTACGGTGCTCGATTGCGACTAATAGATAATTATAGTTAAATTACTTAATTGAATAAAGCCAAACATTTGCGTTAATCTATATTTCACGCTTGAAAGTGAAACGACCGTTTTAATTGCGGATTAAATTTCAAACTTCGAAGGTTACTTTGTTAAAATTTCTCTACTAAAAAACGCTTCAATTATATAATTTTTGTACGTTAATCAATCTCGTAAAGTAATAGTGAGAAGCCATAACAGATGGTTAGTTAATACCTATGTAGTAAATTTAACGAAAAGCGATGAAATGAAGATTTATCAATAAGGTAATCTGCCTATACCAAGTGGTATAACGTTAGAATAACTGTTTAAAATATTAGTCGATTAGTATTAATGATATGTATATCATATTAATTCATTAATTGCTTGTATCGAAAACCAGTTTTTTTAACTAAAATGTAGATATCCCAAATTATTGTGAAAATTAATACTGCTATATTTAAACTACTCAAAATAAATAAGGAGACACTTACTTATTTCTTCATTACTGTTATTTGCTGCGATAAAATTGATTGAAACCGTATAATATTTTAATTATTTCAATGTAAATTTCTTTGGAATTTTTATCTGATTTTATTATCTGTAAAAAGAAAAATAAGGGACTTTTGACTAAATCAGCTTCAATTCAATACCATTCATTTCATTTATTGTGGCGATAGTAGTTGATTAACGGCACAATTATGGATCGCGAAGTTGTGGGTAGAAGAAGAGTTCGTAGAGTGTACTTAAGTACCCTTCAAATCACAAGGGCTGTAACCTTGATTGAGGAAGGGCATTCGAGGCGAGAGGTTGCTCAAAGAATGAACGTGAGTCATTCCGCTATACCCAGAGCATGGAACAGGTACCTACTCCATGGTATTATTCGAAGGGCTCCATATCCAGTTCGATAGAACAAATGCCCGAGAAGACCGAATTTTGAGGTCTTGGGCGATGCGAGACCGCACACTTACATCGATAGCTCTCCAAAATCGTCTAGTTCTAACGACTGGAACACGAATTTCGGACCAGACCGTACGAAATAGACTCCACGAAGCTGGTTTGCCTTCCAGAAGACCTGCTAGATGCCCTAGATTAACCCCAGCTCATCGAGGAGCTCGGCGATTGTTCGGACAGTGTCATCAAAATTGGACAAGAGAGCAGTGGAGCAACGTCATGTTTTCCGATGAGTCCAGATAATATAGTCTTTTCCATAACGATGGACGTGTATGAGTATGGAGACGGCCCGGAGAACGTTATTTGGAGTCAACTATACAAGAAGTCATTCCTTTTGGAGAAAGGTCTATTATGGTATGGGCCGGCATAACTTTGACGGGGTGAACGGAACTCATTGTAATTAGAGGTGGACCACTAACAAAGGACGAGATCTTAGATCCTATTGTAGTACCATTTGCCAATAACATGGGCAAAGATTTCATTTTCCAACACGACAATGCGGGACCCATGCCGCTAGGTTAGTTAAGGAGTTCATCAATCAGCACCATATAGGGTAAAGTACGGATAGATGCCCCATTGGGATAGGTGCCCCGATCTCTAAAACCAACATTTCCAAAATCGCAACAAATTTTTTATAAACTAAATAAGAAGTGTCTGTCCATATGTCTTAATGGTCCGTAGGCTGTTTTGGAAAAAAGTCGCATCTTGCTTGTGTGTGTTTGATTATCTCCGCAACAAACGCAAAAAATGCTTCAAACTTTCAAAACCAAGTATATATTGCTGCATAACTTTTGAAGTAGTTAAAAATTACACTCTATTTTTTTATATACATACATTGGTTTATTAAGTACACACCTATGTGCTAATAGTTGCATTTTTTATTTAGTTTATTTAAATAATAAAAGGGCATCTATCCGTACCAAAAAGGATAGTTGCCCCGATTTTTGGACGGATAGATGCCCCTAAGAAAATACATATACTATGATGCATTATTATGTCTTACATGAAATTTATTGGTTTTTAGTTGATATTGGTTGATTTTTTGGATATTTTTTAGTAATTACTACTTAATGTTTTGTTATATATGATTTTAATAGTTAAAAATTAAAAATTAAATCTTGATATTTTTTTAACAAATACTTTAGACTATTTATGGTTATTCACGGATTCTTAGGATTATCATCTAAAGATTACAAATCAAACATATTAAAACTATGTATTTTACATATTTTAGTCCATAGGGCATAAATATTACATCACTAAGGGCATCTATCCCCCTTAGCATTTTCATGGTGGGGCATCTATCCGTACCGATAGGCATCTATCCTCCAAAAAATGGTTCTGCAAAAACTCAATTTTTGCAAAATCAGTGATTGTTAGGTCAATGAAAACAAATCATAATGTTGCACAAAGGATTAAACTAGCGATATGCACAGGAATAATTATTGATAAATTAATAGTTTAAAAATTATGAGGCCCTTTTAAAAAGTGGGGCATCTATCCGTACTTTACCCTAGAGGTAATGGAATGGCCAGCCAATAGTCCCGATTTGAATCCTATAGAGCACCTTTGGAACACTCTTGGGCGAAGATTACAGCAGCGTCAACCTATTGAAAACCATGCTTCTCTGGAAAATCTGTTGATTGAAGAATGGGAGGCTTTGCCTCAACATACCATCGCAGAATTGATAGAGAGCATGGGTCGACGATGTGCTGAGGTGGTTCGAACAAGAGGAGACAGAACACATTATTAGTTTTTAAATTTGTTCATTTTTTCAGTATAAGTGTCCCAATTATATTAAAAATCTAACATGTCTCTGTAGGCCCATCTTGTTGCTATAAACAGTAGAAATTTGAATTGATTCTGTCTAAAAATAAAATTTATATTCTAAAATTAAGAAGTGTCTCCTTATTCACTTTGAGTAGTATATAGGGAGATTCTTAAGTCGTTGAATAAGGGGACTTTATGAAGGCGCTTTATTATAATATTTCGACAAAACAAATACATACTTATAAATATTCGTTTGTGCTGCGAATAAGAATTAAAAACGTTACATCAATAATGTATGTTCTATATGCTCTTTAATATGCTGTTTAAAGACGTTAACACGTTTGTTAGAGAAGAAAAAGCGCGTTTCGCATATTAAGAATCTTATCACGTCGCGTAAACATGCAATGGACAGAATTAGGTAAACCTGCTGTACCTATGTAAGTAGTACTACTTGCCTTTATTTACTTATGATAAAGAAATCGCTTTGTTGTTATTTCAAATAAATCAAAATCAAATACTACATATTTGACTGATTAAGGTTTTTATTCTATAACAAGGTGGTTCATTCAAGGAATGCTTAAAGTTAACAAACAGATTCTTAGAAGCTTGAAAAAAGAGCGCAGAAAATTCACTTTCTAAATTTATGGCTCTGTAGGAGTTATTTTTTTAGTATAATATCCCATTCGCTTTGGTATTCAATACGGTTGGTATACCTAAAAATAAGAACGTAGGTACAACGTAAAAAAAAACAAACTTTAATAAACTAGTTTCATTTAATTGGAATGTCATTCAAAATTCAAACCAATGTTGATTTGATTTGATGTGAATAATTCGAAAAATTTAGCGTTTCCGATTGATTATCGTCTAACAATCGCAAGTACCGTGCTCGGCCGGAGTGTTTTGTTGGTTTATTTACATTCGATTCCTTCACTTCTACCGCAGTTAATAACTAACGATTGACCTTCCAATCAATGTAATAGTTGTAGCAATTTTTGACTGTAATTAGAGGTTAAAACGTTACGTGCTTGTAACTGACCGCTTTGTTCAATAGACTATAAAGTTATTTTAAAAACCGAAGTGGATATGCAGATACTTATGTACCCAGTGTTTTATTGGGAAATAGTGAAATTCTAGTTTTTCGTTACCAACATTAAGGAATGCCTGTTTTCCAATGAAACACGACTCTAGTTGTATTATGTATGTGTAACGATACTTTGAAGTATTTTTGTATTACTTATTGTTTGACTATCATTCCATTTATTAATCGATTAGTATTGGTCTTTTGCGAATTGAAAGAAATCAGGGTCATACTGTATGTAATTATTAACACTCATTTGATGCAGCACTTGAGAAAATACGGCGCATTATAGATAAACAATGAGGAAAATAGAGCACAAACTGAACGGTACTCTTGCCTCCTAATTTCAATGATTAAATTCACAGTAATTTACCGATCTTTGCTTCCTATTGCTTCCTATATAAGTTTTTCTCATGATTGAAATCAAATTTTTCTCATTAGCCTAATGCGAGTGAAATGCTTGTTTATTCCATACATTCGCGATCCAATCTAAGTTGCTACAACTTATTCTGAATAGGAAAATACATTGTCATTGTATTTTTAGTACGTCTAACTGTACATGCGATGTTCTTACATCATCATTAGGGTGTAAACATTGGATAATTAAATACGGGGCGATTCAAGAGGAAAATTGCAACTTTTTCTAATTAATTTAATTCGATAAGTTTTTGTGTTATTTTATTACATTGTTGTGTAATGTCTAGTGCAAATTTTACGATTTTAGAAAGTAATTTATCGATTTGTTCTATACTTGCTTTATTTTATAGTCACGCTTAATAAAGTGTATCTCTTGATTTTGGAAATTGCTCATTCGAATACCGCAAATAAAATTTACTTTTTATAAAAAAATCACATCTAATTAACAGCAGATATTGAATAATCTTTTTTTTTGTTACAGGTTCAGAATCTCATCAAAATGAAATGACAAGAGTGGAAAGAAAGCAATCAGCAAAAATCCCAAAATGATTTTTAGTGCCTTTTCGTGCCTTCCTACTTTCTATCAAAATGTTTTGTTTTTTACCTTGATATATTTGATGAAAATCAGCCATGCTTGGTTGCCAAATACTAGCACAAAATTAATCAACCCTTCCAGTAAAATACACACCATAACGTTTAGGGGTAACACATCGTTATCGGACCATTTTACCGTCTTGTATCAAGACAAAAATTCGTTGTTGTTGGGCGGAAGAAACCAAATATACAATTTATCGGTGTTCGATTTTAGCGAACGGAGAAATCCAACTTTGTTTTGGCCTTCATCGGAGGCGCACAGTCAGCTTTGCAACCTTAAGGGCAAATCCGAAGATGACTGTCAGAATTACATCAGGATATTTTATTCAACAGCGCCTGGAAAATACCTAATTTGCGGCACCAATTCGTACAAACCCATTTGTCGGATACTGCAAGAATTAGTAAGTGAAAAGTTTGTTTTATTCATAATTATTCCCTGTTTGTTAACTACAAGTTAAGATTGTGTGAGGTCATTATCGTTCTCAATTTGGAATTTAAAATACCGGAAAATTTCTATCTAACTCAGCAAATGTTGCGATTGAAATAAAAAAAAAACACGAGTTTATGTTTAAATTAAAATTCCATTAATTATTCTAATTGAAGCATTTATCCTCATATTGGCAATGGATAAATATTGCCTTATGTACCAGATGGCGGCGCATAAAGAAAACTTAAAACCAGATCACAGTCACAGACAGATTACAATCTAATAACCTCTTACACTCATGGTCAATATTCACGTGTACAATCCAGTTCACTTGGCTTAACTTTACCCACCCAAACCAGTTCAGGACTGGTAATTAATATTACAAACATGTGAATTCAATACGCTGCTGTAGTATTTGCTTCATCTTCTTCTCCTTTAAAGTTTTAAAGTTTCTTATGGTATAAGAGAAATCGGTCTAAATATGAAATTTAGTTTGTTAATTGCCCTGATTCATTCTTGATTCTTGATTGGATTATACGTGCATTCGTTAAGATCTTACTGTTAGAAGGTTGTTTGTTTTTTCTTTAAAACGTTAAACTTAATCGGTGACATTTAATTTGAAATAAAAAATCTTTATTGCCAGTAGAATGTCAGCGATGTACTTACATCGGCACGACCGAAAAAATACGTTTTTAATCGGCGTTATCGCGATAATATTATGTTGTTTAGTCTGCATCAGGTACGAAACAGTTATTCTTGACCTTTTTTGTTTTTCTCGGGTTTTATAAATGGAACATTTCGTCTCTGTAGGTGCGGGACTTACAGCGCGCTCCTTTTCGTTGCTAAACATTAGCGGTTACATCAACTCCGATTGTTTCAAATTGTATCATCATGAAACTGACGTTAAATCGCGTTTCCCATAAATATAATTTGTATTTTACGAACAGCAGAGTACACGCACTTACCATTCAAACGCCTCTAATTCGATTAATACACAAAAGAATGATGTACCTGGCGTACCTAGTCGTTGTTTAGTATACAGGATGTCTTGCTTGAGAAACTAAAATACCGTCCTGTCTATGAAGTAACGCATGAATTCTTTATTAGCTAAATAAACAGTAATATGAAAAATTCACGAAACAGGTCGATGTTTGATTTTAATTTACTACACTGCTCCAATAAATTAACGCACCACTTAATATTTTGTGAAAAATATGACCACTTTAAACAAACTGAACAATATTTTAATACTTTTGGAAATACCCTGCTTGTATATTGTGTCTTTTAACAACTAAATAAAGTACTTGTCCGTGCGGATATTTTTTTTATAGTACTAAAATCTTTGAAAGCTAAATCGACTTTAAAATCAGTTTGGTTTGATTTATTCCCTTTGGTAGTGACCTTTCGCATTTCGATATTTTTATGGTTAAATTGATAAGATGCGAAATTTGACGCCTGTACTTTTTGTTTCTTTCAAAATTTCGTATTCATAATTTTGTACTTTTTCCCTTATTTTTTTTCCTTACGGCCTATTCCTAGGAATACATCGTTGAAAAATGCTTTGTTTCGGAGTAAATTAATTAAAATTATTGAAATATAGTGTTTGATTACTTATTTTAATTTAACAAATATAATACATGTTTAGAAATTTATGATTGGTGCGTTAATTTCTAGGAGCAGTATATATTTTTTTAAATGATATATCATACAGGATGAATAACCTTTGAATGATGATGTCAGTACCAGTTTTTTTTAAATAAAACATCCCCCTTTTTCAATTTTCGGATTTTCCTTGGTGATCTGATCCAAAAATGTATCACAAGCTGATTAAAATTTGTACAGGGTGAACAAAAGCGCAAAAGCTTTTTTAAACTAACATTGGCCTGTATTCAGCGCCCCATTTTAACTTTAAAACAGTTTTAAAGTAACTCTAACAAAGTCCATAGTTACTCCATAATAACAATGTAAAAATGTCACTTTTGTTAGCGTTACTCTAACTTTAAAATGGGGCGCTGAATACGGGCCATTGTACTCGTATCTATCGACTTTCCAAAATAATCCTAGCCGCTGGACTAAACAGACAATCTTTAAAGGATTTTTTTACATTTGTTTTTTAATTTTACGTTAAAAACTGTCATAAATACCTTCAAATATCAAAAATCGACCTGTTTTGGAAATTTTTCATATTACTGTTTATTTAGCTAATAACACTGGGGAACAAAATTTGAACTTTGTCTTGCCACACGGACTTCACTTATATTTTTTACTTTGATGAGTGACTATTAGTGTAAATGTGTAATTAAAAAAAATCTATTGGTAAAAAATTTTATAAACCGATATAATTTAAATATTTCAAAAAATAATCACTTTCTGATACAAAAAACGTAAAAAAGTTCTATTATGAAATTACTATTTAAGATTTTCTAGCATATTTGAAGGATACAGGCAAAGAAGGCGATATGTCAAAAAATTTAGTTTTGAGAAAAACGCTTTTAAAGGTTTTAAGGGCTCTAAAAAATAATTTATAAAAGCAACATAGGATACAGTTTTACATATTATTATTAGGGTACTGTGCTACAGGTTTATAGACTCAGTTAGTTTTTAAGTTTTTTAGCAGGAAAAAAAGCCATTTTTCCCAAAAAGTATCGCCTTTTTAGCCTGTATGGCAAAAATAAAACGGGTTATATCTGCTGACTGATCGCTCGTTTAGTCATGATAGTTTCTAGGCGAAAAGTTTACATCTTTATCTCATAGATAGCAAGATTAACTCAATTTCGACAAAAATTGATATATCGCCTTCTTTGCCTGTACCCTTCATTTAATTCTGTTTAATTCTGCGACTGTTTACTTGCGGTTATCGCTGCAGAATTGGTTATATTTAACAACACATCACAAAAAATCTGAGGCCAATCAAAACAAAACTACTGCAGTTTACCAATGAGGGTAGGTGGCTAAAGCAGAATTAGCTATCAAAGTTCATGTGGCACAGATAATGTAGACCAGTGTAATGAATGTATGCATTACTTTATGGATGTTTTAAATTTGAATAGAATTTACTTCTGAACTAGAGGGAACTTTAGAAGGAACTTATTGTTTTTATTTCTTACAGAATGGACAGTTTATTATAGAAAAAGAAATGGAAGGTATCGGTTTGTGTCCATACGATCCCGACCACAACAGCACTTCAGTGTATAGCAATGGCCACCTGTTTTCAGCTACTGTCGCCGATTTTTCAGGAACCGATCCGCTGATCTACAGAGAACCCTTGCGAACAGAACTCTCCGACCTCAGGCAACTCAACGGTACTTATTCCATTTTCTATTCCATATTCGTTCGCTTATTGTTGGCTCGTTTTTAGCTCCGAATTTCGTCAGTTCGTTAACCTACGGCGATTACATATACTTCTTTTTCCGCGAAACGGCCGTCGAGTACATGAATTGCGGCAAAGTGATATATTCCCGAGTATCCAGAGTGTGCAAGCACGACAAAGGTGGTCCGCACCAGTCGCACGACAGCTGGACGACGTTCTTAAAGGCCAGATTGAATTGCTCCGTGCCCGGAGAATACCCGTTCTATTTCGACGAAATACGTAAGTTTTATTTCAGACCGTTGAAATGTTACATTTGACCTAGCATTTGTTAAGAGGATGATTTTTTTCATGTCAAGTAGGAGTTAGTTTGAAGTTAAATTTAAGTTTGAGGGATCGCCACGCTTGTCCCTCGGTCGCAATCTTGAAGAATAGAGGTTTTTACCAACTAAGTTTTTACAAACTATACCTGTCGTATTGAAAATTCGTAGAAACACTTTTTGTTGCAAATTGAATACTCTACAACTTTAGTAAAAATGTGGGGACAAATTTTTATTTTTTCTTTATAACTTTTTTCTGTTCATTTAACAAAAAAATCACATCAGAACATTTTGATAGAGGAGTTTTTAAGGAATAATTATGACCCATTCTTTCAAATTTGTTAATTAATGACAGCTTTACAGTGCTCTTAACTTAACAGTTTACAGTGAAACTTAACACTATTCTCCAGTACATACTCGTGAATATACAGGGTGACGCAAAAAGGGACATGGTTTAACTACAGACTTCTGAGACAAAAATAAGATGATACCTAACCTACATCCAAAAGTGTTAAATAAAGAAGTTACATTTAAGAACAAAAAAAAGAGATTTTTTGATATTGGATCAGGATGGCTGAACTTTTTTGGGAAAAGGTTGAGACATGGCTTAACTCCACACATCCAAGATGAAAATAATATGATATAAAAACTACAAATTGAAACTATAGATTTTTTACACTTTTAAATTCTCTATAAAAATTCATATTTTTGGAGATAAATCTCTTTTTTAGATCTCACATATTTTTTTTCTACAATAATCTATCATACTTGTAGAAAAAAATAATATATTTAATATTTTAAAGATTTGAATTCTGTAATTTACAAAAACTGTTCAATAGGCCTCCATTAATGATTAACAAATAGATTCTTTTAATTTTAACTTTTAACTTAATTTAACTTAATATCTTAAAAATGTGTTATGTATTAATAACAATGTGCTGAAATGTGGATTTGAAAAATTGTATGAATGCCAAAAAAGAGATTTATCTTCAAAAATAAGGATTTTATAGAAAAATATAAAGAGCAATAAATCTTTATAAATTAACTGATAAATCTAGTTTCGATTAAAAAATTAGGTATATGACAAGGGCGGAACAATTAGGGCTTTGAGAGGGTTGGACTCTTCCGTTAAATCGCAGAGGGATCGATAATAAAAAAAAATAACTAAAAATATGTCATCAGACAGAGATATTCTGCACAAATTTTCACGAAAAAAAGTAGCCATACTGGTCCAATATCAAAAAATATCTTTTTTATTCTTAAATGTAACATCCTGTAACTTCTTTATTAAACACTTTTGGACATGGGTATTGGTTTAAATCATCGTATTTTCGTCTCAGAAGTCTGTAGTTAAATCATGTCCCAACCTTTTCGCCTCACCTTTCTATACTCACGAGTATTTTGAGTTTCGCAGCACTGTTTTTCTGTCATAAATTAACAAATTTCAAAAAGTGGATAATGATAATTATTCCTTGAAAACTATCAAAATATTCCGACTTTTTTGTAAAATGACCAGAAAAACGTGATTATATCCCCAAATTTTTATCTATTTTCATTAATAACTTGTTTATTTTCAATTCTACGACCAAAACTTACATAATCAAAGTTGTAGAGGATTCAATTTGCAACATAAATTGACTCCACAAATTTTTAGAGCGACAAGTAGTTTGGCCGATATAACGTAAAAACCATCCGCATCCCCTTTCCAGAATGGCGACCGTGGCGCAAGCATGGCCATCCCTCTAACTTAAATTTATCTTCTCACTAACCCCCTCTTGACAGCAAAAAAATCATCCTCTAACAATCCTAAATCAAAAGCAACATTTCAATGAACATATGCGCGGCTTGTTTTAACGCGAGGACTTTTCAGAATCGACCAGCGCCATGGTGGAAGGAAACTACGGCGTGAAAGACGGCAGCGCCAGAATCGTGTACGGCGCGCTCACCACGCCGGATAACGCGATAGGCGGCTCCGCCATATGCATGTTCGACATGGACGAAGTCGAGAACGTCTTCCGCGGCCCGTTCAAGCACCAAGAGGGCATCAACTCGAACTGGCTGCCCGTTCCCGACGACAAAGTGCCGACGCCCCGGCCGGGCGAATGCGTCCAGGACAGCCGCATACTGGCCGACAAGAACATCAATTTCATCAAAACCCATCCCATGATGGAGAAGGCTGTACCATCGTTGTTTGGCCAGCCTTTGCTGATTAGAGTCAGCCTGCACTACAGATTTACTGCTGTTGCTGTGGATCCGCAAGTGAGGACGGTCACAGATGAGACTTATGATGTGGTTTACGTGGGGACAGGTAAGCATACTTCATCGCTAAGATTTATCAAGTTTTATATCGCTGTTTTTGCATTTTGCAGATGAAGGAAAGATACTGAAGGTAGTCAACGTGCCGAGTGGAAACGGGCCGCCGCAAGCCGTCGTGGTCTCCGAAAACGAGGTGTTCCCGAGGAGCACGGCCGTCAAAGAGCTACGAATCGCGCCCGGATACGGTAAAGTCATCGCGGTGAGCTCCACCGAAGTGAAGCTGGTTTCTCTCAATCATTGCGAGCATTACAACAAATGCAGGTGGGTGTTTCTAATCACTGCGTTTCGATTCGTTTCTAAACGCCCCGTGCTTTTCCAGCGATTGCGTGGAATTGCGAGACCCGCACTGCGCATGGGACTCCATAAAGTCGGATTGCGTGAGCGTCGATCGCGCCACCACCTTCAGCTACTTAATCCAGGACATCAGGAACGGCAGCTCCTCGAAATGCAGAGGTCGCTCGTATGGTAAGATGTTTATATTTACTAATACTCTTGCAATTTCGACTCTCAATGTCGCTATTTTTACAGATAACGTCGCTCCTAACAAAGAAAACGGCGCGTTCCCCGTCGACGGAAACAGCTTGGACGTAGAGAAAGAGTTATCTGATCCTCTGTTGAATTTGGATTCGGATTTCGAAGACTGCAACGACATTGATCCGGCTAAAGGGTGCACTTCGCAAAGCAAACTGACGCTGTACAGTTCGAATTATTTAGTCGTCATTGTGGCGAGCGTGGCCGTGGGGTTCCTCTTCGTGGGCTTCACCTGCGGTTACCTCGTTGGGCGGCGATTTCAGGCCCATTCGCAATTCCCTAATCCGCCGTTTATTGAACAGCACAACCATTTAGATAGGTACGTTAAATGGAATATTTCACAACGAGCTGAAACTATACACGTTGCCCAAGTCGGACCGCTGCTCACTAAATAGTGAGCGGTACAGTTGATTATTTTGTAATGTATCGAACGAAGAGCGCATCTGATACTAGGACGCGCTGAAGCCACGCCTGCTCTATGTTGTTGTATTGAAAGTATTTTCTATTCTCGCTATTTTACATTTTAATTGAGTTTCTTTCTATAGTGTACCGACAAAAATTTGCCTCTCTGTATATCAAATTTTATTAAAATCGCGTTATTAGTTTCCAATAGAGGTATTAGTTTAAGCTCTTCGTGAAATACCCTGTATTCAATTCAACGTTTAAACATGAGCGTAACTAATTTCATGTTTTTTTTTTAGATTAACAGCGAATCAGACTAGTTTTTTAGCTCCGAGGACGAAGACGGTTAACCTAGACGTCTTGAATGTCTCGAGCGACTCCCTTCCCCCAAAGAAGGACAATCTAGGTTCGTTGAAAAATTTGAATATAGCTAACGAAGGAACATTGCAGAAAATTAAAAAAACATACATATAAACGAATGAGGCCCGTTTAGTTTTATAATGAACTACTTTTTCTGCATATTAACGAAATCGAATGATTAAATTAATTTGTTGCACTGAATGTACATCGCTAGAAATTTTTCGTCTGCGTTCAGTTTCATTCTATTCAGACAGAGTTTGAAAAATAGAATTGAATAAGTTAGTGTGAAACACCATTAGATTTCTTGATTTGTCTCTCAGTATGTTTGTTGCCTGTACCTGTTATAAATATTGATAGACTGCGCTTATTTCTTTAAAAATCATCGTATAGTATATCGAATAAATCCTCGAATATCCCTCCAAAATCCTTTGCTATATAGGCATCAATTCCTTCTCGTTTTTCAAAGGCAACTTTGAATCAAATTTTAACCCCGGTTTTTATTTTACAGCAAAATTGTAATGTTTTATTAACTGAAATGTGATAGTGAGTAAGCAATTAATATATTTAACAAGTGATAAAGTTGTAGTTTTTACAATTTTTAGTATGTGTGTGACTTCTTGCAATGAGCTTCTTGGAAAATTCAATGAAGCTCATTGGAAAAAGTCTGATTGTATATATACTTTTTCTATGACTGCATAATACACGATTTATTAGTTAGCTTTAATGTAAGGGCAGTTTAGAAAAAAGTACAAATATTGATGTCTTTCAGTCTCAGTCGCTGCTATTATTTTTAATACTTCTTTATTGATGCCTATATAATTTTTTAATCATTTTTAATCCGTCTTGTCTGGAATTTTTAGCTCAATGTATATATCCCACTACATTCATTTTCCGTGTTTGAATTACAAATAAATCAGATGCCCTATTATTATTTATTAGGAGGCTATTATTAGAATTAATTATGGAACAACATTGTATTATTTTCGTCATTTTACTAAACTGTATTGTAATTTGCGCTGTCGATAAATCACTACCTCCAAATCGTATTATTTTTGTACTAATTGATTCCATTATTATATGGAACTCATTTTTGGCCTAATGGTATGTGATCAAAGGGAAATCATTACATTAGTATTTGTAAATGAATTAAAGTTTAAAGTATATTCGACAGCTCTGATTAAATCGTTAATGTAGTTAAAATGAAATTTAAAATAATTTTTAATGCCCTAGCTAAATTTAATTTTTGTATATATTTTAACTGTAATTACATAATAAGTAATGTACATTTTTTATGTTTTATTTTATTTGGTAGCATTTAAAATTACTTCGTAAAAAGATGACATTTTTAATTTTTATCTGATATTTAAGATCTGTACTACTTTTCTACTTAAAATCGAAAATTTCATATCAAATTCAGTTAGTTAAGTTCTATATAAGACACGTGAATAAAGCGATAAATTTTTGTTTATGTTAAATTGTTTTTCGAATATTGGAAAATTCTTGCCAAAATTTGTAAAATTCGAAAATTCTTATCAAAATAATTATTACATAGATCGCTTTATTTTTGTTAGTTAAGCTCGTTAATGATATGAATTGTACATATTGTCTTTTCTGTTCGGCTGTGACCTCCTGAAATTGCTATAGTTTTAAATAAGGCGCAAAATATTTTTACAATTAAATAGTGCTCTGTATGAAATTAATCGCGAATATCTATCATGTAATTAATATCTACATTAAATTGGTTAAACATTCCGCTCAAAAATAGTTGTATTAATTTTGTCAATAAAAATAATTAAAAATTAAACTGTTTTGTTCATTTTTTGAAGGATCATTTAATGGTACCCGAAATTCTTATTCGTAAGTGATGAAATATCTTGACCACAAAGCTATAAATATGTATATTAAAAAGTACATAAATATGGCAATTAAATAATACAATAATTGATTTGTATTGTAGATAAAATAGTTACAGTTATAAATTATTGAGTACTTACAAGTTTTCTATGTATAGAAGATCTCAGGTGTTTTCTTAAAGCTCCTCTTTGCCTAAAACCCTTCTTACAAAAATCACATTGGAATGGTTTCGCACCCGTATGGATATTTTCGTGCTCGTGCCAACTCGAATAAGCTGAAAACCTTTGCGAACAATATTTACATTCGTATGGCTTTTCCCCAGTGTGAATGCGAATGTGGACTTTCAAATTTGAATGCGTCGTGAAAATTTTACCGCAGTGCCAGCATTGAAAGCTATCCCGTTTGGCGTTTTCCATTTTTGGCTTAGGCTTTCTTTCATAATGTTTATCGGAATGTTTCCGGTTCATGTGCATGTGGTAGGTTTTCCTTTTTTCGAACGTCTTTCCGCATATACTGCACAAATTCGATGAGGTAACGAATCGGCAAGTTCTGATTTTCGAGCGCGGTTTTGGCTGCTTAGTTTCTTCGTGTACTATCAAGTGGTTTTGTAAATACGAGTATAGGCTGAAGGTTTTGCCGCAGAGTTTGCAGGATTTCATATTCAAGAAGCTGTTCGTGTTTAGTTCGTTGTCAATGGGTTCAATGTTACTTTGCTTTTTGATGTGTACGTTGTACATGTGGGCTTCTAGGTGGTCTTTTCTGACGAATTTCTTTTCACATATGTAACATTCGAAATTGTATCGTTCCTTTTCGCTTTCGAAATGCTTACAGTTTATGTGTCTCTCTAAGGTGCTTTTCTGTGTAAAGCTGTTATCGCAAAAAATGCAGGTGTAAGGGCGTAAGCCAGTGTGGGTTCGACCGTGCCTTTGCAAGTCGATTTTTTTTGAGAATAGTTTGGTACATTCGGAGCATTTCCATTTTTTCTTCCGCAACCCTACGGAAATTTCCACGTTTTCTATATGCACGTTTCTTTCGTGAAGTTTTAAATTTGCTTTACTTACACCTTTCCAATTGCATATGAGGCAAGTCCATTCGGAAACGTCGGATTTCTTATTTTTAATTGGGCAGACTTCTCGTAAATGGTACGAATATTTTTTCATACTCAGAAATTGCAGTAAGCAATAGTTGCAAGTGAATTTTTTCCTTTTTTTTACACTGGTTTTGCTGCAATTGTTTTCATCGCGATAAATATTATCGAACGTGATTTTCGAGTCTCGGTCTTCGTTATCCGAACATTCGTAAAATAAGTCAGCTATCGACAGGTCGATTTCTTCTTTGATTATTTTGTCTTCTTGGAAATTACACAAAATATCGTTATTGTTGTTACATAGTTCAATGAAATTCCAAATTTCCTCCACTTTTCTCATGCATTCCTTGCAAATATTTTTGGGTAACACGTCATTTTCATTCACCTAAACAATATTTTCTCTAAATAATAATTCGATTCAAAACCAAATACCATACTTACTTTCAAATTCGTCAAATTATGTATAGTTGTTAAGTATTTCGAGTTTTTTAATAAATTTTCTGAGCCGTTGTTTTTGAGACACAGTCGACATAACCTTGGAAAGTCTAGAGGACTAATTTCTAATTCCAACATTGCTAGTTTTTGGTGGTTTTTTATAGAGAACTTATATTATTTTCATAGAAAAAAATTATTGCAATTATTTACTATTGATATCGATCTCGCGAAATGTCAATGTTCAAGTCATGTTGAAGTTAGTCACGTAGAACTTGTCAAATTTCAGTTTCATATAAAAAGAAGAATTTAAAGTTGCTTAATAACAAAGCAGATGTGGTCTATATTAATAATAAAAAAAGAAGTATAGGGTAATTTAATTTAAATTGCTGAATAGCCAAGCAGGCTAAGGTATGTTCATAGACAAAATGAATATTTCTTTCTCTATGGGTATGTATTTATGGGTATACCCGTTTTCGCTCGGAAGGGGGCGGAGCCCCCTTTCAGCCCCCCTTTACCAGCGGCTTCGCCGTAGACAGTTCGCCAGCCGGATCCTCGCTCGCTCCGCTCTCTCGGTGTGATTGACATTTCTTTTGAAATTGAATCATCCTAAAGATGTTAATTACATGGGTCTCGCTCGCTCCGCGAGCTCGACAGCTCGAAGGCCACAGGCCTTCTACGCAGAGACAGGTCATCACCAAGACAGACCTATCCAAAGTCGTTCATTGTTTGATGTAAAGATAGGCTCTGCCGCATAGACCAGCAGCTCGAAGGCCTGCGGCCTTCTGCGCCAAGACGACATTGTTTGGTGTAACGATGGGCTCTGCCGCATAGAATCGCAGCTTGAAGGCCTGCGGCCTTCTTCGCAAAAGGCTGTTAACTGCATTGGTCTCGCTGGCTCTGCGAGCTCGACAGCTCGAAGGCCTGCGGCCTTCTACGCAAAGACAGTTACCTATCCAAAACCGTTCATTGTTTGGTGTAACGATGAGCTCTGCCGCATAGAATAGCAGCTCGAAGGCCTGCGGCCTTCTTCGCAAAGGGCTGTTAACTGCATTGGTCTCGCTCGCTCTGCGAGCTCGACAGCTCGAAGGCCACAGGCCTTCTATGCAAAGACAGGTCATCACCAAGACAGACCTATCCAAAGCCGTTCATTGTTTGGTGTAAAGATAGGCTCTGCCGCCTAACGATGAGCTCTGCCGCCTAACGATGAGCTCTGCCGCATATTTAAATGCCCAAGTATTTAAATTGCCGCCCGGCCTATTCACCATCACTCGGACCGGCTGTTTTGAAACAACAAGGGGTTGTTGTAAACTCATTGACTTATAAGTCATTTTTCCAGAATAGAAAGAAACCAAGTATACCTTCAGTTGTTAAAAGTGATATTTTAACTATTACTTAACAATGGAAAAAACAAGCGTTGCCCGAAAACGACGAAGGGGCAGTATGTGCTTCTCTTAGATTTTTTAAGAACAAATAAAATTATTTTTACGGGGAAGACAAATCCCCTAGAAAATAATAGATGTAATGAATTGTGGAAAGAATTTGCTCTCCACATAAATAGTAAACCTCTCGGTCCACCTAAAACATGGATGCAATGGAAGCAAGTAAGACCTTTATATCACGAGTAAGAGAAAATGTCACATATTTTTATAGGTTTTTACTGTGTGGAAAAGAAAAAAGAAAAAAGCAGGCGGCTCGCATTGGAAATGAACAGGACAGGAGTAGGACCAGGGCCGAAGGATCACCTAAATGAGTTGGAAGAAGGGCTCTTGAGCCTGCTTAGATCCAAAATTCATTTGGGAGATCCTGATGTTCCAGATTCGCTAACAATCGCTAACACGAATGAAGAAGCTAATGGTGAGTATTTTAAATTTTCAAAATGGCAATTGACTTTACTTAAGAAAAAAATAACAAGTACGTTATATCTAATTCTAGTGGATGAACTGATGTTAGCAATAGAACAACCTGCTGTTTCCTTCTGGAACGACTTGGCAATCCTGAGCGCAAATGCATCAACGATGAATGAAGAACTTGTTTTTTTCTGGTAAAACAATTTTACAAAATTTTGCTTACTCTACATTGTGTTACTTTTCATTTGTGAATTTTTTTTTTTAATTAAGTGGACCTTCCTTACACCAACTGGACAAGTAACCAAAGATGTACAAGCGTGGGAGTAAAGAAGAAAATAATAAGAGGTACTATGATATATATTTAATACAATTTGTTAAAACTACATACTTGCTAATTTCCATTCTTTTATAGATGATGAAAACAGAGCCTCTAAGTCCACGGGCGTGAAAAATAAACGTATACGGGGGAACGGTTAGTGATGATACATTTTTATTAATAAATATTTAATTTTCAATTTTTTTTAGACGATGTAAGCACACCTTCCACTAATGGAGTTAAAAGAATAAGTACAATTAAGAATGGTCCGTTTACACATGTTATATAAATATGTACATATCATACTAAAAATATTTCATTTTCAGATCATGTATATGCTAAAAGGGCTCCCAATAAATGTACCCACAGCATGCTAAATAAGGAGGCATGCGAAAATGATAGGGAGGCTTCCAAGAGCATAGCATCAGAAATTGCAGACCAGAAAAATTGCAACATCGCTAGACTAGCTGATGCGATGGAGAGATTTGAGGATACGGTTAACACACATTTTGTAGAAATTAGAAAAATCAAGGAAAAAAAATAAAATTTTATATTTTAAAACTTTCAAAACATTAGATGGGTATGATGATTTTTGAATAAACATTTATTATAGTTGGATACATTGTCTTTAGACAGGTCTACAAAAATAGAAAAAAAGTGTCCGGACTATTTGACCGGACCATGGTTATCCTAAGTATTTTGTCGTCCTGAATCCGATCCCGCGGTCAGTTTTGCCCCATCACGTCAGAAAACCCAGATTTCAAGGTCCTTAAAATGGTGCTTTTTCGGAACCGGCCCTGGGACAATTTCTCAACCGATCTGTTAAGTTGGGGTAACTGTCTAGGTCATGAATACCTTCCAAACATTGTACAGGGCCCATTAATCTCGACCAGGACAGCGCAGGGACAGCCCAGTGGATAAAATGTTACCATGAAAAAGCACCATTTTAACCTGTAAATCTGGATTTTCTGACGTGATGGGGCAAAACTGACCCTGGGATCGGATTCAGAGGACGCCAAAATACCTAGGAATACCATGGTCCGGTCAAATAGTCCGGACTTTTTTTTTGTAAATCTGTGTTATTATTATATTTATTATTATCACTTTATTATCTTTGTAAATTGGGTAAAATTACACAAGAATAAATTAAATATTTTGGCAGCACGAACAGGAGCTTCAGTAAGCAACGAAATCTCTGCTTTAATACTCCAAAATAACGCTCAATACAATTTCTTGCAGCGATGTGTGCAGAATTGAAACGTTGTTCTGGAGTATCTCTTTGGGCATCAGCAACAGGTGTCATCAACCAGCTAATATGCGGTTAAGGGTCGATTTTCTGGCTCTTCGGACAGGGGCAGCAACTGAAGCATCTGGAGCAACTGGAGCTTCTGGCATTTTCAGAACAGTTGCTCCAGAAGCTCCAGTTGCTGCAGATGTTTTAGATGCTCCACTTGCTCCACATTCTCCAGTTGCTCCAGATTGAAACAAATTAAACGGTCTACCTTCACTTTAGCGAAACGCCCAAAATTTCCCCAAGCTAGTCCAAGTCTAACAATTTTCGAAAGATGTAGGTAGGTACTTTGTGATAATATAGGTAATAATATAAAAAAATCTGATTTTTTTGGCTAAAAAATTAATAACGCAGATATGATAGGTAATAGCAAATATCAATACTCTTGCATGTATTTTTGAAACTTAATTAAAAACAAAAACAATTTTAAAGTACACGAACGTTAAAAACGGACGAAACACGTTGTTTTAAATGAAACGACGAATAATCAGAGATTGGAATGGTTGAGGAACCCAAGAAGAAAAAAACCGGTAAACATCGAACTCAATATACGGTTTATTCACGGTAGCCGTGCATTAGAAGTATTTCGTGAATGGCTTTGTATAAAATTATGAAATTTTGGGTTAATTAATTAAGGAATTCATCAAAAATATTTTCAAAAAATGGCAGACTTCAGTTTATACCGGAAGTTGACCATAACTTATTATAATGCATGCCACACACTGTATATTCATGTATTTTTGTATTCTACTCGATGAGTTGATTACAAAAAGGGGTCGTACTTGGTATATCTTAGTCTAATAATAAATAAACGCTATACAGCCACTCAAAAATCACAAAATTTTGATTTTAGGTGGCTCTGAAAGCCAAGCAATTGAAAATCTCGTTAAAATCGGCTTATATGTTCCTATCCTAACTTTTCAAGTAGGTACTATCTAATGGTCTAAAAATTGTTTTGATAAAATTTTTGACAAAAATCGAAATTTTTCTTCACCCTTGTGAAGATACATTTAATACATCACACAGTTGGTAATTGAAAAGTTAGGATATAGGAACATGGAAGTCGTTTTTTTTCGATTTTCAACTGTTTGGCCAACAGAGCCTCCTAAATTCAAAATTTTGTGATTTTTAAGTGGCAGTATAGCCCTTATTATGAGACCAAGATACCTTCCATGAACCCTTTTTGTAATCAGCTCATCGAGTAGAATCTAAAAATGCAAAAATACATAGACCCGTATTCAGCGCTCCATTTCAAAGTTAAAGTCATGTTTACCGAGCGCCTTAAACATGACAGTTCTACATTGTTGTTATAGAATAACTAAGTACATTGTTTACGTTTTATTCGCTCGCTAAATATGACTTTAACGTTAAAATGGGGCGCTGAATACCGACCATAGTGTTCCATTTAAAATAAGAAAGTTACTGTCCACTGTCCATATTTTTCGAGATAAATCACTCACTTACGTATCACAAATCACTTTTTTGGCATTCATACGATTTTTCAAAAGCACATTTTCATCACATTAATAAAAAAACTCCTTTTTAACATGCAGCTTAAGTTATTATTTTGAACAATAATCTACTTATTAAATCATAAAATTCATAACAGTTGTATATGAAAATAATAAGACATTAACTTTAAAGATTTACCTTAAGAATTGAATTCTGTAATTTATAAAAGCTGTACAATATGGCAGTATTTTTCAATTAATCTGAAGGACCTTTTTTTCCTGTAATTGAAAATGTGTCGCCATAAGAACCCATGCATTTTTTCCCTTTTTAAATAATTTTTATCTCTAAATCCGGTGAAAAATTCTCATAAAAACTCATGGTACTCTTGTGAACATTTCATGAAATTTTTTTTGCATTTTATCATTTTTGATAATCTCGTTGGAAACTCCTTAATAAGTTAAAAAGGTGTTATGAGTTTTTTATTCATATGTAATAACGTTATGAAAATGTGGATTTCAAAAATCGTATGAATGAAAAATCGTATGAAAAATCGTCAAAAAATGATTTATCTTCAAAAATACGGATTTTAAAGACTTTCAAAGAGTAAAAAATCATTATAAATAAGTCGATGGGTGGAGTTCAATTGGTCCCCGCGGTCAAATTTACCCAAATATAATCCTTTTTCGACTCGAAAGCTATCAGTCAATTGGTCCCCAATACCGGATTAAGGGTTTCTAGGAAGGACCGATGGGAATATTTATAATTTCAAAATTCTCTGGCAAATTTCGATTATGTATTTTCATTTCGTAGTACAATTTAATGAGGATTTTATGATTAGGGAAAATTTTTTGACTTCTGTCTTTTTTTTCTATTTCAATATTGGGAAAATCCCATCCCTTCCAGTATATACTTCTAGAAAATTAGGCGTTCTTTTCATAATAACAAATTTCGATATTATAAAATATGAAGGTACTTTACTCTTGAGCAAAATTCACATTTTTTGACATACCTCGTATTGATTGATTGATAAAATTTGATTTTTAATGGTTGCATCTTGGATTTTAGATCATGCAGAACTTTTTGTGAAGAATAACTATTTCATAAAATTAATAATAAAGTTTCCCATATGTTGGCAACTATTTTTTGAAATCCGTTCGTATATTAAAACTATTAAAACTAAAATAATTCTTTTTTTGTACAGAATTTTTCTTTTAATATACATTGTACCAATTGTATATATTTTAAATTACTAATGCTTAGATATTAAATATTTTTTAACACTAAAAGCTGCATTTTGTCCAAATTCTCTCAGCTATGTAAGTACACCAGAAGATGTTAGCCAAATGATAGTTATTCATGCAATGTAAAATCTTATCTAATCGGATTAGGAATATTTTGACCGCGGGGACCAATTAGCCCATTAAATTTTGAAACTGGGGACCAATCGACCTGTAGGATTATGGAACCTCGCTGACAAAAATGACCGTGGGGACCAATTGACCAACACCGAAGTCGATAAATCTAGTTTAGGTAGATTCAAAAATTTGGTGAATATCTAACAAGGGCGGAACAATTATAGGCTTCGAAAAGACTCCAAAAAATGTGTCAGCAAACAGAGATATTCTGTATAAATATTCACGAAAAAAAAAAGGGAAAGTCAATCTGGCTCAATATCAAAAAATGTCTTTTTTATTCTTAACTTTAACATCCTATGACTTTAAATTTGTACAGAATATCAATAATACAGCTCTAATTGTTCTGCTTTTGTTATTCACCTGTTTTTTTAGAAAATCCATACTTTTGAAAATAAAAGCTTTTTTTGGCAATCATACGATTTTTAAAATTCTTAATTTCAACTGTAACTTCTTTAATAAAAACTTTTGGATATACATTAGTTAGATTAAATCATCTTATTTTCGTCTTAGAAGTCTGTAGTTAAGCCATGTTTGCTATACCCTGTACATTTATGTTCTCTATCTCGTTCATTACAGAATTTTTTAATGAGGCTCTATAGTCTGTTTATTTCCCTTTCAACAAACGAACCAACGGGTGGAAATAAAATTGAACCGAACAATCATCTAATCTAATAAAAGAGACAAAACTAAATCGTCTCGTGCGCGACCGGAAAACAATGGGTATGAAATGAAATTTAATAAAAAAAGATTTAAATCATAAGATTAGAAAAGCGGATTGATCCTGACCCTTGTTTACACTGCCACAGTACGGCCACTAATCGAGTTATGTCCAATCAGCGAACGTACAACTTGTAATTATTTGTGACGCGCAGAGAAGAGGGAGGAAATCCAGTCAGAGGGTTCACTAATCCAATAAATCGTAAACCAATAATATACAACACTGTCATTTCAAATATCATAAAAACTTACCCGCGGCCGCTGACCACACAATACCTACCTAAAAATGTCTATTTTTTTCAGCTTGATTATCAAGCAGGTTCGTTATATAAGTAAAATCAACAGGATCATCTACAGGATTGTAAGAGGAATATGCATAACAAAAATGATCTTAATGAGCACTTTATTTCAAATACGAACTTATCGATATTATTTCTTACATACCTAAATAATTCTACGCTAAGAAAAATATTGAATATGCGCACTGAAATTGTTCAACGAGTGAATTAATAAATTTTTACATATCACCGAAAGAAGTAGCAAATAATAAAAAATATTGGTTTATTTATACAAAAACACTTGTCAGGAATGCATTTGTAGAACTCATTCTGTACAACTCTAATTGTAAGTATAATTTAATATTGCGTTTTATAAATAATTATATGCTAAATAAAATTCACAAAGTCAATAATACTGTATTTTAATGGTATTCACATTTACCCAAGTAGATATGTGGTCAACATAATAAATTATTAAAAATCCCTGACAAGCTCCTTGTGCTACAATCAGCATAAAAACGTTCGCTTGTTAGGTTTACAATTATTGCTCCTTACAATCTATAAGCAGCAATAAATTATAGATATAATTTTTAATACATTTTAAATTATCTTAATATATCTAATAATACATTCTAGATATGTAGAGGAGCAATAACTATTTTCAAAAAATAAACAATTATCCACAAAAGAGCAAAATTAAAGCGGCTTATCTCTGGTCGATAAGCCCAAAGCCTCCGTGTGCTTTTTCGCTTTGAGTCTTAAATCTGCTATGCTGGAATTTTTATGAGCCACCGCTAAAGCAGCGAACTCTAAAGGATATTGAGGATGGCACAAAATGCTTGCAGCTGCCGCGGCTGCTGAACCTCCTCCTACAGCCACAGCTGCAGCTGCGTACTGAAAAGACACGTTCACAATTGAAATATCGAAGCTAGGGTTTTATTTGCGCGGTAAATACCTGGTGAGCCGCCGATATAAATGCCGAATTTATAGCCGAAAACGCAGTTCCCTGTTGCGAGAACGGTGCCGTCGAAAGTCTGTCGTAGTTTGTTAAAGCTGCAGAACTAGATGTAAGAGAGATGCCTCGCAATGCCGGTACGTTCATGTAAGGTACCACTCTGCACGGTTCGAGAGGTGTACTCGAAGGTGGGCTGTGGTTATTCAACATAACTCCTAGAGAATGATAATATTAAAAAAAATATCTATAATTATATGTAATTCAACGTATAGGTGGATAATAAATTAAGCTGACAATAAAACGTTTAATTTGGTTAAAAGGCGAATGAATCGCGGCAGTAACGATCTGTATCCGTGAAGTTAAACGTAAATGTAACCGTAACGGAGGAAACGGATCGTAATCACTCTGTAGATGGTTGAATCAATTAAATTGCAAGCGTCTGAGGCAGAAGGCATAAATCACGTTGACTAGTGGAAGCGGTAACTCGCTACAAGACCATTAAAATATTTAGAAGATGAAATTTGTAACTGGAATTATCCTAAACGCGGCTCGGGCGGCGATCTACCCTCATAATTCCAAGCGGACTATGAATATGTCATGACTTTATACCCCACAACAAATCTGCGGTGCATAATCGAATTTATATACAAGAGCGCGCCAAAAAACTGCTAAGAGAAACTTTTCAATCAAATAAAATAATTCCCCCCGGGAGCAATTTTCCGGAGCTCAGTCATCCAAATGCCGGTTCCAGCCGTAAGATGACTGGTCTGGGTCCGGGTCCGTCAGGCCGGGCCCCTGGGACCGCTAAATTACACTTACTGCCTACTCGCTTCGAGCGTACATCAACACGACGCTACCCACCTACCAAAACTCGCCGAATCCGGCTCCAAACGACCAGATTTTTTTCTTATTTAATCATACCGAAGGCACGGTCCTCCATAATTAAATAAAAAAAAACTCCTGTTTTATACAAAGTTTGTTATATGATTATTAAGCAAAAAGGAAATCTTATTATAACGCACTTTTTATTACAAAACATAATCATGAAATTTACAAATATAATGCAATTAATCGAATTTATAAAATTTCAAGTCCTGCACTGTACAACAACCATCCCTCGGTCCTCGTTTCGCAACGAGCTTAAATTTGATAAAATTACATTTACAAATAGGGGGTTAAATCCTCGTTTATTCATTTCAAATATGGACTAAGCATGTTGACTGCTTATTCATGGCTTCCTACCACCCTATACCTCATTTAAATAAATTTTCCTAAGCTTTACCACCTTCAAAACTGCATCCTCTCAATTAGAGTAAATTAAATAGTTGCCGAGTTGTAAAAGGCTGGCTCTGAACTCTCAGATTTACTAAAGTGCTCCGGAGGATATTCGATAGGTTTCAGTCAAATCAGTTTCATTAATTACTTAATTAGACTCGCTTTATTATTAATTACTAACAGGGATTAGAAGGGTAATCAAACGTAGATAATTAAATGAAAGGAAAATAAGGATAATACGGTTTAATCCGAATATCCATTAATCAATATCAAATTCTATGAAAAAAATCTTACCTTTTTGAATTTGATTTTCGTGTTTCCTGCATTTAGCTCTCCTATTTTGAAACCATACCTGTAATAACAATCCCAAATGAATTGTATACCGAAAAAATGTTCGTATACTTCAAATGTATAATCGATTAAAAATGTTATACATATAACACATATAATATATATACTAGTGATCTATTTATTACAAGTTTTTCCTGGGATTTGATCAAGTGATCAAGAGTCTCCCAAGAGTGAGGTAATTTTCCCTGTTGTACAGCGATGTTAAAATTACTTTATAATATGTAATTAATTACAATTACTTTGGGCAAATTGTAATTAATTACGACTGTTATTACAAAATTTGCTAATGTAATTAATTACAATTACAATTATACACTTTGGTGTAATTTCAAATAATCAATTAGATTGATAGTATCACCTAGAATATTGGAGTACCTATACATATAATCAAAAATTGTACAATTAGATTGTACATTGTACAGGTGATTCGGTAGGACATTAGTTAAGATTTGAAGGAAAAACGTGTTTCAATATCATTCATGAAAAGTTCCCTAACTGTGACATAAATGTGCCTCTATTTTTTTCAGAATCCATCTAGTTTATACACATAGTTTAAACTGTGGTAAAAAACAAGTTTCTAAAATGTATTTTGCGGGATAATTGATTAAAATCTAAAATATGTGAATATCGTTTTGTAACATTCGTTACAATTGAGCTCAGCACAAAGTTTCAATTTTTCTTTTTTCATTCGTTACGAATTAATTGAAAAATAGTTTCCCTCACATATCCTAGATAAGTACAACTGATTTTGTTCCTGAAGTATCAATTATTGTTGCAGTCAATAATGGTTTCATAACTACAGAATAATCTTGTAAAAAAATAATTCTTATAGGATACGATTGGGTGCAAGCAGATTTGTAATAGGGGTTAAATTTTTCACGCATTGAAAATATTAAAAGTGCCTGTGCCGAATGCTTAGACAGGGTGTTTCAAAAAAAGGTGACCCCCTTTCTAGAAGGGGTCGAACACGACAAAATAAGTTGAGTTTGCTCTGTAAAAAATTTTCGTATGGGTTTCCGTTTTCACTTGATTGTAATAAAATTTTGAACAAATATGTTTTAGAAGCTATCGCATCGTATAAATTTTCAAGTCCAAATTTTATGTGAGCACAAACATCATTCAATTTTACACCAAAAAGGTACTCTTGATAAAACACGATACTGTGTACCGTTTTCGAAATATTTTTGTTTGAAATTGATGAAGCAATAACTGATGCTGGTATAAACAAAGTATTTTTAAGTAACAATTGCCTATTTATTGAAAACAAAAAACAATTACATTATTCTAATGTTAAAATAATTAATTAAAGAAGGAATTGCGGGAAAAAATTCAAATAAATTTGATTACAAATGTGAAATATTAAATCAGTTGAGTGAGTGTTCAAAATATTCTCCGTTTTCACGAATACACAATTCTTCCTTTTTTTGAATCAATAACTTTAGCGTTAGAATAATGCAATTAATAAATGCAATTAATGCAAATAATAAATAGGTAATTGTTACTTAAAAATACTTACTTTATACCAGCATCTGCTATTGCTTCATCATTTTCAAATCAAAATATTTCGAAAACGGTACACAGTATCGAGTTTTACCAAGAGTATCTTTTTGGTGTAAAATTGAATGAAGTTTGAGCTCACATAAAATTTGGACTTGAAAATTTACCCTCAAAAAGTTATGTTTAAAACAACTCGGTACGAACCGTGCAACTAGCGCCCTCTATGAGAGGCAGATATAAAAACCAATTTATACGATGCGATAGCTTCTAAAACATATTTGTTCAAAATTTTATTACAATCAAGCCAGTAGTTTCGACATCATCGTAAAAAATGTGTATAAATTATTTTTTTTCAATACCCTGTATCTTGAAAACGGAAGCCCTTACGAAATTTTTTTACTGAGCAAACTCAACTTATTTTGTCATGTTCTACCCCTTCTAGAAAGGGGGTCACCTTTTTTATATTCATACACCTTGTTCATTTTCATAAACTTTTAAATGATAGCATGAGGATAAATAATGATGATTTCGGAGTTTTTTCCGTGTTTTAAAATACTTTTTACATACTTATTTTCAATAATTTATTTTAATTTTTAGGAAATTCTGATTCTTTTGTTTATTTGAAATAAATCGGTATCTCCGAAACTAAAAATATTTTATTAATTTTTTTTCGCTATTAATCATTATTAATTAAGTTGTTGGGTAATATATGTACGTTTTTCACTTATCCACTTGTCCGCTTAACCATTTTATCCATCTTTGTGCACCAATGTAATTAAAATGTAATTGTAATTGTAACAAAACGAGTAATTGAATTACAAATGAATTACAATTGAGGAGCAATTAATTAATTACCCCCTCAATTACAATAAAAGTAATTCAATTACCTTTTCAAGTAATTGTAATTAATTACTTAACAACACTGCTGTTGTATAAAAAAAGGTAAAAAGGGAAGCTATTTATGGTGAAATATTAACTATTTAACATTGTGAAATAAATTAAAAAAGTCAAATAAATTATGTAATTTCGCTTCAATAGTCTGGCGAAAATTAACAGCATTGAATTGAATGGATCACACTGAATAATTATGAATGATTGTGTCATTGTCAAAGTTAACATTAAGCACATTTGTATTGTACAACTTTATTAGTGTTAAAAAGAATAAACAATTTTGTTTAGTACAATGTCCATCAACTTCAGAGCTTATAAATATGTTATTCTTTTATGTGTAATGTATGAAAAGCAATAAAAATAAATTTTTTTTAAGTGAAAATGACAGGAACGATGGTGTCGTATCTTACCCGAATTGGTATCGGAGTGGAACAGAGTCCGTAAAACACCCTCGGAATTTTTTCCAATAAATCCACCACCTCTCGACATAAATACAAATAAAGTAAAATGGTCAGTTTCGGGGTAGAAACGTTTTATACCATTAGCCCGTCGGAATTAGTGTTTCCTTTAGCAGTTCCACACGATTTGGCCCAAGTAATTTCGCTATTAGCAGATAATTTCCTAATGAATACGTATGATGTGTAGGGAATGGAATCTCATCAATTAACTGGTGGATTAAGGACGCTTAGGGTGTATTAAGGGTGATTGATGTTATGGAGAAAAGTTCGGTTATCGATGAATCGGTCACTCTTCGGTTGCAACTCGAGCTCCGCTTTTATAAATTGATTGTTTTAATGTTATTGGAAAGGAGAGCTTCTACGTTTTCAGCACTCGTACACTTTGAATTCTCCCTACATTTGTATTTATTTGTTCGAGTTGAACAAACGACATACCTGTACTCTGGCCTCGCTGAGGCCCAGCCTTTGGCTCAATTCTTCCCTCATGAAGGCATCGGGATAATGAGTCTCATCGAATAGCCGCTCTAATTCGTTTAGTTGCTCCAGAGTGAAGTTGGTGCGTGATCTTCGTTGCTTCGTCGTCGATTTAACGGAAACCGAGTGATTCAATGTAGCATTGTCCCGGGAAATTGTGAGTTCGTCGATGTTTTCGTCTTGATCGCTAACTATATCTAAACGAAAAACAAACCAATGTACGATTGATAATGAATTTAGTTTGCGATAAATAAAAGCGGCGCTGCGAGCCAATGATTTTCAAGCCCTAATGTAATAAAGTTTTTCGAGCAAAAATTGAAAACAAAGTCCAAATTGGATTTCCCTTTGTTTAGTTAGATTTGATTGAATATAAAACATAAAACGCCCATTTTAGCAATTTAAATCATGTCGGCATCGAGATTGCTCCTCCCTATCCCCAATCTCCCTGGCTGGCGTTTCCCCCCTCTGTTTACTACGTTTTAAAGGATTGCACGCGGCTCCCGGCTTCGAAGTTTCACTCTACCTATTCCCGAATATTCCGGCTAAAGCGAATACTCACTTTAACTTGTTTACCCCAAATTTTATTAATACCAATTACCTGAACACCCTTTGAAGTTCACTTAATTGCTTATTTATCTATCGTTTAAACGGGTAATTTGTCTTTTGCATTAGCCGCTCCTTCGTTATTATCCGTTTTAATGAGTTTTCTTATTATTCGCATTATAGTGCGTTTTAGTAATTTTATTTTGCTGGAATATAAAATTAAAATGAACCCTCCGGTCCGCTCACGATTCGAGGGAACGGTCCTGTTGAGAGAACAATTTAACTTGTCAAAACAACGAACAGTCATTGTTAGGAACTCTATCGAATTAACATCGATTTCTGTCAAATTGATTTTTCCAACAACGTTTGATTCGCCCTAGCATGTGATATCCCGCACAATTTATTGTTCAATATAGAATCATCTCTCATATCTACAGAAATGTCAAAAAATCTAGGCCAAATCGAAGCACACAACGAGGAAAATATCGATAAATTAACGTGTAATAAATAAAAGAAAAGCGACTGAAACAGTTTCGATTAGAGCTGCTGTATTGGACTGCTGTGCATTAATACGCGAGCTTTGTAGATATAGCAGTACAATTAGATAATTTCATTGAATCAGGGTTGTTGACTAGCAAATTTGTCTGAAGGTGTGGATTAAAGCGAGAAAAAAGGGCGGCGGTGCAAAGGGGTGCGGGTAAAATCTCCCTCGAGAGGAATTATCTCAGACAACAGCGGAATTTAATGCCTCTTCTCCCCGGGGTAATAAAACTATAGCGAAATAGATTAATTTAATTCTATTACTTTAATGGAGACACGAATGCCCCGAACAGAAACGGGCCATTTTTAAGTGCTTAATCGTGCCTGACTATTTGATATTCAAAACCTATGCTGATGTGAGATAAACTCACAGTGAAACAAAGTGATAACTAATAAAAGTTTAATTAGGTAGGTGCGAAGGAAGCGACTCGTCCATAAAGTGGGGGTGATTAATAACCAGATCCTTAAGCAAGGATAAATCCGGCCTAAGAATAATTTACCCCATAGACAGCAATTAACTAATTATTCTCTCTTAAACATTTTGCGCAACTTCGTTAAGGGTAATTGAAAACATCTTAATGTCAAGGTACTCTAATTAAGAAAAGTAATTAATTATTTAAAGACAAAAGCCTCGCAGTCAAATTAGCAGTTCGTAAAAGGAAAAGAAAGGGGGAAATAAGGCAGGATAGGATTCGTTTACCAAAACGCTTTTCAATTAACTAAAAATTGTATAATTGTGCATGGAATTAGATGATGTCACAGAAACATGTGATAGGTCAAAGTATTCTTAAAATAGTCAAATTTATTTTTTCTTGCAAATTTAAAATTTTGATTTAGATTTTGTAGTTGCTATTTGAATAAATACAATTTTAAAATGTATATTGACACTTTTTAATGACTTACTGGCATTATCAATAAAAATATAATTATTATTTTTGAGATATTTGTATGCAACTTTTACACATGAAATATTTGAATAAAGACAGATGTGATTTATTACCAATTATTAATAAAGTTTTATTTCAAATTTAGAATGGGATTTCAGAAAAATATTTCTATAAACTATATTTTAAATTCTAATTCGCAGCCGAAGGTTAAAGGATTTATTTTAAAGTTTTGTTCGAGAAAAATGTAAAAGATATCTTTCAAATAAATTAGTAAATCAACAACATAAATGAGAATATCGCACTTTATCTCAAAAAATGATCTTGTAGAATATTTTATAGCGATTAGAGATCAATTTATACATGTAATGCAATAATGTTTGGGCGGCAGACATTAAATTACAATCAATTTAGAAAATTAAAAGAAGGTAAGCAATTGGTATAAGCAAATGAAAAATTTGCAATTTTAAAAACCTCCCTAGAACCGCTTTGTTAGACTGCTTATCATGTATAATTTAAATCAAATGCAATAGTATTATGTGCTTACGCGGAATCTACAATAATAAAGGAGGTCAGAAGATTACAATATTAATGGTTAATGCATTTGAGCTTACGGTAATGTGTAAAACAATATAAGAGCATTAAATGGGTGAGTTATACAGTAAATCCGGATTGAAATGAAAGCTCTTTGTTGGCTCTGGAAATGGAAAATCCGTCGGAAACTTAAGGATTGTATTGTTTTAATAAATATAGAAAAACTTGGCAATTTTTATGTTTTATCAAGTTTTGCCGGTAAGTAATAAAAACCCCAATTGAATGTGATAGTAAAAATTCTTTATACTTACAAATTTTATGTTCGTTTTCTTCAGGAACGTTATTATCTTCGTTACAATCACTCTTTTCGCCTACTTTGTCACAAAATTTATCCGAGCACGAATTAGATTCTTTTTTGTCGCTATCGATGGGTTTCACGTTATTTTTGCACCACTTTGTAGTTTTCTCAACTTCACAGGTCTTTTTAACTCCTAGTTCAGGATCGGTCAGCGGATTCTCGGTGCACTCGAAGCCCCTCGACGGGTTCAAACGGAGATCTATGCCGATGCTGGGGCTGTCGTTTTTCTCAATGTCCGAAATGAGCCAATTTTTCGGTTTTTTGACATCGTCGCTGGCGAATTCCTTTTCGGTTTTAATGTGAGGACTCGCCGCCGGCGGTTTCACTTCGTAGCTCATGTGGTCCGCGAGCGTGGGATTGTTGTTATTTTCGAAAGACTTGGACACGAATTGCGTTAATTTCTCCATGATTATAAACGATAATCTGAAGTATGTTTTGGAACAGTCATATGGAACTGAAATCACCATTTGAAATTCGGGGTTGCAGGTTGCCTTGGCAACCTTACAGGGCTGCGAAGGATGCGGTTAGACGCGTTACCACCCTTAACGTTCGTTTTATGGCCGTCCATTGGTGGATTTCTAATAGAGGGTGGCGCTAAGCATTAAATTCTGTTTGTCCTATTCCGAAATATTTATCGCTCAGTTACTAAGTGCCTGTAGTTTTTACTACTTGTTTTTCGCACTGTCGTAATTATGTAGATTTCTTCCCGGAGCTGGAGAATATTAAATATCATTATCGACTCACTACGGCAATATTAGAGGTCTCGACCATCAAGAAGCAATATTGAGCGGTTTACTATCGTTTCTGTCCCTATACGATTTCTTTTAGGACTGTAAATTATTATTTTTCAACTCCCTAACCGTTATTATTATGCTTTGTAGCGTTTTTTTATTACTCGCTATACTTTATGGTTGCAATAAAATCATTGTAAGTCATATAATTATTTTGTAACTATTTAAAATTCATGATTTTTCTATCATTGTATGAAAATTTGACTGCAAAAAATATTCTATCAGCACTAATTTTTTGCCTATTTCCAATACTAGTGCATTATAGGTATAGATATTATCATAAGAAAATTAGTGATTTATTAGTGAGGTAAACTAAGTGCTAAATATTCAGAGTGCAAAAGTGGAGTAGCAAATAAAAAAAATATTTATTGTATTAATGCACATTTTTAAGTATGCACTTGCTATTGTTCTAGAGTGAAGTTTATGTTTTATATACGTCTTTAGTAAATTGCAACTCATACGTATATCTATACCTTTAATATAGCAGGTGAATTAAAATATTTCAAATTTACAAAATTAGGTGAAAAACGTTTTTAATTTCAGAAATGCCTGGAAGATTAAAAGTTGTAAAAGTATTAATTTTCAGTAAACACATTAAATCTTATATGTATGTACAAAAGTTACAGCATAGTGTCCAAAAGTGGTGAATAGAGCTCTTCATTTGGTGAAGACCTTAAAAGGGCCTATGCCTATACCTTTACCCATATTTTTCAGCGAATTTTCATCTTGGGAAATAAACTTCGAACAATTTTCAGCTCTCCCATATAATAACACCAATTCAAAAGTATACATGTAGACCATTTCAAACATATTCAGAATACGTTAAATTGTTTAGTTGAAAAAATTCTCCTATCAAAACATTTTCCAATAAGCGATAACTAGGTTGAATTCAAAGAGTGAAATTAGAAAACCGTATAGGTATTCCGTTTTTGGAAGCATGATTACAACACCAGGAATAGCTGATGAAGAATTTTTTAAGGGCTTTAAAAAATATATTTCAGTGTGCATTTAGCTGAGATATGTTTTTATGACAATAAATATGCGCTTACAACGTTTTGAATTTGAAGCAAGCCGTGTAATCTGCCTTAATTTTAAGGGATCAAATCAGTAAAATGTCTACCTATCCAACAAGTAAATTCGTTTTCAAGCAGATACCTCATTTAAATTGAATTAGGTAAACGTATTGATTTGTATGTACCTATACTAGAGTAGATTAAAATTTAAACGTATTGATTTTTAGATGGACACGCTGGGCAATCTGTAAGTCTCTAAAGGGAATTTGAAAAAAAGTTTAATGATAGCAGTAAGTAATCTTTTTTTATTATATTAAATTTGCACAAATGGCATTATTAGGAAACAATCTGAAAAAAATAACAAATATGGAAATCCAACGATGACGTTAGAATATTATTTACTTCCCACAATTCCTGAATTTTTTTTTAAAGTAGGTACTTGAAAAAAAAATCTAAATATACTGACGAGTGCATGTAATATTAGATGCAACAAAGACAACTGCCATTAGTCTCATATAAGGGAAAAGGAAAGTGTTATATTGTGGGAGAGCAACTTCCTAACTCCAACAACTGTTTTTTAATATCATCTTTGTTTAACTCAATTGAATTGATCATCATATTCCATGGATTTGCAAATGCAAACAAATTTGCACTCACCTGTATACGCCTCTGTCCAAAATGAGTCTTATCCATAGACAAATTATACAGGGTGTTTCATAAGTTGATACTTCTTTTTCAACTGTGTACGAATCTCTTACTCATAAGCAACTTGATCTAGTAAACTTTTTTAACATTCTGAATAACAAAGAAGATAGAAAATTTGAAAATTTCGAATATTTTCCAATGCGTACCTGCTTTATTAAATAATAAATTTATTTATAGCAGTCATCTGTCAAATAAATGCCGAAAAATAAATAAATTTCATATTTAATGAAGCAGGTACGTATTGGAAAATATTCGAAATTTTAAAATTTTCTGTCTTCTTTGTTATTCAGAATACTCAAAAAGTTTACTAGAACAAGTTGCTTATGAGTAAGAGATTCGTACACAGTTGAAAAAGAAGTATCAACTTATGAAACACCTTGTAGAGGTTAATTATTTGAGTTTAATAACATTTAATTTACGATTAATTGAATTAATCGAGGAAGGGCATTAAAAAAAAATCGTTTCGAAGTATTCATTCGAATCTAAAGAAACACTTCTAAAGGCTAGTGAAAAATACTTGGCCAGTCTTCCAGAAGATTATAATTTTTCAGAAGGGCAATTTTTGCGGAGCGCACCAGTTGAAAAAATTGAAATTTAAGGCATGCTCTACAAAGATCAGGTCGCTGCAATAGCTAACTATTGCATCGAGTTGAATATTAAAAAATATTGTAATATGGTAAAAATTCGTTTTATAAGATGTGGATTTTTGGAGAAAATTTAATGTCATCCGAAGCGTCTCGACGAGCTGAATCGAATGGTACCATTCTTAGTGCGAGGAAATGAAAATTAACCCCTAAGAAAGGGGGAAAAGGGTGCCAAAAAGCGCTCAAAATTTTTTAGAAATAAATCAGATGACGGGCTTTCTTTTCTTTATTCATTACCATACCCCTCTACCCAACACACTAACCTACCCCTACTCTACCCCACCTCCTACACTGCTCTACCCCCTAACCTACCCTCATTTTTTGTTAAATGGAAAAATATTTTTAAGCACACCCTTCCAGTTGGTTAGCATCTACAATAATATTAGTTTATAAAAACAAACGAAGTATCTGAAATAAATTTACCGTTTATTTTTTGAAAATTTGTTAAATAATACGGTACTACCTCAACAATACTATTAAGTACTAGTTTTTACAAATTAAAGTGATTATTAATTAATATAAATGCACTTACCAAAATATTTCACGGGCATTTTGGAAAATATTTTTCAAAATCACTTCAAAATAGTTCAAAAATGGAATCTTGGCCATCTACCGATTAGTTGAGCAATTAGCTTTTATACAAGAAGTGCTGCCAACCCATATATTCTAGTGATTTTACTACTGAGCCTAGGGTTTTACTAAAAAATGCCTAATAGCGTCTGAAATTTATTGTTCCGTGCACCCGTTCCGTAAACAATTTATAACAGCGCGTTCCATGTCAATTAATTAATGTTGTCTTGAGCCCCCAAGTGTTATCATTTACTTTTTAGTTTGAATTACTTTTTTTAAACAATCAAACTAAAATAGCAAGTCACCTCGAAGCATTCGGGTAAGTGCCAGAAATATCAGCCGTTTAGTTGGTTTTTATCGCAAACGGGTTTTTTATTGCGATTTATGTTTTTAGGTTTTAGGCCTGCTCCTACTTTTGCTGCAGCCGATTTTTTTCTTTGAAGAAACGGTGGTATGGTAAGGTGTGTTTATTGACCCAACAAGGCACTACCAGAGCTATGGACCAAGCATGCAAAAGAAGGGGTCGGCCTGTACCCGATGCTATCAACATCAACATAAAACCACTTGCATTTAACCTTGAGGAGGCTCTCGCAGTAGAATCGGTCTACCGACCGAATCTTTTAGTTATTCAACAAGACCTAAAGCCAGGTGAAGTCACCCTCAATGCCAGAGATGCTGCCGTACAAAATCTCCGTTTCCTCAGGGTATGGTTCGATGTCCCTCATAGCGTTTTCTTCGCATCAGTAACTTATTTGGACTTGTTCCTGTCTCGCATGAAGGTAAGTCGAATTTTCCAACACGTCTAGACAAGTCTCGACAAGTCTGGACTTGCCTTAGTATTGCAACAAAACAGGCCAAGGTTACATCATCTTATTTTTAATTCATGCGCCGGTTATTGAATTTTTCGAATTAATTTAAACGTTATCAAACTATTCTTTTTATTTAGGTCCAAGAAAAATATCTCAACTGCGCGACATTAAGCTGCTTCTACATCGCTTTGTCCAATGAAAATCTCAACATTAATATCGAAGAGCTTCTGTCCGCATCCCAAAATAAGTTCACCATCAAAGACGTGCTCAGAATGTCGAATATTATCAAAGAAAAGCTGAAGATGGAAAACAATTGCAACCTCACCACGTGCGCGGATATTCTCAAGATCTATCTCGAAATTTTCGGATACGTCAAACCTTCTTACAGGTAATAAATCAACAATCGTAAGATTGACGTTCAATTAACCCATTCGTTTTGTTGCAGGGAAATGTTTCAGAAAGAACAACTGCTGTTAAGATTGGAAGTCCTGATGTCGGACAGTAGTTGTGCATTTTTCAGACCTTCGACTCTATCCCTCGCTCTATTGAAAATCGAAGTCGATAAAAAAATGCAACAAGCTATTGCCACCAAGTCTGTATCTCAAGTCAGTGAATTACTTCACGTCCTTGCTATCATCAGAGAGATACCAGTCACTTGTAAGGTAAACCAATTTCAAATTTATTTAGTAATTATGAGTCTCGAAATGAATATTTCGGTATTTTATTAGATTAAGATTTATTGTAAACATATTTATCAGCGTTGTTTTGTATTTATAATGCAATACGTTCTATAATTATATACGCTTTATAATTTTTAATACAAAACGTACATAGCATAAACATATTCCATAAAGTCTTGATAATCGATGTTTCGAAATGTCAACAATTTAATCCTTAGTGTGTCAGCTGATAATCGGGGAGCTAATTTGTATAGGAAGTAAACATGTTTTTGATTCCAGATAAGATCTGTGGAGTTGGTGAATTGCTCGAACAACGGCCTGAAAATTCTGAAGCAGTACGACAACCAAGAAAGAAGCAAACATACCCAGCCGTTGCAGTGGCGCTTCTCATCGTGGACGCTGAGCTTAGGAAAACGGTGCCGAAACTATCAGTTATCATTGGATCCCATTGAGGAGAAACCGTTAGGTTTTCGCAAGAGAATTCGTACCTAATCATTTTTGAATTGACGGGAATAATAGAAATTCAGGTGTAAGCATTTGAAACAAAAAAAAAGTTTTAGTTCGTAAATGTTTGTAGTTTGTTTGTTAGCTGCAAGAAGGCATTTTTGTGTCGCATGTAATATGTCAATCAGTGTTATCATGTTCTGTTAAAATTGAAGCCGGTATATTGGCTATCAATTTTATTGTCTTGTCTTGCATTAATATTCAACTACATATAAAGTTTTAAGCTATTTCTGTATCTATATATTTAAGGATAATACCAGGCGATGTGGCAGCGAAAAATTTTTATATTAATTGTTTTGTATTTAAAAGATGGAGTTCTATATATTTATTGATAAATTTTTAATTCTTTAGAAGAGATTTATATTTAAATAATGTCTTGTGATCGTAATGAGTTGTATATTTTTTTAAATGATTGTTTTTCGCGGCTAGCGTCGCAAAAAAAATTTTTAAATGTGTAAAAACAAAAAAAAATTATATATAAATTTAAAACACCAAAAAAATATGAAAGTGTCCTTCTGTTTAAGATTTTTCATATCTTATACTTTTATATTGTTTATCTGTTCTAAATGTGCTTACGAATACCTGTTTCTATTAAGAACTAGTCTATTTTCATTTTGTTACCATTTAATGGCATTCGAATTTGGATAACTAAATAAATCTATTTGAAACTAAGGGAGTATTAATTTTATTGTATTTGTAAAAATATCCTGCCTTTCTCTGCATCGGATTTTCATAATTTGTTATGAGCGTGAAAATAGGAAAATTGTAAGTAGTGCTCTGCCCAGCCCACAGAATAGAAAATAAATTTTTGTAATTTATCTTTGGCTCTGCCCCTATTTTTCACAATTTTTGACAGCATTTCAAGGTTATTACTACGTTCAATTGAATGACAGATGACAAGTACTGGTGTAACTTCGTGCAGTTTCGGAACAACACACATCGAACAAACTACTTTATCAGCTGTTGGTTTTGACATATAGAACAAAACAAAATATTTCCCACAGATAAGTTAATGATGGAAATAATCTGTGGTTAACTGATATAATAAAAGTATAAAGTTACTTAACGACTATCGATATCTGCAATTGAAATATAGATTTTCAGCTGAAATAATGGCCAACGTCCAAGCTAATGAAATTGAGTAAGTACTTTTGCTAACATTTGCAATATGTTTAAAAATTATTATATGGGGCGTTTAAATATTGTATAGGTAGCTAAATTATTGTATTTTATTTCTGTAGGAAACTCTGGTTGGGGCCTCATACCTTTCATATACCCCCTGAATTGTTCCAATTGAACAGAAAAAGGTTAGTAGATGAACTTCGAAAAGTATGTGGAAATTCTGTGGTGCTTCTGCAAGGAGGATCTGAATTACCAATTTATGATACCGATATAAACTATATATTTAGACAGGTAAGAACCATTTTTCAATACTTCTTATTTTGTTTTCTAAATGTTTATTATATTTGCCTATTTATATAGCTTAAAGTTTCCATATTTAGCGGAATATTTTTATTTACATAATTTACGTCAGTGTATAATTTGATTTCAAGAGTTTTTATCTGATACATTTTTTTTTATTGTTTTTTCTTACTGAAGTGTTTTTATCACTCCTTAAAGGGTGTTTAGAATACGACAAAAAAACAATAAATTCACTCAACAATGTTTATTTTACTTGCATTTTTTCAAGTGGACATACATAATTATGAGTTGTTTTTATGTAAATGATCAAATTGGAATTTTTCCAATTGATTTCAATAGTATTCTACAAGCAGCAAGACTAAAATCATTACATTTTTTAAGGAATCCTATTTCAATTGGTGCTTTGGTGTAACAGAATCAGATGCTTATGGATTGATTGACCCCACCACTGGGGAGTCCTATTTATTCTTCCCCCGCCTTCCTTCGGAATACGCTGTCTGGATGGGCCCTCTTAAAATTTTGAGTGATTTCAAAAAGAAGTACCAAGTGGATCATGTCTGTTTTGTAGAAGAGGTATAATTGCATACATTTATTTGACCAACTGTTAAATAATACTTATTCTGCTTTTAGCTTCCGAATGTCCTACAGAAACTTAACAGAGAAAAAATATTAACATTAGTAAGTTGTAAGATTATTGTTTTAATTCAATAGGATAATGGCAATTTTAATTATTAGAAAGGTCCCAACTCTGACAGTGGTCTGATTGCAAAAGAAGCTACATTCGATGGAATCGATAAGTATGTAAAGTTTACCAAGCATTAATAATTCACTTATGTGCTTGAATCATTTTAGGTTTAACGTTGACAACAAAATTTTATTCCCTATAATAGCAAATTTGTAAGTATTTACTTTAATTTTCACGAACTCTTATTAACGTGTAAAATATTTCAGGAGAGTCTTCAAAACTGATTTGGAAATTAAAGTGATGAAGTACGTAGTAGAAGTTTCGTCGGCTGCCCATCGTCACATAATGAGAATGGCCAAAGCTGGCTTATACGAGTACCAATGCGAGTCAGAATTCCTTAATTATTGCTACAAAAACGGCGGCTGCAGGCATTCAGCTTACACGTGCATATGCGGCTCCGGTATAAACTCTGCTGTGCTCCATTACGGCCATGCAGGATGCCCCAATGATTACCAGATAAAGGACGGAAGCCTTTGGTAACTCATTTACAATCCCGTCTTATTTACTTAAACTACAAGCGCTGTCTATTTGCAGTTTATTCGATATGGGCGGTTGCTACTTCGGGTATTCCGCGGACATTACAGTCACGTTTCCTATAAATGGCAAATTCACGCCGCAGCAGAAGCTGGTTTACGAAGCCGTACTCAAGTCGAACTTGGCTGTTTTCAAAGCAGGCAAGCCGGGGGTGTCCTGGGCGGACATGCATCTGCTCGCCAACAGGGTGCTGCTGGAGGAGTTGAAAAACGGCGGGCTTCTACAAGGATCCGTTGATGAGATGATGCAAGAGGATCTCGGTGCTATTTTCCAGCCTCACGGTTTGGGGCATTTCTTGGGATTGGACACGCACGATGTCGGGGGCTACTTGGATTGGTGTCCCCAGAGATCCACCAGGCCGGGATTGAAGAGTCTGAGGACCGCGAGAACGTTGGAGAAAAATATGATACTCACCATAGAACCAGGATGCTATTTTATTGATCCTGTAAGTTCATGCGTGATTCTTTTAAGAACTCGATTAATGTATGTTATTTTAGCTTCTGGATCAAGCTTTGGCCGATCCGAAGAAGTCCAAGTTTCTCGTTCCGAGTGTTCTGAACACTTTTAGAGGATTTGGCGGGGTGAGAATAGAAGATGACGTATTGGTTACAGAAACTGGTATTGTTAATCTAACGAAAGTGCCAAGAACGTAAGTTTAACTATGATAGGTTTGATTTATGATTATTGATTAATGGTATTTTTTTGCTTGTTGTAGTATTCAAGAAATCGAAGACTGGATGTCAGGAAAGGATGATGATAAAAAATATTCCTAATATATTATTCATACTTATTATAATTACTACAATATTTTTACGTTGAATTAATTATATATTCTTGTTACGATAGTTTTGCTCTTATTGATTTATTTATTTATCTTTTTTTATTAGAAATTGCAAGAAAGGCTTTCGCAAAGAACGAATAATAGAAGAAAATGACGATTTCTAGTCAGTGTTATACAGGGGGTAACTTAAGTGATGACTTTAATTCCAGGTGGTGATTCCTTGTCATATTTTATGAAGAAAAGTTCATATAAACGTGCGTCCTAATTTGCTTCAGCGCGTACAAATTTTTACCATAAATATCAATCGGGTAACCCTCTGCGGCGCCACTGGAATTAAAATTCTAATTTCGAGAAAAGAATCCCCTTTTAACAAACCTGTTTGATCCGTTTATATTTTCATTACAAATGAATATCACTAATCAAAGCAGGCTTACACAGCAGACTTACAAATATGTCCAAAAGTTTGGAATATTGGAGTTTGAAATAATGTGTAAACACCCAAACCAGTTGAATGTGACCAAATTGACACAAAAACAGATTAAATGATTATATCATTTTCATTTAAAAATGCTCTAGAATAAATACCAACAACAGTTTTTAAACCACAATAGGCATACATTATTTGTACGTACATATTCCAAACTTTTGGACATGAGTGAATGCAAATTATTGAATATTTTTAATATTGACAGTCTATCATTTTAGTTATTTTCTAAGAGAAAATGTCGATATACTGGAATTGTGAATTTGAAAATTATATGTAAATTCACAGGGGTTTTTTAATCACTTACCGAGATAAATAATGCCCAAAACGTCTTAGACTGATGCATTTTTATTTTCATGTGATAAGTACACCAATACCATAAGTATACCATTTTTATTTCAAAATGAAGTCTAAAGGAGGGTCCACATTTAATAACATGTTATACTAACATTGCTATCGCAATGCTATATAACGGGTGTGGATGCTGTTTTGTTGCTTTATGAATTTTTAACAGCGTCCACACTTGCTATATAACACTGCGATATTGCAATGTTAGTATAACATGTTATTAAATGTGGACCCTGCTTAATACTTCGAATTTGATATTTGTGCTTGACAATCTGAATTACTTATATAATGCAAAAAAATAGTGGAATATTACGATGATATTGTTTTCGCATTTATGAAACTCGTATTGCAATAATATGCGTTGTTAATTTTTTGTTAAAAGTACCTTGACATCCCGCAATTACTTAATACGTAGGTATACTTGCATTGCAACATTTAATCTGTTGCATCTAAACAACGAGCGAATAACAAAAACTCGATATGAAATAGTTGTAAGTATTGCTCGGATTAAAATTACATAATACGTTTACATGGCGATTTCAGCGTGCCGTTTCGTAATATCCGCTTTTTATGTCTCGCACGCTGCCTTAAAGTTTAGCAAAATTCATATCGGTGAATCACCACTAGCTGTATATCTGTAGATGAAACTTATAGCCAAGTACCGTTAATTTTAAGCGTTTCTTTTTTTACGTATGTATTTATTTTACTAAATCAACGTCTGACAATTGACAATAAATCATTTTCTGACTCCTAATTTAGCGAAGAGGTCGAAGAATATCCAGTTACCTCTTCGCTGATTATCTTATTGTTACCTATTATCAATTTACAATTGATTCTATAATAAATGATTTTCATCTATTGATGCGATAAACTAGAAAGGACAGGGTAAAAGAGATAGATGTAAAAAGTCCTGTCCCAATCATAGAGGACTTAATGCATTAATGATCAAAGCACGTACGAAAAAAATCTTATGCAATGGAAATCTCATATTACATTATTGTTTGAACAATACGTAGGTAGGTATAATATCTTATTCGATTGTTTTGATCCGTCTGGAAAAAAAATTATTTAAGCAATAACTGTGATTAACAAATCGAGTAAATTTGTTTACGCTATATAGTTGTTTACGTTGAAATAAAACTCGGCTTTGCTTATTGCTTTCTGTCCCGTAATGTATATGAATAACACTTTGTTTTTCTGAGTAGGTACTTTCGAAAGCGCATGTACATAGGTATGATTTTGCCGAAATATGCGCGATTTTATTTAATTGTATTTTTGTAATAAATTTTTCCATTAATGGCCGTACCTGCAATGTTATTAAGTAAATAATGAAATACCTAAGTAATTATTACGAAATAATTTTTTTATAACTGGGGATTAAAATTAGTGTGTTAGTTATTAGTAATACCATGATATAATCAAGATAATTGCAAGGTAAAACGTTTAAGGTTAGTGCTTTACGATAAATTATTTTGAAATCCGAATATTTGTAGTAATCAATGTCATAGTTTGATTATTTTAGATAACCAGATAATCATGTTATTTAATTATACGTTGTTTTCGCATGAGTACGCAGCGGAAATTAAATTAAACGTGCGATCATGAAAAATCCTACCACTTCTTATACGCAACAACGTGATTTAAGGAAGTATTGAGAATTATTATGTAACATTGCGCATCTAAAATTCAAAGAAACTAATTAACCTTCCTAAAAGCTTGTTAGTACAACTGTAATCTTAAATTGAGATTAGTTATCAAACTTTGCTCCTGATTTATGTAGTTGTACAGACGCTTAAGGAGAGGAAAATTTTTAGGATATTGAATGATTAAAACAAAAAACTCATAATCATTTAAAGAAGCCTCCAGCAGGACGTCGTTTTTAAATTTTTAAAGCCACATATACCCTTTCGGACAGTCTTGGTGCAAAGCATTCTAAAAATAATCGTATTTGAATTAATGATAGTGTATGTTAGTAAATCGATTGATATTACGCATACGTGGCAACACCGTTAAGACATCGTAAATACCCATGACGTGACAAGTCATGTTGATTCCCTCAAATCTAGAATTAAGTATTGCGCAACGTTGAGAATGGTCATGGTCAGAGAGCGTGGACCCACTCGTCACTGATACACTGATAAACATTAAACATTCTGGTTTTGGTTTCGGCGTTGATTTGATAGCGCTGTACAGCTATAGGGCTTGTTGTTGCCGATACGTTTTTCCGGCGAAGGCGGTGTATTAAACAGTTTCTCCTTTGATTGCAGACATCAAAGGGTGGAAATTCCAGACAAGGGCATTGCCTGGCTCTGATTTAATTTATTTGATCTCGCAAATATACATAACAATAGATGAATTATTGAAGTGGGATAAGATAAAAAATTCTCCAAAAACAATCACATACTTATTGTTTATTTCTGGGAACGGTATCAAATTAGGACATTTCATGAGAAAATATGCGAAGTAATTTTCGGTGATTTTTACTTAGTCACCGCGCATTTTCCGAAGCTTGATCATTAGTCCATACAAAAATAGAAGCTCGCTAACGCTTAGATTAATTGCGCGATGCGTTAGCTTTTAATAAAAAATACCTAGCTGAGTTCTTTGTCTGGATTCGGAGAAATAATGCATTATTAAACTCTAACTTTTTTGCCCTCTTTAAATCTCTTTCTTATCTCTTTCCAGGTGCTCTCTCACCTAAGAAATTTAATTAAGCAAATTTAACTTTTGCGTTTTTAATCAGTAAATATTTAAATATCGAATGTACTAATCTAATCGGCCATCTGCAAATTGAAAAAAATAAAATATTTTCGAGAGTGCTTAAAGAACGGGGTTGACAGCCTCTAATGCAATGTCCTTCACTGGTACATTTGTCCCGTATAAAAAGTGTGAATTAACTTGAAAGTCTTGCCAATATACATCAATTATTATCAGTTAAAAAATGGCAAATATCTGTAGGCAAAATATATGTATACCGATTCTTTTTGTCGATGTTGCGTGGAAACTGGAAGCGAGGAATCAAAATTCTTGGAAAAAGAATTCACATATACACAAACCGACAATTGTCAGTAGAGTATGAATAGCTTTCAGGTGTTGTTTGTTACAGTAATCAAGGATATTCCATTGCACTATTTCGTTATAAATTATAAACAACGAGATTTTAATGTGCATAATCCGCAGTTATAGGCCAAACAAAAACTTCACCTACGCCAATGTCAACACATTGATAAAAATAATTCCGTTGTTGTATAAATGCTCATTTAAATTGATATTAAAATAAAAGATGATGTAGTTATCGATAAATTTCATTGTTTCAGTACCTACAAAAATATCGATATAATCGAAAGGAATTAATTAATGTGAAGGTTCCGCGGATCGTCTTTTACTTATACAAAATAAAATTAATTCATAAACGGAACGGATTTCAGGATAGTGACGTCGATTTAAGCACATTATCCTTTCCTCTGACGTCCTTGTTTCTTTAACCTATTCATTCGTTATTTGTTTTTCAATAAAATTAGCAAGGTCTTCGAGGGGAATAACTTGCTTCATCGCTTACAATTCGCATATTACAAATAAAACAATGAAAATATTTAATACAAACTGGTGTAATAAATGAATCATCCTAACAGCTAAGTGATTCATCCAATTAATTGTACCTACTTATGAGCTAAAATAAGTTATATGCTCGAATTAAGAGGGTGCCTTGTCGTGTGGAACAAGCTTGTTTGTTCTATTCAACAAAAAGTTAAGAAATTATTATTACTGAATTCGTAATAACGATTTTAACAAAATTAAGTAATTGAATTCTAGCATAACGTATAAATTTGATAAGTAATTTTCTTAATATTCATTTTTAACTATTTATGGCCCGTGTGTTCGAGAAAATTTGTTATAAATTGCGACACGAAGAAAAGATAGAAATAAATTGGGTCAAGCGCATTCATATAAAAGTTATCTGCTACCAATGCAACTATTGGAAAAATTAGACAACAATTTTATTTATCTACACTAATTTATCGGGAAGAATATGTTTGAATTAGATATACCTACATAAAAGTATTACTTCGTAATCTACGCCCTTGATCGTGCTGCTATCCACGTAATACCAACATTATTAATATTAATTTGTTGATATCATTGCAATAAATCAAACCGGGTAATTTATATTTTTTTGTGCAATTGCAAAATATGTATGTGTAAAATATATTTGGCAAGGAAACTCGAATAATAAAACGACCTATTTTTTTACCGACATTTTCTCGGAAAATTCGCACAACGTTTTCCTACGATTTGTATGAATCGGCAGAAGTTTTTAATAAACTTATGTAAGTCGGTTCAAGGATTAATAGCGAATTTGCGACCTGAACGTAAACAAGCTATTTTCGAAATATTTTCCATCTTTATCTGATAAAATTATTTCGACAACAGAAAAATATATTTCGCATTATCTCGGGTCAACGACATTTTGCAAACTCGTGTGCGAATTATTTTAGAGGATTCTTAGTTCAAATTAGATCGCACAAACACTTATATCTAATAAATTGATGTATGGTTCGTTTCTCTCTCGTCATTTATCACGTAGAGTTTCTTAATTAACAAGGATTTTTGAATTCTACTACTTATCCTGATGGAGATAGACGGATATAAAAGACATATCATTAATACTATTTAAATCGCATTAGGTTCGAAAATTGCGCAGTAAAAGTAAAATGTTTGTCTTAATTTCTAATAATTAGATAAATGGTGGTCAAAACAAGTTAAAAATAATACGCACGTACTGCTGCATTATTAGTTGCTAGATAAATATTTTTTATTAGCAGATAGTTGAAGCATCGTGAATTTAAATTCATTTCGAAATTAATATACAAATAAAAACAGTTAATTGGGTAACAAACTGCTATTACCACTTTCTGAGGACTTTACTCAAAAAACATTTTAACCATTGGTACTTACTTATATGTACTTGTTGGAATAATTCTATATCAATTAACTTTAGCATATTTTTCCTTTTAATGATTTATCTATCTATTTACGAACCCGCAGGCTTTTTACGTTTGTTCTCTTTATTCGAGAAAACACTACAAGCATTTCACAAATTTGAATTGAATGCTCATTGAAATGTATCAATTCTAATATAACGTATTATTTGTATTATCATTATTATTATTATTAAATTCACTTAATGGTGAAGATTTTTTTGACTTTTGCAAAACATATGGTATAGGCGAGAAAAAATACAATTTGAAAACGATGTAAATATTTATTTAATACATTAATAGGATACATCAAACGGTAATATGAAAATATGGATATTTTCTTTGTAATATGCGTAGTCGTAGTTATGTTTAATGCTGGACAATTTATAATTTAAACGTTTTCACATTTAGTTACACATAAGGATAGATAAATATATGATGCTACACATATGAGGTTCGGTCCAGCTAGTCTTATAATAGATATTTTATAAATATACAATAATGGGATAACATAACATAATATTAACCGCTAGAGAATGGTAAATAACAAAAATACATACATTTTTACATAAGATAAATAGTTTACAAAAATCACACATATTTTAGCTAATAGTAAAAAGGTACGTTTATATCCCTATGAACATATGATGAAATGAAATTAGGCATGATGGCATAAGATACGACAAATGAGATGAGGGAGACAAGATGAAAAGTATAATAGTGTGTTACATTTAAGAGTAACAATAGTAAAAGCGCCAATAATAGAGCACATCATAGGAATATGTTGGCAAATTGGAAAGCGGTACTTGTGCAAGTCGAAATATCCTCAATTCAATCAATCTTAACTAATAAATAAATAACTAAAAATAAAATAAATATGCTCCTTTGGAGCACGATATGTCCAATCTCTTTTGAGAATCATCACAAATTCAGTGGTATTTTTGGTAACCACTTCATCACATCACAACTAAACTCTATCGACATTAAGTTCACTTCTCCTTCCTGTTCATCATCGACTTCAGGTGTTCCACTTCCGTCGAAAGTCTGGCAATCTCCGAGTGCAATCTGTGCTTTGTAGTGGTGTCCCCGTCGTTACCGTCCTGCATGTTCAGCTGAGACTGTTTCAAAGTCTGCAACGTCGCAGCGGCGGTTGCAGCGGCCGACCATTCGCCGCCCAAGGAAATGCCCGAGTCCCTTTCATCGCTGGATCCTTCCCCGTCCCAGGGGGGGCTCGCGCGGGGTCCCGGCTCCTGTTTGATGTTTTGCAGCGAGAGCAGAGCGCTGGCGGCGTCTTTGTCGCCGAGATGCGACTTATGTCTAAGTTTGAGGGGTAAACTATTGTTAGCTTCGTTGGTGGTCAATGCGACTGGAGTACTTTCGTCGCCTGAATTACTAGAAACTTCGAAAGGAGATTGTACTCTGGATCTGGATCGAGAATGATTCGAGAGATTCAGAGCGTTGTTTGAATCGTAGTGGATTCCTGGATAGGAAATCTGGTAATGAGAATGGTGGTAATCTGATTCTCTGTAAGCCGGCTCTAGATGAGCAGATGGAGGAGGATGAAGTACGTTGTGGGAGTGTTGCATTTGTGGCGGAGGAGATCCCATCACTGGTTGGTGAATAACAGGAGTTGGAATAGGACTCGGAGAACTAAACAACATAGGAGTAGTCGGATGAGCCAATTTCTGTCTCTTGGTAATGCTTAAAACTTGTTCGTTAGATGGCAAATTAGCTAAAACCTTTTCAACGCAAACGACGTTCTCCCCGCAGATCCCGTACTCTTCCTTGATCGCTTCCAATTGCGCTTTAAGTATAGCATTCTCCTTCGTCAATTCAACAACGCGCTGTTCCAACACCATGTCGTTGAATCGCCTCTTTTCCCTGGATCTTTTAGCTGCTTCGTTATTTCTTCTTCTTCTGTCCCAATAACTGTCGTCTTTCTTGCAATCGGGCGTGAATTCGCGTTGTTTCCTCTGCGAAAACAACTCCTTGTGCTTGACAGAGGACATGTTGTAACCGGGATTGAACTCTTCGCCGCTGTGATTCGGATTGTTCAACATTTCGCGAGAGTGATTGGCCGGCAAGTTGGAATTCAAATGTGGAATTTCACCATTTACAGGAGAACCACTTTGTCCGCGGCCCACGAATTCGGCAACCATTATATGTTGTTTTATAACATCTGAAACAAAAAAAGAACGTCGATTAGTAAACGATATTCGAATAAAAATTTCAAATTATTGCGATAAAAATAAAGACAGGTTTTTGCCGCAAGTGCAGTCAAGGCCGTCCTGGTTTGCCTACTACACGTCGATGACCATTATCGACTTGTGGTTGCAGGTAAAATGGAAGGATATTAATAAAAAGTGGATTAGTAGAGTACAATTATGTAATGCTTTGATTCTAATGGGATTATTTTTCATTTTGCAAAGATCTTTTTTTTTTCAATAGGCCAAACGCCTGTCCGAGCAACGTGATACCAACACGTGTTGATTCGTGGCGAGTGCACGTTCTGTTTAAAATTCAACCTATTTGAAATTTCAACAAATTAAATTTATAGGGGAATATTTGATATCGATTCGTGATAATTGCGACTAACCGACACTCGAATCACCGAGGGAAAACTTTTTCCCAGTATCGCTTGCGTAATTTCATGTTATTTTTCCTCAAACGAAATAACGATTGCGCGCATATATCAAGTGGTCGGTTCTCGGAAATTGTACTAAATATTGGGGCTTTTGTGAATTGTTCAATAAAATTTTATCATAAACAAATTAAATTGCGCATATATCTGATGATATGCCAACCACAAAAAAAAATTGCGTACAAATCACGAAAGAAATTGGGTTAAATGTTAAAATAATACCCGACAGTGGCGCCGTGTTGTTTAGCTATTTGCTATCGAACCCGAATTAACATTCTTAGAAGCGCAGTAATATTGGCAAATAAACGGTACTGTTAAAAATAAGAAAAAAGGAATTCGTACCACGCAGATATCCTCAGGAATAATTCTAATAAAACAATTAAAAAAAATGTACAGTTAATAATTAGCTTCGAGCCAGTTTTGTGCGTTTTTCTGGCATATTGACAAGACATTAAAATTTCGTACCGTTAAATTTGCTGATTAAATCGACACTGTTATGCAATTTATGTATTCAAAGCGAATTGTTTCCTACCATGACGACGTAAAAAAAAGGATTTGAATGTTGAGCTGCTTCAAATTCAACGAAACTGTAGTTTTAATTGCGACGAATATACTGTTACTAATCGTGCTTATTTGGCAGGATTTTTTTCCTCGATATTAAGATTATTCGGTGAATTCCCGTTAAAAAAATCGATTGATACACTCCTGATACGGCGATCTGCGATACCGTGAACTAGTTTGATGCGATATTGAGAAAAACTAACAGGCCTCCTTTCCTTAAAATCATGAAACTAGGTCAAAGTCTCAGTTACATAATACGGTAGATCTATATTAAAACCTCGCGCTCGGATATTTGTCAACAATTTTAATTTATTTTCAAATAGATTATCATTATAAACCGAATAAGTGTTGCCAACACAATACCGTTGTCAATGAAAAGGTTGTTTGCTTAATGCACAACCCGAGACGTGTACTTGGTACTTGTTGCATTTATTACGTAATTTGTAATTCTATTGCGGTTCCGGAACAACGATTATATTCGAGAAAAAGGTTGCGAGTATTACATTAACTTCTATGTCAATTAGAGCAAGTTGAATTTTATTATAAGTGCACTTGCAACATAAAAACATTAGTCCTTTATATCGGAGAAACAATAAGCGAAAAATAATTTGATAAAACCTGGAATTCCACGGCTGATTAAAATACGTTCGGAATTTTAATTTAAAATCTGGAGTAAGGTACATTCATAATTCACTGCATGCCAATAATATAAGGAAATATTTTCCTTTAAGCGAGTTTTATAAATACGAATTTTTTATTAAATTACTTCACAAACCAGGATGCACGATCGTCATAAAGGAAAAAAAAAACTCTTAGTAATTGTTTAGTAGAATGTGTTTTCGACTAAATTGTTTACGAGATAATTCCCGACAGCTAAGATGTTCGCAAAAAAAAACTTTCTAAGAATTTAATTTCCCAAAATCAAAATAAACCATTTTCATCATATTTTCGTAAATAATTTTGGATTTTAAATGTGTCACTCAACGTTTAAAAATACCGACATTGTTATGGAATAAACAACAATGCAACAAAAAAAAAGAATTTTCAAGACAAAACAAGAAAACGAACAATATTTCAAAATTGTCTAATGAACAATTACTCAATCGCCAAACAAAGGGCGTATTAACTAGATATTACTTATCATTCGATTATGAGTAATCTTCAAGTGAGTCTAAAACAACAAAGGAAATTAACGATAATGCGGTTTTGTAAACAACACAGAGCGCGACATCGAAAAAAAAAATATCGCGAAATTTTATTGTCCGAAAAATAAGTAACGCGAAAACAATAATAAAACCCATTAGCAGAGTTGAACTTTACGATCCAGCGGTTATTTACCTTTCGGAATTAAAAATGTATGACTATTATATTAGGAAACGTTACGCAAGAAAAAATTCGCAAATACAGACGCGGACGAACGGAATCCGAAATTCGTAATTCGCCTATGATACATGCGAAGCGCGTTTTTAAAAGCGGTTTTGCTTTATCGGATTTTCCTGTTACAAGTTTACAGACGTGAATCATCGTTACGAAGAAAACAATGAAAATAATTCCAGTAATGCCAGCAGCACGACGACGGCCAAGGAACAGCAGTCTAGCAATTAGAATAACTAGGCTAGTGGAATATTAGTTCAAGATTCCTAAGACAAGACCGCTTACCATTTGCTTCCATCTTCGATCAATCAATCAATCAATCAGTCGTGTTTTGTTAGCAGGTATTAGTGTACGAAATAAAGAGCGAACAATCGAGGCTCTAAAAAATACTTTTCTCGATTGAATCAAAAAGTGTATGGGAACGTATTTTACGCGCCAGAATATTAGCGATAAACAAGCGAGTTAATCTGTTGTTACGTTACTCATCAGAACTTGATATTTTTAGGAAACGCATTAAATATTTCTAATAACGCACCGACTGAATTACATCATATGAATCGAGCACGAGCAACGGTAAATTCTGTCGTTCGTAATGATGTACGAAATTTTAATAGAGCATATCTGAATTCATATGCACGGTAACGAAACACAAGACATAAATTAATAATAAAAATAATTTACAAAATTCGATTAATCGAGCGCACTCACCAACTATATTCGTTGACGTGATGAAAACGTTTCTATTCTCTAAACCAAAAATTTTTAACACCTTTCGATCGGACTGTCAACAACGATTTATTCAAGAAAACACAACCAAGTGTTGCACGCCAGGATAATATCGCGCGTCCGTACCCAAACACCGTCTGAACGAGACTGAAACGTCGAGCTGCGAGCGCTCCAAGTTAACTACTAGGCTCCGGCGTAGCGTCGTTGTCAAGTATTACGTTTACGCGATCGGAATCGCATGCGACCTGCGTCCGCCCGCCGCCAGTGCCGCCGGTGGGGCACACTCAGAGGACAACACCCTCTGTGAGTCACCAATCACGGTGGGCACAACTCCTATTCACCGGGTTACCAGGCTTTCCCAAACGTTTTTCTATCGATCATTTTTCAATCTAACGTCCGCTCCGGCTCAACTTCGAATGGTTTACCCCTTGAAGCTTCAATTTTTATTGTAGTTCAAGGTCTAGGTAAGTTCGAGATTTGTTGCAGGAATTCTTCCTCAGCAGGAATGTATCCCTGCATCTCCACATACTGAATTCCTCTACATAGAACCTCTCATGCTCAGGTTCAGATACATGGGTATCAAACTCTACAATATAACTTATATTAAAAATCTATAAGGTCATTTTCTACATTTAAAAAAAACGATAAAACAATTATTGCTATACAATTGTTACTATTCGATATATCGATATATCGATATTCGAATATCGATGAATTTTTAGAAGACCATTTCATGGGATCCCCTCAACAACCCGGATAAAATATGTTTCATATTAATGTCATTTTAAATGTTGTAAATTTCTTTATGTTTTTAATCTTTAATTGTGCACTTCTTCTTTCTATTTTGTAAAAACTTGACATGTCCTATACATTTATTCATAATGTCAAAAGGATTAATAAAAATTATTATTTATTATTATTACATACTTATTAGCAGGAATATCAAAAAAATTCCTGTGCAACCAACAAATTTGTCCAAAAACAAACTTTTTTAGAGAAATCGAAACTAGAAAAAATCCACACGATGAAATAATAAACTCGATCCACCATTTTTTCATTGTGTTTTTGCAAATCAAACATTTTTTCACACAAAGCCCGGCGCCAATTATAAAATTTTTGTCGAACGCATAAACGTGTGCAGCTAATAATTAATTGGGTTGCTGCAGAAGGAATATTTTAACGACACCAATTACACGGGGTTCGGCTTGCATTCGTGCATATCAGGCTTTCACAATCCTAATTTTTATCTAAACTCTCTCACACGCACATAGAGAGATGTGAAACCTGCAAAATGAATGCAGGTTTTTTTTAATGAATCCATATTATTCGAATCTTAAAGAGATTGCGCAATTGGGTTTTCGGGAGAAATTATTTATATAGGATTTTTATATATTTTTGGGATTTTATCTTCCTTGTTAAACATAATTAATCAATTTAAACATTAGTAATAATGAGACTTCTGTGGCCAATTAAGTTTACAAACTGGATAAAATGTTATCTTATTAGTAAAAGTTTTGTGATTTTAAACTTTACTTAATGAATTTTCAATTACATCAAATTAAATATGTCATTATATGAAAAATAAGTGGAAACATATAATCAATTTGATTTTAGTTTTAATGAATAAACGAATAAAGATAATCTTTAAAAAAATTGATTACATTGTATTAAGCATTTAACCCGAAAACGATGTTGGCAATATGAATAAAGATTTACTAATTACTAAGTGAATTTTACGTAAAAATTGCTATATTTAAGTTCGATTGTTTTCATATTTTGAAAAACAATCCACAAATTTCAATTGAATCAATTCGAAATTATTCGTTTTCAATATCCTCATGAATGGCATATTTATTATTAGAAACAACTGCAAAGTAATACCGTCGCTTTCAAACAAATATATGAATGTTGAAAATTATGTAAAGAATTAGAAAAACAATGCATTTCGTAGTGAAATATTAATGTTTTGGTAATAAATTATTCCGAGCGAAATTTGTCTTATTTTGTTCGGATTAATAGAAGCATATTAGTCACCTGATCGACCTTCAAAAATTCGTTTGCAGGATTTTCTTTTATAAAAACTAAATTTTTCCACCAACAGTAATAACACAACTAACTTTATTTATGTTAACCTATCTAAATATACGATGTTATATAAAAGGAATATAGGTTGCTACAGAAATAAAACTGATGTTGTGAACAAGAACCTTATATGTAGAACTTATATATAGGTGGATATGTCAAATTGTCAAACACAATCTTTCAATCTCTCGTTGTCAATCTTAAAATTTCCTCGAAACATGCTGTTTGTTTTTATTTAATAGGCAATTAACACACTTTTAAATATGCATACATATGTAATGATCACGTTTCCTGCAATGAGAAGAGACCGGGGTTAACACCGGGTTAATTTTTTTCCGGGGTAGATTTTAACATGTAACCACCGTTATTCAACTAAATCCGAAGAAAAACGGGTCACTGTTGTCAGAAACATAGGTTCCTATTTTTGGAAATATGTTACGATTTTCAAGCTGAATTTCTGCCTTTTAGTTATAATAAATTAAATGGCAACGGGGTTGTTTACGCTTTCTTTGATGCTGTTTGTAAATAGGATAAGCAGATAGGAAAGTGCCTCAACTGGAAGGCACGGGGTATTTTTCGGGAGGTTAAATTTTTATTGTCTTTTGAGTGTCATTTGTAGAAAGCAGATATCATTTTTTTATGTGCATGATGAGATTAGAATAAATTGGATAACCACGAATTAAGCTGATAAATGAAATTTCAAGTAGGTGGTTTATAATATTTAAAATGAAGCGAATTTCAATGTAGAATATATGTTATTATGGAATTTTTATTCTATAATACAAAATAAACCAAAATATTGAAATATTTTTACAAATAACTAAAAAAAATCCGATTTACCTGTAAATATTGTGCAATAAATTGTCGTTTTATATAATGTCAAAATGAATAAATTAATTAGTTATCTATAATACAAATATGACGTGGCGAATGTTTTGATTAAATTTTTTTAGGACTTACGTAAGTGAGGCTCCTAAATTTAATTTTATGTATATAAAGCGGCAGTATATACTTTTTTTAATAGAAATAGAATAGTTTATTGCCAAAAATTCGGATTGCGTAAATTTGTCAGGTAAAATATTTAAGGTTAACAAACTTGACAAAGCCTTTAGCTTCGTTTAAAAATGAGGACGAGTAAAATTGAAATTATTACATATGGATAATTTTTTACAATGGTTATTAAACATCGCATTATGGTAAATTGTAAACAAAGTATGTAAATAGTTTTATCATTGCGTAAGGTTAACTATATATAATTATAACAATAAGTCTGAGACAGTAATGCGATGGAATAAATCTAAATTTTTGTAAACAAATAATATTTACAAAAAATTGCAATTAATGCCGACAAACAATTTACGAATTCGTTAACATTGTCATAAAAAAATGGATCCAACGAAAACTGATATGTAGAAAAGAGGGTTAAGTACCTCTGCAGAATTTAAAAACAACGTTGTTTTGTTGAAATTTTTTTGAAACGTCAATAACATGTTATTTATAATGTGTCTGCAATGCATTACAGGTATGGTAAAAATACTTTATAACCCACGCGAAAACAAAAATAAGATTGCATTGGCGGCGCGGAGGTCAAAAATCCGATTTTTTATAAATAACTTGTTTATTATATCAATTGAATTTTTATCTCTGTGTAAAAAAATTACCTACCACAATAAATTACTTATGATACAATGTTTTGTTATTAGCGAATTTCGAATACACATTATTTTGTAAATATTTAAAATTAAACGCAAAGGACTGACCTTCAACTTTCTTTTTGAAAATATTTTTTTCACTCCTCAAATTTTCCTAAATAACAAAACTAAGTTTTTTTTATAAATTATTTACACAATATGTCGACTTATTAACGAAATTACATGATTGATTACTAATGGATCCACAAATAAAGTACACATCCATATTGCAAAACCAATTAAGGAAAATTTGAACACAACAACCATTTTCAAGAAATGGAAATTAAAAAATATACCTATCTACTCTAGTACATAATTAACGTAGTTTTAATTATATTTTTCAATGTAAGTTTCCCTATACGATGACAGGTATTATGAAATTTCGATTTATCGATAAAAAACAAAAAATCGACCTCCGCTGAAAAAAAAAATAACCATTTATCTCATCGATTTACAACATTATTTCCTTCAGTGTTCAACAAATAAGGAAACAGAATGACTTGGCATTGGCCGCAGTGAATATTTTGTAGCAATTTCCGGTTGATCAGGACCTCTCTTCCATTCGATAATATACGATTTAGTTTCATTGGTCAAAATTACGTAAGCATTGTTTGCGCTAAATCGAATTAGCGAATTTAATTACAAAAATTTTGGGTCAATTAGAAAGTTAGCAAAGTGCTCGCGATGAGGCTGAAAACCGTCGAGAGTTTCAGAGACCGCGAGCAAGGGCAGGGACACGAGAGCGCGTAATGAGACATCCGAACGAGAAGAAACGAAATAGAATATAGAAAGCCAGACATATCGATCTGACTATGCTCAAGTTCAAAGCTACTTTAATGGTTCTCCTAGAATTCCATTTGGTAAACATTTTTCGGCGATAATGAATTTCATTTTTCAGCCTACCTGCTTAGAGGTGAACTTGAAGTATAAATTAATTTATTACGGCGATTTTTTCGATCGAAAACAAAACGAAAATAATCCGGCGAGAAATTTTTAAATAATAACAACTTTCAATGAAACGGAGCTGAGATAACGAAATTCGAAAAATATTGTGCATCGAAATTGTTTATGCAATTTTTAATCGTTATTTAGTGAAAATTACATTGGGAAAAAACCGAATGTATTTTTAGTGTTGCATAACTTTTATAATAAGCGAAAAAAAACTTGGACAAACAAGTTCTATCGGCTGCAGTGCTTAGGTCGTGTCACCTTAGAAAAAGTTTATCTGAAACAGAGCTGAAAATAAAAATTTTTGTCATCGATTTGAGCGAACGAGAACAAGTTGTAAAAGATTGTGTTGACTTAGGTTAGTGTTGTGCATACAAGATTAATACGTATTTATAGCCTAAAGTTCAGGGTTTCATGATAGCTATTCTGTTACTGTATTTGTCAAGTGAAAAATATGCTCATCAAAAAGTTCAATGCCATTGTAATTTTACGATCAAAAAAATTCCAAATTAATCACTTATATGAGACAATTAAATAATTTCTGAGAATACCGTTTTGTAATATTGCGAAAATGTATAATTGCTTTATAAATTTTACTGAGTTTAGTCTAGCGTGGGTGCGCACGCTAAAATTTACCATTCAAATAATGTTGAATTTAATATTTTAGAAGAATAAACATGCATAAATAATTTTATTGTTTTTTAAAAAAACATCCCTCAAATATTTTTGGGACTTGCATCAGAAATTCAGTAATTTTTTTAACGAAAATATTTTTGTTTACACTTCATCTCTGCAGTAACTAGATATATTTAATCTACTTATTTTTTAAACAACATTTAAAACAGTCAATATTGTTACGAATTAATTGATAATAAACAAGTTTACTCTAGGTGGAGTGGATAGAGGCACCTTGTTTGCTCGGGGTTAGAATTATGATCATTCGGATTTTGATCTCGAAATCACGAAAAAAGAAAATGATATTTATCACATTTTGAGGTAGGTAAGTTCGCCAAAATATAATTGCGCTTTATCATGGCAGCCGATACAAATAAAGGTTAAATCAGCGGCGTGTGTATTTTTTTAGCAGACAAAAATAAAAATGTATAATCGTAAGAGTAACGCATATTATTTAATATAATTATAATTATTACTATTATTAAAGATGCCGATTTATCAAATGTATGTGAAGATAGTATGATCTAAAAAAGGGGCTTATTTTCCGCAAATTCAAAATTAATTAAGGATTTTCTGGAAATAATGTTATATAGTTGTGCCATTTTCATTCATCATATATACTTTCTATTAAGAGGATACCGGACCTCTTTTTTTTCATAAAAACGCGAATACTTCTAGAATCCTTAGTTTTTATCCGATTTTTATGAAATTTGGGAAAGTTAGTTAAAAATAATTGTTTTGAAGAGACTCATTGGAATTTTTGTAATCGTTTATTTTTCAATTTTTTTTTAATTTTTTTAATTTTTGAATAAAAAGGAGTCCGCGCAATTCTATGAATAATTTAAATAATTTTGTCGTTTTTATATTTTAAAATAGTTTTGTAAATTTTAAATGAGAAGCTTTCCCACCTTTTTTTCATTGGAACCTTATAGAAAGGTCTAATACGGTTGAAATTTGTTTAACACGTGAGAGCTCCGGTACGCTCTTAAAGTAAATATCTTGTTTGATTAAAAAAACAAATTTAGGTTCAATATTTGACATTTAAACGACATATAATAATAGCTTACTAGTTACAAAATAAAAAAAGCATTGTGTTAAGGGGCATACAAGGATCAAAAACATGGATAATATCCTTTATTCACTGATAAGCAGTGAATGACTGTTCATAATTCACGACCTTTTATCATATTGTTGCTGCCATATCTTATGTATTCATAGAATTATCTAAATATTTCTATGTCGTTTGTTGCAGGATTTTTAGTAGCCGTCATTATTTTGTCAAATTCTAATAATACATTTAAAATTTTACCGAAATTGTTATTTAATTGAATTTGAAGCGACATGGCATGATTTTTTGCACGTAGCAGGTACTTATTTGCAGATTCTAATTTCTTGCAATTATGTATTATTGATAATCTATCACGATCTCTATAATATAATTTAGTAATATTATAATTAATAAGAAATGTGAAGTCTCATTTCTGCTGGGTAAATTGGTACTTAAAAATACTCAAGATTATGTTTAGTCATTCGTTTTCAGTTGAATGAAAACAATTGAAGTGGCCTTTAGGAATAAAGCGATTTATGAATAAAATATGTTGTACATATATTACCCGCCTCTGATAAAAAAATATTCGACGTAGATTGATAAAAGCTAAATAAGGCGACAAAGACGATTTTGTAACGTTGTTATTAATATGATTAATTTTATGGTCGAGTCGAATGTGATAATTTTATTTTTGGAATAAAAATCGAGATGCTAAACTACGTGCGGTATTCGAAGTTTCATTGAACTACTCACATGTAATCCGCATGATCATTGATGACTATTATTAAACGAAGTAGAATGAATATAAAACCGTGAGCTTAAAAAAACACTCAAAACAAATTGTAAATTAGCGACAACGCAACGAAGCGACGTCGGTATACCCAGTGGAAACTTTCCAAGCTTTCTCTCGTTGTTAGAACGCATAACACTTATGAATCAATAGAAAAAGTAGGTTCCTAAGTGAACGGTTAAATCCATAACCAAAGCTTCACACATCCGTTTCAATCTAATAATAGCGCATTGATAACGAATAAACGAAGTCGCTGGTACGCCGTATGCACTGCAGGTATACGAGCGGACTCTTTTCGTTATTTTTACTTTCTCTTCTGCCGCTTCGTTCGACATGCCTCGCGATGCCGCTGGCACATCGACGGCCGTGCCACAATTACCGCGAAAAAGGTCTACCGATTTTCGGACATTTCACTCACCCACTTTGCCATTTGCGTAAGCCAAGACCGTGAACTTGGCAATCAATTTTTCATCCGAAATATCTATTCTAGCACACCTAGTAAAGAGAATTTTTCATAAAACTTTCCTATCTAGCAACTGACTTTACTTCATATTATTATTACTTTGGTGAATACGAATTTATCCATAATTTGACAACTTCTATTTAATAATATAACGCCTTTTTGAATCGGTTATTGTTTACCAAGAGATCGTTTGTCTGTCTATCGGTTTGGTAATTGCTGTAATATCAGAGTCACAGAATGTCGTAATACTTCATGGAAAACCTTTGTTTATCTCCAGTAAATATTTTCTGCGTTATCTTTTTATAAATACATCTTGATTTCGATATTCAAATAGCCAAACTTTTGACGAAACGATTCCGCTCGTTATGAAACTGTTTCCTTTGGTTCTTGAAGGGTAACGCTGCGCGGTGTATTAAATTAAATCCACGTCGAGTATAAATTAATAATGGTGTCTAGGACGTGATTAAATTTAGGAAACGATAAATACTCTCGATAAATATTTGATAACGTTAACGGCAATGATGTAATATTAATTTTTTAAGAATGTTTCGTTGGACTCATTCGGATAATTATATCGGGATATTGCGACATTTATGAAAGAATCAGGTCAAAATGTTTATTCAAATTTACCTATTAAATAACTTAATTGTTGTAATTGTAATAACAAGGAATTATTTAATATATTTTTCACAAGATAACTCTTAATGGATTAGAAGTAAATTTTAACGTTATCAAGAGGATTATTAAAGAATATCTAACTAAGTAAGGTTATTAATAAATGGAGTTATTCTCAATTTGAAGTACCTTCTAAAACATAGAGAAGATGTGTGTTTCAAGGGTTCACTTCCTCCAGGTAAAGTACCCACAACCGCTTTTGTGAAAAATTTGTTAGAAATTCAATTAAAAAAATTAAATAAGTTATATTTCTACGACATAATCGTCCATCAATCGATCTTAATTCAAGGCTAGTGCGGTTTAATTCTTTTACCGGAAATAAATTCGCCGTGAGGTCAGCGTATAACGAACCTTGTCACTTTGAGGTCAACCTCTTATTTTCAACGTATCTACCGACATTATGGTTTGCTAAAGAAAAAGGTGAGGACGCTAAAACCATTTTCTTTTTTTTCCGGTAACCGATTTCATGCAGTTCGAAAGGATGCGTTATGTACGTACTGCGAAAATTTAATTTCCGCCCAGTTTTCCTCCAACAAACGAAACGAGTTTAATAGTTGTTAATTATACCGTTTAGGAGTTTTACTTGGAAATGCTGGAGTAATACATATAAGTTGGACAAAAGCCAAACAATCCCACATTTCAAATAAACAGAATTTTCATGATTCATTTTTTTTTCCATTTCGAACACTTTTCGAGCGCTTTAACAAGAAGCCGAATTATGTGGAACAGTAAAATTATTATTTTTTGGAATCAATTGATTTTGGGAGGAAGCTGAACGAACCCGTAAAAATAGCCTGAAAAACAAAAAGGAACAATAAGCTAATATACAATCGTCTGTACATAAATGAAATCAGGAAAAATTAAAGAAGCGAAAACTATTATTACCTAATTATGAATAAAATTCAAACATTATTTCTGCTGATAACCATTTATGCCGGGAAATTCCAAATAAAAAACGTATTGAACAATGTCATGAACTTGATATTACATAATTATTTTAATTGAAGGATTTTTTAATTTGACTGAACTTAAGATGAGTATGGAATAAATATTCCAGATTAGCAAATCCATATTTTTACACGATATCGGAAATTTTTATATTAAATTTAAAAATATATATTATCACACAGGAAAAGTTTAAGAAAGTTTTAGGATCGGAATTTGCTTATCGAAGAATTGTCACCATTTAGATATATTTAACAATGAACGAGTTTTGATTATGTAAAAATTACATTACAAAAATGCATGAAAAATTAATTTAAAGGCATTTACCACTACCGGTGATAAAGAAAATCATCTTTAAAGTCAGGAAAATATCCAAATAAATTCATTCTGAGAATTTCTAAAATTAGAACAATGCAATATATGATTTTGACGTTATCTATTTTTTTAATTGGGACATTACTTAACTCTAAGTGTCGTATAACGATTTATTTAATCTCTATTATGCTGTACACCAAATAACCAACATAACTATTTTTATTTCATTATTTAAACGTTCTCAGAACTTAATCTAATTTATTGAACACAAAGTAATATACATTTACTTTTATTATTTATATTACCGTTGCCTCTAAAAGTTTTATTCTATTCATTAATTCGCATTTTGAGATAAAATACAATTATATTGTCACGCGTAAAAATTCCTCAAATGTCCCAAATAAGATGGATTTTCTTGGAATCACTGTGAATTTTTAAAAAAGAAAGTGACGTAAATATATGATATGAAACAACATGCCATATCGAGTGTACTCTTATTTATTTATGATTTTAATGATCGATCATAGACGATTCGTCTCCCATTCGGTACCTCCTCAATTGAGTAACTAACATTGATTATGATAAAAATTTCATAATACGATGATAAAAGTGTACCTGTAAGAGGATTTCAATGTTATCTTTAACAGAAATCGCCCAACAAGCACAATAAATTTTCCTAATTTATTAAAAAAAACGTGGATTTCAAGCAAACAACAACACTTTGATTCGACAAGTGGTGTTTATTTATTTCACTCAACAAAGAATGTCTACATTTTTTTACTATTGTATCATTTACCGCATATCGCATTCTTTAGTAAAAAATTTTTGTGCACCGCAGGTAATTCATAAAAAAGCTTTTATTGTATTAATATAATCCTGTAGAAACTCCGCCACTGGTGGTTTTCTGATGGCATCAAAATGACGTAAATTTGATATGATTAAAGGCTTTTGTTTTGCATTGCGCTAATATAGTCGGTTTTCATGGTTGTCCCCGTTTCACTGAGCGTGGTATTTTTATCTGCCCTACATGCTACTGAAATACCATTTTAATTTATAATTTCGGACATTGCGTACTGCATTAATATTCTCGGTTCACGTTAAGGAAACCATTATAACCGATCGACATGAATTTATCCATTACAATTATAAAAAATTTTATTACCAATAAACATACTTAATTAACCAAGAAATCCAGTTAATTCCGCTGAATTAAGATAATGCTAATGCAGTTGAAACGAGTTGTCATTGAATTAAATACAGACATCCTGACCTGCCACAAACTAATTTAATACCCACCTATGTATGTGTAATAAATATCGAAGGCTTGGGAAAATCTTGAAAATATAATAAAAATTTAACTCAATGAAAATTCGTTGCTAATTTAATTCTAATTATTATACATTGAGAACTTTCCCTGTTTTACAATATAAGTTCTCAGTAAAACCAATGAATTTTCATACGGTTAAATTTTTATTAAAAAAATCCTATTGCTAGGTAAATACGCGGTTGAGATTATTTGCGGTTGATTTAGAGTTTAGACGATGAGACAAGGTTAAATTGACCTTGGTTTACCTTGGTCAATGAATTTAGGCAATTTACATTTTAATTAATTAAAAATAACAATCGGATTTATTCGGTATCAGCGAACTTTACACTCAAAAAGTTCATCAAACGGTTGAATAAAATAATATAAAACGTGAAAAATTAGCAAATTCCATTACGTATCAATTTTAGTGATTTTTAAATGCGCATCGAATAAAATTTTACATCGATATAAAATATTTATTATCATGTAGAACACGACCCCAATTTGTTATTGCAGAAGTCGCAATTTGCTGAATAAATTAACCGTGAACATTTACTGTTAAATTCACAAAAAACCGAACAAAAATATTTTAATACATCTTAATAGGCGAAATTCGAGAGGGGTTGTTTTACTTACCGGTGGGTGGTGAGAATAATAATCCATTGTCCGTGCGCATTGGCATATTATAGGGTTTATGGCTCTGGCCGACGATGTTGGCGGAGGCGGCAGGCCTAAGCTGTTGCAGCGCAATGATTAAGCCTTAAGAAAACACAGTTCACAAAAAAAATCACAAATACTTTGTGGCAATCGAATGGGCACCGGCGCGAGTCTCGGATACTTGAATTGCAGTAGCCCCAGTCTGGTTTTCACGAGAGCACAAGGCCAAGACCAAGAGCAAGAACGAAGAGTTGCGAATGGTCTGAGGAGTGTTGATTCACTGTAGGTGCAGGCCAAATGCAGGCCTCGACGAGGATGTATAAAATGTAAAAGTATTATTGAGATAGTGACCTAGAATTCGCGATCTCGGCGCGAAGTAGTGGCAAAACGAAGAAAGCGGCGAAAGGGAGACCAAAAGGAAATGCGGCCACATAAGTAATATGTAGTTACGTGAGATTACCACGACGCATAATATGTTTGTGTCCTCAATTTTCTGATTGTAGAGCTTTCAGTAATGCATTCTCGAATAAAAATGAAACCGTCCAGTTTCAGTTTGGAAAAAAAGATAATAGCTTTATCGTCAAAAATAATCTCTTCACTTTTTAAAATACTCGCTGCACTAGCAAAATTGCTATGCATTTTATTTTACGCATTTTTTAATTCCAATAAAATGAATAACGATTACCGAGAGAAAGCGAATGAATTAATACAAAAAAAAAATCCATTGTAGGAAAATTAGAGAAAATTTCGTAACTAACAAGCGGGTAATTAATATACAAAGTATATTCGATAAGAAAATAGTGATAAAATGAGAAGTAGGTATTTTACCAAGAAATTTTTAGTTTGATTAAAAACAACTTTGTACAGCACATTATTTTCTGCTACCTCGTATAATTTTATATTTTTAAAACGGTCTGGAAATTTGTTTATTGACGTAACTCGTTTCGACATATTTGTTGAACAAGAGGATAACACTCTAGTTAAAAAGTCTTATCTAAATTAGCATCTTTTATAACGTTTTTAACAGCAGGTTTAGCATATTTCTTTATTCATCGGGTATCAATGAACTTTTATTTTTAAAACCAGTGTAAACAACTTCGAACAAAAAGCACACGCTAAATTTTCAATTATGTGAATTTTAGGGGTCAAATTTTATAACAATGCCCAGCACAGAAAATTTTATCTAACAGACTGACAATAAATTACCAATGTTCTCGTTTATTTGTAAAAAGGGCTCAGACAGGTTTAAGATCTGACTGATAATAGATATATCTATCACATTCTTGGAATAATTCGCAAATAGAGATAAGTAAAATTATTGATTTTTGTTTAAAAATATTATGAGTTACCTAGTAATTTTCTCGGAAAATTAACTCGAAATGAAATAAACAACGTATGTAGGTAGGGTTTTTAATATTCGGTGAGACTTTATGTAAACATTATTGATAAATTGTGTAGGAATAAATATACCTTACCCAATTTTTTTTAATTACTCTTCCAGTAAACGGCCTAAAAATGTGAAAAATCTCATTTCATTTTTTTTTAAAGTTTACTGATAAAAATTTTATTCTTAGAACAGAAAACGCATGCAGACAATAATGCCTCGAATTACAACCAACAATTGGTTATTTTTTTTGTACTGATACCCAGCTGGGCTAGGCCGATTCTGTAATCCATGGTCAACATTAACATTCACAGTCACATTGGGAGTGACCTTGTGTTACAGACAATGCATCATATTTGCCAAGTTTTCGGTCAATAATATAGAGAGAAGTGCATCGACTTTTTATCATCGTTAGCGATTTTCATGAAGATGACCTTCATTTTGTTTACGCTGGATGTGCTAATAACTTGCGGTTCATGGCAACACAGCTTATAAAATCTCGCATTAATTAAATACATTTCGTAAAATTGTATAACGTACAAAAGAGCCCGAACGTTTTGGTTTGGGGCCGTTACTTCGCCTCGGTATCCTCCAAGATGCTCCTGGATAACGAAGTAATTATTATATCTGCTCGAGTTGATTTTCCAAACTACGTACTTAACTATATTCGAATAAAGATTACAAAGAGAAAGAAAGTTAATTGCAAATAACTCTAATTTGAGTAACTAGCATTTGGAGGACAATTAGGAAAACACTCGAGTTATAGCAAATCAAATAGGAATCTCGCCAAATCAAATAGGAGAAAAGAGAAATTTCGTTTAATGAGCAGCCGTTTACTTAAAAACGCAAATTAACAATTAACTAACCATTGTAGTTATTAGAAACAAACAAGTCGGCCCCATTCAATCGCTCTTCTTATTTCCATTAATGTTTCATAATTAGCGGCTAATTAACGTCCACGTTACAATTATCGATCGGCCGAAAAACCGGCGACCTCCGCGAATTTTTCGCCCAAAAAAACATTGTTCCAATCCGCTAACAAGGGAATTCGTCTGCGTGGCGGTTAGTTACATAAGAAAAAATCCCATCGCGCAGGGAACGGGAGCGAAAGCACAAAGGCCCGTGGATTGACCTCGATTGTCTGCCCCTTGAACGGTCGCGACTTCGCCGCCGAAATTTTTTGCCGCCCCCAGTCGGGGAGCCGTAGTCGGACGCCGCCGTCGCTAGAAATATATATATATATATATATATATATATATATATGCATGTTGAGTGACTGCGAACTGGTAAAGGTCGACGGTTGAACGGCCTGCCCCTGCTTTGCTGCGACCAAAACCTTCGAATGCAAGGCCAGACAAATATAACTAATATGCGAATGTTGTTATGTTAGCGTAGTTACATCTTACAGCCGGCTTTTTCGACTCGACGAGCCGAGTTTCCACGGTGTGTTCGCTTGCATTTTCGAACTGATATTATTATCCATCGGTTTTTTTGTATGCACACGCGAATGCTTCAAATATTTATATTGAAAATAACTCGAGCGCTTTCCTTGTAGTGGTATTAAATTTTTCATTTTTCGGTATAATCCACCTCGTGTACAATGGATAAAGATCCTATCGAATTTCATACATACAATGCATATTGAGTGTATGTATATTAAACCTGTAGTAAATAATATAAAATCAATATCACATTGTGAGCCACTAATGAAGTGTCCGATCTGGAGGGAACATTAAGGGCAAGAATCAAAGCGCAATTGGCTCTCGTGAAAACGCATTATCGATTTTATTAAACAATTTCTCCGACCTTGTGCCGTAGAAGTCGGTTTATCTAATGTAATAAAAGTTAAGTTATGGTAGGTCAAGTTTTTAGTAAACACATTTATTGAGTATGAGCGTGGAGGATTTCGTCCTTGCTTCATTGTCAGATGAAATAAAACGCGTATTTGCGAACATGATTGCGTCTGAGCGTGCGTGTAGGTACCGAATATCACTCGTCTATCTGTTCATGTTCAATTTGGTTCGACAAGCACACTAGACAGAATGAATTTCACATACAAGGATGGTCAATTACGGATTTATTACTTAAATACTATTGTAATGAGTATTTATCAAAACAATTTATTAAATTATATTCAGCGTTTCATAATAGCACGATTACCCATTCATTGTAGACATATAAAAATTCAACATATAATGAACGAGAATTATATTATTAATTAGAATAGAATTTGATGTTTCTAGGAACATGTAGAGCATGCTTTTGTTCAGTTTTTGACGAATTCGAAAGCAGAAATTAACGATTCAGAATGGATGCGAGTGTGAATAGAATAAATCAAAGTTTTGAAGGTACCTACGTGAGAAAGTGAAAATAATCTACAATGCATCTAGAAAATTGAAAATAAAAAACTGAAAATTAGAGGTTAAACAAACGAAAAGTACATTAAAACTAAATTTAAAAATACGTTTTGTGTTGTCGGTGTTTCGGGCTGTCGATAATTTTATTTCGGTTGAGCTGGTCAGTTGAAAAAGTGTTTATGCTATTAACAGAAACTTAAAATACATCTGAGTAATTTTATTTGAAAATACTAATATAATTTTGCCAAAAAAATATCTATTATAATACCCGTTCGATCCAATCTCAAGTAGTCGTTGATTTTATAGACGGATCAATTAATTCATACTACTAAAAAACTTAAAATTTGTTTATCTACTTCTTGTAATTTATCGAAAAATTAGAGTTGAATAACAAAACGTTTCAATGAATTCGAAAACTTCCGACGACCTCGCAGAGCTTTATTATTATTCCATGAATAGTGAACACAGAAAATTCCTAGGTAAACTTGGCGATCGTAACGTTGTTTTGTGCAAATAGGTCAGTAACATCAAATAAAAAAAACAAGATGTCGAACGAAAACATGAGCGAAGCGCGAGTTCCAATAAAATTATTTTTAGTGTGGTATTATTATTTTTATTATTTGGTCTCGTCTTGGTTGAGCCTTGCAAAACAAGCGCATCGTCCTGCAATGCGCAGGGGCCCCCATGGGGTACTAAATGTTCAAATATTTTTAAGCACCGCCGAGTTATTGACTTCGGTTAGTTAACACCGCATCCGTTTTGACTTAGATGTCTGCAGTGCACACACACACACCCATTTTTGTCCTCATTTTTCGACCAAAAACCGTATTATCCTCGACTTCAATCGCTGAGAATAGAACGTTAGCTGTCCGAATTAAAGCACTTACGACGCCAGAAAAATCTACAGTTAAGCGCGTATTTATTTTTTATGTGCGTCCAAACATGAAGGCATAATCATAATTCGAAATTTAATAAGTTACTGAACAAACCGAATTACTTAATTCCCGATAATGATAGTTATAAAATTGAAAACGATTAAGTGAATTCCGACGCAAACATAAATAGTTGATGATAAAGTGCAGCCAGCTACCAAAGAAAGGAATTAATCGACGTTTTAAAAAAATCAATGAGCGTTTGTTAAAGGCCGCGCTAAGCTAATACGGTGCAGTGTGATTATCTAGGTCTTGAAACAAAGACACTTGATAACAAATTGTACGGAATGAATAATACGTAGATTAAACAGGACACAAAAGAATATTCCAGTACAGGAAAAAATATTAAGCATCTAGATATTATTTTGTTTTATAAAAATGTTACGACTATCATAAATCTAACAAATAAATTGACTATGAGCTTAATTTTATTTTTGTTGAGGTGGTTTGTTGTCATAAATTCGAAAATAGACGAACACAATCGTTTCGTACAATTATGTATATAAAATTATTTATCAGACAAAGATTTATTGTGTGAATTCAATTAAAAATTAGATTATCGATTTTATGCGACACATTTTTTGCCGATTGCAACACTCTTTGTTACTTTGTACTTTCATTAATGTTATCAAGATATTAACCCCGTCTATGTATGCATAATTTAAATATAATCAATGTAAGTATAATTCTGCAAAATCATAAAATATGCGTCTCGTTAAATAATAAATATTTGTTAAAAAGATAAAATGAAAAATACAAAATGATTGTTGCATGGGCGTAGCAAGAGGAAAGCAAATCTTTGTCGCAGTAATAAAATTTAATTTCATTGACCTGATTTTCAATGGTTTATCTTTATTTTTCTAAGGTTGATGCAACCCTGAATTTTATCAATATTCATTGAATCAATTTAAAACAAATTGCGAAATTCACAGGAATAATTCGGATCGCAATAAACGCAACGATTTCATGTAATAGAAAAGGTAATTATAATTTGTTTAAATTCATTCAAATATACGGTATTTATAAAAGATAGATATAACATAATCTTAGTGATGTCATAGTTGACCCTGATAAAATAAAATAGTTACTTTATCAATAAGACAATGACCCTCTTAATTGTTTTTCTTTAACGCAATGTAAGCACATTCGAAAAAAAAATCAACGATTCATTAAAAATAATATTTATCAATATCATGCGATTTTTTTATTAATAACTCTAGTAAAGGTTATTTTTTCCATAACAAAAGTTCGGTTCAACCAGCTTCTCTCTGTCTGCAATATATCTGCGTTGCCTTGCACGATTAATTATTAAATATAATTGAGTAATGTTATAGCAAAACACTTGTTGGCGAGATAGTAAACATCAGTAAACGATTCGAAGCTCACAGGCGATGCAGCCCAATAACCTTGACAGGGGCGTTGCAGGTTTTTAGACCCAGGGTCTTTGGGTCTTTCCTCCGCGCGACATATAACCTTCGTTCCTACTGCTGAGGAAAATGCTCCAAATGTACTACATATTGCTAATTATTATGCAATTACAATTTATTTTAATGGAACAAATGTAATTATGATCTCATAAATTTGATTAGAGAAACAGTACTATTTAGAGATAGGCGATTACTTACAGTTTTGTAATCATAATCATACTATAGCACCTGCTAAATGCCTCGTTAAGTCGATGTTAAAGCATTGTACTTACTTGTAGGCTTCAAGGATCGCATTGGAAAATATTTAAAAAAAAAAGAAATTTTTCTTATTAGTTAGGTTGAATTTTCTAATCATTCGATAATCTTTATTTCTACATTATTATTCTTTATAAACAAGTTTATTTTTCATTCCATTTATTCATTGTCTGAATCTGAATATAACTTTTAATGAACAACAACTGATACTATTTATAAGGTTAATATTTTTATATTTTTTTACCGCGCAACAATCCTGTAAACTACACAAGTTATCTGTACATATTATTATAATAATGTACGAAGTTGGGTTGGATTTGTAATAAAAGAGGCGATTCTGGGTAATAATAAATTATCGCGTAATGGTATTGCGAATAAACGATTTCCATTAAAAAAATCGAAGCATTATTACGAATTATATCAGACGCCGCGAAAACTCGTTGCCTATTAAAAAATCATTAACTAATCTATGGGAATATCGGAAATTCGCGTTTACCAAACTGGACACGACCGTTCGTTTCGAACGACATAAATTACGCCAAATAATCGTTTGTTGTTCTTTAAATGCAAACGAATATAATTTATATAAAGACAACGTTGGTAAAAATAATTACATGCGCGTTTTTATCCAACGCAACGGCATATGATTTGTGAGAGTATTTAAACAAAGACGGGTAAAAATCGAAGAGAAAGACCCTGGATTCGTGCGATGCACTTTGCGAAGGTCGAACACAATGAATAACAAACATGTCGTACTGTCTGGCTTACTATACAGCGCGTCCCGAATTTATTTCGCAAATCCCTCGCAAATATGAATAGTCTCTCGAAAAATGGAGTAAATTTTGTAGATATTAAATAGTATTAGTCTTCCATAATTTATCCATAAAAATTGAGGTCATTAGATAATAATTATAAAGTTTGTGATGACCATATACTAAATATACTGCTCCAAGAAATTAACGTACCACTCATAAATTTCTAAATATTATATTTGTAAAATTAAAATAAGTAATCAAACATTATATTTCAATAATTTTAATTAAATTACTCTAAAAAAAAGCATTTTTCAACCTATGTATTCCTAAGAATAGGCCGTAAGGAAAAATATAAGGGAAAAAGTACAAAATTATGAATACGAAATTTTGAAAGAAATAAGAAGTACAAACGTCAAATTTCGGGATTCGCGTTGCATCTTATCAGTTTAACCATAAAAATATCGAAATGCGTAAAAGGTCACTTCCAACGGGAATAAATCAAACCAAACTGATTTTAAAGTCGATTTATCTTTCAACGATTTTAGTACTATAAAAAAATTATCTGCACGGACAAAAGTACTTTATTTAGTTGTTAGAAGACACAATATACAAGCAGGGTATTTCCAAAAGTATTAAAATATTGTTCAATATTGTTTAAAGTGGTCATATTTTTCACAAAAAAATGGTGGTGCGTTAATTTATTGGAGCAGTGTAGTATTATCATAAAGTAAAGGGTTGAAAAATGATTTTAATGTTTAGAAAATTGGTAGAAATTGTTTATTTTAAAAAATCGATGGTAATGAGTACAAGAAATAAGATGAATGCAGATGTAATTGAAATGTAAATTGCGAAGTAAAAAGTGGATAATTATAAATGTAGGGTTCAGAAGTTAGCAGCGCCGTGGAGTAAAATAATAATTGTACTTGTATATGAGTAAAAATAGAGGAATTTTGAAGTAAATGTTAATGGTTAAAAAAAACTTCACGACTGAAATTTAAATACAATAATTATATGAAATCTTTCTGTATGTGGGATTCGATAGTTACAGTTGCATGGCGTCGAGTCACGTAAATCGTTAGATATGATTATGAACAATTTTCGTCGGTATCTAACCCGGTGCGAGGCGAGAGGAACAGGCGAGGAGGCATGAGGCACGTCACCTGAAGTTGGTAGTAAAGCGAGGCGAACTTCACGGCCCTGACAGCAGGCCGACTGGCCGACTGCCTTGAATAGTCCATTGGCCCTAGATTTTGCACATGCACGTCGTCGTCTGACTCCATCGTCTAATGTCTGTGACCCCAAAATTCGGGTGTTTGGCCGTTTAAATGCACCAACGCGCTCTTTTCGCTTTTCGGACCCGACCTACACCTGCATGCACGGCTGGCGCCACCGACGGGGACGCAGGCACACGCTGACCCACACCACCCATAGCCAATTACAACTAAATACATCAATTACCATTTTGCTTAATTTCCTTCATCTCCGTTCTTTCCTTTCTTATCGCTAATCAATTATTTTGTTGAATTAATAAACTGCGTCTCTTTAGAGGCTACACGGTCAATTAAGGTATCTGCGAGGATATAAAATGGAAAAATTTAATTACAGAGGTTGAGGAAAAGCTTGAAATTAAAAGGAAGGGGAAATTACGGTAGAATAAAATTCTCGATCGTGATTATCCTTTCCCTTCGGTTGTTCAATCCAATTTAAATCCACGCGAAATTGTTTTGTTTTATTGATAAATATTTTCACCAGTTTCCCTTATCCGTTCGTATAAAACGTTCCATATTTTCTACGCGCTCCATGTATTTTTTTAATTTTATTTAAATATAATCCATCCAGACAGTTTTATTGTTTGTGTTTGAAGAACAAAAAGATTAATTCTGTATTTCGTGAAATTTGTTTTTTATGCATTTTGCTGATACCTTCGTAAATGTAAGGTCATTGTTCGGCTTGTTTACCAGTAACATTATTTAATAGTGTTGATTAATTGGCATTAATTTCGAAAAAAATATGTTTTGTATAAATTTTATTTGTAATAACAATGTTACATAAAAGTTGAACTTGGGCTGGTCGAGTAAATAACGAGCAATATAAATTGGTAATTAATTTTTTTCCCAGATTCTCTCGACTTTTCGCTTGGAAAGTTCCATTTGAAACGAAAGGTACTAAGCAAGTACATACGCAGTAATAATCGGAAAAATGCCGGAGAGGGGCCTTGAAGATATTTTCGTCCCGCATTCGAAATAATTCACGATACCATTTTGTCATCTGAATCACCATTGAACGTTGTCTCCGCAACAATGACCCGAATACATGAAGTTTCAGCTCTTTCTCGAGCTCAATTAAAGCGCAACTTTTGGAAGAACGCCATTATTATTACGACCAAAAATCATTTCCTTTGTGCCGTATTTCTTTGTCCCGACGTTTAAATACCTACGCAGCTTCGAGTGGGTATTTTTAACAAACGCCAAGTTCAAATTTAATATTGCTCCAATTAATATTTATAGTACGCTATGTAGTCGGTAAGGGCGCGTGCAAGTGAAAGGTAAATATTCTGCTAGTGACAATCGCTTCTTTCGGGAAAATCGATCCGAAACCGGCAAGAATTCGTAAGTGTTCATTAACAAAAATAACTTGCTGTATGTATTTTAAAGGCTGTCAGAAAAACTGCATTAAAACTTGCCAGACATCGAAATGAAAATATATACTCGTAAAAACGTCTATAAATCCCAGGCTGACTGGCATCACCACCGATTTTTTCTCGATTTTATGACGAACGATTCGAAAATCGTAAGGTCAATGTATCACGTGCGAACTAATTGGGAATTTATGTAATGAAAATTCGTAGATAACGAAATTCTTGACGACTTTTTGACGTCCCGTCGTTGTTAAGTGCCTGCAAGTACGGCAATTTAGAAACGAATTCTAATAGTCACGTACCGCATTCATAAAAAGTATGTCATTACATATGCATTTCATAAAAAAAATGTTACCTGGACAATAAATTGTAATAGTACCTAGCTTTATTATACATATTTTTACGCAGTTATCTAAATAATTTATGGTTCAGCGCTCGAATGATTGTATTAAGGGTGGTTTAAATGTCCAATATCCCTCAAATTTCAACTTACATTTGGCACAAATTCGTTCAAAACACTATCAATTAAATTGTAACGCCACTGATAAATGCATACCTCGCCGCCGTTTAAAAATAAGGGGCCGATAAACTTGCACAAAGAAATTTGCCAGCGCAGTCTATATTTATAGGTCTCCGAAAAAATACGCTGTACTCACTTAATTTTTTCGACCGGACGTTTCTAAGCCTAAAAACTCTGATCCTGCTGAACCTAATTGTTCGCCTTGGATAAAAAAAAACAAACAAATCTGATCGCAAACAATAAACTAGACGGTGAAAAATATTTTCCAGTCGAATTTTCACGATTCGATCAACTTTGATTGGTAAATAATTATTCAATAAATTCGTAAATTGGTGAGAGAAAAAAAATATGTGATACTCAACGCTTCTCTTTAAAGTTAGAGTCACGCTAACAATTTAAGTACCTGTATTGTTGTTATGGAGTAACTATGGACTTTCTTAGGACTTAGAGTCACTCTAAACGCGTTTCCAACATAATTTTAACAAATTTTTAATATAATCAAAATATACTGCTCCAAGAAATTAACGCACCACTAATAAACGGTGTTGGTCAATTGGTCCCCACGGTCATTTTTGTCAGCGGAGTTCCATAATCCTACAGGTCGATTGGTCCCCAGTTTTAAAATTTAATGGGCTAATTGGTCCCCGCGGTCAAAATATTCCTAATCTGATTAGATAAGATTTTACATTAAATGAATAACTATCATTTGGCTAACATCTTCTGGTGTACTTACATAGCTGAGAGCATTTGGACAAAATGCAGCTTTTAGTGTTAAAAAATAGTTAATATCTAAGCATTAGTAATTTAAAATATATACAATTGGTACAATATATATTAAAAGAAAAATTCTGTACAAAAAAAGAATTATTTTAGTTTTAATATACGAACGGATTTCAAAAAATAGTTGGCAACATATGGGAAACTTTATTACTAATTTTACGAAATAGTTATTCTTCACAAAAAGTTCTGCATGACCTAAAATCCAAGATGCAACCATCAAAAATCAAATTTTATCAATCTTATACGAAGTGTGTCAAAAAATGTGAATTTTGCTCAAGAGTAAAGTACCTTCATATTTTACAAAATAACGAAATTTGTTATTATAAAAAGTACACCTAATTTTCTAGAAGTATACTGGAAGGGATGGGATTTTCCCTATATTGAAATAGAAAAAAAAGACAGAAGTCAAAAAATTTCCCCTAATCATAAAATCCTCATTAAATTGTACTACAACAAGTGGGACGAACGGCCCAGTGCGCCGTAGAGAGACTTCTAACTAATGTAACGTTAAGTTTTTTTTTTTTTTTTTTTTTTTTTTTTTTTTTTTTTTTTTTTTTTTTTTTTTTTTTTTTTTTTTTTTTTTTTTGAAACGGGAGAGGTTTGAGACTATGCTGAATCGAATGCCGTTGTCCGTTTGTCTCTATCTATAACCGTTTAGCCGCTGAAACTCGCGACAGACGGACGGACGGACGACAAAGCCAGATCATAAGACTTCGTTTTCGAAAAATTCGAAGAATTTTCCGTTGTTAGAAGTCTAAAATGAAAATACTTAATCGAAAGGGTGGAGTTCAATTGGTCCCCGCGGTCAAATTTACCCAAATATAATCCTTTTTCGACTCGAAAGCTATCAGTCAATTGGTCCCCAATACCGGATTAAGGGTTTCTAGGAAGGACCGATGGGATTATTTATAATTTCAAAATTCTTTGGCAAATTTCGATTATGTATTTTCATTTCGTTGTACAATTTAATGAGGATTTTATGATTAGGGGAAATTTTTTGACTTCTGTCTTTTTTTCTATTTCAATATAGGGAAAATCCCATCCCTTCCAGTATGCTGCTAGAAAATTAGGTGTACTTTTTATAATAACAAATTTCGATATTGTAAAATATGAAGATACTTTACTCTTGAGCAAAATTCACATTTTTTGACATACCTCGTATAAGATTGATAAAATTTGATTTTTGATGGTTGCATCTTGGATTTTAGATCATGCAGAACTTTTTGTGAAGAATAACTATTTCGTAAAATTAAAAATAAAGTTTCCCATATGTTGCCAACTATTTTTTGAAATCCGTTCGTATATTAAAACTAAAATAATTCTTTCTTTGTACAGAATTTTTCTTTTAATATATATTGTACCAATTGTATATATTTTAAATTACTAATGCTTAGATATTCAATATTTTTTAACACTAAAACTGCATTTTGTCCAAATTCTCTCAGCTATGTAAGTACACCAGAAGATGTTAGCCAAATGATAGTTATCCATGTAATGTAAAATCTTATCTAATCGGATTAGGAATATTTTGACCACGGGGACCAATTAGCCCATTAAATTTTGAAACTGGGGACCAATCGACCTGTAGGATTATGAAACCCCGCTGACAAAAATGACCGTGGGGACCAATTGACCAACACCAAATCGAAATTTGCCAGAGAATTTTGAAATTATAAATATTCCCATCGGTCCTTCCTAGAAACCCTTAATCCGGTATTGGGGACCAATTGACCAATAGCTTTAGAGTCGAAAAAGGATTATATTTGGGTAAATTTGACCGCGGGGACGAATTGAACTCCACCCCTAATAAATTTCTAAATATTATATTTGTAAAATTAAAATAAGTAATCAAACATTATATTTCAATAATTTTAATTAAATTACTCTCAAAAAAAGCATTTTTCAACGAAGTATTTGAGTATTCCTAAGAATAGGCCGTAAGGAAAAAAATAAGGGAAAAAGTACAAAATTATGAATACGAAATTTTGAAAGAAACAAAAAGTACAGGCGTTAAATTTCGGGATTTGCGTTGCATCTTATTAGTTTAAACATAAAAATATCGAAATGCGTAAAAGGTCACTTCTAACGGGAATAAATCAAACCAAACTGATTTTAAAGTCGATTTGTCTTTCAACGATTTTAGTAATATAAAAAAATTATCTGCATGGACAAGTACTATATTTACTTGTTAGAAGAAACAATATATAAGCAGGGTATTTCCAAAAGTATTAAAATATTGTTCAGTTTGTTTAAAGTGGTCATATTTTTCACAAAATATTAAGTGGTGCTTTAATTTATTGGAGCAGTGTATGTTAGTTGATACAGTACAAGTATTGGTTAAAATACATATAATGACGTTAAATAGTTATCGAACATATACAAGTGCATATTGCCAAAGTTGTATTATAAAATTGGAGTATTTTTAAATGAAATAACCGTCAGCAAAATTTATCGTTACAGTTATAGCGGTGTTCTAATTGAATGTAGATCGCACAAACCGACGAAAGTTTTATAAGTGATGGTCAGCGGTAGCGACGATCATGAAATTTAATGTTATGGTGTGACGACAATCAAAGTAAAAGAAGCATAATACAAGCACAGCCATCAGCGATGAAGCAAAAAAGACAAAATTGAGATTACTCGGAGAAAGTTTAATAATATTGCATTTGTTATTTATTCGTAACCTTGTTACGCTAGATATTAGCAAAAGAGAAACTAACATTACGGCAGGGATGTAGTGGGAATCGGTTGATATTGACATTGTTTAATTTGTTCTGTTGTATACGAAAGTAGATCATTCGCTAGTTTCACACATTTTTTTTCAACGTTCGTGATCATCGTGAGCATTTCGCGTTCGCCATGCTTGAAAAGTTTTAAATACGAATTTCACGCGCTATTATTTAACCTACATTATGTCATTCAATACAGGATTTATTTGGATAAATAGATTTCGTTCGATTGTCGAACTGAACTATGAAATCAATTAATTATCCGGTATACCGGTTCGCTTTTTTAATTATTTTTCTAACTGTATTTCACGCTCTTTACATCACTTCTTTCTTCCTTACTTTTTTTTGCATTTTGTCACCTACATATTTTCATCGGGTTTCGTATTGAATTGTCGATTCAGAGAGATAATTTCCATGCCTTGGCCCAAAATAATTCCAAGATAAAGAAAAATTTTTTACCTTGACCCAAAATAATATCTCCAAGCGTTTTGATCGTAACAATTAGATAAGGAGTTAGAGATTCCATCACCATATATTCTGTTTTAGTACCAACCCTTTAATTTTAGATAAGCACCCTGTTAACTGTATATAGGAAATTGAGGCACAAACCTAATAATACCTATTTCCAAAAGAAATTTTGTAGAATTAAATACATAAAAAATTATATCACAAAACCGTAATTATACCTAATCGGATAGCAATTAAAATTACGAGATCGATTCGAGCTGAATCCACGAAACGGCGGTTTTTTGCGGATTTCGAAGTTCCGGTTGGAGCAATCAAGTTCAAGGCGATTATTTTAAAATTTGAATTGTAAAATAAACGGTATTTCTGTAGATATGGCACTGGTGAAATAATTATTAGACATTAATGGTAGTACAGCGTGAGGGGAATGGGGCATGACAATTGAGAAAGTACGACCTCGATTTCTGACACACATTTCACTCGGATTTCGTCTCTGTTGAGCTCGCGCTCGCGAATACCTCTTTCTTTTCTTTCTTTGACCTCGACTGCAGAGAAATTAAACAATATAGGCTTCATTGTATTTGTTTTATCACTGGCTACAAGTGAATATGTTACTCTGTTTTTTTATGTATGCGCATCTTATCTCACATTGCCTCGTTTCCATTTAATCGGTCCGTTAAGACCGAATTAATTAGCGAAATTTTCTTTCGACTCGAATTAAATTACATCATTTATCAAACTTTATTGACACGATTCTATCATTTTTTTAGTCGGAGAAAGTTTTGTCTATATACCTAGTAATCTTCAAGAAATGCATGAAAAACACACAAAAGTCGGTAAAAAATTTAATAAGAAAGTTTAATCGTCGATAGTTGACAGAATAGAACCGAGTACCCAATCCACCTGATGGTCTTGCCATTTGAATATTAAGTAAACGATTTCACCGGGTTTTTTATTCAACACAATTAGATAATAATAACAGCAGGATTTAGCGATGCGATGATGTTGTTGCGGTGGCAGAGTCAGAGCTAGTGCCAGTATCAAGAAATAACTCACTAGGTATCCTAGAGTGTGACTGTGACCCAGTTCTCCTATTCAGGTCACACTGTTCAGTTCTTACCTCGTTTTGCTACAATGATTTGTCCCAGAAAACGCACACCAATCCACTCCACCGCTATTTTTAAGTAATTACAAATCAACGCAATTGTTGCATTATGTTTCCTTGCAGTTTTGTTTTCGATTTTATTGCTTTTTATAATATACAGCAATTTCATACGTGTATCTAAAACATCGGACGGGTTCGAGTTCTCTCCCAATTTTCAAAATCTTACCTGCACGAAAAAAGGTCGTGTCCGAGTTCTCCCCCGTCTATTGTTAACGGGTAGTTGTAGCTTATAAGGGGCTAATTGCCTGATAAGGAGGATTACTGTTCTTTCCGTGAACTTATGGGATACTTTATTATTAATTTTACGAAACAAAGTTATTCTTCACAAAAAGTTCTGTATGATCTAAAACCCAAGATGCAACCATCAAAAATCAAATTTTATCAATCTTATACGAGGTATGTCAAAAAATGTGAATTTTGCTCAAGAGTAAAGTACCTTCATATCTTACAATATCGTAATTTGTTATTATGAAAAGTACACCTAATTTTCCAGAAGTATACTGAAAGGGATGGGATTTTCACTATATTGAAATAGAAAAAAAAGACAGTCTAAAAATTTTCCCTAATCATAAAATCCTCAATAAATTGTACTACGAAATGAAAATACATAATCGAAATTTGCCAGAGAATTTTGAAATTATAAATATTCCCATCGGTCCTTCCTAGAAACCCTTAATCTATTTTTATAGAGTAATACTTAGATAGTATTTGTGTTTTATATTAAATAAATTGTATATCATGTAAAAGGAAATTTTAGTTTTATTTAAATTGTAATACTTAAAATGTAGGTATAGGTAGGTACTTACATAAAGTGAAGTTATAACTACAAAAAATATCTCAAATTTAAAAAAGTTTGAAATAATAAAAATTAAAAATTGGTTACTTTTAATAAGTATTTGGGGTTTCAACGAAGAAGGATTTATCGGAAATTAAATGCTACCTGCTGTACCGGGGAGAACTCGGACACCCTCGGGAGAGAACTCGACCCATAAGAATTTACCTGCTCGAATACGGGGGATAACTCGGATACTCCGAAAACATCTAGGTAATGATATTAGAATGTTTTTTGTAAGTGGAAAACTCACTTTTTTTTATACTATTTCTTTCTTACCACCTTTTCAACATAAATCCTATAAAAGAATTATACTCACAACTTTGAGCTTTTTTTACTACATGAAGGGGGTTTTGAGATATATCTTCAAATATCTATTTTTTTCTAGTGATAAATATTTGACTCAAGCGATATTTGATTGACAAAACCGACGGTTAAAAGGCAGATTTTTTTTCGCACAATAACGGTTCCCCCGAATTGGTGGATCGAGTTCAAGCAGAGAACAATAGAAGCAAGAAAAGAATGATAACAGTTCAAGCAAGTTCACAAAGAACAAGGAATAGTCGTAACATTCGACCGCTAAAATGTTGGCCCTGACTTTTAGTAATAACTTTCATAATATAGTGAATTATACAACCAAGAGTGACCTGAATAGCACCAGCGCTCTGTTGTTTTCTAGTAAGTTTTACTATAATGATGACGGTAAATCAGCGGCGCGCTTTTGCTCTCATTGAATTTGCAAAAACAAGATTTTTTGGAGTCGTTTAAATTTTGCTGTACCTTTATTATTATTTCAATTTCAAGAAGCTACTATTCTTAATTTTTTGCTAAGTAGTAACAATATTTTGAGCGATTTGAGAGAGATTTTAAAGCAAGATATACACTTTATTTGGTTTATTATAAAAAAATATATATGGGGTTTAGGAAAAGTATCGCATCACTTTTATTTAAATGCATTAATATTGCAATTTAGGATTGTAGTGAAAATAAAAAACGTTACGCTACTGTCGTAATTAAATTGAACACGATGCGATAGCTCACTTTCCACTCAAAACGAATTATTGCAAATAGAAATCTACGTGTAATCGCGCTTATTTATTAGATCCGAACTAAACGTGGGCTTCTATGTTAATGAACTTCAAAGAAAACGATGACAAATGTTAAGGTTTAACGCACTTCCATTGACTTGCGAACTTTTTTACATAAATTACCAGTAATAATTGACGCAACATTTCGCAACCCTTTTTTGACGAGCGACCGTCAACAATCCGGGTTCAACGCACTATTCGCACTATTTTTAAATATTGTTTGCTCGTTTATTGTTCGCCGATCGATAAATTTCGCGTGTAAACGCGTCAAAGGATATTTAATATGTTCTTCCTTTGATCACATATTTATATGTAATTGTAGCACCTACGTTATTATGGTATGTCGAAAATATTGTTTGTGCTTTTGGGAAATTCTGCCTTTACATTAATGGTCTGCATTGTGATGCACGTTCGAATAATTAATATTGTTGTTTCATACAAAATATTATATTTCAGATCGTATTAGAAAAGTAAAGGCACATGGATCATTATCTCGTGCATGGGCTCAGCATTATCAAAATACATACGAATATAATAGATACCTATGTAAAATATAATGGTCGGTATTCAGCGCCCCATTTTAACGTTAAACCCATTTTAAGAGATCGACTTTAACGTAAACAATGTCCTTAGTTACTCCATAACAACAATGTAGAACTGTCAAGTTAAAGGCGATCGGTAAACATGACTTTAAATTTAAAATGGAGCGCTGAATACGGGGCAATATCGGTACGTACGTTCCAGCAAAGCATTATTGATGTCCTATTCAGTAACATTATTAATGTAATTAGCAAATTAGGAATTTCCAAACTGGATTAGTTAGTGCCGAAAAATTGTCCTGCGTGAGCAGACAAAACCAGTTCTAAAGTTCTTGACCTAGGTCCTAGACCTTATAGATTTGCGTTTTGTAGCCTCTTCAGTCGTGGGTAATTTATTAAATTAGCGACGGCGTACGATCCTTGTCGATAGCAAAATGTGCCTTCAGCGGAGTGAAATCTCACTATGGTGAATTTGTCCCATTGGCCTAGAAACATCGGGTCAAACGGCACTCGCGCTAGTCGATTGTCGAGATCTCTAATTTATAGACCAGGGAATTGGATTCATTTTTATAGTACGGGTATAATGCAGTTTATTAATAACGCGATTGGTTATCTCTGCGACCTTTGAAAAAATCACGTTATTGCATTACCAATTATGATCTAACTATGGCATCATATTGTGCTAGAAAAATGTATAATCTGTACGTGAGCCATCGTCATCGGCTTAATCAGGTAATATTCAAGGAAATGTGCGATTTTTATATTTCATTTATAGATAAGTATACAATTATTAATTATACCTACATTTATTTCTTTAATAATAATAAATATAAATTCGATATATACCACTGTATTTTGAAAGTGCCACAGCATTAGAGAGAGTTGCAAGTTGCAAGTAGCTATTACCTAACGCTCAAATAAAACATTCGAAATGCACTTTATTTTCCGAATAAGCCTCCTACGTTTCTTCCGAAATAAAAAATCGTAAGGCAAACAGAAACATAAATAAAAAATGAAATATATGCGTTACTGCGTGAATAATGAACAGGCATGCATGTCGCGTTAACTCGGAATAAAGAATTTTGCAGTTATTAAACGACTGTTGACATCACCTATACGCGTAATTCAAGACCTCGCTCAGCAAGGTCCTCAATACGCATAACTATCAGCAAATACCGCGGCAATAAGGAACTGAAAATTAAATTTCATGTACATATCGGCCCTGATTCATTCTTTATTTTCAGGCTGCGTCGGCCTTTTGCATTGTTTCAGTCATTTTTATATCGCAACGCACATGCTAAAGGGGAATATTTTATTGGAAAATTCCGTTGAAATTATTCGAGTTATTTTTCTTAACGGAAACGACGAAAATAAAAGAATTAACCGAGCGCGCAAAAAAATCAACCACAATAGGTCTTGTTGATGTTATTTAGCTATTATTTCCATATATGAAAGATAGTTGAGGTGCTTCCACGGGATCGAAGAAGCCTGCAAATTATTCCAATTATTTAGGACTTTGTGATATAGCCTTTCAATTAAAGCAACTATATTATAATACTACAGGATGCATTGGCGAATAATACAGAGTTGGGCAAAAGTCCGGAATAAAATTATTATCTGTTGAACCAGTAACTTAAAAAAACACACTGAAACACGTGAATTACATTCGACATATTTGTTGCCAATAAAATTATTTTTTTCGTCAACCCTATCCAACATTTTTTTTTTTTCAAATACAAAGGTATGTCGTGTGTAGGGTCATTAAAAAGCTCGGGAAAAATAGAATCCCAGTATACCTTTTTTTCTTTTACCTATGTGGTTAATGAGAAATGAGCCAAAAATTCTTTTTAAAAAAAAAGTTACAAATACCTTTTTAGTGGTATCAACGTAGCAGTTGTTAAAAATGTCCTTAATCCTCTACTTGACAGGCTCCCAGGCGATGGTAAAACCTAATATCGGTAACCTATCTTTAATTTTGAATGATTTTTTATTAAAAACAGGCGAGCCTGGGCAGTCAGAACACCAAAATTTATCAAGTAAAAGAAAAAAAATTAAAGATATGCTGAGATCCCATTTTTCACGAGCTTTTCAATGACCCTACACACGACATACCTTTGCATTTGAAAAAAAAGTAGGGTAAGGGGTGCAGGTAAGGGGTTGAAGAAAAAATCATTTTATTGGCAACAAATACGTCGAGTGTAAAATCAATTCACGTGTTTCAGCGTTTTTTATTAAGTTACTGGTTCAACAGAAAATCATTTTATTCCACAATTTGCCCAGCTCTGTTCAATGTATTTATATAATTTACAGCGAGTTTATCAAAAATTGAAAATAAAATGAGGGAATAATCTGTATTAACTGTTAAATTCGTTAAATTTTCTGTTAAAACTGTATTTTCTTGGTTATTAGATCACGTTGGATTGTGAGTTTCCTATTGACCTTACTGACTTTACGTAATAATTAGAATAGCGTTAGAAATCACGTGGAGAACAAAATAACGTACGTGTGTGGTAGTACAAAAGTATGTGTATCGATCAATTGTGTCACAGGCACAACTGTAGAACTGTACTTTAAATTTTTACGAGTTCTAAGAGTGTTTTTTTATATATTAACGGTTATATAATCAGCATATTCTGAATAAATTCCGTGAAGTTCCATATTGAGGATAGCGGTGTGACAAAAAAAATCGAATTGGGTGCATTGAAGCACAAAAAATCGCTTTGCGTAAGGACGTATTCAATCTTTTAAGGACAATAGAGATAATAAGGATGTCACTTGTCCTTGACCCAAAGCTGGTTTTTGTGTAAAAACTGGTCTATTCGTTCTCATTGTTGTAAATAGGTCATAGATAAGTAAATTCATTAATTATTACATATTTGTTTTCTTTGCAACACAATTATTACGAAATTTTTATCTAAACGGATAAATGTAATACTGTACCATACACATTCGTACACGTGGTGTAATAGTTCATTATTTTTATATATTTACCTAATTACTAAAATACACAAATGCAGGATATTTTTATAGTAGTATTAGATAATTACTGTGCCCACAAGATATTGCATCAGTAACACGAATGATAATGCGATTTTAACAATAAAACGCGAAAACTCAGCAAAGTCGAAGTTCAAATTTTTAGTGTTAATTGATTCGCCTGATGCGATTTTCCTTCTACATTGGCAAAAATTAAACACACGTGCAGGCTGGTTATCTGTGTATTTTCCTCGTGTGCAACCATTAACCTTTCAGACGCATTTAAAAAATTATCTTACCAAATCGAAGTAATATTTCGATGACTCGGATGAAAAAAATCGATTTTAAGAAAATCATTTTTAAGCGAATTACACTGTGTACAATACTATTGAGCCGTTAGAAACCCATCAATGGATTACAATGTAATTATTCGGGTAAATTCAATTCCAGTCTGGCTCATTGATTAGATGGGATCAGCGTTTTGAAACCACGTGTCTCCAATGCGAAATCTCATATGAGAACTTCATCTATATAACAGAGTAACGGTTAACAGTTACCAATAATTAGAATTTTAAGTATATGGTTACATAAACCATTTTGTAGGATGTAGGTGTATCATTATGCAATACAGCGTATGTTCAAAACATGTGCTTAGGCACGAGTAAAAACGTGACAACCCTATAATGGACTAACCTAGAGATGTATGCCTTTCCTCATTCATAGATCGCACTCGGACTTGGATTTGCCACGTGAAATAAACACACTTTCGCTATTGACTCGAATACATATCATTATTTAAAAGTTTATGTCATTCCTTAAATTATTACGGCATTGTAAATTGTGATATATTGTAGTAAATTGTAAATTGTAAATTGTAGAACACATGTGGTTTTACCCGAAAAAAATTAGTGTATTGTCAAAATAGCAAGAAATAACATCGCGTAATCCTAATAGAGTACAAGATAACCTGATTAGGTTTAATTAGTGTCGTAAACATAGGTAGATAAAATTAGGTTAATAGAAAAGTCTGGTAATTACTTAAGTAGATACAATAATATAATAACTATTATTATTGAGATTAAATCAGAAAAAAAATGAAATTAGATAAGTTCGATATAAAAAATTCGCTTCTATCTTTAGTATCTAACCTTAGGAAGATTTTGAACTTTGAAATAATATTACAATATTGCAAAAAAATTGGGAAAGCTTAATGGGGCTCTGAGGTGTAATTTCGACATCTGATAATAGGACTTGTTTTTCGAATAACGCTAGTAACTATCAATTCCGCTTTAACAAATAAGGAAAGCGATACGTTTGATGGAAAATAACAAGGTAATAGCAGAGGTGCATTGTAGAAAATATGACGCAACTAGGAAACTCTTTTTCCAGTGACGTGGATAGGTCCATCCAGATTCGATTAGTATAGCCACAATAAAAGCTTTCGGCTTATCATTATATCATATAATTATTGAAATTACACAAAAACGTTCTTTGAACTAACGGAAAAAAGTACTTAAATCTTTAAATCTTTAACGAGTTTAAGTAATACATATTTATTGCGAATTTCCAGATAAAATTTATGTCGATTAGATATTAAGTCTTTGTCAACATGATGAAGGAATGTACTTGCTTAGAGGATTCGAATTGAAAAAATACTGATTAGCAGAAATTGAATAACGGCAATATGCAATCGCAAATCAAGCGCGAATATGAATTGTTTGGTCTACGCTACTGCAACGAGTGCATTTGCACGTGAAAATAGAGGAAGCTGTACCAAGGTGAGATATGCATAAACTATGAGGTTGTTGTTGCTTAAGACTTTTTTTAGAATAGGAGGATAACTTTAATTGAAAAAATACATGGTCGTTACACTGACACGTACAAAGTGGAAAGTCGTATCTTATTCAACGGTAATTTGTAATTGAATAATTTTGCTGTTTGTATGATTGTGGTATGATTCAAACATCTAGTCAAAATAATATAGTATCTACTCTATACCATCTGATTTATTGCGTTACATTTTCATTAATCGAATTGATATAATTTTAGATAGTTTTCCAGTAAACACTAAACTCTGCTATTATCAAAATTGTAGGTATTTTGTAATAATTGAGTCAAACATGAAATTTGCCAATGTTTAAGCTACTTACTGCACTCGCTTTTGGTTTCAAATGCGTTTTCACTTTTTTAGTCTAGTGAAATTCAATTTAGTTTTCTGCTTCCTTATTCGCTTTTAAAAAAATCTATTTTTTCCATATTTATGAGGTCACAAGAATAGTATTTACTCGAGCTACTTCCACTATTTCCGGGTCATTTGTATGAATTGTTATAGTTATTGTCCTCCATAATTTTTTAACAGGAATTCTCCATGAAAATCTACTAGATTTTATCCGAGATGAAATTATTATTTAATTCTTCCGATGAATTCAGGATAACTGGTATTTCATATGGCGTAAATATTATCGTAATATACTCTGTTTATTTACCGACAAATTTTGATAAATAGACTTGTAATTCTAGGAATAAAGCCATTGTTATTAGCTAGTTCCAACAAAACCGCTATAGATAGATAGTTTTATCAAGTAAACCGTTTGTTACATCACATTAGTATTATATACCTATACTAACGTTTTCTATCTGTGATTACTTATTATTAGTCATTATTTGTTCGGTGTCCTTGCTACAACTTTTATTTTAGTCATAAATTTTATCTTACTTTATTTAATCGCAATTAACATTAAAAAAAAATCTTACCAAAATTGGTTCCTTTTTAATAGGCAACGCAACATACACGCACAGCATAGATTACATGTGTACAGAGCATTCGTGAAACACGGAACACTTTCAAACGATATGGTGTGAGTTGCGCCATCTATGAATTAAAGGTTGAAATGTAGTTACTTATTTACAGATAAAACTTTTAATATCTTCTTTTAATTTGCTGGCCTTCATGTATGTTAGTTGAATGTTAGTTCATGTATGTTAGTTGAATTTGTTTAAAATTGTTTAATTAGTTTATTTTTAAATTAAATCAATAAAAAGAAGAGCTTGAAAAGTTAGTAACCCGGTAAATACATGATACACTTCTTAATTTATAATAAGTAGTTCACTAATAACTTCAAGATTTATATTCAACAATTTAATGATGTAACAAAATTACATATGCTTAAAAAATACAAAACACAATATATTAAATAACATTAAACATAAAAGTTATTTATGCTTTCCTTTGTAACATGTTTATAGAGCTGCCTAATTATAATTTATTAGTTAATGCACAGCTCTTCTTAGAGCCCTAGCTCTGACATTGGCTAACGTTCTAAATACGATCCATCTGGACAATTTAGGCGAGATACTTTTTAATATATTAATCGTGTCGACTAATAAACTGTGCGGGTAATATCCGGTTGTTTCTTCTTTGATGCCGATAGTTCTGACTGCTTCTTTGACATAAGTTAGAGGCGATGGAGCCATCCAAGTAGCATTTCTGATCATGGACATGTTGGTAGCCACATAACCAGGTAAAATGCACTGCACAGTTATGCCGAACTTGTGGTATTCGTAACCCAAGTCTTCCGAAAATTTGAGCACGTAAGCCTTCGAAGCGGAGTACACGCTCAAAAGGGGATTGGGTATTTGAGCCGCGGCCGATGACACGTTGATGACAACACCTCTGCGCCTCTCCACCATGCCGGGCATGACTATTTTGCACATGTTGGTGACAGAGAATATGTTGCAGTTTATCAAATTCGTGAAGAATTCGTCTTTGTTTTTAACGTCTAGGAAATATTCCGGATGATGGTAGCTCATACCGACGTTGTTCACCAAAATGCCGATATCCAATCCATTGAGTTGCTTGTCCAACTCGTGGTAAATTTGTTGCGTGTCAGTGAAATCTGCTACGAGGATCTTGAATTCTATGTTGTTGTATTTCTGGCCTGAGAACAAGAATTAGTCAATGAAATGATTTTTTTAGCACCAAATGAATGCAAGACCGGTGTTTGGGCTGTACACTGTGTCCCATTTTGATCGCGACTGTGGTGTGTCTCGGTTATAAGACTTGATAGGACATTGCGGTTTTCGCGAACCTGTACTACTTTTTTGTCAAACATACAATGGCACAAATAGATTTTTTAAATCTCTTTTCATTTTTGAGTTGCAGGGTGATAATGAAAATTCTGACTTATTCAGCCACCCTTGTATCGTTTGCTATTGAAGATATTTTAAATGTGTAAACTGATTATTATGGATAATTTTACGTAGAATTCAGCGACATCCTTAGTTCTTTTATGAGGGTTACCATTTCTAAAATATGAGACCAACTTGTAATTTTTTTAATGGGACACCCTATATTTTTATTGCCTATTAAATTTTTAATTTTTTTCTCTTTTTAATGATATGGCACATTCTATATTTTGAATTTTCTTAAAACGCTCAAAAAAGAGAAAAACTATTTTATTATAAAAAATGGTTAGGGGGCTATGCGGAAAAACAAAAAAATCGTAGAAATGTTTTATTTAATATTCTCAACAACTATTTTTGTTCTAAAAGTATTTTATTTTGGGTTTTATGCATAGCCCCCTAACCATTTTTATAATAAAATAGTTTTTCTCTTTTTTGAGCGTTTTAAGAAAATTCAAAATATAGAATGCGCCATATCATTAAAAAGAGAAAAAAACTACAAATTTAATAGGCAATAAAAATATAGGGTGTCCCATTAAAAAAATTACAAGTTGGTGTCATATTTCAGAAATGGTAACCCCCATAAAAAACTAAGGACGTCACTGAATTCTACGTAAAATTATCTATAATAATCAGTTTACACATTTAAAATATCTTCAATAGCAAACGAGATACGGGGGTGGCTGAATAAGTCAGAATTTTCATTATCTCCCTGTAACTCAAAAATGAAAAGAGATTTAAAAAATCTGTTTGTGCCATTGTAAGTTTGACAAAAAAGTAGTACAGGTTCGCGAAAACCGCAATGTCCTATCAAGTCTAATAACCGAGATACCCCCCAGTCGCGACCAAAATGGGACACAGTGTACAGAATTTTGATGTATACCTAATTCTTTCGCTACTGCTTCAAGTTTCGAAAGTGTCCTGCTGATGAGGACAACATTTAATCCTTTTTTAGCTAAAATTTCGGCGTACGCCTTTCCTATTCCATCTGTTGCGCCGGTTACCACTGAAAAAAAAAAATCGATTTAATTGAAAGTTTTGATCAAATATTTCGTACGGTGCATGCAAATTATATTGCGGCCTTCGGACTGTATAATATCTATTTCGAACAGAAAAACTTATCAAAATGCGATAAATTTCGATAAGTAAAGCATTTACCTAATTCTGCTCGGTAAAATAATAGAAAATTCATTATTAATGAATGATGAACTTTATGGGTCAATGATGAATCGCCGAATAACAAATAAATTAACTAAGTAAATGTGACTGGAATGATTATTAAATATTCAAAATTTTTGGATTTTTGTGCGTCGATAATTTTGTTCTTCTCATGACAATTAAAATACGCCCCTATAACCTATGAACTAAAAAAACATTAAAATGTTTTTTATTTAATTGAATTGTAACATAACAATGGAATGGAACAATTAAAAGCTTTTAACGTTTTAATATTCTTGCAGTAAATTACATTGTTGGACGTCCTTAATTATAATTTAATTTCCACATATTGTTATCATTAATCGTGTATTTAGGAGATATTATACTTAGTAGATATTAAAAAATAATGCTATAATTTTTATTTAATGATTTGTAACAAATTCCTATAACAATCTAATGTGGACTTTAAATTATTTTTTGTTAATCACCGCGCGTAATAGATAAGCCAATTAAATAACAATTAAGTAAAAAATATTAATGGTAAAAAGTTAAAAATTACTATTTCACAAGAATTTAATTAAATGTATCTAGATTCTATTAAACTCTTAGAGAAAGGTAAATTTACATTTTTTTTATATTTCTGCATATATTATATCTGCATATAGGTACCTATATTGAATATTTTGATATCGTTGGGGTTTATAAATTTTTAGATGACACAATTCCGCTTTTTAGCCTAATGAACTAAATGATTAAAATTTATTCTGGTTAGATTATAAATTTAATTTTGACGGAAGCATTTAAAATATTCCCTTATTATTTAATATATTCTTTTGTTATACATGCAATGTGAAATCTGATATTGAAATTGAAAAAAAAAAATGAATAATACTATTATAGCTTATACGTAGGTACCAGCATTGTTTTAACAAATATTTATTTCAATTAAGCGCAAAAGGATAACGTTTAAAAAAATTCACTTACCAGCCCATTTTCCAGTTTCTTTGAGATTGATAGAGTTGATTTGCAAGGCGACAGTTAAAAAGTTATTGTAAATATACGAAAATAGAAATCGAATAATTTGAAAACCTACGATGAAAGTGCACACCAAAGCAAGTTTGTTAACGAAACAAATTCCTTCTTCCTCCATGTCCGACAATTAACGCTATCCAGGAGCATAAAAAATTCACTAAAAATTGTTTCAACTTATTCAAACAAACGCGCAGCCGATTGTTGTTCCGTATAACAATTTCGTTTTGGGTACACCGTTTCGACGGACGTGCGCACGCTCCTCTCACCCCTTTCTACTTTTCATCGATTTGGAGAAATTTTTATAGTGCGGTCGATGTCTTCGAAAAATTACCAACCGGCCTCGCACCAATTCGGTTTTCACATTAACGCGATCAAGATGAAACGAACTTTCTCCGTTTGCGGGCCTCAATTTTACTATTAGGTGAGTATATTTGACTAGGAAATTACATCAAGAATTTTAGTAAAAGTCCGAGCTGAATGACACAAAAATTATCTCGGGGTAATACTAGATTAATGGAATAGCGGATTAGCTGGAGAGCGATATAAGGATTAGAAGTAGCTATATTTTTTTATTGTTTAGGTATTTTTATCTTATATCTACTAGTCTTCATTTCCTATTAAATCTATAACGTACCTTCTTATCTAACAAAATAAATGTATCAAATAATCAAAAGGATATAATAATTTTATAAGATAATTTTTGTATGCACGACAGTGATGAAATTTAGGTTTGTTGGATTTCTTCGAGACATTTACCACACTATATATCCCCGATGAATTTTCTACGCTGAACTTTCACTTAGGCCACAATTTAAAAATTTCTTTTATTATTAGACGCTGGATTCTGATAGCGCATGTAATTTAGTTTAGGTAACTGTATAACAAGTACCGTATAGATATGAAATAATTGCATGGAATTTTGCGGGTTGTAGTTTGAACTTCTTATCGCTGTTGCGTATAATCCTTATCGCTTGGTAATAATTAAAATTGAAGGTTTTTTTGTATTATTTTTAGTAATAGACTATGTTAACAAAATTACAGGAAATTATATATCGAACATTATTTTTTCTTATTAATTAAAGGCAAATCGGAGCACAAAATAAATGTAATAACTTCTTTAGGATTATTTATTCTACTGAATTTTTTAATTATTGGCAAAGAAGCAAACGGTTTGCAAAAATGTTTTCTTTGCTATTTTATTAAAACAATCTAAATTGTTTACAATTTAGTTTATTAAACTATAGCCTACTTTATTTTAATTATTTTATTAATTAATTGCATACTTTGCATAATAAAAATAATTTAAAATTTGACGCTAAAGCACTCATAGTTAAAGACCATAATTTTATTGAATCTTCTTTTTTTAATTTTAATAGACCTGTTATATACAAAATATGTTGGAGCTCACGATTAAAAACACTCAATGCTGCCAGTTTCATAAATGTTTTTTACTTTCACTAAATACTGCTAAATTATAATTTCTTTTACAATTTTCTTACATACAATAAAAGTTAATTTTAATTGCCTTCGTATTTTCGCTAATATTTTCTTGTTATGAACTGCAAAATTTGAATAATCTCTTATAAATCATTAGTAAAATTTCTCATCAATGCAGAATAAAGAAAAACATTTTTGACAACTCCGCATTATGAAATGCTTGTGCGATTAACGATTTCTGACATTTCGTTATTTACATAGAGTTGAGTTGTCAAAAAATAATGTAATCGAAATGTTTTTAGATAATCGTGAATTTAAAAAGAAATAATATAATGAGCGTATGACAAAGGATTTCTCTTAAAGCCTTAAGATAAGACATTAGACAGATAAGCATATTTTAGATACAAATGATTGACCAAAAACATATCCTTTTTTAAACATATTTTGTGAAAACCTTTATGAATCATTTATAATTCGGGCGGTGAGTAAGTTTATTATTAAATAGTTTTTTGCACTAAATTTGTTATGTTTAGTGGTAAGATGGAGAATGGGCACAACGTTAAAGACAGAAACAAAGACATTAATTGGTCGAGATACGGACTGGGGAACGAAGCTGTGGGAAGTAGAGCAAACACTAGTGGCTTTATAGATCTATCGAACGACTATGCAGCTGGAGGACATCAAGCTTCCAGTGCAAATGAACTGTTCGCAGAAGAACAAGTAAATATCACACTTTTATAACTACCTGCTCAATTATGTTACTAACCCCATAGTTTGTCGTTCATCGGTCACATTTGTTTATGTTTAATATTCTGCTTTAGGGAGACGTGCCTTGGTGGAAATCTAATTTTTTTATTTCCCAACCTGTATTATTTGGAACATGGGATGGTGTTTTCACTTCCTGCTTGATTAATATATTTGGGGTGATTGTATTTCTAAGATCTGGATGGATAGTTAGTCAAGCTGGAATTATTAGTGCAATTGTTATTGTTCTGTTTTCAGGTATTTAACATTAATCTTAATACCCTTCAGGACCAATTACACTGGGGAACAAAATTTGAACTTTGTCGTGCCACATGGACTTCACTTATATTTTTTACTTTGATGAGTGACTATTAGTGTAAATGTGTAATTAAAAAAAATCTATTGGCCAAAAATTTTATAAACCGATATAATTTAAATATTTCAAAAAATAATCACTTTCTGATACAAAAAACGTAAAAAAGTTCTATTATGAAATTACTATTTAAGATTTTCTAGCATATTTGAAGGGTACCGGCAAAGAAGGCGATATGTCAAAAAATTTAGTTTTGAGAAAAACGCTTTTAAAGGTTTTAAGAGCTCTAAAAAGTAATTTATAAAAGCAACATAGGATACATTTTTACATATTATTATTATTAGGGTACTGTGCTACAGGTTTATAGACTCAGTTAGTTTTTTAAGTTTTTTTAGTAGAAAAAAAAGCCATTTTTCCCAAAAAGTATCGCCTTTTTAGCCTGTATGGCAAAAATAAAACGGGTTATATCTGTTGACTGATCGCTCTTTTAGTCATGATAGTTTCTAGGGGAAAAGTACATCTTTATCTCATAGATGGCAAGATTAACTCAATTTCAACAAAATTTGACATATCGCCTTCTTTGCCTATACCCTTCATTTAATTCTGTTTAATTCTGTGACTGTAGAATTGGTTATATTTAACAACACATCACAAAAAATCTGAGGCCAATCTAAAACAAAACTACTGCAGTTTACCAATGAGGGTAGGTGGCTAAAGCAGAATTAGCTATCAAAGTTCATGTGGCACAGTTAATGTAGACCAGTGTTATATTTGTAACAATGAATATTACTTATCGATAATTCATCCTGGAAAGGCTAATGCAATTAATGAGGATTTTAATGTTTTTCAGTGGTTACTGCACTAATTTCTGTGTTATCTGCTGTTGGTATATGCGAAAGATGCAGAATAGAAAGTGGAGGAGTATATTTTGTAGTAGCACATACATTGGGATCACGATTTGGTGGCTCGTTGGGGTTGTTATACTGTTTCGGACAGGTAAATTAGATTAATTCCACGTGTAAACTCTCAAATACTAATAATAATTATTTTAGGCCGTAGGTTGTGCATTGAACGTTTTGGGTTTCGGCGAATCTATGGCTGAATTAATAGGCTTTGGAAATTCAAAATGGACGGTTAGAGTGATAGCCATGGCAGCTGTTTTTCTTTTGAGTATTATTAACGTGGCTGGTGTTAAGTGGGTCATTAAATTGCAGTTTATCCTGCTGTTAATCCTGTTGTCAGCAGGGCTTGATTTCATGGTTGGGAGTTTCGTACACACTGAAGAAGGTAGAAACGTCATTACCTAAGCACAATTATCTTATAATCAATTGTTGCTGTTTTAGCGAAAGGTTTTACTGGCTGGGTCAGTGATAATTTAGTGGATAACATGTGGTCGAATTACACGGAAGGCTATAGTTGGTTTACCGTTTATGGTGTTTTCTTTCCTACTATTACGGGTGTTTTATCAGGAATAAACATGAGTGGAGACCTGAAAGCTCCATCTACGAACATCCCTAACGGAACACTAGCTGCAATAGCGGCTGCGACCTTTCTCTACCTCGTATTTGTAATATTTCTAGGCGCCACTTGCACCAGAACAGTACTGCTAAATAACTTCATGATCGCCGAAGATGTGTCAGTTATAGGAGTATTATTTTTAGCCGGATTATACGTATCGTCCATGTCGAGTTGTTTGGGTGCGATGTACGGTACACCTCGGGTGCTTCAGTCAATTGCCTTAGAAAACGTTATACCAGGAATCGGCCCTTTGGGAAAAGGAGTAAGCTATCATTTTGATTTAATCGATTTATTTGTACTAATATTTATTGTTTCAGAGAGGTCCAAATAAAGTGCCTTTATATTCTATGGCTGTGGTAGCGGCTGTAACGTTTACATTTATCTTCATCGGCGAAATAAACACATTAGCTCCTATTGTTACAATGCCTTTTTTGCTTACTTACGCTGCTATAGATTATGCTTACTTCGCCTTGGCGCAAACCTTCGATATCCAACATCAAAGAGAGCAAAGATTCCACCGTCCGAAAGTCCAATACAGCAGCGACGACAGCGATTTGGATCGTTTGTTTCCAGAGCGCACAAGACATAAAGTTTTAAGAGTCAGTTTCATTGCAATTTAGTCTAATAGTGGGTTAAAAGCGTTATGATTTTAGGGCGAATCCAGTTCAAATTCGATTAGCAGTCCGGAGGATAATAGCGAACAGACTCCCATATCTCCTAAAATAAACATACATTCTAAACAGAAAAATTGGTACTCCAATTTATGTAACAGATGGCTGGCATTATTCGGTGTAAGTTAATTTATTAATTCAGATAAATATATGTATTGATCTACTCGTTGTCGAATAGATAATCTAAATGAAGGTTGCTGAATTCGCTTTTATTTTAGGCCGCCTTGAAAATTTGCATAATGCTGCTAGTGAACTGGTACTACGCTCTGACGTGCATGAGCGTGGTATTTTTAGTTTGGTTGTACATAGGAACTGCCAATCCAGCCGTTAAACCAGGCCTAGCTTCGGAATTTCGCTTCTTTCCTTGGATCAAAACGCTCATACTAAGATTATTGGGGTACGTAATCGACATGTTGATTTAAATTTGGATTAATTTTGAATCGATTTTAGCCGACGAGTCACGGATTACGAACAAATCGTCGTGACTCCCGTCCATCCGGGAATGGACGTGACATCGTCGCAATTGAACGAGGATAATCAGGATTTCGCAAATAGAAGACGATATCATCAATCGGCTACCGTCCACGGCCACATAGTCGCCATTGACGATTGAATGAGATGCGCGTACAACGATTCTTTGAAATTACGTAAAGTTTTAGCGTTTTGAAGCGGGTTAGTTGCGAACAAAGTTTTGATCAAATTTGCCGTGCGGGTGATGAGAAATGATGCACGAGGTGACTATAAACTTGAACCTGATACATCTTGTGCACAAGGCGTTAGGGGTTTTCTTTCGATTTAAGTTCTTTTGGAATTATATAGTATATTAGTTTATATGCTGAGTTGAACCTAGGTTCAAACCGAGTTAAATTTCATGTAAACACGGATCGATTTGAAAGTGGGTTCACTCAACTCGACAATGCTTTGCGTGCTGGGTCGAGTCGAAATGATGTATTATAAACGCGGGTTGAGTAGTTGAGTTGACAACTGACAGCTGAGATTTTCAACTGCATCTGGGATATTAAATGTTTCTGCATAACATTAATAGCTGCTTTCTTTCGTTGTTGTAAATTGAATCAGGATTGTTCCTTCTACGATCACGATTCATTGAATCCGGATTCGTTTCATTACTTTTTAAGAAAACCGAAAGAACAACAAATAGGTATAGGTTAGGTTTCACCGTTCAATCCAAACGAATCATAAATTTTTTTGGATTCAGGGGGGAAGGAGGATTACAGATCACGATTCAAATCAACGGCGGAGAGGGGATTGATCCGATTACAAGAGAACGCGTTCGTTTGAATCCAACAGTGTTATAACGCGATTAGATCACCAATTTATGAGCGAAAGAAAGTAGCTAATGTAACTAGCACAAGAAGCAAAAATAAGTTTCTTTAGCACTAGTAGAATATTTATTTAGAATTAGCTAACGACAAAAGCTACTTTCTTTCACTCATAAATTGGTGATCTAAACGCGTTTTAACACTGTTGGATTCAAACGAACGCGTTCTCTTGTAATCGGATCAATCCCCTCTCCGCCGTTGATTTGAATCGTGATCTGTAATCCTCCTTCCCCCCTGAATCCAAAAAAAATTATGATTCGTTTGGATTGAACGGTGAAACCTAACCTATAACCTATTTGTGGTTCTTTCGGTTTTCTTAAAAAGTAATGAAACGAATCCGGATTCAATGAATCGTGATCGTAGAAGGAACAATCCTGATTCAATTTACAACAACGAAAGAAAGCAGCTATTATATAAGGATATGATTAGCTGTCACTTCAACTATACTTGAACTTGATCTCAACTCAATCGTTCAACCCAGTGTACAGAAAAACACAAGTTGAAAACTCAACCCAATCTCGACTCAATCTTTCAATTCCGCATGTAAACAGGTAACTGTTAGTGATTTTTAATAGGCACATAGCCTGATTTATGAAACTAAATGAACTGGTTATCAATTTTATTATTACATTAAGAAAGAAATCGTCTATTATAATATCGAAGCAACTCGATTTTGCTATTAGTGAGAAGTTGGCCATTTGTGTCAAAAATTAATTGTGTATTGTTTTTCAAAAAGACGTTTTACGACAAAATTTAATTATTGTTAGACTTATTTAGAAGTGATATATTGTAATTCGTTTCATTTTTAGTTATTGTTTTTTTGGCAGGTGCAAACTGTGTCGAACAAAGGTATGTATAGGGTGGACCATTTAAGAGCATTGCATTTTTAATCGGCTATAAAATAAAAACTAATGAATATTTTTTCAACGTTTTGAGTTTATTAGAAAGATTGAACCTTTCTATTTAGGAATTGAAGACTACATCATTAGAATGACTGCCACGGCTAGCCTTATAATACCACATTCGACTACTTGGTAAATTTTCGACTGCTTGGGCCTCTATTTCGTCAATGGCAAACTTCAATTTTATGTTTCAAGTCGTCAATCATCTCTGGATGGTTAGCGTAACACTTGTCCTTAATGGCTCCCCATAAGAAAAGTCCAACGAAGTCAAATAGCACCTTCGAGGTGGCCAATTGACATCAGCATTTCGGCTGATTATCCGATTTTCGAAAACACAAAAAATCCGTCCTGTTGAAACCAAATGTCGTCTATGTAATCCTCTTCAATTTTGGGAAACAAAAAAATCATGGTGCCTAGCATGGTTCATCGAATGGGGTATTTGTAAAGCAGCCGTGGCAGTCATTTTAATGATGTTCTCTTCAATTCCTAAATGGAAAGGTTCGATCTTTCTAATAAACTCAAAAATTTAAAAAATATTCATTACTTAGACTAACAACGAAAAATTCTTCCAATTTTTTGATAACGAAGTCTTATGATCTGACTTTGTCGTCTGTCTGTCTGTCTGTCTGTTGCGAGTTTCAGCGGCTAAGCGGTTATAGATAGAGACAAACGGACAACGGCATTGGATTCAGCATAGTATAAAAAATAATTCCCGTTTCAAGGAAAAAAAAATCTGCTACTTCCGGTCACATTTGTTTAGAAGTCTCTCTACGCCGCACTGGGGCATTCGTCCTACTTGTTTTTTATAGCCGTTTAAAATTACCAATCTTAAATGGCTCACCCTTTAAATTTTATCATTTGACTTATTTTTTAAAAATGTACCAAATGATTACCAATAATGCCAATTTCTTAATGTTTTACCACTTGCATAAACGTTTCTCAAACATAATGCACAAACAATCGTTTATAGTCACCTGGAATAAGTACCATTTACTTGTACCAACATCTACTTATTATCAAAAATAATAAGTATGCACAGTTATAGTTCAATGATTTGTTTTATATATTGCTGTAAAAGCAATCTGCAGTCCATAATTTTGCTTTTGTTTTGTTCGCTTGCATTCGTCAAGGCGCAAGTGCCTTATTTGGTAAACTGAGCCGTTAATTTATTAATTTTCCATTAGTTAATGCAACAATTAGGAGTCAATTAAACGCTAAATTATAGGAGTATAAAAATTTTACTGATTTCAAAGTTACTGATTACTACTTAATAAATAATTGTAATTATTGTAAAATAAAAAAATAAATTGTATTTTTGCAATATACTAATTTTATTAAATTATTAATTTATTAAGCGATTGAGTTTTATTTACACAAGGAAACTTGAGCGTGATTTTTTTTATTCATTTAGAAAACTTATTCTTATAATTATATTATTATTACATTATTATTTTATTCAGGGTGAATTTTTAAAAGTATTTGTCGATTTTTCTATCGTCAATTCTGTCCCTATCGTAAATTTTTGTGCATCATATATCAAAACATTTTGACATGTGAATATACTATTCTTTACGCACTTAAAGCCATTGGGGATTTATAAATGACATCAAAATTCGAATGAGAATAGAGAGCATAAATATTTTCCGATCTTCGTGCGTCCATTTGAATTTATCAATTTTTCATTCATTCTTCTGTAATGCGAGATGTTGGAGGTTACTCAACCCGCTAATAATTTAGAATTGAAATAGGCGATGGGTGGGTTTAGGTAAGCGGTGGAAACAGAAGCCAAGAACTGGGGCCTGGTAGAAAAAAAAATAATTTGATAATGCAGTTGCCAAATTGAAGGATCTGTCGGCTAATTTCGTTTGCAAATTTAGTCCGGTAACTGCTAATTTCGATAAAAAGTACAAAATTTTATATTTCCATTGAACAAAATGCAAATGATGTCGTGTAAAATTGCAAACAATTTGCAAATTTAACGCATGCACTGTGGAGCTTTAATTATATTTAAATAATCTATTATTATTGGTTAAATGGGTATGTCGACTTCCAACCGCGGACAAAACTTCTAGAGGTTCCCATACAATTAGGAATTACGCAAAAACGCGATTTATAATTACATCAGTTACATCCATTTCGAGAAGCAAAAACACTTCAATTATTCAGCAGTGATACGTAATTTTTGTGCCATCGAATAATTGTGATTTCACCCATTTTGCTTCATCTCCATATATCGAACACAGGATTGGATTTCATCCACATTAACGTATCTCCAAACTTCATTCTTTACCCAGCAATCTATTTTTTTTATAAAAATAGAACTCTGGCGTTAAATTAATAAACTTCTCTTGTACCTCTATTTCTTCAGGCGTTCCTCGATTTCTCATTTCTCCAGATTCTCCGGATTATCAGGGGATTTTTATGAGCTTAAATTTGAGTCCTGGCCTGGCGCCTGACAGATATGCCAAATTATATGATCGTCTGAACGGCTGCTACTTGGCTTCTTTATTTTATAGAAATAAATTGCCCCTCTACACTTACATTTACGAACGATAACACTTAAATACAATAGACAAATTATATATCATTTATCGGATGAAACTCTTGGAGCTCTTAAAAAATCCGCGACGAAACAGCCGCACGCAACAAAAAATAGTAATTAGAAAAAAATGTTGGCGTATTTTTTGGTATTTCACCAATTATGTAGTTTGGTGCACCTAATAATTTAATAACTTATCGATAAACTCGCTGCCAATACGTACGAAATACGTTTCTTAAAAAAACACTTGGCGTTCACCCTAGGCGGTTACTTTTTTATATTTCAACCCGGATAACGTGGACTCTTCTGGTCTTTTGGACGGTTTTTAGGGGGGTGTTTGTCCATCAATTCCGCAGATAAAGCTTGAGTGAAACGTCAAATAAAACCGTTTTCAATATGCATCGCCGAATAATATGAATTGTCAGCTTACATTAGGATTTATAAGGGTCGAATTTTACATAAATCCCATGTCGATTTGACTCTCCACTACTTTAAGGGTCACAATTGCGTTGTTTCGAAGGAAAAATCGCTTACTGCTTGTTTGCTATTTTCTGGATTTTCATAACTATTACGTATTTATTTATTTTATACTTATTGCTCTTATGTGGTGCTTTTAATAGAAGTGGGTAAGCATGTTTTATTCAGTGGCGTTTAAACGAAACCCTTAGCTTTAACATGATTAATTCCGTGCACACAAATAAAACACAAAATGTAAATATCGGTGAAAGGGATCGAAGAGACCAGATAAAAGGGAAAAACAGGGACGTAGACCCGAAAGCATTAGGTACTATTTAAACGACACGTTTTCAATTTAACCCAAAATTAGTTAAAGTTAATGACGAGCATTACCATCGATATAATTGAAAATTGAGTTGTAGCAAATGTGTTACTAATGATACTAATAGTAAGTGATGTGGTAGTGGTAGATTAGTTCTATTGAGTACGTTTATGGAGAAAGGGGGTTGTTATGGATACAAATACAACAATTTCCTGGTTTTCAATAAACCGAAGTAACAATGACTGTATATTATTCTAAAGAGCCTCGGAATCAATCCATCTTATGGTCAAGGGTCATTTTTCCCGAAAAACTTGCATCCCCAATTGGGGCGGCTCATTTACATTTCCAAAAGAGATCCGGAGGCACAATTAAACCAGTGGAGCGGAGAAGATGCGGCATTTTGATTAGCGAACCACGCGCCATGACACGGCTGGAACACTGAACATTCCGAATTGAACACTGGATTGTTTGTATAACATTAAAAGTTCCATTCATGTGGAACAAAACACCAGGAGGACGCTGCCAACGTTTCATTTCCATGCATTGTACCTATGCATAATTTTCCTGAGCGTAAGTCGGCTTCGTTTAATTACTGAAATTGTAATGAGGGTCTTGATGGAAATCAAAATCTTGTATATTTTTTATTATAAGGTATGATTAATTTCCCCAATTTATCCAACCCTAAATATCCCTATCGATCATTATGCTAATGAAGGGTAATACGAAAATAATGGTAATGAAAACACAGTTGCTGATGGTCGATCGACAATTTTTTATATTCGGCTCTGTTATTAGTTAACGAAGTGTTATAAAACAATATATCTCTTGATGAAAAATTAAAACGGATTCAGACAGTATCCAGTGGTGATTGAAAATGAATACGCCCCCCTGGAGACAAAGTCTTGCCTGCCCCCCGTTGTAAGTCACACAGGTTCATTATTTACCGACAGACGGGCCCTTTGCGAAGTCCGATCGCCGGACCGGGAGGGGGACAGGTGGGGTCCAGCTCCGTCCTTCAAGGTCACTAAGTAGATCGCTATTGAGTCGATTTGAATAGAGAATAAAAGTGCCCGGGGGTCTTATATCATCGACATCACTAAATTTATGTTCGAGCAGCGTCGGCGATGCAAATGGGCCGCGGCGATTTTCATTCGAACGCATCCCTTCCTCCCTGCGTAGGTGCAGGGGTAGATTCACCCAATTTTTCAACGCTGTTTGCGGCGTGTAAAAGTTAAGCCACTTTGGCGAGAGTTGCGGTTGCGGGCTTTTGAAATCGATGTCATCAGCCGAGATGATATATACGTAGCAATATTTTCGTCGGACAGTGGACTTTAGCAGAGATGGTATCAGCAGCTTCCGTAATGTTCACTCTTGCCTTGAAGTTGGGTTATTTAGGAGCCTCGCAATCTGATTTATAATTTATATTGATATTCCGTGCTATCTTCCAGAGCGCTAGCACCGATGTCATTTCGGTTATTAACTGCCGACTCCAGGGGTCAAGCAAATAAACACAATATCGATCGCCACGTATCTTTTTTTTTTCTTAAAATGTTGTTCATTTTATGTTTGTTCAAAGGAAATAAAATATGGATTTGGAGAAGATTGTGTATGGAGGTAACACAAGTGCTTAGATTTAGTTTGGACAATCAAAGACTTTTGGTACTTATATTGTAGGTACCCTAATTAGGTTTAAAGAGCTAAATTAAATCATATTTTAATTTTGCATAAAAAAGTTTCAGCAAATCAGTAAAATCCAAAATCCCTTTGATAAAACAGCACACCAAATAATCCCAAAAAACAGATTAATTATCATCATTGCACATCCTATATGCTTACTTTACACCTCTGCCCTAAAATATTTCCTGTTATTTTGCATTAAATACTTATTTTAAAACGAATTTCTTCTCTAATTTATCCTCTGTTTTGTTCCAACTGTATTACCGCAAAATAAAATCTTATATGACTCGAGACCACCCTGTAACATCGATAGGATTGGATGAGTTGGACATTTCTCCAATATGTGGCGCTGCCTGTCTGAAGCGTTAGGTATCTAAACTCCTAAATATTAAATGCCGGGTGAGTATGCTACATACGGATTTGATTGGAATTACCTATTCCACGGTTTATGGGCTTCTTTTACAAATAAACAGCTTTTAGATTAAATATGTAGGTACGAGGATGATTTCAGTTTTAGCATAAAATTTTAGAAGAATAAATATGAAAAATTGCAGTTCCAATTAAACAAATTTATTACTGCAAATTTTCCTTAATTAGATATTAAACTTTTGATAATTATACAGAAAATATTTTTATCGTAAAAGTAATATTTGTATGAATTTCACTCTTTCAGTATATTTTTTAAATTAAAAGAATCCCATAAAGAGCAATTTTATAAATGGATTCTCGTTATTTTGGAAAATTGTTTAGTTTTTATAATATACCTCAGCCTCAAATGCTGCGAATACTGTTTATTATCGTAGTGTCAACAAATGGAGACAAAGGAAAGGTGTTTATTTTTACGTTTGGAAATCGTCCTGGCTTATATTTAGTTTACATTCAATAAAAAAAAATACCGATGACTACCTACAGAAGCAGTTGATATATCTGCCGATGTAAATATTTTTTTTAAATGTAACACCTCCGACGATGTTATTTTAGAATTTGCATGACACAGAAAGAGGTATAATTTAAATAAAAAACCATATTACGACAGCTATAAGTTTTTAATATGCCCAAAAGGCAAATACATGTTTTGTTTAACTGTACATTGGATCTTGAATACGCAATAACAAATTACATTTACAGATATGCTCGAGAAAAAAATAAGTTAATGAGCAGTCATCCACACCTGATTAAATTTGGAACTATTGATTTGAAGATATCTAAATGTTTTTCGTGAATATTTGGTAAAATTGGGATACTATTTAGGTGTGGTTGGATGCTTAATTTAGAGTTACATTAGTCATTTTATCGTGCAAGATTAAAAATTGTACAAAAAATAGGCGCATGTAACCCTTTTTTTAGAAAATTCTTTTCGTATACATTGAGAACTTGAATAATTTAGGTACCCTCTGGTTATAACATTGTTGGTATATCTATATATACAACTATACATTTACAAGCAATTTAGCATATATACAAAGTTATTGCACATTAAATATACATTTTTTTCATAACTAACTTGTATCACCAGTAGAATATTTGAATTAATTTCAAGAGGGATTACATCAACTATTTGTAAGAATGAATTTAAGCGACACGCATTTTGATAGATATGAAAATTTCGTTTGCCGAATCTCCAGAATTCAATGAGCATTTTTAATTATACACATTCATTTTTGCAGAGGAAAAAATCACAACTTAAAGAGATCAACTAGACTAAACAGTATTTACACTTTGAGTATTTTCAAGACTGGCTAAAAAACAATAAAACGAAATAAAAATAAATCTCTACTAAATATAATAATAAAGTGTGCAGGTTTTTTCTTAATAAATAAGCATACGGAAACTGGCTTCAAAAATTTGAAAAACTATTCTATAAATCACATAAAAAACGACACTTAATCGACACCCTTTTCTAATTCCGGCGATAAACTTGGTAGTAAAACATACAGCTATACCCACATTGTAGCTATTTTCACTCAACTTTATCGACTGAATTAGACCATACGTTGCACCAAAAACTTCCAACCATCATCGATTAAGATACTTATTAACAATTTCCACTTTTATTTTTATAAGAATTCGGTAAAACTATCAACAGTTAGTATAATCATTGACAATGACAATCAATGACTAATCATTGACTTTCATTGTACAAACGGGAAGGCTAATAAATTTATCTGTATCACATACAGAATTGATATCAACCAAATAAATTCTCGTACAATTTCACCGAGCTTGGCGAGGTAATAATGAAAATTCTTAAACAATTAAAGCAATAAATTTGTGTTCCTTCCTCGAAGCGATAACTAATAGGTGTAGAATTAAGCACAAGGACAAAAATGTAAAGTTAATCAGAAATTTTAGATAAATAATAGTACGATAAATTCTTAAGAAACTTGTATATTAGTAGAGGAAGTTGTAAATCAATAAAAATTGCCATTAGGTCATATCACTCACATAAATTAATTACAACCGAAAAACCCGTATTGAACGTTTCATCGAAGAAACTGAATTTAAAGCTCTTATTGTTGTAAATAATATAAACATTAATGGACGGAAACGAATAAAATCAATCATCAGACGAACCTCTCGCAATTTTCGATCAACCAACTAACATTTACCAAACTCTTATAAATCGGAATAAAAGCGAACGCCCCTTCGACATGTAGGTACTCGAATAGATCACCACCACAGCGACAGCGGAATCGCGCTAAAGTCTAAAACGTTTTTTAACGGTCACGATTGCTCGGCGTCCCTTGATGATGGATTCGCGTGAAGCGATTCATTTTCGGCGTGGATGTTCCGTCTCGTCCGCGATACGAACACTTTGGGACAACCCATCACAGTACATTTGAACATTTCGGATATATGGTGCTTCTCACAATGGTCTTTCAGCTGGGGGGCGGCGGCGAAAGCGGTCTTGCACAGTCGGCACGGAAGGTGGCCGTCTTTGTCCGGCGTCGGGAGGTCTTCCTCGACGCAGTGGATGTATTTGGTGGGAGCGGGGGAGAGGTTGGCCGGCGGCGGCGAGCCGGATAGGGGCGAGTTGGATGTGGAGGAGCGTTCCTTGTGACTAGACGTCATGGAACCGTTAAATTGGCTAAAATGGTTAAAATTTCCTATGGGGAACGGGAGGGCTCCTAGGGGCGGCAGTAGCAGTGGAGGATGAGGTAGTCGATCGCCGTTTAACATTAATTGGTCTAAGTTGGGAGGCGGCAAGTGGTGGCCTTTCAAAGCTTCCTCGGCGTAGAGGCGCGTGAGGAAGTCGCCGTGTAAAGCAGGATTCGCCAAAGAAGCGAACGCAGATTTTTCTAAAAACAAACTAGCAGCATTCTTATCGGAAGTAGTTGAGAGCAATTTTCGATGTAAATTCAAGTTAGCACTATGCCTGTCCCTGCTTCTTTTAGAAGGAAACGCGGCATTACAACCGTCCACGTTGCACTTGTGCATCAATTTCAAATGCACGTTTTGATAATGCGTCTTAACGCCGAAATGATTCTGGAATATTTTTCCACAAGCAGTGCACCTTCTCGGATTATCTTTATCCACCGGAACATCTACTCCACTAATAAATTGGCCGTTATCAAAATGCCCATACAAATGTTGACTGCTGTCATCTGGAGAGTCTCTTCCGTTGCTGCTGCCACCAGATGAAGTTTGCGAGCGTGCTGGACTCGGCGGTCCTGCACCCATCATGAAGCCCATTGGCGGAAACGCCGGTGGTTGACTACCTAACCCCAAGTGCAAACCCCGAGCCATAAGATCGCTGAAATGCCCGTGCGATAGACTTTCCAATTGCCGCAATGGATTGGTGGAATCGAAGGACTCGTCACTTTTGTTGCTTCCCATCGAACTGGCAGGCCTTTCGTCCAGTTCCTCAGCATTGTCTACGTCGTGCGTTGGTTTTTCCTTTTTCAATTTATCTATCGTAAATAACGGAGCTATACTAGTTTTGATTTCGTTGGAAACAGACTTGTCGGTTTCGTTGGCGTTCACGTCTGGACTCCTTTTACCTAAATCTAATGGTGAATCATCGCATACGTCTAAATCTTTTTTGGTTTCTACAGGTACTGGCTCAATATGCGAATCGTTTTTTTCTTTCTTCTCTTCCTGCTCTTGCTTCACGTGGTCGGCTAATCGTTCCGAAAAAACATCGTTCGAGGAGTCTCCGTCGCTCACAGCGTCTTCCATCATGACAGGTACTGCACACCTAGTTGGATTTTGGCTTTTGCGTTTTCGTTTGTTAACTTGAACGCTCGGTTCATCTTTGAGGCTGTGGGTGTCGACAACGCTGAGCGAATCTTCGTTACTGTCGATGTTGCTAGCTATGTCTTCTTCGGCATCTGATACGGACATCTTTTGCTTTTTAGCGGGCATTACTAAATCTTCTGGTGCTTCTTGAACGCCATTGTCGTTGGTTCCGTTCGTTTTTTCTTTTTTGTCAAATTCATCGTCCTCATCGCCGCCTACTACAACGATGCCGTCGTCATCGTCGTCGTCGTCTTCAGATTGTTGGTGATGGTGGAAGGAACTAATTGCCGCATTGTCGTGGTAAGAAACCTTGCTTTCTTTCATTCGTTGTATACTAAGATCTAAGGTTTGTTTGAAATCCATGGAAGGAAGAGGGGGATATTTAATATCAGGTGGTGGAGTGAGAAGAGGGAAAGGTCCAAATGGGTTAAGAGAACTGAGAGCACCAGCGGGAAGAGGAAGTCCCGGTTGAGGAGGAATAAGAATAGGATGGGCTTGAGCGCTTCGGCCGTCGTGCGGGGATATTTTTCTTCTGAGATGAGGCGAGTGTAACTTTGGGTTCGGGTTTGCACTGTGGCGATTGCGTGATCTCCTCGAACTGAACATCATGTTGCATCCTTCGACAGTGCATTTGTGCATTTCCCGTAAATGTACCGCAGAAAAATGAATTTTCAGTGCTCCTTTGTCACAAAATGTCTTTAGGCAAACGTTGCATTGAACTCGCTTTTTACCCGTAGCTGGATTTATGAACTGAGTACCGAGGTTTATAGGTATATTCGGCGAACCCCATGTTCGTTTCGTCGGAGTGGACGGTTTTCTACCCGGTAACATACGCGTTTGCTTAGGAATTTTGTCCTTCGTTAAATTTAATGCACTATGCGAATTTTCATCACCATCATCGTCCTCTTCACTATTGGTATTTCCAGTACTAAGAACATCTGCGTTAGATGGAGATTTACTTCTAGTCGGCATTCGGGTCGACATTAAACCTGGGAAGGTGTTAGCTACTAAATTAACCATGGCTACTGTAGAAGGAGTCAAAGAGGTAGTGGCAGCAGGCGGCGGAGGCGGCGGTAGACAAGAACCTATCGAACTCGTTCTGCTAAGATTCAATCCCATAGTTTCGTTTTCGGACATCCTACGTCGTTCCGGGCTCAGTCGATTCGGGGAGAAAGCTGCTAAACCAGCGCCCAATTTTCTGAAATCGAACGGTTGCATGTTCTGCAGGCGGTTCAGCGGAGACGAATTTAAAGGAGCGTTCAAACTGTTCGGCGGTGAGCCGGCCGACATCGGCCCGTTATGGGGCAAACTGATGAAGTTGAGCGAATGCTTTTGATGCGGAGACATCGTCACGGTCGGTTGCAGCCTGGTCGGATGGAAAGCAGATGCGGATAGAGTCGGAGGTGACGGGCGATGGTTCGGTGACATCGCCCGACGTGGGTGAGGCGAATGATGACGCTCTAGGCGCTCCAGTGTGGGTTCCTGAAGGGCCTGTTGCGCCAATAGCAATTGCTGCGTTATGGCTCTTGTTTCGTCGAACCTAAGGAACTGTTGGAGGACCAGAGGTTCCTCCTCAGGAGTACGGAAGCGCCATCGGTCCAGAGTGGTGCCGTGCAGTGGGTTCGCTGGAACAAATTTTCTGAATGTTACTCAACAGTTAATATACTCTTTGGCGAGTAAATAGAACAGTTCGCCTTGCGTTATTTAAAAACGTAAATGTAAGCTTTTAAAAATATCTTGTAGATTGGAGACCAAAGTGGCAAAAGTTTATATAATAAAGATATCAGCGGCCTTTCAATAATAGACCAGTTTGCACGATAGTGAAAATAAATAAGTGAAATGTACGGAGACCGACATAAAATGTTTATTGAGGACGGTGTATAAAAATATACGCGTTTCGATAGCACTCTTGTTTAGAAATGAAGCCTGCAGAATGTCTCCCGCACGTTTATAAATAAACGGGGTGCTAGTGCTAGTCACCTGCCCCTCTCAACTCCAATCTATGGCAAACAAACACACGTTTCTATTACAAGAGGACGATATTTCGACGTTACCAGGATCGCTTTTCATGCGATAATCAAACTACTATTTATATATGACATTCATTAAACTCTGCCTGTTAGCTGTCTATCGATAATACGTTTACTTCCAGCTAATAACTATTTACTTTAACGGATATTTACCGTCGCCGTCGTCGAACTAAATCAATTGATAGTGACATCCTGTTGTCTATAAAAATTAGTAAAGCCAAAAATAATTTCGTACTAATTTTAACAAATCCGACAAAGTTTCACTGGTAAAACATGCTTACTAGATATTTCGGCGAGAATAAAGAATATACCTACAAAACTATTAAAAAAAATACTAAGTAAATCAGTTATAAATACAATCAATATTTAATGGGTGTGAATTTGATTCAATTCAAATTTTACAAGAGACATTGTTTAAACTACAAACCATCGATCGAGTCATGGTTATGAAACATCACCTAAAGCAAACACGACAAATTAATCAGCGCAACTTTTTTTAAACAAACAAATATGTAGAATTGCACGTTCATATATGCATGTTCTAAAATAAAATTTCATTTACCCATTTCTCTACTTTTCGAAACGCGTTACGTTACAAACTTTCAATGAAATTGCATAGCATTTCGATCTTTAGCCCTGCAGTTAAATAACTGTGATTCTATGAAAAGCGAACCTGCACAGTCAACTTTATTTCCATTCACGCAGTTACACCGTTGGCACTAAATCATCGATAATTGTCAATAAAATTCTAATTAAGGTGATTTAAATTGATAGCTGAAAATGAGTGAGAAAAATAGTTAATGCGTGGGATTTGCTGTTATAAATCAATTTATGGACGTAAACTGGATAAACGGCCTAAATCTAAATGGTGTTTTATTGGTTTGTTAAATACCATCAACTTCTTCAAAAGTAAGATTAAAAATATTATTTTATAACAATATTTCTTATCGACGTATTTTTAATTGAGGTAATTTCGTGTAGGTAATGTTTATTATTTGTATTCATTATATTTTTATACATATAAACATTTATTAGTGAACTAATAATGGTCATATTTCTAATTCACATTATTTATTGTAAGAATATGTTAATTTTGTTGTTGTATTAGTTAATGTTAATACCCGAAACAGCACATATAAATCCCTTCGTCAGTCTTACAGATGAGAATTTATAGAGAAATAAATTGTGTAAGATGAAGGGTACAAAGGAAAAACATAATACAAGGAATTACGTGCAGGAATAAATTCATTAAAGTTAGGAAGGCAAAAAATACTGTTTGTTCAATGCTGAACCGAGAGAGGCTCTTCTTATATTTCGTATCATTGTCCAATGCGTGAAATCCAGTTTCTGAAAATAAGATTTTGAAACACGGATTAGGTACGCGTCTTTAGAGTCAACCTAACCAGACTTATTTTACGGAAATTAGCCGAGATTGCTGTCGAAAAAAAACCGTTCCCACTAAAACGTAATCTGGCGAGTGAATTGAATTGGATTCTTCAAAAAAGAAAAACGCGACGACGTGCTTTGTTTACTGTGCGTATATAACTAGTAAATTCGTTGAATAATCTACATTCCGGGATTTTTCGATTAACAATTTAGATCGGCTCGAACTTTGTTTGCACGAAATTCCCATATTATGGTGCTAGATAATTAATTGTGTACCAAAATTTATTATTTGATTAATTAATCGATAAATTCATTTCACTAGCCTTTCAGTTTAAACGCACCGAAGATTTTGATTTTACGACCGCGTTTAAATTCGATTTTTTAACGACCAAATTCAATGATTATGTAAATTTAAATTAATGTTAAATAAGGGAATTAACAGCTTAATTCGAGTAAAAACACCTATAAATTATTGAGGTATGATATGTGTTATGTAACAAAATTATTTTTATCTGTATGAATCTCTGTACGAAAATGCAGCCCATCTTTCGTATATTTATATAGTAGGTATTATAGTAGCGATTTTTGAATATTCTTGTGCGAACGATTATAGAGAAAGAATTACCATTTAATAAGATCCCTATATTATTTAAAAAAGTGTATCATTAAATATCAGAATTCGACATTAGAGCATGGGGGCTATTAAGAAAAGACGAACATAGCAGGCAGAATCCAGATGCTCATTTTTAAAATTATACCTAACTAAAAATTATTGCTTCTCGAAAAAATGATATGCAAAATACTATGTAATTTGAGTGTCTGTGATTCTGACCACTGCATGAAATACCTGGTTGAAACATTTTAAATATTAATAGGGTCCAAAATGCAATCGTGCCAAGACATAGTTTTTACTATGCATTTTGGATTTTAAAAAAAGGTAAAAATTCGCGTTCACGATGCGATTATGCGAGAGTTGTCATCTCCGGCGTAATTTTCGTAATTATTTGTCCATTGAAAGAGCGACGGGATGTAATGGACGGTTTTCATCTAACGTAACACTTTGTACGTTAAGAAAGCGCTTTTTTTTCATTTCTAATAACGATCTATTAGAACATGTGTCATCAACGGTTCTAAAATTACTTTCAGTATGACTTTTAACGTCATTATTATATTATTGTCAATTTAGTTAATAACACGAAAGCACTCTAATAAAGAAGAGTTGTTTTGCTTTAACATTTTTTTTAATAATAACCTGCGCCTAACAAAAATGTAGGTATATAGGTAGGTGGTAATTATTTCGCATTCAAATCTCTAATTTATGCAATTTTATAAATTATTAAACACAAAAACCGCATGATATAATTAAATAATAGAAGGCTGAACTAAAACTACCTATATTTATTTATTTACGTGAAAATGTCTTAATCCACACGACTTCCTCTACCTAATAGTTATTTGGGTTGTTTCGATTTCATCTCCAGAAACTGCCTGTTCGCCGGGACTGTTTATTCAATTGAAACAATTTATTTGTATTGTAAATTAGCATCTCAGATTCTGTTTACACCGTTGTGTCAATAGGATGTTTTCCTTTTTCCACAAATTGGATTCATGACTTTCCTTCTGACGACACCTCTATCCAATTTCCAGATAGATATTAACGTTCCTATTTAAAGAATCTTGTTTATTTTTTCAAGAAAATCGCCAATAACAAGAACAAAAATTCCGAGCTCCTTCTATACAACAACGTTAAAATTCGATATTCCAGACTTAACAATTTAATTTCGGGATGGTTTTATTTGGGAAATAGATTGACGGGTTAATCGGTTATATATTTAGTAGGTAATTTTGCTGTTAATAAAAGCCGGTTTTGTTAAAAGTATTGAGTAAAAATATCAATATTATTAGATGAGAGTTAATGGGAAATTGACCAGTGGTGTATTCGCTCAAAATTAATGCACTGGATGTTTGTTGGAAAATTTAAATAATTCGACTATAATTGTCATCAAAATAATAGCATCATAATTAACATCGAAAGGAAGTTATTAAAAAAAATTTGGTATAAATTTGATTCATTAGTAGGTGTTTTTTTTAATAATATAAATATGTTGATTCACAATTGAATTAAGCCAATGAAAGGTCAGACGCTCAATTGTCTATTAATTCATTAAACTTGGTTTAATTAATAACACGCCAATTAAACCACTTCACATAAAACCAGTTTTAGTTGTAAAGTTTTGTTTACCGGCTTTAACCTCCACATTGGTCAGTCCTCTGCACCGGAGGGAAATTTAAATAAATTATTAAACTACGAATGCGTATACAACACAGCGGTCAGAATCGACTTAGACACATTTTTTTTTATCAACATTCTACTGACATGTATACCGGTAAAATTGATATTTTACCTGCAATGTAAATCCCCGGGAAAGTGGCACTTATTCACCGAATTTCATTGAGCACAGAAAAATCACAGAGCACTGAACGATTTTAGCAAATTTCAGCGACGAGAATCGAGGTGATCAGGCCTGCAACAGCCGAGAATCACAAAACAAACGACAACCGATGTCATACGTCGCAGCAGACTGCACCGATTCAGGAGCACTGTTACTGAAGAGATGTCGCATAAGCGAGTTGTCCAAATCTAAGCAGTGGGGATGACAGCGTGCGCACTGGAGGCGTGGTCTCCTTCTGAGGGGGGTTGACAAGGTGGACGTTGAGTGTAGGTGACGATACCCCTTTGGAGGGACATGCTGTACCCCCTCTGTCCTCCAATCGTCTCTATATACTGCACATACATAGACAAAGCACAACTTATTTATTACTGAAATTATTAAGAGAAAGTGCTCCTTCTTCGCAATTACTCCTCGCTGAGTTATTGCATTTTGTTTGTTGTTCGCTATTTACCGATTTTTTTCCTGTGACGCGGCATTCAAAATCGCTGCAACAAATTAATCAAATTAGCCAGAAATATTATTAAACCGCGTCGATGCTCAGCCATGTGGACCTACGACAAAAAGACGAGATTTAATTGCACTCGCAACAATCTATGGGAATGACAAAGATTCTTAAGAATGTCCTGTTAGGGACGAACTGATTGTGTCCGTGTCCAAACGGATTTTCCACGCTAAAGTCGCTGCATCAAATCCGTATTTTCTATTAGGAATAATCACTTCTAAACAAGAACATTGACATTCGTTACGTAACATTTGTTCATTGCAACGACCATAAATAATTCCTTAAAAAAATATTGCTACCACGTGTATTAACCATCAAATAAATTATTATACTTATTAATTACCCATCTAATTCATTTTATTTTTAATATACTTACATAGATACTTTTTATTTTAGTTATATAGGTATTTGTTTTTTTAACTCTTGCATGCAATAAGCAAAAATAGGAAATCTCATAAAATTATATTTATGAAGCAATAATGGGCTACTACGGACCTACCTACTCACCAACCTATTAAATTTTAGTTGACAGTTTCTGTTTCGATACTCCCCTTTTACTCGCACTTTTTGCAGAATTATGTATCTCACTCTTTCTAATTAATAAATTCATATTCTACGAATTAAGAATCCCTATACTCAAAATACAGGGTGATTCATAAGTTGATGCTTCTTTTTCAACTCTGTAGGTATATGAATCTCTTAATCCTAAAGCAACTCTTTCAAATAAATTTTTTGAATATTCTGAAAAGCAAAGATAGATAATTTTAGAATTTCGAATATTTTCCAATAGGTACCTGCTTCATTAAATATGAAATTTATTTATTTTTCGGCATAATTTGACAGGTGACTGCTATAAACAAATTTATTATTTAATAAAGCAAGTAGGTATACGTATTGGAAAATATTCGAAATTTTGTTGTTTTTTTGTTGTGTTTGAGAATATTCAAAAAGTTTACTTGAAAAAGTTGCTTAGAATTAATTAAGACATTCATGCACAGTTGAAAAAGATCAACTTATGAAACACCCTGTGTGACAGGATAACTGTCAAATTTTGTGAATGACATATATTTTGTAGTGATGACAAGTGTTAAATACAAAAATTTGAATTAATTTGTGGCTGAGATATTTAAAAATTAACACAAAAATTATAATTAATTTGTGATGTTTAAATTACTGAGATATTTACAAATTAGCAGTCGATAAGCGATAAAAGGGTTTATTGTGGTTGAATTGCCTCCTGCTGCATTGGGCTGCCTAGTTAGTTGATTTTTGCGGTTTTAAAAAAATCATATTTATACATATTATCTACTTTTACACACCTAATCGTGTTAATTAAGTGCAGTTGACGAGTATAAAAAACATATTTCGTTCTATATACCATTGAGAGTTGAGAAAAAGCTGGAGTTAGTATTGTAAGTATAAGTACTTACTTACATATTTTTATCTATCTTTGCATGTATATGAATCTTATTAATTTATGTCAAAGTGTACAAAGTGTATACATGTCAAGAGTGTACTCTCATTTTAACGTTGTCCTTGTCCCTTAGGTACCTAATTATTTATTAATTCTTAGACAATTAATTGCAGTACTATAGTATATAAATAAAGTTTTATGAAGAAATTAGCGTCAGTCGTGGATTTACGAATAGACGTTATGTAATTATAGATATCAGTAGATACGTGTTCAAAAATAGTTTAGTGCATGCTTAATGAACGTTTATAAATCAGTAGGAGTTGATAAACACTTTTTCTTAATTGATCATTGCATTTTGATTTAACAATTTTCGACTTTTATGTATCTCATATTATAGGTACGGTTATTAATTGTTGAAAAATTTCGTGGTGAGTAATTTCGTATAATTACGAAAGACCGCGCACTATATCCATCTGAAATATAATTTATCTTGAGCTCATTACACTTTCTATGATCAATCTAAATTTTAAATGGGAGATAGTGTGTCTAGTGCTGTCGCCTCTATGAAATTACAACAGCCTAATTGATCATTAGGCATTGTGTTTTTTAATTGATTGTAGAAAAACTGAGACAATTTTAGCGGTAATTTTGAAGAATGAAGAATAATACATTTCATTATATGGTCGAGTTCACGCCGCTTTGATGAACTTCGGTAGTAAGTTACAGCGTTAAAAGAGGGCATTGCGATGGTGCCTTGATTGACAGAGAAATATGTAGTTTTTGATGCTCGGTTAGAAAGCGACGTCTGTTTAGATGTTGATTGAATTCCGCCTAAGGCTTATTCCACCCTCGTGAATGTGCTCTAGCCGCCCCCGCGTAAAAATGGAACGGCAGTTCGTATGACCTACTGTTTCTATCTCTCCCCTAATAACCTTTTCAAGTTGAAACAGTCGTAACCCACATAAACAGCTGAAATGCATTGATATAATGCAGCAGTTTATTTTCTGCTCCTCGCTATCGACGTGTAATGTGATTAAAGATTTCAGGCTCGGAAAAATATGAAATTTTTAACGTATACGCGAGCGTATAACTTTTGTTCGGTGTTATACAAGGGTAACAACTCTCTTTTATATATACACGCTAATTTTAGATGCTTCATTTGAAAATTTGCATACATGTTAACATAACATTTTGGAAATTGAGATAGGGGAAATATAATTAATATCGCTGTATTTGATAACCTTAGAATGTCACATTTTTTCGCGACATGATAAAATGAATTTCCTTTAAATGCACAGTTTATCGGCGAAACCATTAAAAACTGACCTTTTTGGTTGATAGTCTTGTGTATTACAAATATTTTGATGCATTTCTGCATCGGTAATCGAATAATTTGGTACCAAACTCTCGTCTCATTTAGAGAAATAAACTTTTTTATTTGTTTTTTCAAAATTGTTGACCAGGCAATTTATTTCTACCAATTTCCTCCCATAATATCATCAACATGTTGTTTTCGAGTTAATATTTTTTAAATAGCAAAATTCGTTTTAGGAAATCAACTTTGCCGTATTTCTCAATTGATTTATCTCTCCATTTTAATTAAATAAGGTGACAAGTTTATAAAAACGTTTTCCAAGTTCGTTTAGCTTCAATTATTTAACTGATAAGCTCAATCATAACCTCGTAATCGGCAATCAAGGATCAAGTGCAATTGTGTTGTTGAAATTTATTTCAGTAGATACTTTGTTTATACACTTATACAGAGTGTCTTGCACGAGCACCGACATGGAAAGATTTGTTTACTGTTCGTATGGTGGTCGTAATGTAAAATGTATAGGTGTCATTTAATTTGAAAAGACATTTTGTGACTTCTTGTATACCTAGACGACGACAGGAAAATTACATTAAACAAACATAAAGGATCGTTTGACAATAAGCCTCCTTCAAATCCTTTTCACCAATTACAAGCCGCATTGTTTCTGCATCTACCTGTAGTGGAATTAACTTCTGCTCTTACGAAAAAAAGGATAACAATTACACGACTGATTTACCCGACTGTTTCAAAAACAAGTGTAACAGCCCCATTATTTGTCAATGGTATAGGAATTGTAGGTGCCCTGCTAAGCAATTGTATCCTAATGTATTTATCTTCTTTTGTCGGCGCCCACCCATGTCGCTACGACAATATACAACTGCCAAGAATTGTAGAAGGAACCGTCCTTACACGAGATCGATATGTAAAACACCTTTCAAATTTGAACGCTTTTATTGTTAATATTCAAATGTTGAAATAAAACAGCGCATTCGTGTATGAATTATCTAATCAAAAATTGTGTCAATTCGCTGTTTAATTTATATACAATTTAGCTGTATGAGCGCGACCGTTTTATTTAAGAAATTATAGGGACATAAAAAAAAGAATCTCTCATCAGAAAACTAATTTGATTATGGGCTCTCCGAGTTAATTGTTAGTTTTTAATGGGGATTTTTTTGAATAATAAACTGGTCGCAGTTGAGACCTTTTGTCGAATACAAAGAAATTCGTTCGTCTTTGACCGAGGACTAATAACGCCCAATAATCGTATAACGATAGAAAGGGTGGACAAAGATTTTTATGTAAGAGGCGGACCCAATAAAACTTGTGAAATTAAAAACTACAGTCAACGCTATTAGTACAGTCACAGTTTCTTTTTTTCTGTTTGCTCATCTAATTTATGGTACAAAATTTGAAGCCGACTCTGCGTTAGGTGCGAATTTTCTACAAGCTTTTACATTGTTTTCTTGGTGACCCATAAACAATTCGTTCAATTAAAAATTACTCATATTGTTTACAACCGATTGATAAAGAATGAATCCGAAGATAAGGGTCATCAATTTGATTCACGGTTAACTTTATGCGAAGCGACTCATCTGGAAAGAACTGCACAAGTGACGATTTTCTGAATCATAATTTTCTTTCTTTTTATTTCGTATCATTGTGATGTCATGATTAATTACTTACAATGCGGATAACTATTCCGTGTATACAAATGGTTAGTTTCGTGAAAAATTCGTTTGACGTTTGCGCTAATGATAAACACGGTTTTAAAATGTTTAAAACAAGCCATTATGGGATATTTACATGATAAAAGGACGGCTGACAGAAATTATTACCTTGCGGATTCCTCCGAGATATCATCTATTGAATACCTGCCCGACGCCGACGACGTTATTCGGCTCTTTGATTTCCACAAAAAATGTCACACGGTTTCCGAGAAGTGTTAAATTTTTTATAGTCTGGTAACTTTATGCGGCAAATCTTACCGATAATGGAGAAGACCACGATGTGAGATACGCGGATTTGGGCAAAAGATGCGATTAGAAATGATTTATTAGAGCTCAAAACCGTTTTCAGTTGCTCAAAATGTGTTATAATTAAAAAGATATAGCCCTTTGAAATTTAAAAATTTCGGGTTTTGACTCCTACCTTATCAACCAATCATAAACTACTCACGTCTTGTTGTATAGTAAATAGTATGAATTTTCGAACGCAGTAACAAAGGATACACAAACGAACAAAAATCAAACTGTCATTTGTCAGATTTTTCTGAAAAATGCACAAAACAAATTACACGAATTGCAGTTCGGCACAAAACACTTTACTGATAATATTGAATTTGACAATAATGTTGCCAAATACATTTTTCAGGACCATTATTTGTGTTTTTAACATGAAAATCGGTTACAATTAATACAGATGATGATGTTATTTCTATATTAATATAATCGAATTATCCATTAGGTAATGGAAGAAATGGATAAATCAGAAAGTGTTTATTGCAATAAATATACAAAAAACGCAAATTTTGCGGACTAAAGAAGAGTAATAGGAAACGTGGCAAACTTGCTAAATGTGACTTCTTTTTGCAACTCTCACTTTAATTGGAGCAGAGTGTATGACGATTGTGTGACGTTTTTCAAACTTTAAAAATTAATTGCGGCCTTATTTGGCCACAAAAAAAAATAAAAATTTCATTACTCGCCTTCTTAGAACACAGTTTTGAAAAAAAATTAAAAAAAGTCGTGGTCTTCTCCATTCCACAGAATGTATTATTTTATGCACTGATTTTACGTAACAAGTGATTCGTATACATAATTACTGTTCGGAATTTCGATTAATTACCGAGTACAGTCACAAAAAAAACGGAAAAAATCGAAAATAGAAAAAAAAAATTATGGATTGTAATTGATGATATTCACAACGGTAATGGTAGTGATTCGATCCATTAATAGTCGTCAACATGGACAAATGAACATGCCCGATTCCCAGGTCATCAGAATCTCATCGACAATGACTTGACGAGTAAGAAAATGATTTGGAGAAGACAGAGAAGCGCTTACAATGAGCTACCGAATAGTTCATTAGCCGACATAGAAATTTCCTTAGCGGGAGAAGGAGAGATTGCCCGCCGACAACGGCGTTGTAGCTTCACCGATGTGAGATGTCCGTTCGATCGAAAAATCCGAACGAAAAAAATCGATAGTTATGAAATGACATTTTCCTAATATAAGTTTCACGTGAATTGACTTTCGGCTGTGGCACTGAAAGGCATCCACTGCTCGGGCGCCGCTTTGCATTCGAACCGAACCATAGGCGTTCTCTAAACTCCTTTTTAATACGATTTAATTTTTAAAATCGGTCGAGGTAAAAAAAATTTCCCAATATACGAAAATACTTCTTGAGCAATGTTACTTTGCAATTTTTCAATAACTGCACCGGCAGCTTTTCCCTTCTATTTCCTAAAGCTAAAAATACAAACCTACCTGAATATGTATCTCTAGCTCTAGCACGCATTCTAAAGTGGAATCGTGCTATATAATTGAAGATTGGTATAAAAAGAGGCTGCAATCCGGTAGTGGTGAGAGCGCCGCTGATCGAAATAGGTTCCACAAAGAGGAATGACATTGCAGTATGATACAATTGATAAAAATCACGTGTAGTGGACGACGAGTGCGGACTCGATTCTTAGTTATCTTGATTGCTTCTTGACACCATGTGTTTGTCCCAGATCCATTATTTACGCTTTATGAGTGGAGTTTTACCATTCGAGCGGTCTCGATGCACACACGGCGCAAAAAAAGCACGACAAAATTTTGGAATGTCTGATTTATTCGTTACATAAAATGTCTCTTACCTGCGACATTTTATGCGGCGGTATTTACTTTAAAGGTAATACAAACTGTTATTGTTGATTTTGAGATATCTGCGTTAATGTGTATAATACGCACTTCGGTTTCGGTTGAATGCGATCATTACGGAGATTGCTAGGGCGTTTTTGTCGCCATTAATTTGAAATATTTTGTCGTGTAACCCTTTATCTCGAGATGAATGATAATAAATTATCTTGGTCGCAGAGTACGTATAGCTCCGCTAAAAATAGAAAAGTTAAAAGCTTCCAGGTTAGTGAATTGTAGAAAATGTTTTAATGGACTCTTGGTTCGGGATCGATTTTTAGCCCTTCAGCGGTAGACGTTAAGGGTGTCTCGGTTTAGCTGTTGCCCCTTCTGATAGATTGACAAATAAATATGTAAAGAAGCGCTTAATGGTCTCAATCGTTCGCGACAAACATAATAACTATTTTTCGTGACTTGACAATTTATTAATAGTGAGTCGCTGTTTGCCATCGGCCTTCCCGAAATCTATTTTTCGTAAAAGTCAATTAATTTTAACGGCGAGGTCGGGAGGCTCATTGTATGTAGTGACAGACATAATTATTTTTCGTAATGGAACTCTCAAAGACTAGGTCAGGCCTTTAAGAGCCCACATTTTCCATTATACTACGACATATTATTATCGGCCTCTTTTTAGATTTATATTTTCCTTTTAAACTCCCCTTATTTTTTCGAATCACTTTCCTATTTCCCCGTCGTAATTATCATATAAAATGATTTTTTTTATAAACTTCTTTTCTTTGAAAAAACTTTTCGTTGTACAATTTTTAGTTTTTTTTAGAGGAAAATTGTTTTTAATTTCAAATGTATGTTTCGACGGATTTTCGATGACTAAAGTGAATTAGCTCCTTTTGTGTTTTTAAAAACGGCCTTAAAATAAAACAAAGTGGTTCATAAATTAATTTCTCTACATATTTAAGCGGATACTTTGTAAGAAATGCGTTTCTTCCATTGTTGAGCCGACTATCTTGTTAAAAGTACGAATACCTTTTTTAAATCATATTTTATTTAGCATTTGTCACAGTTGATTACCTTTTGTTTGGTGTATCGTCTCAAGAGTTTTATCATCATTATCGAAATAGTCTTTTTTGGTTACCCGGTACCTGTATTGTGTTGTGTGCGCCGTTTTAATTTTAAAACATTTTTGGTTGACACAACAAAAGAACCAGTGCAAATCTCATTTACCCGGATCGGGTCGCAGAGATCATTTTCTTCTCTTCTCTTTCTCTTCCAACTGATTATCTGCTACGGCCTGTTAGTTATTTATATGAATACCGTGTCTAAATAAAGTCTATGGCGCTAACAAATATCTCTCTCCAGTGTCGTACCTCCAATTATGAATCGGTTATTATATTCAAGTTTCATTCAGATAGGTGTAGAGGAAAATTATGTAAATTTTACTTTTGTTTGTGCTACTTGTATGAATGTTTATTGTCTTTTTTAATTAGATATTAGAATTTGATTAAAACACACATATTTGTAATTTTATTTTTTATTTAAATTATATTAACTGATTATCATTGTTCGGTACACAATCGAAGGCTGCAACCGGAATGGTAATCAGCTGCGTGTCCTGCAAATTTAAAAATTATTTATTAATCTAAAACGTAATCTCTAAATTATTAATATTTCGTGTACCACCATGTATGAAGGACATGAATAATCGGATAAAATCTCAATCGCGTCCGTTTATTAAGAAGGTTTTGCATGTCGTTTCGACTAGTCGGTAATTAAAGGCAGAGACAGTAGAGAGAAGAAAATAGTTGAATAATGGTCGTGAACTCGTTATTTCATATCGAGCCGGTGGTTTGAAGCCCGTCGTCGATCGGTTAACCCGAACGCGACGGTAGACGGTGACCAGTGACCATGCTTGGATCTTAATGATCTTTTCGTTCGACGTTGGGATGTGGGATCACCAACTCCCATCTTGCCGCGCTCCACCCGAGAGACAATGAGTTGGAAACTGACCGACACACAATATACAATTTACTACCATTATCGGTAACGAATAAATGCCTCGCGAGAATGTGCGTTTTTTTTAATTGTTTTCTTACCATTTAATTCTTCAAATGTCTACCGTCGCCCAGATATTTATTTAATATCGTTGCATAATTCGAGCTGTAATTATTTATTATTATTATAATTAAATAATTTAAACATATAGGGCAATGTTGTATTTAAAATTTCGTAACGAGTTGCAACAATCGATTCATAGAGGTAACTATTAAATAAAGAATATTTAACGCGAGATGAGAAGCAGCGTCCCTGGTCCGGGCCCAGGTAGAACTTCACCATGGCACAGGCAAAAGCTATCGCCGGTGCCGGTGCCGGTGCCGATGCCTCAGCCGCAAACTAATTCCGTGCCGTCAGAGAGGGCGGACCGAGAGACCTGCGTGCCTGTCACTTGCCACCACCCGGCCTCGACCTCGGGACCTACACCGCCCCCAAGTGCTGTTGCGTCCTCTGTAGATGCATCACTCTTTTACTTAGATCCCATCTCTCTAAATTCTAATTGAGATTCCTTCCCAGGCAATATTCTGCTTTTCTTAGCCTCTGCCAGTGCCTTCGGTGCAGCGGCGTCGCGCTCATTTCGATTAATTATCGACAAAGTCGCTTCATTTGCTGCCTGGATTATTGTCGAAACTTGAATAACGTGACTAACTTTGAAGCACACCGCTTAGAGTACTTTTATCTATGTTATAATGCAACGAGAAATCCTTTAAACAGTCTACCCTGTTTTTAATATCACATGGGTGAATATAGTGGAGGGTAGTTGATGTTGAATACATATTTGCCAACATCCTGCTATTTCCTCCGGGATTCTACTTCACTCCCCTTAACAATTTAGTATTAAAAACACAAAAATGTTATAATCCTAAGAAAATCCTACATCCTTTTATCCTTTCACCCTTATCATTCCTGTAGGGATAATATTATCAACTACTCCATTTATTCTTCCAACTATCCCTTTACATCTTTGCCCCATATGGACGTTAACTTACGTTACAATTTGTGCCAGGAGATTGAGTGTTTTCGTATTGCGGTATTTTATAATCGTCTAATTAATATATTTTCGGTTACGCTACTGGTCAAGGCACTCTAGTTAGAGGCACTTCCAATTATTCGAAACTCAACTGAGACTTAGGGGGCATATGTAACGAGTTGGCAATTTTTACACCGACAACAAGGTGTCAATTACAGATAGTGATGGTTGGTGGTGTTGTTTTTCATTTGTATGGTTAACTTATTCTTATCTTCAACCTTACCTGTATACCGTATCGCTCGGCATACTACCCGTGGCGGCGTAATTCACACCTTACGGTACGTATAATCCGAGGTTAACGTACGATCCGCCGATGTCGAACCTACAAAAAAAAGAAGAAAAATGGAAGTTTTAACTAATGGTAATACGCGGATAGCGGAATAGAATAGAACAGTGTAACGAATAAATGACATTTTGATATTGTTTGAAAATAGAAAGTCGACCGTAACTTCGAGGCCAATAAGTCATTGTTGTCTCTAATGGATTCCGATTATCCACCCTCTTGATTCCCATCAGAAAATCCATCAGTCCGGCCCAGCGACCGGGAGATCGGCAAAAGAGCGAAATCAAATTAATAATTTGGGCGTCACAAATTAAAAAATAAAAAGGCGTTTTGCAGCGAAGGTCCTTTATCAAGCGGCTCCTTGCATCTAATGGCTCCGGGGGGTGACCAAAACCCTAGGGGGCGAGACTTGTCACAAACGACAGTCTAGAGACCGCGCCGTTGTCTTTTTCGTGTCTACCTGTCACCAGCCGAATAAAATTAAAATTAAATTCTTTGAGGTCGAGTCGTTTGTCGCGGTACGTTAGAAGTGTCCTACGGTTTTATTCGTATTATAAAAGAGGTGAGGTTCCTTTCGAAAACGATTAGATTAACAATTTATTTCACACAAAAATGTACGGTTGTTTCTGATTCTCAATAAATTAGTTACGCCTATGACCTTACTCAATACTTCTATTGATTGAATATGTAATCGAATTGACCTAAACTAATAATTGCCGCAACCGCCGATGAAAATGGAAAACTAAATAAACTTATCTATCTCCGGCAGACAGATAGGCACATAAGAAAAGAAAGGCTAATTGCTAAATTCTTGACGTTGACCTTCACAAAATGACTTATCCTGCTGAGATAATGGTCGTAAAATTCATAAAATATTACAAATCTTACGCCAGTAAACGCAGCACCTGCTGTTAACACCTTAAAATGGGCCTTACAGAATGATTCTTATGTAATTTTTCTGTATTAAGTACCAATACAACTACCACAGTTAAGAACAGTATCAGAATTTCCAAAAAAAATCTAGGAATTAATTAATATTTACTGTTTACAGCAACCGTTTTTTTTTAAATGTAACTTTTTAGATACATTTTAAACATTTCTTTGATGACATGTAGTTAGCGACCGCCTCTTAAGAAGTTAATAAAGTTTAATCGATAAACAGCGTTCATCACTTGTATGGAAATTATTTGTTTTATGGCACTTCCAATATCAACAAACTTTCAGTTAATTTATAGCCTCTTCGGAATTCGGAATGTCACCGTATTCAAAATAAATACGAGTTTTTAACTACTACTCGAACTCTTAACGAGACTGGCGATTATTTAAAAAAAATGAAAACAGAAAAGTGCAGCGCGGAGCGGAGATTACTCAGAGATATATGGATGAACTTTTTAATTAACGGATCGTAACAGTGATTAATAGAAAATTGTGTTCAAGAAGCATAGCATACAGTCGTCCGCAATACGGCGGAACACCACTTCCCATTTCGACATGTCACTGCATTGTATGCAAATTTGGGCAACCACTGTGACAATCTTCATCTTCTACTACATTTCTCACAAACTCGACGTCTTACAACATTTTTTTTTCTTCAACTAATAATATCCAATTCAATTTTAGATTTCTACTGACACCATCGGCGCTTTACCTATACAACCCTCTGCAGATTTTTTTCTACTTAATTATGTTAGATTAAATTGTTACTGTATGAGATTATTATGTTTGGCTGGAATTTCACAAAGGGTCTCTTTGCAAGAGCACTCGATTACTCAAAACGGATCAACCCTTCGAATATTTTTTGCGGTTACGAGCGGATGTAATTATTTGGTTAATTAAATTTTCTACCTCTTCCAACTAACGATTAAAAGAATACTATTAAGATAATGCAGATATACCTTTGAATAATAATGGCAGGTATAAAATTGAGATAAAAAAGATGCTACCCCGTGATTTAGCATACCTTACGGTCTGCGGAAGAATGAAAGGAGCTAAAGAAAAGTATTGTTACATTTTTGGATGCTCTAATGTTGTATAATAAAAGGAATTTAATACAAATTGCGTGTTACATGCAATAGAAATTGTTACGGCATAGAAATAATGTGGACGTGATGAAAATATCGCATTGTGTGAATCTGATGATAAAAGGGTTGTAACTCCCAACAATGAAGAATTTCCAACAAACTTTTTTTTATTTACCTACTCATCAATAATCATAAATTAGGTAGTTAGGTTTATTTTTGTTCGGTCCTATATATGTAGGAAAGGAACTTTTACAAAGTAAAAACTAATCAACATGGTTAACTCTACATTGCGTTCAAATAAGACTTTGATAAATTCACAGATAATAAATATATTGGATGATTTCTAATACCTTCAAAAAGTCCGTTTTACCTTTATGGTCGAGGCAAAACGGACCATACATGAAGGCGAAACGGACCTACACAAATATGTATTAATCGGTCAAGAAATTATTCACCATATTTTAGATTGGATTGGTTTACCAAAGAAAAAAATATTATTATAATATTAAAACATTTATCTTTCCCTAATTTCAGTAATTTCATTAAATTTATATTAACATTCAAGTTATTCGAAGGCAAAATAGACCCACGCAAGGAAAAACGGTATCTTTGTCAATATCTTTAATGTCGATAATTTTATCAAAGTCTGATTTGAGCGTAATATTTAGTTAACCATGTTTATCATTTTTACTTTGAAGAAGTAAGAAGAATTTGATATTTTTTGTATACTTGTTATTTGATAATTGGTATCCCGTTTTGCCTGGGTCCGTGCTTGCTTTAAACAACAAATATTCAAAATTTTGAGGTAATAAGTTGAGGTAGCGTCGCTAAACATGATTTTAGCTTAATCATATGTCAGTTTCACATACAGTTATCATGAGAATACTCTACAAACCAAACCAAACTGTAGGATAATTAAAAATTGCAAATGTTTTAACAAATTCTAAAAAAATATCTTTCTTTGCTAAATCAGTGTACATGTGGTCGGTGGAATTGAGTACACTGACCGAGAGCAGAAATAAGGAGGCTCTAATTTTGACGTAACAAATTCATTGATAGCTTTACCCATTTCAAAATTATCGAGGTGGTCCGTTTTGCCCACAGGGGCCGTTTTGCCTTCCTTTCCCCTATAGTGAATCGAAAATCGAAAAAAACACTCTGGATGATGGACAAGGTCTTCAGTTCTTCTCCCGGATGTTGTTCGCTATTATTCACTTCCTATCGATCTACGATGACTATGTGAATATTAAAAACGCGAAGGCATCAAAAATAAGATGTTTTACTTTTGGTATTGTCCGCTTTTATCTACAAATTGAACGACTGTATCAACTAGAAGATGAATTGAATGTGCTTCATAAAAATATCAATTTTGTGTAATGGACGAGCAGGTATACATATACATAAATATCATGTTAATGTTAATAAGCATCGCATTTCACTCGAATAAAAAAAATGAATTCTGCAATGCTTTCAATCGAAATGTTTGTATTGCTTCGTTGATTCGATTTTGGCGAAAATCGTTTGAAATTGTTTGTTTGCATAAGGCATTTCGATCGTTTTGTGTAAAAGGGCGCGAACGTTTGGGGTACGAATGTGTCAAATTGTGGGGTTTGTACGATAATTACCCTGTGTCATGAATTGAAAATGAGTTGTCCTCCAGCTCGGCATTGCCATCAGTGAGATTTACGCACCTGCGTTTCACACATAAACGGAGAGACATCAATCGTGATACCGGTGATGTATGCATATGAATGTCGAATGTTTGTTAGAAAATCACACGATTCGTACCAGCCGATACGTACAAATGAACATTTGGCACACATTTTCTTCTATGCATAATTTTCCTATACCGTACGATGGATATTCCAAAAAATTAACGTATTATTTTAATATAAAACGGTTGGAATTTTTATACGCCGTCTGTGCGAGAAGATGATTTCATGTCATAGAAGCGTGCAGAAATTTTGAAGAACTGTCTTTCAATCTCGTAAGGCAATAGAGATAGCACATAATTAAGAACGATCAACCACTTGTATAAAAAACTATAATTTCGAAATAGCTGTTATTAGCAGTAAGGTCTTTGACAGGTACCCTAATAATTTCTCCGAATTCTCCAGTTCGCAATTAATTGACAAAAACTTATTCGGCATTCTTGTTTAATAATTGCAGACGCACAACAGGGTTGCGAACCATTAGATAAAAATGCGCAACATATTGAGGATTTGATGCACCCATTAATTATCTATGAAAATAATTATGGCTTTCGAATTCAATCCCTTAGGAAATTTAATAATAAGAAATCCTACTCGCACAACACCATACAAAAACTTTCAAAGTGTAAAAATTAATTTTAAATTAATTAACCTGGATAATCAAAATCGAAACTATAAAAAATATTGATTAATACACTAGACTTGGTGGAATTTGAAATAGGTATTGTGAATATATTTAGATGCGATTAAATAGAAATTAAACTAGAATCGTGAAGAGTAGGCAATAAACCCATGAAGCAATTAGAAAAACATTTGGTCCAAGGAAAACAAGATAAAATCCGGAAAGCCACCGATTTGTTTACGCGACGAATTGAGAAAACAAATTGTCGCAGCTATAATGTTTTTAATGCTCACAAGAAGCATAAACAAATTAAAGTTGATCGTGACAAGTTTTTTACTGCGAATAACAATAATTTGTCGTGGATTATTTATTATTTCTCGCTCGCCACAATACCTCATAAATATTGAAAAGATATTATCATAATAACCGTGGACGAAAAAATCCGTAGACAATTAAATGTAATGGGGAATATAAAATGTCATAGGAGGAATAAAAAATGATAGTTCTATATATTTAAGAAATGCCATGGGACAGGCGGTTTGCCATAAACTAGAGATTGCCTATAATTATAGGTTGTGTTATTGTCCACGTTTCAAAATTAGTTTCACATTAGGTAAAATACTACGACGATTCTAAACGTTTCACAAAACTCGTTTCAAAACATTACACATGACAAGGGAGCAATCAACGAGGGTCCTTCGCCAGTGCCGTCCCGACCGTACGCTTCAAATTAAATCATTAATTACCTGAAGGCCTAAATCGAAAGCACTAAACCAAAAAAACATACAACGTTATAATACCGAAAACCCAAAGAAAGGCTCCGGTAATAAGTACACTAAGCGCACGCCATAAAACACAACATGTGAGAGATTTATTTCAACAGAAAAATTTCATGATGTTATAAAAAAGATGTAAGTATCTATTTGGTATTAATGAGTACCTCTATAAGTATAGCTATAATAATTTAATTTGTTTGGTTTTGTATAAAAATTGGTATAAGGCAAAATTAAAATGGATCCTGTGGTACAACAAACGAGCTGCCATGGTTTCCATGGAATAAATTCCAATTACTATTGTATATTTTTTAATGGAAAACGCCGAGCGTTGATTTGTCGAGAAAATGGTAATTAATATGAAAGAAAAGCCACCATTTGTCATTATATACACAGAACGTAAAATTATTATTGCGCAATCGGATGGGAATCCCATTTAAAAATTATACCTAATTGCGGTTGGCTGTGAAAAATGATACCGTTGCGCGCCAAAGTTTTATTGTTATTAGCCATTGTTTTTGGGACGTACACGGTCAATTCTGTGTGTGCGTACAGTAATATTATTTATAAACTACCTTGGATCACAATACGCAATTTGATGGCAAAAAAATCTCACACAATGGTTACAACCGTAACTATAAAATAATCTTTTTGTCTATCTATAGTATAGCTGCTTCTTATCGTTAACTACATCGCACCATTTAATGATTTCCTCGAATCGTTCCTTTATTAAAAATTAATTAAAAAAATCGTCATCTGACATCCTTGTAAACAAACCGGCTTCAATCGGAAAATTCAATATTATCAACAAGCGACGCATTCGCGAAATTCAGGCGAACTAACAGTCACGTTTTCTAGAAAGGCTCATCTGTTCGGGTTGTAAGCGGCCGTTTAGTCACAAATTGTTAAAAAAACCTACAAATAACACATGGCACGTAACCAGCAAAGTAACAGTTGATAGACAATTTAACAATGGGTGGGTTAGGGACGCTTGTTAAATTTTTTTGTAGGGGTGACAGACTATTTGGTGAACGGTGGCGCCTAAAAATTAGCTGTGACGATTTTTTTACGATGAAACAACAACGACCGTCATTTCGGAAGAAATTGCTTCGACCGATCAATAATTTCGTCCCAATCCGCAGATGTCTGTCGGCAATTTTTTACTCAGATAATTACCTAGCTATTAGCAATCGGGCAATTCTTTCATGCAAAACAAAATAATTTAAACACTATACCTAGATTTTTAATAGATTAAGTTGTCTATAAATTATTTAATTACTCTGATGATGCATACGAATTTACGAATATTCCCAATAAAAAATTCTGCTATTGTTGTAAAATAATTAGTAGTGAGAAATTAATTTTAGATTTATATATTGTGAGTTGGGCAATCGATAGCCGGGGTTCTCCAATGAATGTCGTGACCGGCGTCCATCAGATAGGTCCTACTCATCCATCAAACGCTAGGTGTGAAAACCCGATGAACAAGATAACGAAAACACTTTGTAATAACCTTTGTCTAAGAGACCTTTTACATGGGTTTGTAACAAAAAAGTCATTTATCTAAAATAAGGGTTGTTGTTGCATATAATAAGGCCTATCTGATTTTCGGGACAATAAACAGTGCCATTTCATGCTTGTTCTCACAAACTGTTCGTTCGGCTATCGTCTCACCTTTTCGCTTGCTATAAAGCTTTTGAGATACCTACTGTCCCACGGAAACAGACGATCCGGTTAATTGGAATTTGATTAATAGTCTTTTTACATGTTTCATTTACACCCCAAACAATATATTTCAGTTGAATTTACGTTATAAATTATACCACATTTTTTTCTACAATCCTTGCAATCAAAAAGATTTAGGTATTGCTTAGAAATATCTACATAATTTCTAGAAGAGCTTTCTGCTAATTTTAAATGTTATATAACAATTAGGATGTGCAAATGCGATCTAAAAATAACGTTTTAACAGAAATGTAATGTGAAATTAAGTTACAAAACTTATCTGATAAATTTGAGTAAGAAGTGGTTATTTATTCGATCCGATAACGTTAACGGTAGCTGTAGAAAACTAACTGAATTGCAAAAAAAATTCTGCTAATAACAATGATCGAAAAATGAGGAAATAGTTACATCAAGTAGCACCAGCCGAATACGAACGACCATAATAATAGGTAGGAACCTGCAATGCTGATAGACGCTCGATAGAAAGTGCAGAAAATTATCCAACCATTAGAAATTAAAAATAAACACCATGCCGCAACCCGCCTGTACATTTATTTGTTCGGAAATTTGATACAATATTTCCTAATGTCATATGGTCCACTGAGCAACTCATAATGCATTGTTGAAATTATGGATTAAATATAATATTGTACGGGCGCAAGGGCCATTGATACAGATTAAAACCCCTGCCAATGCCACCATGCCTGCTTTATCTATGATGATGGCCGCTAGGGATGGGACTCTTCATTCAATTCAAGGACCAAAAAAATATGAATGCCATTTTTCATTCAACAAATATTATGTTCACCTTTTGTCCTGCCAATCATGCACGATAAGTAATTCTACAAATAATTTTTAATGACACTTTTGTTCGGACCGGCATCGGAAGCCCAAAACCAGATTCAACAAAACCGAAAAATTACGTTCCCGTTCAAACAAATTTCTAACAATTAACGACCGTACGTCCGATGCGCCGATATAATTCAAGTAAATTAATTTTTACTTATACAAATGAAAACATTTAACAAGGATACCCCGCGGTGCGAAATTTAAAACAAACACGACCGTTTACGAGGAGTAAAAACGTGCATGCAATTTTGACAGTAACACAAAGCTTAAATAAAACTAAGTTACCGTCGGCGACAAACACTGATTAGTTCCTATCACGCAACATTTTGTTTTAATATCAATACGATTTTTTCCAAGTGCTGAACCGAATTAGCGACAAATAGGCTGTCGTAATTTTTATCTATGCATCGTTGACACCAATGGTAAGTCATTGTGATTGCGATTGTCCCCCTATTGGTTGCTATTGTCACGTACCTCTGCGACCAATGGGAACAACCTTACCTTCAATTGTTCATGTACTATTGTCACAATTGTCACGCAAATGTCAGCGTGCGATGGCTGGATAACTCGACTGAATGTCTGCCTGTTGTCCGTCCGCTTTGTGCTTACCTACACAACTTTCCCTGATCGATGGAAACTGGTATTTGTATTTATTGCGTGTTTATTAACATTTTATAAGGATGTCTCTATGTAGGTATATACGTGTTGAAATAATTTTTTTCATCGATTCGTCGATTGAATATGATTTCCATTGTATTGTAATGGATAAGTAGAAAATTGTTAAAATAATTGCTCGTGGATTTACGACGAAATTATTAAAAAATTGAAGGCGTGAAAAAGCGAGTTTAAACTACATAATTAACCTTTAATAGACGTATCGAATTAATAATTAATTGAATATGTGTTTATGATAGTATTCCCCATATAATTATTTGCACCTACCTTAAATGTAATTGTTGCATTTTCTTGGGTATGCACGCTTGTACACTTTTTATCTTTGTAAGGTAATTATCTTTCAGAAATGTGTGTAAATGGCCTGGTACGTGCTACTCAAACACGAACAGTGATCTTTCGTGAGATTTCCACCTATATGCGAGAAATCCAGTGATTTACGTATAACGTTGCCACAATTAGGAAAACTTCGTCCCGGTCTGTTATATATTTTTCCAAGCAATCGAGGAAAACCGCTGCTCATAGTTTTTCGGAATTGCTCATGGTGCGCGAGATATTGGCTGCGTGCATTGAAGCGGACGCATAGCGTTCGGTATTTTGATCAGAGACACGAAATTGCGGCTTCCTGAGGTGTGCATGTAAAGTGTCTACAACAATGCCATCTGCATAGCTTTCCGTTTCCGGTAGGTCGAGCTCGAAGCGTGGCATGCAATCGGAACTGGGCCTCACTCAATCAAACTTATCGTCCTCGCTGAAAATGACCTTTAGCGACTCGTCCTTAAAGGTTAGGGATAACCAATTCTATTGTTCCGCCGAGTAATATTTATTTTCGATAAGATCAACGAGTACAAATCGACACCTTGACAACCTGCAATTAACTCTATAACGTTCTGTATTGTTTCAAAATGCGTAGATAGCCTAATAGATAAAAGTCCACTAAATATTGGGGATCGTACGAACGTTCTTATGCTTATGCGTATATAAATGGAGATATAGTTCGTTTCGTCGTTATCTTTTTTATCGACGTTTCATCTAGTCCCTGAAAACGTTAAATTTATTAGTCGTAGGAACAAAACTGGCTATACAGGGTGTCCGGCGTTCTTTGGGTCAAAATATGACGATTTAACCAAATTTACCTTAATGCAAAGTTGCTTCTTTAGGAAGTTATAGCACTATGAAAATCGATTTTTTATTTCGATTTTTTTTGTCCATCCAGCGTAATTCAAGAGATATCTTTTTCAAATTTCACATGTAGGGGTTTTAGAGGTGTCCAATTAAGAATATGTTATCCATTTTGCTCTTAATCCAGAGGGCGCCACTTCAGCACACTTCTTTTCCTTCGAAAGGCCATAACTTTTTTGTAAGTAGGAATTTGATAAAAAGGGATAAATTTACAAAAGCTACAACACTTTAGCTTTAAAAAGGTATACCTGTTTTATATAAATGAGTTTGAAATGGGTGCTGCAAGCATACAAAACAAGGGTAATAATGAATCTTTCGTCTGGAATTAACTGTAAATATCTGGAAATGAATGGAAAATTTCTGTATGTCTATAATGTCTGTAAACCGCCCAGAAATGTCTGGATAATATCTTTAAATGTCTGGAAATGTCTGGATAATATCTTTAAATGTCTGGAAATGTTTGGATAATATCTTTAAATGTCTGGAAATGTTTGGATAATATCTTTAAATGTCTGGAAATGTTTAGAAATATCTGAAAACTGTCTTGAAATTTCTGGAAATGTCTGGATAATATCTTTAAATGTCTGGAAATGTCTGGATAATATCTTTAAATGTCTGGAAATGTCTGGATAATATCTTTAAATGTCTGGAAATGTTTAGAAATATCTGAAAACTGTCTTGAAATTTCTGGAAATGTCTGGAAACTGGCTACGAAATGTCATAACTAATAACCCCTAATTCATTACCTACATAAGCATCATGCAGCGCAACTCATTTATCTTCGAAACGGTGCATTTTAGCGACTCAAAACAGGTATATCCTTTTTAAAGTTAAAATGTTGTAGTTTTTGTAAATTGATCCCGTTTGGTCAAATTCCTACGTACAAAAAAGTTATGGTCGTTCATAGGAAAAAAGTGTGCTGAAGTGGCGCCCTCTAGGTAAAGCGCAAAATGGATAACATATTCTTAATTGGACACCTCTAAAACTCCCATATGTGAAATTTGAAAAAGATATTTCTTGAATTACGCTGGATGGACAAAAAAATCGATTTTCATAGTGCTATAACTTCCTAAAGAAGCAACTTTGGACTAAGGTAAATTTGGTTAAATCGTCATATTTTCACCAAAAGAACCTACCTTTAGCGTATGGCCCATTCATTACCGGACACCCCGTATAGATACATGTACAGTTTTTTTTCGTGACAAATTAAGCGACGAATTCAATTAAAATTAAAATACAGTGCGAAGTTAACTTCCTTTCGCGGAGAACCGTTCTCATGGTGCTCTTTAAAATGCGCATGTTTTCGTTTCTTAATTAAACATTCATTTGTTTCTGGAATAGTTGACTAATCTCCATATCTGATTCGCTATGTGACCACCTTAACGACACTAGAGATATCGCTGGGAAATCTTCAAGTAGAATTAAGTCAAATGCAAAGTCTCTGATACCGAAGTGTCCGTTTTGAATAATTTACACTATACGATATCGCTTCGGCTGTCTTTGCGCTTCTAAACTGAAACATTCACACCATTGGCGTACTTATCAATTGAAAATATCTGTGGTAATCAATACTCTTTGCTCCAAATTTTTACAGATTTTTCCATTTCTCTTGTTCAATTGTTGTAAGTTGTAATAGAATAAATGAGTCAAATTCTCTATATAAATGGTAAATATTTATATTAGGAAATAATAACAGAAATCTTCCTAAAACAATTCTTTTCAAATCGACTCGGCTATTGAAAATATCACCATTGTAAGAATAAAGTTTGCCATTATACTGAGCTTTACTAGAAATTAATTAAAAACATTCTTTTCGTAGGAGCCTGATATAAAGGGTAATTAGGACATTATAGGAACTAAAAAACAACCCGCAATTATGTACATTGAAATAAAAGCTGTGTAAGATCATATAGAAAAAGAGAAATTTACAATGCGGCTCGTTATAGAAATTCGGCGCTCGTGTTGTTTCTAGACGACGATAAGATCTGATAAATTTGAGTATTTTAAATTAGACATAAGTAACGGATGCGGCCTTTAATTATTGCGAGTACAAAGCAGGACAGTCGCATACCATAACGAATATATTCCCTATAAAATCTCTAATATTTATTCCGAGGCTCAAGTCACCGTGAAAATGAATAATTTTGAATTTCATTTACAAAACTTACGAGCGGAATTATAACGTATAAGTTTGTCACGCTTAAAGACATCGAACGAGCTAAAGTAAATTAAGTGCCCGTAACTATACCGCATAGGAGATGAAATAAACGGCTAATCTAATTAGTACGGACGGCATCGAATAAACTAATTCGCATATTCTCTCACTATGTTTGCACGTATACCCGGATGCCGCGTATCGCATCGCGTCGATCAAATCCAACACACTATGTAAATCATGACCAACCGAATCGAAGCTTGTCTTTTTGTCAATAAAATATCAAAAACGTCGGGTTTGCTGTATTGTCGTGTTGTTTTGAATGAAACGCTAAAGCATCATCTGCGTTCGACGTACCGGATGTACTGTCAGTGTTGATTTGCCCTAAGGCGACGATGTTTTCGATTTTGCAGCAACTAATCTGTTGCAGAATAAGCTCCAGTGGCAGCGCATTCGGTTGGATACAAACGAATTACAATACAAATACAAATACAAACGAATAAAGTATTTACGTCAACACTGCTTGAACTTATTTAAATTAATTTATTGTGCTAATTATTTTTGCGGAACCGCAGGTAATAATTGCTTCGAATAATTACTTTGTCAGGATCTTGAAAAATTGTAAATTGTGAATGTAAATCGAGTTTTTTTTATATTATTTTGAATTGGAATGAAAGTGTCAAGTCCTTACGGTAACCGTAATACAAAAACAAGCCGTTCGTGTACTGGAACAGGAAATAATAGTGACAAAGTGTTATTTTTGCTGAACAGCCTTGATGTCATAACAACCATTCAGATGTCATGTTAAAAAGCTCGGACACGATACTACGAACGGTACGAGACAAGTGACATAAAATACGTGCAAAGCTTGTCACTTACTCAGAAATACACTCTTTAATATTCAACGCGAGTGCTTGGAACCGTATGCATTATTTCGTATCACATGATTGCCTTTATGGTTTCTCTTTTTTTCCCATTCTTTCCATACATATACCTAACTTATAAATACGCATAGCGTTTTTTTTGTTATTGGAAACACTCTAGTCACAATTTTTTTTCACCGTACTGAAATACGTTATATACAGCGAGTTCGAGATTAATAAATCATTGTCAATTAAAGGGTTTGAATTAAAACGGAAAAAATATCTAGAGGCTGAATGTGCACTGTCAATATGAATGGAGCTCCACCTACTAAATATACCCTTTTGATTGGTATAGAGAATTGCCCTTATATCTGTGTACTTGAGCAGTCGGCGTTGTAAAATTGAGGGTACACTTCTTTTATTTTGGACCCTAATTCATGGGAACAGTCATATGACAGATGTGAGACCCCACTTGACATACATGTATGTACGCCATGAGCTTTCAACGTGTCCTCTATTCGATCAAACGCACAGGACATTGCACTTGAGACGCCATTTTTGTTGTGGAATAATATTTGCTCCAAGGATCCATAATAAAAATTTCAAGTGGATTCTCAAAAAAATATATCGCTAAACTTTGATATGAAAATGACAGGCGAGCACCGATTATAATTATAAAAGGCCCGATCCCTTATTTAAATATTATACGCTCGAAATACAAAGGGCGATCCCCAAAACAGTTGCAAAAATCGATCTCATCCCGCATAATTATTATTTTTCGAGTTGCGCTACCTTGATTTCTATTAATACCCGCCCTTCCGGCCGATGTTCCAGATATTGTAAAATTTTATCAAGCGCCTAAACAAACAACCGTTTGACATGATAGCAGCCGAAGAAGCGCCGCACAACGAAAAGGGCACGCCGTGCAGCTCCGAAGCGGAGACCGGCTACAACAGCTAAGCTACGAGCTGCGGGTATACGTTCGACCAGGCCACAATCTGCCTTAATTCGAAATATCCGTGCGGTTATTGACATAACTCGGTCCGGCGGGGGCTGGCAAAAACCCTTTAACGTACATAAGGGTTAATACGGACTCGTTCGCAGTCTGGCAGAGATGGATCAGCTCCCCGGAAAAATTCCCGAAACGAAAAAAAAATTAATATGAGTTATTAACGGGTTGCTAACGATGAAGCTGCGTTTCAAATTGTTTGGTTTATTCAAAAAATAAAACCTAATTTACAATAATGTTTCTTTATTAGAACATTACTTTTTTGTAATTTGTGTAATTTAAATAAACTTTTATAAATTGTATACAAAAAAAGGTTAAACAATAATCCAAATAAATTGCACAAAGCATCCCTTGTGAAATTACTACGTGTAAGTAGGTACAGAGTGTGGATACGAGCCTGCATCTTGACTAATTATTTCGGTTGAAAGATCATAATCCCCACATATAATGGCCAGTTTTGAAGTTATCAAATCTACTATCATGGCTGCCATTTATGTACATAACTGAGGAACCCTTGTAAACTGTCTATTATCTAATAAAATTGCGACACTAGATCCCTCCGAAATGAACAAATTTCCAAATTTCCACCCTCGTAGTGCGTTATTTCTACTTAGATATGCGGACCTCGGAATTATTACCGGTCATTTTAATGCATCAAGTCTAATTTGTTAGTGAAGCCGAATCGATTCATAGTGTGTTTCGACTAATTTTGGACATTGTCAGGTAAAAAAATGATCGGGGCTTCATCAAAGGTAAAGTAGAGTATGACAGGTGACGAGATGAAAAAAGGAATCTATTCAAAATCGGTTATTAATTGTTCAGCCTTTAGGGAATAATAATAATTCGATGCTTTCTTAAAAAAGATGTGATTTTTATTTTTAATAGGCTGTCATTGGGGGAAGGGGCGAATAGACAAAGCGATCCAAAACGTTTTCTCGGGGTTAGGTAATTGATATAAAGAGAGAGCAAGGCAGGTAGAAAATTTCCACCCGCCCATATGCTCAGGAAGTAATAAAGGTAATATTTTATTCTCGTTGTCGTGTTCATTTTTTTAAATATTAATAAATGACAAAGACGATCTTGATAGTGTCGTTACGTTGTTAACTAGTTTATTATTAATTACATGCAATCTTAATTTAAAATCTGTGATTTCCAACACGCATAATCCCTTTATATTATATTCATTTCCTCGCTTATAACGAATATACCTGACCTGTTACGGTCATCTTTTAACTTTACATTAAACATTCATGTACTTTAGGCTCACCCATTTGTAACGATTACAATCGGACTCACCTAAATCTGGATAATCTTTAAATTTTTAATACAATAAATAAATAAATTACAATAACACATCTCAGATACCCATAGTAAGAATTATAATCCCATTTGAATATTTCCAAAAGTTAGTTAGTTATAATTTTTCAAAAAAAAAAAATAATCTGAAAATGAAAAATTCCAATAAACGTATAATCTGATTGGAAAGGATCGACATTTTGAGAACATTTAATAGCCATATACGCTGCGCGGCTCGACGGAAGAGAAAAAAACATATGCGATTAGAAACACCCTCTCTGCGGTAAAGAGGATGAAATGCGAAACGCAAAACGTTTTCACCCCATTTACGTTCGCATTTTGTCATTTTAGCGAAGTAACAACACTTATGAATGTGGATACGCGTCGCGATGGGGTAATAAAATGAGGGGACGCGAATTTAATCCGACTATATTTCAATCTCATTTGCGCTCTCTGCTGAATGGATTTCCGCCTACGCCGCTTTTCCGATTATTACGTCGAACGTTCGATTTTTACTTAATTACTTAACGCCATCGTTTTTTGCATACGAAAAAAATCTGCTCTCGACCGCTCGGAAACGTTTGAATTATTCAAAGCCTAGAAATAAACGAGGGCATTATATTCGGGCTGTCGACATTTTAAAATGACATAATGGCTATCGAGTGTGTACGCACCATTAACAAGATGTGTGGTTTTCCTCAAAAATATTCAAAGACTTGGTGTTTTGTTAAAAGCGGACATGAGTGTACTTAAATCCTCTCGAATGAACGTGACAAGCTCACACAATATGATTCATAAAATTTGTATTTCAAATGCACTCGTGTGATTTACGATCCTTATAAACTCCAAGATATCTTTAATTATTGATTTAGTCATCTACGATGTTTGGTTTGATAATCCTCGACAATTACTGAATTATTGATTGTCAGATTAGCAGTTGAATAGCAAATAAACCTTTTAACTTTCGATTTGGATTGGCTTAAGTTGCGATTCATGAATTTATACAGGGTGTCACAAAAAGGTAGGGACATGGCTTAACCACAGATTGCTGAGATAAAAATAAGACAATTTAACCGAATTTACCTATATCCAAAGTTGCTTAGTAAAGAAGTTATAGGGTTTTGAAGTTAAGAATTAAAAAGAGATTTTTTGATATTGTGCCAGAATGGCTTAACTTTTTTTCATGAAAATTTGTACAGAATATCTCTGTTTGGTGACATATTTATGTGTTTATTTGTTTTTTTTAAATTGTCCATCCCTCTCTGATTTAACGGGGTTGGCCAACCCTCTTAAATCCCTAATTGCTCCGCCCATGTAATTCACCTAATTTATGAATCGAACTAGATTTATTTTGGTTTATTTATAATGATTTTTTACTCTTTATAAATTTCTATAGAACCCATATTTTTGGAGATAAATCTCATTTTTGGCATCCATACGATTTTTCAAATCCACATTTTCAGCAAAGTCTTATAAACAAAAAATTTTTCATAGCGCCTTTTTAACAGATTAAGTTATTTTCAACAAAAATCTGTAATATTCTGTAAAAATTAATTAATCAATGGGGGCCATTTTGAACCGTTATTAAACATTACTGAAATTAAATTTTTAAAAGATGAATCTTTAAAATTTTGAATGTTATTTTTTTCTGTTTTATGTGCTAAGTGGTATGATTAATTGATAGATTATTGTTGAAAATAATTCAATTCATTAAAAAGGTGTGATGAAATTTTTTTTTGTCAATAATGTGCTGAAAATCTGGATTTCAAAAATCGGATGAATGCCAAAAAGAGAGATTTATAAAAATATGGGTTTTATAGAAAATTACAAAGTAAAAAATCATTATAAATAAACCAATAAATCTAGTTTCGTTTCAAAAATTAGATGAATTACATAGGCGGAACAATTAGGGCCACCCCTCTTAAATCAGAGGGGAATGGACAATTTAAAAAAAGAAAATTACACAAAAATACAGGGTGTTAGGTAAGTTGATACTTCTTTTTTAACTGTGTATGAATCTCTTAATTCTAAGTAACTTTTTCAAATAAACTTTTTTAATATTATGAAAAAAAAAATTTTTAATTTTTTTTCTTTTTTTCGAATTTCGAATAATTTCCAATACGGACCTGCTTTATTAAATATGAAATTTATTTATTTTTCGGCATTTATTTGACAGATGACTGCCATAAATAAATTTCTTATTTAATAAAGTAGGTACGTAGGTATTGAAAAATTTTCGAAATTTAAAAAAAAAATAATAAAATCTTTGTTATTCAGAATATTGAAAAAGTTGCTTAGAATGGAGAAGACCACGACTTTTTTTTTAATTTTTTTTTCAAAACCGTGTGTTCTAAGAAGGCGCGTAATGAAATTTTTATTTTTTTCTGTGGCCAAATAAGGCCGCAATTAATTTTTAAAGTTTGAAAAACGTCACACAATCGTCATACGTTCGGCTCCAATCCAAGCGAGAGTTGCAAAGAGAAGTCACATTTAGCAAGTTTGCCACGTTTCCTATTACTCTTCTATACTCCGCAAAATGTGCGTTTTTTGTATATTTATTGCAATAAACATTTTCTGATTTATCCATTTCTTCCATTACCTAATGGATAATTCGATATATTAATATAGAAATAACATCTTCATCTGTATAAATTGTAACCGATTTTCGTGTTAAAAACACAAATATTGATCCAGAAAAATTTATTTGGCAACATTCTTGTCAACTTCAATATTATCATTAAAGTGTTTTATGCCGAACTGCAATTCGTGTAATTTGTTTTGTGCATTTTTCGGAAAAATTTTGACAAATGACAGTTTGATTTTTGTTCGTTTGTGTATTCTTTGTTACTGCGTTCGAAAATTCATATTATTTAGTATACAACAAGACGTGAGTGGTTTATGATTGGTTGATGACTTATGAGTCAGAACCCGAAATTTTTAAATTTCGAAGGGCTATATCTTTTTAATTATAACACCTTTTGAGCAACTGAAAACGGTTTTGAGCTCTAATAAATCATTTCTAATAGTATATTTTGTCGAAATCCGCATATCTCACATCGTGGTCTTCTCCATTAAGAGATTAATACACAGTTAAAATAGAAGTATCAACTTACCTAACACCCTGTGTGTCACCAAACGGAGATATTCTCTACAAATTTTTGACGAAAAAAAGAAAGCAATTTTGGCACAATATCAAAAAATCTCTTTTTAATTCTTAACTTCAAAACCCTATAACTTCTTTATTAAGCAATTTTGGATATAGGTAAATTCGGTTAAATCGTCTTATTTTTGTCTCAGCAATGTGTGGTTAAGCCATGTCCCAACCTTTTTGAGACACCATGTAGGTATATAAAAATAGAAAAAATATGATACATAAAATGTTTCTTATTGATACACTAAAAAATTTATGTGGATAGATTTGAGGATGTTGCTCGCCGTTACTCTTTATTCCTCCATTATAAGACCAAATAATTGTTTTTTGGAATTGGCTGTACTTGTACATGCAATTTTGAAGTTTGACGGTTCCGGTATAGGCTTATGGTTTTTTCGAGGCGTGTTTTTTGAACTGGACGGGTGCGTGAATCGCAATATTTGGGTTAGACTGCATGTAGCATATCGTTTAAACGTATCTCACAAACCGCATCTGCTGGAACATCTGCTTTGACGAACTGCCGAGGCATTATATATTTCGGCCCGTCCGAAAACATCTGTATTGATGAAAATAATTAATAAGGCTCGTGAAAAATCATTTTCGTAGCCGAAAGGTCTATTATTATATAATTTAGGGCGATAAATATTTAAATGCGTCCCTTGTGAAAATTATAATTCATCAGAAACGCCGGATTTATTTCGGACGAATCAAAGCAATTGGGATTGCGAGACAAATAATTTAGTGGGAGACTTAGAAGCAATTTTCGAGGTGTATGTTGGATAAATTAACGCTTGGAATATAAGGGACAGATAAAGTACCGCATTGATTGGCCCATATAGAAACAATAGAGAGGCGAATGTGGTATGCAAATAAAGTAAAAAAAAAAGAGAAAATGGAAAACAGGGCATTTCGTACCCACGGCCGCCCCCGCTCCGTCTCTTTGCCCCTTTAACGGTCACGAAGAGGAAAAGTAATCCCGGGAATAAAAAGGACGGCGGCGGTCGGTGGAGAAACGGTTTTGTTGAATGATGCCTGTACCGGTGGTCAGTTAATGTAGAATGAATCGCCGTGAGGGTTTGGCGCGGGGGCGACGGGCGAAGGACCACCGGCTGGAGCAAGAAAACAAACCAAGGGTAGCGATAACGGCCAAATAGCAAATGAACTGAATATTTTTCCATTTGAAAAACACTTTCTGAATATAAAAAGCCGAGGTAAGCTTAATTAAAAATCCCTATTGGACAGAAGCTGGAAAGAGAGTGTACGTGAAAACGATCGGTCTCGCCAAACTAATTACAACTTCTGAACTTTTCAAAAACCCGGTGGGTGCTTATGCTTGAGTGTAGCACTTCTGATTTATTTTCTATATTTTGCGGCCGGGGCTGCAATGGCCATAATGCGTCTACGTATATCACCACTCATTTGCGCTACGAACATTTTTCATCTATTACTCAACCCTCCGGACCCCAGCCCACAATCCCGGTCCGCGTCCTGGAGAATTTGCTTAACGCATCACTAACCTTTTTCTCTTATATAGCTTTCGCGCTATTTCATTGCATCCAACTTTAGCGATATCCTTTCATTTAAAACTTTCGAAATTCTATACCTCACGTTGAGGATTAATCAAGCTCTCATAATTCATGTAGTAAAAAGTTTCTCTTAATTAGGAATAACATGAAAAATTCGTTCATTTTAAACTGTTCCGAAAAATTGGTTCATTAGAAAGTCATTCGTTTGAGCGTTATCACAAGATCGTCCAATGGTGCGACATGGGTGTTTCAAATAATCAGAATTCGAAGTTGTCGACCTTGAAAATAAAAATGTGGCGTCCATAAATTACCGATAGAAAAGCTATTAGTGACGACAGATACAGATGACTTTTTTTTAATAACTTTGGGACAATAAATCGATTGAATATTTATTTTTTACCAGCTGCCTGATTGCTGTCCTTGTCTGAGTTTGATTACTGTCTTTGTCAGGTCGGTTCAAAGTCTTAGAACACAATAGCATTGTTCTCATCTTTGATTACATCCAAATTAGGTGCTAAAGGCTATTTTAGTTTTTTTTATTTTACTCAACATCCGTAACACATTTAAGCAATTTTTAAAAAAATCGATTTTGCTTTTTGATTTTTATGAATAAACAAATTGTAGGTACCTACGTTGGATTATTACATACCAAACACATTTACTGAATAATACACTATTATTATTAGGGTCATAAGCAAACCGAACGCTTTGTTATGCTTAAATTTTGCCCAAAGCTTCCGATTTGAAATTCCTATCATTTAAAGTGCATGTGGGCATCAATGTTTCCTGTTGTGCAACTCTCAAACATGGTTTCAAATTATTATACTTAAAAAATTGTAAGGAATTGTTGCATACATCTTATTCAAAATAAATAAACGTTTATTGTGTTAAATAAATATAAATATATACGTTAGGCAAATTCTCGCAATTCAAAATGCTACTAATGTTTCGAAAAAGTGCATTTTTCAGGCCACCCATCCTGCGCAAATTAACGTCACATACAGGATGGTCCATGGTGGATGGGTGGATTATTTAGGATATTGATCCTGCTCTATCGATTTAAAATATTTTCAACGCTACGGCGTTGCCACTTCTACCGAAAAGTAACATCAACTTTGATATTTTAAATGGGACACCCTGTATATTTTTGCAATTTTAGATTCTACTCGATGAGCTGATTACAAAAAAGGTCATACTTGGTATATTGGTCTCATAATAAAGGCTATACAGCCACTCGAAAATAACAAAATTTTGAATTTAGGCGGCTCATATGAAAGTCAAACAGTTGAAAATCGAGAAAAACGACTACTATGTTCCTATCCTAACATTTTGTATTCTATGCTATGCAATGGTAAGTAATACAATAACTCTTTTGTTAAAATGATCACCAGAATGTGTACATTTTATATCATGCCGTTAGAAAGTACTTGAAAAGTTAGCGACAAGCGTGACGACCCCTCAAACTTAAATTTAACTTCTCACCCCCTCACCCCCTCTTGACATCCAAAAAAAATTTGATTCTCTAACAAATGCCCCACTTAGCCGGAAAATCTACCATTTGAATGGACTAATTCAATGGACTAATAATTCAATTTTAGCCTAAAATACTTTTTTGCAACAGAGAAAAAATATCAAATTCAAAAAACTGTCAATTACAAAAAATTAACGAGATCAAATATCAGCAAATTACCACTGCGTCACATCATCGCCTTTTCGAGTAATTACTGAAAAACTAAAAACTAAAAATAGCCAAAAATATTATAAACAGGGTGCATGTTATTTAATGCAATGTACTTATTTTAATTAGGATTATTTTTGTGCTAATTTTGAGTCGTAAAGTTTATATAAAGGTAGCCGAAGCTCGGTTTTCGATATACAGGGTTGTTTATACAAGTTTTATTTTTATTTTGGATTTTTTCAAAAATTTTAAAAACCGTTTGCGATATTATGAATTCTAGGATAACAAATTATGGTATAAATACGCATTTTTTAAACAGAAAATACTACTATACTACGCCACTGTTTTTTAGAAACTTTATTTAAAAATTATTGATAACCATTACATTTTAAACAAAAAAAGTTTCTTCCGATTTTGCCGTAGAATTTATCATTTTAAAGAAAATAATTAAAAACTAATTAGGTATACATGGATTTCTGCAATTTGAGTAAATCCTTTGCATCAAATCAAGTTAGTGCCACACATGCATATTGTTACTAATTAGTTTGGTTTTGTATTTCAATTTGTCATAAGTAATATCTTATTTTAAAAAAATGACATACCAAATTTTTGAAAAAAAACCTTATTAAAAATTAAATTTTACAACCCTGTATATCGAAAACCGAGCTTCGGAGGACATACCTTTAGGTATATGAACTTTTCGACTCAAAATTGGCTTAAGCATCACCCATTAAAATAAGTACATTGTATCAATTAACACCCTATTTTTGAAACAAAAATTTTAATTTGCCCGAGATAAATTTACAAATATCATGTTTTGTGGGGTATAGTGCCCACTTCACTGAGACACGGCTTGGTAATACCTAATACTCGGCTATTAATATTAACTGTTCTTTTTAAAATCACCCAAGGATTCACACCTTTAAGTATCGGCACAATTAATAAACATCCTGTATATACCTAAAAAAATTAGAGAAGTTGGTTTTTGGTTAATGGGAAAAATGAAAATTTCGGGAATAAAAATTATTGGAGTGTGTGGATAAATAAAGTTACTAACGAGCTCAAAGAAATGAAAGGGAAATTTATATTCGCTTGGGGTAGGGAACGTGTTTTGTCTACCCTAAGATGAAAGAAATTATATAAAATGATCGAGTAGCGAAATTACCACACACATTAATCTCGAATGAAAAATTAGTATTACATTTTTCGGCAAAATGCCAAAAATAAACAGATTGAGTTCCCCAAAAATATTTAACATTCCGGCGTTTCCACAAATTTTTTACAAACGAAGTAATTAGGCAATAAATTCGAAATTAAAAATCAAACATTCATACGAATTTTCTCAAACCGACGAAGAGTTTGAGCGCCTAACTACGATCTATAAAAAGAATTTCGCCGAGCTCCTATTTTGAGAGCCCGGAGCCAGTGATCGCGAATATAGGGTTAAAGGAGTAGTCCAAGAGTATAAACATAATGCCCCCTTCCCTAGTTTTATAATTCGACTCGCCAGCGGATACGATTCGGATATCACATATTCATATTCAATAAGCATCGCCTGCGTTCGAACGGCCGAACGAGCGAAGCGAACGGAGCCCGTTGTCGATATGTAACCGAAGCTAAAGCCAAACTTTGAGTCATTACTCGGGGGGCCAAGGGGTCGCCGCTGTATCAATTATGGATACACTACTGGCGCTCAAATAGATGTTCTCCTACTTCGGATTGATGCATGGATTTTTCATACACGCTCGAAATGACAAACACTGTCAGGCGGAGGGAACTTATCGGGACGTAATCAATTTAACTCCCAACTAGTTTTCTTGCGTTATGTTATTATTGGGGGCACGGTGCTAGTAGATGAACCGATCAATTCCAGATACCAGACGCTACGATTTTAATTCCTCAAATTTTAATGATTTTTTTTTGTGTTCGAAAGTTTTCGGGTATAGTCATTAAGTCGAATTTAGAAACGAGAGAGGAGGCTCGAACGTTAGGGGCCATAAAGCGATCGTCGCCGATTTAGTTGCCGGTCGCCGATGTCAGTGCCGCCGCCGGAGGCAGAAACGTGTTAGCATACATTACACAGTGACAGGGGGCTGTGCGCTTGTAGGAGCCTTTGTTGCGACCGAGACGGCCTTAATGTCATCCCGAGGCGCGTTCTTTTTCTGTCTTTTGTCTTACGCGTTCTCTTCTCTTTGTGAAGACGATTCCATTCGTTGCCAAATAGGCAACGGCGTTCGATACTCCCAGGTTATTATGTAGATAAATTATTTTCTTTACAATTATACAGATTGCTGCAAATTTACGCGGTCAACATGGTCAATTTAGTGAGTTGAACAAGGATTATTAAAATAACAGTGGTTAGAATGAGCTAGTTCAATCACTCTGGACAGTCTACATTTACCTCCCCTACCCCGCAAATACACTGCTCCAATAAATTAACGCACCACTTAATATTTTGTGAAAAATATGACCACTTTAAACAAACTGAACAATATTTTAATACTTTTGGAAATGCCCTGCTTGTATATTGTGTCTTTTATAACAACTAAATAAAGTACTTGTCCGTGCAGATAATTTTTTTATAGTACTAAAATCGTTGAAAGATAAATCGACTTTAAAATCAGTTTGGTTTGATTTATTCCCGTTGGAAGTGACCTTTTACGCATTTCGATATTTTTATGTTTAAACTGATTTAAGATGCAACGCGAATCCCGAAATTTGACGCCTGTAGTTCTTGTTTCTTTCAAAATTTCGTATTCATAATTTTGTACTTTTTCCCTTATTTTTTTCCTTACGGCAGGAATACATAGGTTGAAAAATGGTTTGTTTGAGAGTAAATTAATTAAAATTAAAACACAGGGTGGAATCTAAATAAGTGTCGTAACTTCAACCGATGATTCTACGTCTTATGACTAGCAAAAAAGTTTATTATAACATAGGTCTCAAATCAAATTTTTTTTTAAATTGGGAAAAAAATTATTTTTTTTGTTTAAATTAATGTTGAAGTGCAATTAGACGATTAAGTAATAAACTGATAATAAAATAGTTAGTATTCGTGCATGGATTTTGTATTTTGAAGTGGTATCACACGTATAAACTTTAAAGTTATTTTTTTCGAAAACAATAGGATTTAGGACCTATGTTGTAATAAACTTTTTTGTAAGTCAAAAGACATAGAATCATCGGTTGAAGTTACGAGACTTATTTAGATTCCACCCTGTATAATGTTTGATTATACCTATTTTAATTTTACAAATATAATATTTAGAAATTTATGAGTGGTGCGTTAATTTCTTGGAGCAGTATAGTTCTAATGGAGAAGACCGCACGACATTTTTTTTAATTTTTTTTTCAAAACCGTGTGTTCTAAGAAGGCGCGTAATGAAATTTTTATTTTTTTCTGTGGCCAAATAAGGCCGCAATTAATTTTTAAAGTTTGAAAAACGTCACACAATCGTCATACACTCTGCTCCAATCAAAGCGAGAATTGCAAAGAGAAGTCACATTTAGCAAGTTTGCCACGTTTCCTATTAATCTTCTTTAGTCCGCAAAATGTGCGTTTTTTGTATATTTATTGCAATAAATATTTTCTGATTTATCCATTTCTTCCATTACCTAATGGATAATTCGATATATTAATATAGAAATAACATCTTCATCTGTATAAATTGTAACCGATTTTCGTGTTAAAAACACAAATAATGGTCCTGAAAAATTTATTTGACAACATTCTTGTCAACGTCAATATTATTAGTAAAGTGTTTTGTGGCGAACTGCAATTTGTGTAATTTGTTTTGTGCATTTTTCAGAAAAATCTGACAAATGACAGTTTGATTTTTGTTCGTTTGTGTATTCTTTGTTACTGCGTTCGAAAATTCATACTATTTACTTATACAACAAGACGTGAGTGGTTTATAATTGGTTGATAAGGTATGAGTCAAAACCCGAAATTTTTAAATTTCGAAGGGCTATAACTTTTTAATTATAACACATTTTGAGCAACTGAAAACGGTTTTGAGCTCTAATAAATTATTTCTAATCGTATCTTTTCCCGAAATCCGAATATTTCACATCGTGGTCTTCTCCATTGGATGTGACGTCACAATAGACAGACGAATCAAAATTCACTAAGGAAAAACTGAGGAGTGGGAGTTAAATTATAAGTCTTTCTTTTTATTCCTTTATATGACACTAATGGCATTTGTCTTTGTCGCACTCATGGACCATGTTCCAAGTAAATTTGCAGCGATCTGTATAAATGAAATTACGAACAAATTTCTATTAAAAAAATAAAATAATCTGTTTGATATGGTTTTTTAAACGCACCCTGTATGAGAGTGCGGTACGGCATTTGTCACGCAATCAGATATAGATATCTCGGGCGAGAATTACGATACACGGCGGAGTTGGATGTCGGTGCTCGCGAGACCGCAGCCGCTTCAATAAACCTTCCATAGCTATAAAATAACGATATGCCAAAAGCCGAATGGTAAATATGATAAAGTAATGATGCTGAATTCACTTCGGGACTGCGAAACACCCACGCGGGTCCCTCGCCCTTCATTACCGCGAATTGCGGTCCGGCCCGCGTTTTTATCATCGCAATAAAGTAAAACACTCGGTGTTTAAGAATCGAACGGTTTCGAATGAATTTTTGGACGTTCGAGTGAACAGAAGTCGCTGATCCGAGAGACGGGGTTGTTGGATCCGATGCCATTAAATTTGCATCTGATTGTGTTCAAATTTCATGCGATACTTTTTGGTTTCAACGTTTCAAGGAGTGAAAATGACGTTGCGACAGAATTTTGCATGACAAAGGGCCACTTGACAGCCCTGTAAATATGTGAGGAATTATTCATGAAACCACGATACGGCATGGGATAGAATAGGATGCTTGAATACTGACATGTAACTTACCGTTACATTATGGTTATAATGCGTTTCATATTTTGACTGTTCACTATATTTTTGCCAAAGAAAACTTCTACTGCAGGCTTTATTTAATTACAACTATCAGCACCCATTGTTTTCTAAATGCTGAATTCCTTAAACAATACACCATCATTCTTATCAAGGTCCCATACAATAAAATAAATTTAATGTTATTTAATAATCGTCGTTATTATTTTTTGTATCGACTAATTTCAACTCCACGGTTACAGTGAATGACAATTATTATTTTCAATAATTAGATTCGTGTAAATCGAAAACCATTATACCATAAAAAATGACGCCTTCTTCATAGAAATCATCTCTTCTAAAAGGAGTAAACAACAAAAAACGATATTAGTCAAAACAGTGGTGTAGAAAAATTACTTATATTTTACTATTATTTATTCATACAGAAGTAACATATTAATAATCGAGGTTAATATTTTTTCATATGTACTGCTACTCATGCACACTTACCAATAAGTAGACTAATGTTTTAAGGTACAATTAGGGTAAATGCAATGAGTAAATATACAAGTCTAAGTTAGGTAAAATGGATACGCCACTGTTTTAGTATAATTTAGCCTCACGTCCGCGTCCGCTATCAGGTTAGAGTTTTCCAATAAAGCAGAGATCATCCAATGTCAAAGATATGAAGCGACTTGAATCGAGTCGAGTTGGACGATACAAAATACGAGTGCGGCGTAGACGAGACCGTCTCGCATCGCATCTCTCACATCTTTCACATCTCACGTATCTTACATCCATTTGTCATATGTCGCTTTGGACGAAATCACCGAGTTCGAACCTCGACCAGCGTTAACTTGGTCTATAATTAACTTTTGTAGTGTTTTACCTTCGGGCCACGTTCTCAATGGCTTTTATAGAGAAAAAAAAAACGTTGATTGCATCACTTTTGTCTCTATAATTACATTAATTAATAGAAGGTTGCGTAAAACGACGAAGAGAATTGTTAAATGAGCTCTATTCTTATTAATCTAGTACGATACGAGATTTATGTCTTGTACGGTTTGTAATTAGATAAAAAAAATATTCGCACGCCCATGATTTGGATGTATTCAACAAGTGGATGTCACAAAGCGTCAACGACAAAGTGGCCAGATAAAAAACACCCTCGATGCTTATAAAAGACTTACATTCACTTTTTTCCCCCCATAAAACGGTTGTACAAGATTCTTTAAGTGGAATAAGGACAGGCAGCGATTAAATAACTTTTTACAAGCAGGAAGTGACATAATTGTGTTCAAATCTGTAGTTAGGTTTCTGCCTTTGACAGTGATGAATTTATGGTGCTATTTTGTTTGATGTTTTAATTGAGGTATTTTTATGTAGATTTTGAGATTAAAAATCGAACCGATTTAATAGATTCCTTCCATCTGTAAATAATACTGCAAATATGCACATTGGAAATGCACGCTTGTGATATAGTACCTACATTATATCGATTTCTCTCTTTGACAAGCAATTTTGTAATAAAAATGACTATTTTTTATTCGCCGAATGACAAACCCTCATTAATCATTTCGTAAGAACGAAATTCGAAGCAATTGAATTTATATTAACTGAAATTGATGTATCCTTGAAAGACAAAGAGCTATGACACAAAAAAATTATAAATCGAACATTTCGTATATTTCAAAACCAGTAGTTATGCGACGAACGTATAATTTACCGTAAATTTTATTCAAAATTTAATTAAGATACTTATCGAGACTCTCAAATTGATTTCCCAATGACTTATATGTAGTTATTTGTTTGCCATGTAAAATTGCGTTTTTGTCGAAATCCCGAAAATTACCTTCTATTAAGTAATTTTGATGTATAAAAAAATACCAATTTCAATTCTAAATTCAACTTGCTTATTTATGAAACATTTAGGAAAACGCTACTAATACTATTAAGAGCATTTTTACACGGTGCGATAAATTGCAACAATAAAACGTTGCGATATCGCATTGGTGTCAAAATATATGGTTTAATAAATATTATTGCATCGCATACATGTATAAAAATGAAACTTGCACTAGAGCTTTTTCAGACGTTACCATTACCATACCTTTTCAGCAGGTTTCAGCAAAATGGTTTTCACAGATATAACCACCAGATAACCATAATTTGATACGATAGAATTTTGTAACCTAATGTAATTATTACACAGTTGCCAAGATTAGTAAGCTAGAAAGTGTTATGGATAGAAGACGTGTGTCTACTTCTCGAAGGGAGAAGAGCAAGGAAACAAATAAGGAAGGCTCGATGCAAAAATCGACGGTTCTGATGGGTTCAATCTTCGTTAAAAACTAGATATTTGGAAGACGCGTTTTATATACCTACAATTTGACAAATTAATTCGAATTCTTAATTCTTTATTTTATCTTTATAATCGTCCTGGGTTTTATCCCAAACGCAGAGGGCCTTTGTTCTATTAACTAAATACAGGGTGGAATCTAAATAAGTCGCGTAATTTCAACCGATGATTCTATGTCTTATGACTTGCAAAAAAGTTTATTACAACATAGGTCCTAAAACCTACCGTTTTCGAAAATATTAACTTTAAAATTTATACATGTGATTATAATGATACCACTTCAAAATACAAAATCCATGCAGGAGTACTTACTATTTTATTATCAGTTCATTACTTAATCGTCTAATTGCACTTCAACATTAATTTAAACAAAAAAAAATCGGTGCACCCGAATTGCGGGCTGAACTAATCCGCCCTGTAAGTCATTGCACGAATTGCGGGCTGAAAATATTTTACTACCTGATGTCCCTTAATGAGGCACCCGAATTGCGGGCTGAGTCTTGTCCGACAATATTTTACTATCTGATTTCCTTTAATCCTTAACGGGAATTATCATTATCGGTGGTAATTTATTTAGGTATTTAAAATGAACTCGTAGAAAAAATAATTAGAGTTAGTTGAAAACTTTATTACAATTATAGAAATACAGGGTGTATCATAAGTTGATACTTCTTTTTCAACTGTGTATGAATCTCTTATTTCTAAGCAACATTTTCAAATAAACTTTTTGAATATTATGAATGACAAAGAAAATTTTTTAAATTTTGAATGTTTTCCAATACATACCTGCTTTATTAAATAATAAATTTATTTATGGCAGTCATCTGTCAAATAAATGCCGAAAAATAAATAAATTAATGAAGCATTGGAAAATATTCATAATTTTAAAATTTTTTATATTTTTTGTCTTTATTTGTTAAAGTATTAATTCCTTCATTTCCTTCTTCTATTTCCTTATGAATTAGTTTCAAGGGTCTTTCACTGATATCTTCTGTAGCTTTTCTCTTCAAGGAATTACTTATTTTTAGTCTGTTTAAAATTTGGTTATCCAGTTCGTGATTATGGACACCCCTGGTTTTGGAAAGCACTGGATTATCACTTACAGTGTACAACTTCGCCAAACACTTTTTGTTTGTACAGTACCACATTATTTCACCCATACTTTTAATTTCACGATAACGTCGAAATTTAAATTTGTCAAAAACAATTAAAGGTTTACCCTTTTCACTAATGGTTTGAGTAACTTCCATTTTGAAAACTATATGACAATTATACGACTACAACACGACAATGTTACAAATGAAGGACTGCACTAAATAAAAATTACCTATATTGAATCTGAAAATATTCATCTCATTTACAATTAGTATTTATTCCTTGAATCTTAATTTATTCCTAGAATCAATCACATTACCTAATGATGCAATGCCATTAGGCTTACCTCCTTTCAAAATTTCGAGCCCGCAATTCGGTATGCGGATTATGAACCTTTTCTAATAAATTTGTACCTGATAATTCCAGCCCGCAATTCGGGTGCGCCCAAAAAAAATTCATTCCAATTCAAAATTTTTTATTTTTGATTTAGGACCTATTTTGTAATAACTTTTTTGCTAGTCATAAGACAAAGAATCATCGGTTGAAGTTACGAGACTTATTTAGATTCCACCCTGTATAACAGAGTTAGAGAATTATTTAAAAATTTATATTTTCTTCTACATCAGAACATTGGTACCTACTGAAAAAAAAGCTGCGATTTGCAATTTATTGCTACACGTGTGAAGACATCCGTATGCTTGCAACTTGCAATGCGTAGAGAAATGGTATAGTGCGAAAAAATCGCACTATAACACGCGATTTAGAAGAACAAATCGCCTGTTCATGCTATATCGCATCAGCACTACCATAGAAATTATACATACCTACACAATATTGCGACCATTTATCGCCTTATGAAAATAGTGTGGTAATGTTTTCGTCTCAAAATGTTCTTAGTGTTCGTAAAATTTCTTATGAAACCCCCGCCCGCCTATTATTAATTAGGTTATTTTAAACCGGTACAACATTTTTGTTGTTTTGTCACATTTGTCAAAATTTGGTAATAGGCAGAGAACACGAACCGTCTGAAGAGACATCGGTTCTTTTTCGTTTGGTCTGGTGCCGCGGGGCTGTTAGATGTTGTCCCGCTCGCAGGGGGCCCAGCTGGAAAAGTCTTTGACACAATTCGAACAATTCGAATCCACCCTAGGGTCCCTCTAACCCACGTTCGCCTTTTGTCTTTTGTCTAACCGGCGTTTTTGCTGAAAATAGTGTCGATCTCACGGGGCAACTTAATGAATTGTTCTTTTTTTTTCGATGATGTGCGATATTCGGCTTTGTTTGCGCGCTTGTTTTACCATGTAAAGTAAATTATTGATGGGTTTTTCTTTCGTTTGTGGAAACCCTTTTTCGGTTCGAATAATAACATTTGTATTGTTCTGTCGTTTTTGTTTAAGGACACAATAATATTATTTTGTGCAATAAGAAATCTATTTTTTTTTTTTTCAATATTTCTTTCTGTTTTTTTTATAACCTAACGATGGTTTCGATCGACGTTTTTTAATAATTTGGTTTTGTGGTAAATTTTTTTTGTGATTATTCTGCGGTAGATTATGTCAACATAATATTTAAGTTCGAAAATGATTTATTACATATACGAAATTAAATTTGAAACGTAGGTAGGTATTTCTTTTTGTCCCGGTACAATGATAGAACAGCAATTTCACGCCTCCTGCGGCCGAAAACAGCCTATAGTGGCTTTATCGAAAAATCTTTATTTGGTGTTGGTAGGCAATTATTTGAGAAACGGTGATCACGAAAATTCGAGGCCATTAAATTAGATGGTGAACAAGATTACCAAATGTCGCAATAGAACGAATTTTTTAAGAGACCCGTCTACATCCACGTCCACCGGCAACTTTTATCATCATAATTAGACCGTAATTTGAAGGTGTAATCATGTATCGAAGATGTCACGATTTGGATTCGATTCTCCAACATTGCCATCGAGATTGTCGAGGTGATACCGGTTTGAGGAGGACTCCGAAATTCGACACATAAATCATCATTACCTCTGTACAGATCGAACCCGCTCATTTCTCATACAAAAATTAACTATAATGCACACAAGATTTTTTGATTATTTTTTTATTAATTACACCTTTTTTCAAGCAATAAATCATAATTTATTGTTAAAAGTTCGTTTTAACGATATTTCCTGCGGTGTATAACAGCTTGGTATTGCTTAAATTATTAATTTAGATAGTGTGTTTATCTTCACCAGCTTACTTTGACATACATTAAAACGAAAGAATAAATAATAGAACCGCCCCTGTCTAGATGCTGAACATAGTGATAGTATGCACGGCAGAGCTCATAAGATTGGAAATACACAACACAGAATGCACAAATATCAAAGATAGCGAGCAGCAGCCATTGACTTTGATAGTCCCTTTTGCTGTAACATGTAACAATTATGCGAAATTTAATCATTCGAGTAGCGATTATCTCACGGTCCATGATCACAGAACACGTCGCGAGGAATGTCCAGAGCAGAACTACGATTAATACAATGCAAATTGTTGACGATTCCACACCGCTAACGCTCACAAAAATATTCGACAAAGAGGAAACACACTCCATTGGAAATTCATCCTAAAGGGTCTAATGAAAATAGGAACTTTTTCGTTCTGGAATTCGATTTAAAAGAAAAAAAAATATCGGTATTCATGAGCGCTAGACGCAGAGGGTTTTTTCCAAACAATCTGATTAAAATCGATTTTAGGGCACAATCAGAGGTGGATTTATATTTTATTCTCTTATAACATTATACCACCATTTTCAACCATACAATTTTCTCGAATAAAAAAAGCTTCAAACTAATTGCGATAGAAAAATAATTTACGTAGCAGGTGAAGTGGTGCATGTAAAATCTTCATATAAAGTTGCATTGTGCGTGGACGAAGGCGGTTCTTTTGATAGAAGAAATTCCAAATTCGCCAGAACTACTTGAACCCCAAGCATTTATCTTTTCATATTTCATACATGATTAAATCTTGTTTGTAGGGAGTAGTCGAAAGACATAGGTTCCTATTGTTATCTTTCGCATTCTCAAATTTTTGTGTAATGCAACGTGACAACGGGCTCAGTTTTATTCGTTCCCTTCGTTGTTGCAATTTTAAAAGGATTTCGAAGTTTAGAGCAAAAAGAAGGAGTTTTTAATTAGGTACATATATTCGCGTTTTATCGCTTATCTGTTTTATTTATATTAAGCATTAGTTATTATTCTTTCGGTCGCTTAAGCAGAATGTTATCGAATCGATAGTAATTTATTTGTTTGTACAACTTGTATTGACATATTTCCGTTCAAACAACAGAGACTTTTTCTCGTCGAACGTTGGCGAAAAGCGATTGATTATTCAAATAATCGTACAATCGAAACTGTTGCGTTAACATTGTGTAAAAAAATATTGATTTTCCTCGTCAACAATTTTCCACCATAGGCAATTATGACGTAATTTCCGATTAGTTCGAATACACGCCGATAGAGCTATTAAAATGTGTCTCTTGAAAGTGTCACTGGCGACACTTTTAATTCAACTTCCAAGTGTTGCACAGGTAAGAATTATTTAATTAATAAATTTAGAGCAAAGTTATTTAAATTTCAATCATTCGTTTTAAATACCAACCTATTTGTTAGAGAATTAATTTTGTAGCTACAATTTATTTATAGAATTTTTTTACCAATGGTTTAAATTACTTAGTTAATTAATTCTTGTTACATATACATCTCTCTATATTCGGTGTATTTAAAAAAAAATTATTTATCTGAAAATTATAATTATTTTTTCAATCATTACAATTTTATATTTTTCTTCAGGAAGAAGGAATAATCAGGAAAATTTATATTAATTCAAATTTTATTTAATACAAATATTATTCATTATAAAATAATTCGTCTATTAAAGGAAAAAATCTAGGGTATTTTAATTATAGTACAAAAAAGTTGAATTTTAAATTGAACCTGTTGCATTTATTAAAGGATTGTTATCAGAATTGACATTCTTTGTATCATAAACATCCTGTGTTAATCGCGATGCTGAATAATTCCAATAAACTTTGAGCTTATCAGTTTTATATTTTAAATAGCTTAGATAATCGTTGATTACCTGAACGCGAAGTTGTTAGTTTTAAATTTATTGCAATTAAATTGCACTAAAAGTAATTAATATTAATTTTATTACATCAATTATCTCATGGCAAGCAAAGCTCCATTTCTTTGTTTAAAAATTGAAATGGTAAAACGTTGCCTTATAATAAATCGACCGTTTAAAACGAAGTTTTCTTGAATTATTTGAGAAAATTTTGCCCCCTAGGCCCACAAAATTAAACAATAATGGAAATTGAAAATTTACACTAGAATTCTTTTAGGTTTCGGATGTCGCAGGATTAAAAAATTATATACTTAGTAAAAATTAGTAAGTAAATTAACAAATAATAATTAATTTCTAATAGGCGAGTAGGGACATTAATTTTATTTTAATAAAAATTATTGTAAACACTCGCCTAACAAAATTAGTCCTTACACTAAAGTTTAGTATATGCTGTACATACTGAACTGTACTACATTCCTATATAGGACTACAAGTATGTTATTTTATTTTTCTTTAATTTTCTATTTATTCTGACACCAAAATTAAAACGAAATATTTGTAGGAATTTCTTTTTCTGAATTGGAGATGCATACATAATATCGTAAGGATATGCATTGTGGTGAGTATTCCTTCCTATGAATGGGGATGGGATAAGGCTTCTGAAATGCATCTTATTGTTACAGATGCATTCGAAAGCCTTGCATCATTTTTATTCAAAATTATACAACATTTTAATTGTTTCGGAATGCATTTAAATAGGGATGTAATAAGGCTTTGGAGAGTGCATCAGTTTTATGAATTTGGTGCATTTTTGAAGTCTTATAATATTCCATTTGAAATTTCTTCCTTGTTGTAGAAATTCGAAATTTTTAATTTGTCGTGATTTTAATTTGATTTGGTCGAGGGCCATATAGGTTCTTAGAGGAGCAAAGTGTTTTTAATTATACTTGCTTCTTTTAGAATCTTTAGGTTTTCGAGTCCTGTAGCAACAATTCAACTAAAGAATAAAATAAAAATTACTCCTGGTAGTTAATGAATTTACTGGTTCTAGGAAAAGCAAGTCCTTAAAGAAATCTTGCTTTCTTCTAGAACCGTTAGTTTATTGATTACAGAAAAACAAACCATTTCCGTTGGAAAAATACTTCATTGTTTTTTGCATTGTCTGTTTAATTTTTCGTAAAATCTTTCGAACCTTAGACAGAGAATGCACTAATAGTGACAGCATTTTCAACTGCCTTTCAAAACTTTCTCACGTAGGTATATCACCTTGTGGATCTGAGGTCGAAACTTACTGAAGAGTCCACGAAAGGAAAGGCTTCCGTTTATCTTTCCTTTCTTGTGATTATTCGGATAGTTCATCTCCTTTATCAACCAAACATAACGCGAATTTTAGTCAATGGTCTTATAGATTCTTGATATGAAAGTTATCATTTAATTCTTTCGTTTCCAGAATCTTTGGATTATTGGCTGGTTTCACTGCAATTATATTAGATTTTTAATTGATTAATTTTTTTATTTATTTTACAATTAACTTTATCTAAATTGATTTTTCTTTCCAGATTAAGTCGCTTGTGGTAGATAAGAAATTTAATATACCTATTATAAATTTGTTAAATACCTATATTTGCTTTTGTTGTTAATTAGTATTTATCTACCTATATAAAAAAATTTAAACAAAATTTTAGTTTTATTATAACACCTTCAACAATTTCCTGTTTTAATTATTTCGATTAGTTTCTCTATTAATTAATTGCAAATAGTTTCCAATTATTTTATAATAAAGTATTTGACTAGAATTTTCATACGAAAAAATTATATAACTGTAACATTATAATAATTTCCATTTGACTGATAAAATATTTCAGTTAGTCAAAACACCTGTATCTTAACGATGTAAAATAAAACGTTGATTATTATTACTTTAAACTTTAAATTTTTATTGGATTAAAAATGACTTAAAGTGCATATACCAAAAGCAAGTACTTGTGTTGATAGTAAATATTTGTAGTTTTTGATAATATTCTGGTGCGTATGGCTACGGACAACTTGGAGTTTGGAAGAGAGTTGTACCTAGTTTCTACGCGCGAGAATTTATTCGAATGCAGCATTTGGAGTAATCGAAATAGATTATGTTTTATTAATGACAATTGTGAGCAAGTTTGTTAATTTTCTCAAACGTATTTACAATTGTTTTATTAAAACCTAATAAACGTGTATGCCCAATAAATTTGAATTTATTGAAACGATATCGATTTGAATAAAAGGTGTGTTTATTTAAATTTTCTAAAAAAGAATACCGACAAATCTATAGGTACCCTTAGGTCGAACAAAAAATCAAATATTGTTTATCTATAGGTTATTTAATGTTATTTATTATGTTTTATTTAATATTAATCCACATTTAGGTCTACGTTTCATGGACGGTGTCTCATGCTGTGTTCCTTTATAGATTGATATATTGTGCCAGCGGCATATGCTTTTTAATTGGAAGACATTTTTTATCTTTAATGCTAATAAACGGAGTGACCCCCCATGTGTATTCACGTATCACGTATTATAAGATTACATTGTTTTATTCTCGAATTTCAAAAGTAATACGTGCAAATTTTTTACACATGTAGGTTACGCTATTGTTGAACTAAATTTCCCGTTTACATCTAAATTTACGTTACTTTAATGCAACTCGCATGATGTTAATTACGAATTTGGCATGCTTCTCCCTGAAGCAGCCTTTTTAAGTGGTGTAATTTATTTCTTTGATTTCTCGTAGCAGATGAGAGTATTTAAGTAATTGCTCGGTACAATTACGACAGTCCGGTTTATCTTCCTCTTAATAAAAGTGTTGATAATTTTGGATTAGGTATAAATTACCTAATAGGCTAGTAGAATAAAGTACTTATATAGTGCAATTTCGGCGGTGTGCAATAATTCGAATTTTATTAGGTCACAGTATGTGTTTTCATGTTCCGAGCGTGTATCGATGTACTTTACACATTAATAAATAGTTGTGATCTTGCCTTCGCCGGCATGTCACGCCTATAAAATATATCCGTAAACATAGGCTAGCGCCAAGTCGGATTTCTACCGTGAACGCTGTTTCTTAATATTTATGATCGCTTTTTCCTATGTAACTGATGGTTTACTTTTTATTTAAGCAGACTACAGGTCGACTGTAGTTGACCGGCACATAATTATAATATTCCGTTGTGGTCTAATTTGAATTTTCGACTTTTTTTACAACGTATACATCACAACGTGTTATTTGATAATTCGCTATTTTTTTATCGGAAATGCGATAATTTCCAATAATGATCCTTTCACTAAAGATTCGGCGATGTTTGAATACCGTAATGATACAAGTGAGTAGGTGAAGGGGTGTGGACCGTAGTTGTAAAATAGCGATCACGAAGAAGATAGTTGTTCTATCTTGTCGACGATTGGAAAAGTAATTAATTTCCAGCGCGGCGAGAAATAGAATAAAAAGTTGTTTGGAAATACGTTTAATTATATATTGATACATTCATAGCGTAGCAAGTAAGGCTAGGATTGGGTAAGTGTCATGAATCTTTGTGGCTCGCAGCGGGAGGGCCGTTTCTCGTGGACCACGTATTGTGTCGCTCGGCCGTACATATCTCTTTCCAGTTATATTTTAATGTGTTTTCCCCAAAACAAATGGACGACCATCGTCGGATGCGGATCTTTTGACTTTCGATCTCATATGCCGAAACCGTATTTATTATGTGTTATAAATGTTAAATGTCCGACTGTTTAACCTCAGTTAACACACTATTATTTATCGGCCCATGCACAACAAAACGGTCTATTTTATAGCTATAGCCGGTGAGTGATTTATTCATTTTATTTCTACTATTTTATTCTAACAGATTAAGATAAGTCTTCATTATCGTCAATAAACTTAATCACATATTTTTTTATCTATATGTGTTATAGATACACGAAATTCCAATAGCCATTATTAGGTATACAAATGGAGAACCACGACTTTTTTTTTAATTTCTTTTTTTTCAAAACCCTGTGTTCTAAGATGGCGCGGAATGAAATTTTTATTTTTTTCTGTGGCCAAATAAGGCCGCAATTAATTTTTAAAGTTTGAAAAACGTCACACAATCGTCATACACTCTGCTCCAATCAAAGCGAGAGTTTCAAAGAGAAGTCACATTTAGCAAGTTTGCCACGTTTCCTATTACTCTTCTTTACTCCGCAAAATGTGCGTTTTTTGTATATTTATTGCAATAAACAATTTCTGATTTATCCATTTCTTCCATTACCTAATGGATAATTCGATATATTAATATAGAAATAACATCTTCATCTGTATAAATTGTAACCGATTTTCGTGTTAAAAACACAAATAATGGTCCTGAAAAATTTATTTGGCAATATTCTTGTCAACTTCAATATTATCAGTAAAGTGTTTTGTGCCAAACTGCAATTCGTGTAATTTGTTTTGTGCATTTTTCAGAAAAATCTGACAAATGACAGTTTGATTTTTGTTCGTTTGTGTATTCTTTGTTACTGCGTTCGAAAATTCATACTATTTAATATACAACAAGACGTGAGTGGTTTATGATTGGTTGATAAGGTATGAGTCAAAACCTGAAATTTTTAAATTTCAAAGGGCTATATCTTTTTAATTATAACACATTTTGAGCAACTGAAAACGGTTTTGAGCTCTAATAAATCATTTCTAATCGTATCTTTTGCCGAAATCCGCTTATCTCACATCGTGGTCTTCTCCATTCTCATTAAAATTAGGTATAGTTTTAAAATTAAAACCTACTATTTTTCAAAAATCAAACAGTTAAAATTAAAAAAAAAACTCATGCGATTATAAAAGATGATCAAATCAAATTTATATAAAAATTGAGTGGTTTTTATTCCCCTATAGAATTCAGTGGGTTGTCAGTTCGGTATGAAATAAGAGCAATTAAGTTTAATTTCGCACGTAATTGAAATCAAGAAAACTTTTTGATTGACTTTGTAATTACGGTATCAATTTTAATTGGCAGCTTTTAAAGGAACGTCGCGCTTCCACCGCATCGCAGGCGCGTTTAGGTTGCGCTCCGGCTCGTCTTATGCCTGCTCCGCTCTTTCCGTATAGATTCTACCCTTTCTAAGTTCTAATTGCCGCCGCGGATTAAGTAATAGATGATTTCTGAATTATTCATTTTAATTTGTAGATCCTTCGCAGGGACCTGAATTATAAAATGTTTTCGGTCCCATGACAACAACATGTTTACAGGAAATTACTAACCATTTCCAAAACACATAAAGCATTTAAACCTACTTTGTGTTGTTTGCGCAAAAATACTCGGAATAATAATTAATAATTACCGTATTGATTCGTTGAGAAATATTTAAAATTAGAATTTGCATGAAACAAAAACCGTTTGTCGGATGTTTGAGCGCAATTTATACGAACGACGTATCATAAAGTGCAAACGGGTACAAGCTTAATTGAATAAAGATTTGATTAAAAACAGAGGGTGCCGGGGACACAAGAAATAAAATTATTCAGGACCGTAGACAAAAATTTACATTCCTATAATTCAAAAACCTTTCAAGCATTTTTCTATCTATATTTAACTAGAATTTTTCTGTGTGTATGTATCACTTTTCTAAGTAAATATTTCCATTAAAGTTCAATCACTCTTTTTATATTAAAATAACATTTTCCATATTTACTTTATTCTGTGTTTGATGATATAGTTCAATAAATGCATCTGCAATGTTGCACCCAACAAATTTTCTCAGAATAATTACATTATTTGTTGATAAATATTATGCAATTACATATGCTTATTAAAATACGCTATAAAAAGCTATAAAAAGCTCAATAAATTCTTTGAAGAATTAAATAGGTAATAGCAAATACGTAGAGAATTAAAGTTAGGAGTATTTTTTTATTGTGTAATTGTCAAGTGCGCCTCTGTAAGAAGGCGGTTAGCATCGTTGAAGATTAGATTGGAAGAAGCAATGACAGGCTAGTGAGTCAATCCATCTTAGGGTCCTGAAGGGAAAGGACTGCGGCCGTTCTTATTTCGAGATCAGATCCTTCGGGAGGGCTACCTGTGCCTGATTTATCACTCGTCCGTTCCACTTTCCGTTCAACTTATCCTTTGCTTCTACCGATCTTTGATATTTAGCTGGATTTACTAGCTTCTTCGGGAATAAATTATTCGGAAACTAGCGAGAGATTAGACCGGTGAGATACACGAATTCTTACGCGAGTTGCAAATCACGCAGAATTCCACAAATTAAATAAATCGAACAGGCTACCTCCGATAATTTATATCCGAAGACCCCAATTTCATGAAAAAGGGCTCTTTACTATCGATCCCTGTGTAAACTTTTTTACATAACGCGAACTGGCGTTCTGTACAGGAATGGTTTAGTACATAAAACCATCAGAAAAAAAACGTTGATAGAAGCGGAAAATTCGCGTAATCGGGAAAAATTAATAAATAACATCAAAGCGACTTAAAAATTTGGGTTAAATATGAATCGGGTCTTTAAGGTTTTTATTTTAGAATATCCGGCGCCTCGGTTCTATTAAATTTCTTTTAACATAAAGTAGTGTAAATAATCTCGAAAGCAATTACCCAGTATGTCAACGGTCTAGTTTTAAACACATAAACCATGTAAACAAAGTGTAAAGGTGGTCTGAGATACATTCGTTGCTACCGTCATAAAGCGAGCTACCCAGCAATAGTTTTGCCGTCGATCTGTTTACAGCGTCTTGACGCTAAACTGCAGAAACACATGTCGCTTTTTGTAAACAAATCGCGACAAGCAGTTAACACGCTCGATCTCATCTCGACACTGGCGACAATTGCACTATTTATAGAACCAAGAATAATATTTATCTTGGCACTATGTGCACGCGCCATCGCTTCACCGTGCCCAATTAATCTGTCCCATTCGTTTTTATTGATATTTTACAAGGTGAATTCTAATTTGTAATTTTATAATTAACTAGTAAAATTCTGCGTGTCTCTGTTTCCATAGAAACGAAATTCAGATTGTTGCGCCTGGAGCGTTACTATAGATGCGGTATGTGAACTAATTGGAAGCTTTCTTTGACCCTTTCGATGTGGACTATAGTCAGCCTCAGGACTTGCTTGCAATTTAGAATTCTCAGGAGAGACTGAATGAACTTCATTACGTATTTATATATTCAGCAAATCAAATCAAACATAACAATGTTTAATAATCATTTATGGACCCGGTGTTTGGTTTCTTGAGGACAGTTCGCATCGAATAATCTTTTAATATTAAGAAGTTATTAAATAAATAAGTCGTGCTCAGACGTCGAAGGGATAATTAATGAATAATAAAGTAGACATTTTCAGGATGAACTGTAGAATAAATATATAAAAGTGGAAGCCCAAGCCTAACATAATGCTTGGAAAGTTTCGTTAAGAAAGCTTTTTGGAGTCTAAGCAAATTCCCGGAGGCCAGAGAATAAACTTTATATGAAAGAGTTGTCAGCGGCAATGTTAAGTATAATCAATAAAATTACTCAGAAAATTCGCCGGCGAATTTTAGAATATTTTAATCATATTTTCCTCAAGCTTCCTTCGCCAATTATTCACTAAATTTACTGGAAAATGTCTGGAACATTGCTAACGAATAGCGTACAACTTATAATACTTTAACTCCCCATATTAATTTAATTTGCTGCTTAAATAAAATTCGAAATTCAGTTTCTAATTTTTTTCACTAAATAAATTCCTTTTACCTATATTATACCCTCTCTATAAGCACTCGACTTTCCAGGAAGTTCATCTAACCAACTTTTACTTAAAATATAAAAAAACTCTAATCTGAATGCTGAGCGGTTCTGATCTTCAGATGCAAAATGAAGATTGTTGCTAAATTAATGGCAATTAAATGAACAACAGTCCGTTACAAAATCAGTTAAAGCAGTTGTGATCGCTTTTGATTTGCATACAGTTAGCGAAAAATTTGTCTCGTCGATTGCATGATGTTTTCAGTGCATTCTTATAGGTACGTTCTAATACCAATAGAATTATCAAACAAAATTGTATATCTATCCTACAAGAAGGATCTATCCAGTTATATTAGTCACTTACTATACTTTAATATAATTCATAAAAAAATTAAATGTTTTTAATGTTATGAACCGAAAGCTCTCTACTGATTCGCTCCGTATATTTATTCAAATTATTATCCACTCGATTGTAGAAATGATCTTTTTTGTTTGGATTAAAGGTATACGGTCAAGAACAGAGCATAACTTTTACCTTCGATATTTCACAACCAGTTTGCTGGCGGACTCTAACGATAGGTATCTCATTATGTCCTCTTATAATAATCTCGCGATGTCAATAAAAAATTAATAGTCGAAATTTGTGTTATGCTGTTGTGTAAAAGAACAAACGTTAATAATCTATTTAATTCCTCGCGGTCGAATTTTCAACAATTAAATTTCTTCTCAATCAAACTGACGTATTTTTTATTTACCTATGTCTTACAACAGGGCCGTATCTAGGGACTGTGTATAGCGAATTAAATGATTATTTTTGTCGTGCCATGCGATAAATTATTGAAAGTACGACTCTGCAGGATGAAAACGTATTGGACAACAGTCTTTATTAATATTGTCGTTCGTCTCTCTATGACAGTAACACTGTTGCATAACATGCATAGCTGTGACACATCACATAAATACAATAACTGTATTGTGCGACAGCATAAAGAAGAGACTGTTCTTTGAGACTTTCTTTGAGCTCGACATATGAGATACACACAAGATGACCCTGAAGATTAAATAAATCAAATTCTCTATAAAGCGCCTATATACGACAAATCATAAATAATAACCCACACTAAAGGACAGTTATTGTGTGTGTATTCTTCGCCACGATTTTTTAAATATCGTATCTTTGCATAATTTTTGTTAAAAAGGTTTTTCTTTGTCACTAAAAAGAATTATTTACTAGTTGCTAGAGATTAGGTAATTTCATTGCGTTTATAGAAAGGATAATACCGAATGCGTAATTAAATAACAAGTACAGTAAAAATGAAAATAAAACGACTGCTTTGACTGAAAAATTCCGGCGTTTATTAATTCTAATGAAAGTAACTTGCGCATAATGACGGGTATTTTAGTAATTTTAATCACACTTTTTGTTCACTTTGCTCTTTTTCTTTTGGTAGATGAACATAAAATTTGTTAATTATGATAAATATTCACAGCTTTTTCCTGGGAGAGCCATATAACTGAGCGGAAGTCTGTATTGTTATTCTGGGGGGTTTGCGTTTGTATTAGTATTTAACCCTTGCCTTTCAGCTCCGTAACTTCCTGCTGTATTCCTGCTGCCCCTTGGGAGAGCGAGAATGCCAGAGTCCTGCCAGCATCAAATCCTTTCGCTCTCACCTTGTTCCTTTTTCCGCAAATATTCTCCTCACTATTCTCATTCTTAATTTATCACAAAAAACGATTAATAATTTTTTAATTATTCGTTAAGGAAATTTAAGAGCGCGCGTAATTCGATGGAACTGCCATATTTACACACCGATTTCTCCATTCCCTGTTTGCCGAGCCATTGAAGTTTACTTAAGATTTACCAACCCCGGTAAGATCGGTTATTAGTAAAGGCTGTCTCCAAAACAATATGAAATTCGCATCAGTCGCATTCAGTAAGATCCGCGGATCTAAAACCCCTTGTTTGCTCCGCTTCACTCGGCTGAAACAATCTTATTAAATCCTAATGTTTGTCTTCTCGTTTAAATACATTAACGACCCTATTTAATCCCGCGATCTCCAATATTTTCCTTCTAATTGATAACTCGGAAAAATATTAAAAAAAAATTTCGAGCAACACCGCTACCGTAATATAGCCAAAAATCAATAAGATATATACGGATTAGGGACGGAGTAATTTAATAAACTTTCAAATGAATCATATCTCGGTAACGTATTATCAAAGAAGAAATAAATTTTCGTTTGCGGATCTCCCAGAGTTAGGACGTTATCTTGACGGATGACTTTAGTCACATGGGCGACATCAATTTCGGAACTCATAGACGTCCGGCGAAGTCGACGGGATTCTCGTTGCGTTTTGGCGAGGATATTTTTGGATAGTTCGGATAGGTTTAATAAAAAAAATCGGATCGAATTAGAGAGCTAATAGATGATTATTTAGCAGCTATGTGAAGCGTAATAAGCAACCCTGGAACACGGGGGTGAGAACGTGGACTGTTCGAACCGTCTACTAAATAATGTAAAGAAAAAGACCATATCAGTGGATTCCCTAGGGCTTGTTATCCCCGTCCCGTAGTATCCCATCGTTCTTTAAACCGGGGACTCGGTCACGTTTGCCATTTCGTATTGTCGTCTACCAGCGTTAAAACGCAGAATTGTAAAAGATTAATAGCGTCATTTGAATTTTTCATAACGAGTGATGACCCTTCGACATCTAAATATGAGTCGTTATAATGCATCAGTGATTTATTTATGACCCGCCTTGATATCGCATATATTTTATGGGAAATGTTGCGTTCGACGAGCCGATATTTCCTTTTTTTATTTCTCGGAATAAATTTAATACATGCATCATTTTATGTTTCGCTAATTGTCATTTTGTATTTTAATCTTGCTCTGTAATTACTGTTACTGAACACAAATTTGTAATTCAATTATTAATTAGTTTTAATGGAAAAGACCACGACTTTTTTTTATTTCTTTTTCAAAACCGTGTGTTCCAAGAAGGCGCGTAATGAAATTTTTGTTTTTTTCTGTGGCCAAATAAGGCCGCAATTAATTTTTAAAGTTTGAAAAACGTCACACAATCGTCATACACTCTGCTCCAATCAAAGCGTGAGTTTCAAAGAGAAGTCACATTTAGCAAGTTTGCCACGTTTCCTATTACTCTTCTTTACTCCACAAAATATGCGTTTTTTGTATATTTATTGCAATAAACATTTTCTGATTTATCCATTTCTTCCATTACCTAATGGATAATTCGATATATTAATATAAAAATAACATATTCATCTGTATAAATTGTAACCGATTTTCGTGTTAAAAACACAAATAAGGGTCCTGAAAAATTTATTTGGCAACATTCTTGTCAACTTCAATATTATCAGTAAAGTGTTTTGTGCCGAACTGCAATTCGTGTAATTTGTTTTGTGCATTTTTCAGAAAAATCTGACAAATGACAGTTTGATTTTTGTTCGTTTGTGTATTCTTTGTTACTGCGTTCGAAAATTCGTACTATTTACTATACAACAAGACGTGAGTGGTTTATGATAAGGTATGAGTCAAAACCCGAAATTTTTAAATTTCAAAGGGCTATATCTTTTTAATTATAACACATTTTGAGCAACTGAAAACGGTTTTGAGCTCTAATAAATCATTTCTAATCGTATCTTTTGCCGAAATCCGCATATCTCACATCGTGGTCTTCTCCATTTACCCAAATTAAATTTCATTTTAAAAACCTATAAACTCGTCTTCTTTCTAAATATTCTGTGGGAATTTAAAATTGAATTCTAAATATATTTATTATGCTATAGCAAATTAATTGTTCTTATCAGTTTGGCGAATTCGCAAATATTCGAACGGGAATAATTCGACTCTTCCGTCTGCGCTTCCAACTTTCTGTTCTAATAATTTACATTCACCGGTAATTTCTAATAATTAAATTAAATTAGTTCATGCTTGACTTGTTCAAAAGTGAATTAGATTTTATACGACGCGGCTGCTAATGGTTACTTCACCATAAGTGAAAACAGACGAAAATGATTACATTACGAGATTTTTCGGATCTCCTCGAATCGTGATGTCTAATTACTTAAAGACCAGAATGCATTCATAAAACGATTGAACGCTTAACCATCATTTCGTATAATTCAACGGCTTTTAGGTCACGACAAAACTACCAGAACTTACAAGGAGTGGCCGTTTAACAACGTGTACGACGTCCCCCAAACTTCGATTACATTTCCTTCTTTATTAAATTCGACGTATCCATAATTGGTATTGAAATTATAGGTACGAGGATTGCTAAAAAAGCCTTACTTTTACAAATAAATACTAGTATGTAATACTTAAAAAAAACAATTCGTATGATTACGAAATTATAATTGCAAAAATTTAATTAATAAAGTTGACATAAAAAATTTATTTCTTATAGCGAAAAGCTAGAATATAGATATTTACTGAAGAGTTTGATTAATTCTTGAACTAACCTTGTAGAAGAACGCGTGATATTTCTATATGAAACAATTCGAAATGAATGATTATTCTTCGGAGTTTTTGTGACAATATAATTGATTGGCGATTTGTAGAAATCGAATTTAAATTATTGAATAAAATTGACAATAACTTATCGCATTAGAAGTTCACTGTTGAGTTTCTTAGTAACAGTGTATTTCCTTCATGACGAATATTATCAGCAGGATATCACGACAAGGTGATTCATTTAGTTTTAAATAGAGTATAATTCATTTATTCAATAATATACCTATTTTGAGCTATTTAATGAAATTTTATTGGACTTGTAGACTTCGCATCTATATAAAGGGAAATGATCAAATCGAATAATTGTAGGATAATAAAATTGCAGATACCATTTACAATTGAAAGGATAATTTAATTAACTATCTATTCGTTAATTGCACATTTCCTATTACGCGCTATTTGGTTAGAAAATATTGGTAGTTAAATTCACGTTTTAACAGATTGCGAAGATATTTAGGCATTTTAGGAATTAAACGAATATTCGATCGGAGCGCGTTTGCGAGTTCAAAATACGTAAATGAATGTAATCAAAGCATTTCGTTGGATATCAGCTTGGCATGGAATTCTGTATAAAGTTTCGATATTTAATAAACTCTTAGTACTGGTTACCGGTAGAATTCGCCCAAATATCTGGGCCTATTGATTGATTTTTGGAATGTTCATCAGCACACAATTCGATTTTATGGCCAAATTATCAATGCAAGTATTTTTCGAGGGTAAATTGTAAACACCTTAAATTCTCTTCGGTGTTATTAAATATTAATTTCCATCCCGTTGCGAGTGTTTCCGCGCAATTAGCCATCAGTTACTCGAGCAAACTGATTTAGGTTGTCCCTTGTTCGGAGAAAACTTATAAAAGTAGTATATTTATGAAAATAACGTTCAAGTGTCTGAAGCAAAAGGGTAAAATTATAAGCAGGCGGAGAGTTAGAACAAGGCGCTTTGCAGTAGGCGAGAGCTCCCTAAGCGAATGTTAATTAAAACTTAAAGCATGACAAAAATTACAGCTTTTAAATTATCTGAAGATATTAAACTTTTATTACTTAGTAAACATCAACTTTGGGAAATTTTGCGAACGAGCTTACCCTAGAAAATTCGTTTCTATTACAAAAGCTTTCAGTAGCGGAGGTTTTAGGGAAAAAAACACTAAATATTAGATTACTACCATTTGTTTGTTTGTTTAATTTCAAAATAAACAAATATGAAAAATAATATGGGAAGCAAAATTGTAATTAATGTTGTACAACCTACCATATAAAGCTTTTAATCCCTTTTAATATTACAATATTGATTATAAATCCGTTTATCGGAGCGCGTGGTATTATATATAAATAGTTACTCCGCATCAACAAGGTGGGGTTAAAATCAGATACGTTGTCGTCTGGTATGATGTGATTTCGAATTTCCATCCAGCAACTGACATGTAATCTAGCAGGTCGTTAGGCTGATGTGTATTAATGGATTAATGCAGTATTGAACTGTCAACACACTCTTCACTCATCATCCAATAGCGACAATATATCGATTGCGCGCCATTTTGATATGCACTCTAAAATATAATTCACTGTCAATAATCCATTACAATCAGAATAACAACTTTTTTATTACTTTCTTCTAATGGACCTGCGCTAATGGATACCTGGTTTCCACCTATATATTATATTTTCGTGTTTGCCAAATTGTATATTAGCTAAAAATAAAATTCCTGATATACCCCCTGGTATAATTATGAAATAATACGGATCAACATTTTTATTGATCTTTCAATTTAATGACGTTTGCCCCCTCTTTTTAATTCGACCTAAAATATGTTTTATGGTTTTTTCGTGTTGTTTAATATAAAAGTTTTAAGCTAAATATTCTTGCAATATATTAGCTGGTGTTAACCTATCCGCGTTAAATCGGGATTAAATTATATTAAAAGATCTAAATCAAAGCCGGGACAATATTGCGCCTTATGAGACAGCGTGTTCGTTTGAGGTTTAATTTTCGTAGTGTAGTTGCATGTTGTAATTTAATAAGTGATTCTGTTACATCTCGTCTACATTTTAATTTAATTTAATAGGCAGACATGCACGGGCCAGTGTATATCATTTCTCCGCGCGTCGGTGTCACTTTAATTTCCCCTGTTTTTGGTCTCCCGCTGTTAACAAATTGCCGGGGTTGATATTAATATGTCACACCGTTTGAATGTTCACCAGTAATTCCTTAAGTTCGATCCAATTTAATTGAACGTTTAAACCCGATATAAGACGTACCTTTTTTTATTAGTTTCCATAAATTTTATCACCGAAATATATCTTAAGAAACTGGAATATATGATATCAGTATCCGTATGCGTATCGGCGTTGTCGTGAACGGAATTTTCAATTCGGATATATTTCACGAGGGTCCTAGTTTTTGAAATATAGGTACCTACACCTATACATCTGTATACAAATCGGAATATAATGCATACATTAATCTAATTACACATTCAAAACGTGTCGGGTATAATTATTAATTTGTAGCATGACGAAACAATTAAACGATATTTAATCGAGGCTCAAAAAATCGCGTGTTCATTTTTTCGACTGGTCCCCTAGAACCGTATAATCATTATCAACGGAAACCATTCTTCATAGCCGAGTAATTGTTGGTTTATTTACGTTCAAAACTGCATAATGGAAATGCACTTTTATCAAGATCTGCTTTCGTGCAAGGACACCAATAGTCTAGTAAAATATCACCCTAAATTATCTACTTTAATAATCACACCAACGAAAAATAAGAAAATAATTTTCATCTTAAATTCATTTTATTTTTCAATAACTTATCTAACCCGAAAACAAATTTCATTTTAATAGTAGTTATAGATTTTATTGAAATATGTGAAATGATGTGATTCGATGTAATATACCTACTTACAGAAAATAATTTGTTATTGGAATATCAATGTATTTATTGGGAATGCTTTCAGCTGGTTGAACGCAATACATGCAATGCAACTCGAACAGATGAATTAGATAAAACATCACTAATCGAAATAATTTCTAATTGATTTTTTCAGTACAACACGGAAAAACGCAATAATAATGGAGCAAGTCGATTTAAATAAACGCTCTTTTCAATACGATTCAATTACGGTACGTGTATCTTCTATCTTAACTCGATTAACATACACCCTTTCGATTCAATTAGGATTTAATTATCGATTTTGGGTTAATGAAATCGAATAAAAAAATGATGTTATAGGAAAATCGAAAATAAAAGGGCGTCATGGCAATTTGTCCAGTAACATTTTGAGGGTTATATATTAAATGTGACACACAGCTCCTTGCCGGACATAATCTTTCTAGTTTAGTCATCGTATATATCACACGAATTCCCCTACGTTAAGGGTCCAATATAGGTGATAAAAATTCACGCTTCTTAAAATCCATGTCAAAAATATTCAAATTGGTTCTTTTTAAAGCTCCCTAGAGGACTATTGAGGTTGACGCCAATTTCTCTGACATGAAACAATGAGACGACTCGCGTCATCGGGGACCCTTTTACTCCTTGCCGCATAAAAGGATAAAATTAATTTTTATCCTTTCCAGGATACACCCCTTTTCTTTCATTAGGTGCTTACTCCGCTAAATTGCGTTCATACAATCTCCACTGACTTTCCAACAATACGATCGCCCTTTTTTCCGATATTAAAAACGGAAAAACGAAAACAAGAATCTTATCATTTGGCAGCGAATTTAACGAAAAATGAGACAAAGGTATAAATATCTAAAAATTCAATACGTACACAATATCGTATATCATACATATCAAAGTGGGTAGGCCCCAAGGGTCCCATCGCATTCAAGACGTCGTTACTTATGCATAGACAGGTCCACTGGTCGCACATTTGACTATAGATGACCAGTAAGCATTCTACTCCCATATATCCAATCGATAATCCCAAAATACTTTGCACATAGATCCTCATCCTAAAAACTGTACCTATAGGTATACTTCCATCAAATCGGAAGTACGATTATGCATTAAATCGATTGATTTGTTAATATCGTATATGCGTGACAAGCGGCACTAATTCTTAATCTGTCAGAGGCGCGCCCCATTCATCCTGATTAAAAAATCTCCATCTTAAAAAATGTTTCGAAGCTGAAATCCGGGACAGGTCCGTAATTTCCTGCGGCTTTCGTGTCGCACAGCTGTAGCTGTGCATATACGGCGTAGGTATATATGTATACGGTCCTATAATGTTCGACCTTTTAGCGGAATTGTAGTGTCAACTTGATTCATTGCGAGGAGCGTTCGTCGCATTTTCTTTTATTTTCCACGGCCTCTTAACGTTCGCTATTTGTAACGCCGGGCTTTTTCGACGTACCGGCTATTTTTTCGAGGTAAAAAATATACTGCATCGGAAGCACGGTACAAAACAATCGAACGCACTTTTTAGAATATAATAGACAATGTGCACGATGGGCGCATAATCAATCTTATGAATAGATCAATCAAAATCCGGGGTCTGCCGTATGATTTGCATGTCGACAAGAAGATGTTTATAAATGGCCCGAAGACAGCTTGCTAACAACAATCCTTTCTAAAACCCACTCAACTCGGATCGGTATACAAACACATTAAAGTGTCCTTTCCAAATATATCAACCGCCATCGCAACAACCTTACCGAATTTATCAAGTCTTATTAATCAATTCGGGAACGCCGGATTCGTTTAGGTGTCCCTAAATTTCTCCCTCGATTTATTCACTTTAACGGCAAATTTATTGATTTGTGAATTTTCAACGCGCCGCCGAGAAAAAACGAAAAAAAGTCGAAATCAAAGTGAACGATATATTTTTTTGTTAAATTTATTGCGATGCTATCAATGACACAAGTCGTGTTAAGATCAATATGTGAAACGGTTGTTGTCTAAAGGATTTGTTATAACACAAACATCTAAATAAAGCCAGTCAAGTTTAATGATATATAAACATTGTTATTTAAAATGAAATACTGTACGTATGGGAATACGTTAACAAGCTTCACGTTAAAGAATATACCCTTTGTTCCAAACCGCACTTGAACAACAGCTCATAAATACTCTGGATAGTAGTAAACTACATCCATTGACACCTCTAATAAAATTGGTGTCCTAAAGTATATTCGACTTACCAGCCAGTACCGCACTCGCCCAATTTATACACGAAAATTTTATTTTTAAATTTAACACCCCCAAATTAATTCAGATTAATAACTATATTTTACCACCTTCATAAATTATATCGAGATATAAATAAAACTAACGGATTGTTGCAATACCAAAAAAAAACGATTTTATATCCATTTTAAATACAGATAATATCTAATATAAGTAATTAATTTTGATTTCCATGTTTATAACGTAATAACGAAACTCCAGATAAAAGTCTCAATTTACCTACAGGTAGGCGCTTTGTGCTTTATGATTACAAAAAATAATTACGTCCAAAATAAAAAAAAAATAATAATTACATTGTGGCAGTTCGGATCTGTTAAGAAAGTGAACAGGTTATGGGTTGCCACTGCATCCTTTGAATTGTGGTCTTCTTGCCAGAGTTACGCCCTTCTTCTAAAGACTCTCAAAAGAGCATATGACATTAAAAAATGAATATTACCTGTGGAGAAAATTAACTTCAGCTCCATTTAAGACTGTCGCGACTGTTATGAGTACATTATTATTACAGTAAAGGGCAGATGGCCCGACTGCATATCAATAATAAAAAATGTAGGTACTTTGATGTATACGTATTTTCCAAGAAGCTTATTTTCTAAGAAAACTACAATGTTAAAACGTGTAAGTATTCGAAAATGTAATTTTTATTTAAGTACACCTTATCTTTAAGTAGATGGGGTGGATAGAGAAGTGAATATGAATTTATACGCGACTTACGACAGCTAAATTGGCTTTACTAATGGAATTCTTGATGTCCAATATACCAACCAATTCTTACTTCATTAATATATTACGAAATTCACGATATTGTTTACACCGATGAATTTATTGGAAGATCGATTGGGAAATATACACTCACCAGCAAAATTATCGCATAAGTCAATTATTATAATTAAGGATAATATTAATTTGGTATATAACCTTTTAATTGTTTGGACATCGAGGACTAATATGCAGGTTTACAGTATTATTTTGCGAGGAATATTATCACGATCACATTTTAGATCTAATGAAAAGATATCATTTAATATCTTGGGAAATTTCTATTAACCGCAGGTGTATTAACTGATAATGTGCCTAATGAATACATCGAATAGATATTTTCAATGGTAAACTTTGACAAGTTACGTTTAATTTCCCAACTAAAAGAAACTTTTCATCGTCACTATTTTATTAGCAAGCTAGGGTTAAATTTAATCTAATTTAAAAAAAATTAATGGTTTTTGTTCGGCGGATTGATGTTTAAAATAAACAAGTAATAGTTTAAATACATCACTTAGTTGTTTTCAAAGCATGAAAAATTATTAACCGAATAATGAACGAATAAACACTAAAGAAGATGATCGTTTCTTGCATTATACTGCGACACAAAAGAATTGAAGAATTGTCGATGATTGCTTTCGATATTTCAGCTTGAATAGCAGCTTCCTGGGTTGGCAGATGATTAAAAATATTTCTAAAGAATACGATGCTTATTAAGTATAATTCGTTTAAATTGTCATCGAAGGACAGACGGATCCGAAGACGAAGAAGTGACACGAAAACTGACGCGGCGCGCGTAACTATACACACCGAAATGTACACTTTTTTCTGCATTATCATGGGAAGGTTCAGAGGCACCAAGATCTATCCTAATCAAGAGGATGACGCTGCTGAATCCTTTATCGATACGTTGTCACTGACCGGATTTGATGGCTTTTGAAACACTTCACGTACCGACCAACGGCCAGTGTCGTGCCCACAAGAAAACCCATTAAAACACTACGTACACTAACCATTAAATTATTTTATCATACACTGCTCAACTAATAAACTGTTTCAGGTTCAAACGTCGGTAATATTTTGGGTAAATAGTTTTAATTTTGTGTCATTCAATGCGTGCGAAACATTAGGCAGTCGGCACTTAGTGTGGGGACAAACACAATTTTAGAAATCCCATGCAAATTGTTTACAGCATTTAAAAGCCTCCTAATTATAGAACAGACGCAAGAAATGACAAACCAGACTGGAACAAATAGAAAATAATTTGTTTAAGTGGCCGCTTAAACGTAACAGAAGCTGGTGTGTTAATAGAAGAGACAAACTATTAAAGAGAATTTGTCACAGTGCACCTCTGTAATACGGTGCCTGGCACCGAACCATTCGTACATTTCAAAAGGGCACTTGTGGCATCATCTAATAATGGCAGTTAATTAACAATGCCTTCGGATAATCGATTTTTTAACGTGTCCCATCATTAAGTGCCATACAAGGTGGACAATATTTTATGACTTGGCTAAAATGACTTTCAGATTATTAACTTACATATGCATATCATTATATAAGCATTTTAAAATATTACAATAAACTATTAGATATATCTTTTTTTTAAATATAGGTAAATAAATAATTAACTGTTTCATGGGTACCTAATTCATTGTTATATCAAAACACGTTTGATACGCCCGGTATGACCGAAATCACAATTTGGTGATTACAAACTGATGAGTGACGATGGCCACAAAAGGGACTCGAATAAATTCATTATTCGTTCCTTAATGGAATTTTCATTGTTATTTTTCGATATACGTTCCACACACGAGTATCGTGATATTCCGGATAAACTGTACGTTTCACGACACGACGGTCTAATCGCATTCTTTACTATTTTCTTTCTTATAAATTATTGATGAAAATCGGGATTTATTGGGGTTGGATTCGTATTTTACTTTTCCCTATGAAAATTATTCGGATGGAACTGACGCCGGACTTTAATTTCGTATATATCCCCATTAAAAAAATGCCACATCAAACTTGCGGCTGACAATAAAAACGAGAATTTCAAAAGTCATTTGGTAAAATTTCGAGTGTCGGTCGTTGGTGTGAATAGACGTCAACTACCTATTGTTGCAGATTATTTTGACACATAGGAAAAAAAAGTCGAATTCTTCTCGTCGCAACGTAATTATCAACATTCAAGTGGCCTATTGTGTTTTCACACTGTCACTCCGTTATAATATAAACATTGACACCTCTTACCCAAATAATTTAATGCTATCATAATTCTACCTGCTATTAATCAAAATAAACGCTTCCATATGCCTATTATATTAAGTGTATAGGCAATTCAGTTCAAATTTTGCATGAATTAACACCTAATACTCACACATGCATAGATTTATTGCAGTGGAATAGAGAATTTGGTTCACGTAATACTCTAATACAGAGAAAATCGGAAGCGTTGAATATTTATTGTTGACAACAATAAAAAAATAATTACGAGAAATCGATAGAAGACAGTGGGTATCAAAGAGATTTCTGGAAAAAGAGAGAATCGGAATACAATGGGGTAATAATAAAAGTGGTATTTTCGCATGAGCATAAATATAATAGGGTTGTTATAGTAAGAACCTAATATGGGGGTTGGTTGGTACATAATTATTAAACCCCTGAACGCAAAAGGGTTAATAGAGATTGTAGGGTGGGAAATGCGCCATATTTGATCAATAATTGAGTTAAACAACTGACGAAGGATGTACTTACTCATCCCGACGAGCGGACAAACCAGCATTTTCAGATCACAGCCTTCCATCATTTTATATTCGATCCGTAGGGCACAGATTCAACCCTTCGACGACGACAAACAACTCTTTCTGTCTCGCTCGCGCATTTTAAGGAGCCCTTACCCCTCCGAAAATTCAATCCTGCAACCAAAAAAAAAATCGCTAGCTTAATAAAAAATTCAATCCAAATTTTGTGTACCTAATAATAAAATGATTTTCGTTGGAAAATTTCTGTCCATCAGTACAAGCGCGTAATTTCTCATAACAATGTTCTTTTTTGATTAAATATTTCGTTAGTTAAAATTTACTCGGCAAATATTCATGCGGAGAAGAAAAGGTCACTGCAAAAAATTGTTCGGTCCGGTTTTTTTTATTCACCGCGTACAAAAAACGTTTTCGCTCTACAAACTCAATTCATTTGGCGTTTCATGTTTGAATGGCAAGTAAATTGTGTAATGAAGTGAATATCTTGAAATAACTTTTACTATCCGTACCCCTTCAAATAACACAAATGCAGGTAAAAGGAAATGTTTGCTAACACAACACAAAATCCGTAAAAGTTCATAAGTTAAAAACCATTTGCACTCGGCTCTGGTCTTTTCAAATTAGCCTAAAACAAATTCACTCACGGCTAGTTTAGCTGAACCCCTTCAAATTTACATAAAACACATGTAAAGGAGAACGCCCGTAACATAAATTTCTTTACTTGCTTTTCTCTACGACAACACATATACACAATACACCACAACCAATTTACATCGGTGTTCTTGATGGTCCGGCGCATTATCTAAATTAGAAATTCATCACTCGAACCAGTTACTAATTGAAAATTCGGTTAATTGGCTTTTCATTACATTGCTATTATCTAGGGAAATTATTTGCTACCTTCACTAGGTAAATTAATTTCACAAACCCGTACCTTTAGTGTATTAGTAGTTACTATTTTTTTACAATTTTGATAGCATTACTGGAGATATATTATGCTTGACATAAAAATAGCGCCGTTATTTACATAAGCTATCGCACGTGCATGATTTAAGTACTAGAAGCACTTAAGAGTTATTTTAAAAATTTGTCTTCCACATGTGACACACGCTCTTATGATTCACATTCTATACTTTTCGAAACTGAAAACTGATGAAACGCTACATAATGGACGAGGATTTCGTTATATAGAAGAGCGTACGTATCCAGACAGAAACAGTTATTTTTTTTTCTGTTAATTTGTTCATTTCGAGTAGAAAAGTACCTAATAATTTTGTCGTATAACCGACGGCCGTTGAAAGATTCCCCTCTACCTTTTGCTCTCTAGTCATCGTCCGTTGCCCCGGTGACTACTAATTGGAAGCTTTTCGCTGTTACTTGATATTCACAGTCTGAATTTCATATTTTGCTGCTTTCCACCAGTTCCAGTTTCAATGTACCTTGTCATTTAATGACTACTAAGGTCGACATCCAATTAAACATCTAACCAGCTTTATGACTACTTTTATTTCACTCTAAATATTTTAAACAGCTTTCCTCCGGTTCCCGTTTTAATTGCAAAAACTCTAGAATTCCGCGTTTTTAACCTCGTTGAATATACCAGGCGATTCGTATTTTCACCCCAACGAAAATGAAAATAATTTTATTTGTCACCACAATAAATATTTGTCATAATCCTCTCTGATTATTAGTTTCAATCCCAGAAATACGAGTATTTTTTTCTCAGATTTATACAGTCCACTTAAGTTCGCACCATATGGGAAACTTTTTTATTGTTATAATATTACGAAAAAAAGTTATTCTTCATAAAAAGTTCTGCATTGTGTAAAAACTAAAATACAATCATCAGATATTAAAAATTTTCAGTCGTGTACGAGGTTTGTCAAAAATTGTGATTTTTGTCCAAGAGTAAAGTACCTTTATTTTTGACAATATCGAAAATTATTATAAAGAAAAAATGTTTAGAATTAAAAATAACTTTCAAATATTCAATATTGTTTATTTATAAAAATATTTTTTGCGACATTTTTTCTTGAAAAAATTTCGTGAAAATGTTCAAAATTTAAGTATGCACTTTTTTGCATAATTAATTTAGGATGCACCGGCATTTTTTAAAACTAGTACCGGATTTCACATTTCATTTTCCAAAGTTTTCACAGAGAAAATGTAAAAAAAATATTTTTATAAATAAACAATATTGAATATTTGAAAGTTATTTTTACTTCTAAACATTTTTTCTTTATAATAATTTTTGATATTTTCAAAAATAAAGATACTTTACTCTTGGACAAAAATCACAATTTTTGACAAACCTCGTACACGACTGAAAATTTTTAATATCTGATGATTGCATTTTAACAATAAAATTAACAATAAAAAAAGTTTCCCATATGGTGCGAACTTAAGTGGACACACTGTATATTTGTCTCCAAACATATATGTATCCAAATGTGTAACAGTTTGTATCCAAAATAAACGAATAATCGTAACTTATGCCCAAAGAATCTATTACGTTCAGAATAATAACTGATGTGTTCTCAAAATAATAGATCTGTCACCAAAATGTACACTGCTCCAATAAATTAACGCACCACTTAATATTTTGTGAATAATATGACCACTATAAAAACTGAACAATATTTTAATATTTTTGGAAATACCCTGCTTGTATATTGTTTCTTTTAACAACTAAATAAAGTACTTGTCCGTGCAGATAATTTTTTTATAGTACTAAAATCGTTGAAAGGTAAATCGACTTTAAAATCAGTTAGTGGTTTGATTTATTCCCGTTGGAAGTGACCTTTTACGCATTTCGATATTTTTATGGTTAAACTGATAAGACGCAATGCGAATCCCGAAATTTGACGGCTGTAGTTCTTGTTTCTTTCAAAATTTCGTATTCATAATTTTGTACTTTTTCCCTTATTTTTTTCCTTACTTGCCTATTCTTAGGAATACATAGGTTGAAAAATGCTTTGTTTGAGAGTAAATTAATTAAAATTATTGAAATATAATGTTTGATTACTTATTATAATTTTACAAATACAATATTTAGAAATTTTTGAGTGGTGCGTTAATTTCTTGGAGCAGTATATTTGGGCGGAGGGTAGTGGTAGGGTAGGAGTAGGTTCGGCTTAGGTGTAGGATCACCGTATGGTAGGATCGCCATAGGACAGAAGAAGGGTTAAAAGTCGTTATGAAATAATTTGATGTTAATAGGTTATTGACAGATCTATTATTTTGAGAATAAAACAAATTATTAGAGAACTAATAACGTTTTCTGGTGATTGTACATCAATTTATAGATAAAAGTTTTTAAAATAATTTGATGTCAATAGGTTGGTGACAGATCTATCATTCTGAGAACAAATCTAATTTATTTCAAAATCAAAACCGCATTAATTTGTGGTCATCGATAAAATCACACACAACGAAAATCCAATAAATTTTTAAAAATAATATTAAGAAATTACAGCGTTGTCAAATGGTAGCAAATATACTATACTTTTATGGGAAAGTAATAATAATTAACTTAGTTTAAATATTGTAATTATAGTTGATAGTCGCCTACATCAGCGTTAAATAAACTTATTATACGCTACTTTTAGGTAGCACTCATCTTACAACAATGGATACCTTCAGACTCACTACTAAATTGATGTATTTATTCAAATATAACACTCCCTATGCTAAATAGTCACCGACGGTTGAATACAGCGGATCCTTTCACAAAACCTGCACCATCATTTCATTTAAAATCACAATGGATCAATTCTAACGGCGTTCTTTAAAAAATCGTACCTGAATGTCGCTGTGATTTTTTATTTTTTCCTATAGGGCAATTGAAAGCGGATTGTTGCGATAGAAAATTTCGGTAATTAGCGCGTTTTTTCGGCTCCATTGTTGCTCATACGACCTGCTGACGTTTTAACGAGGGTTGTATTAAGTGTATTGACGAAAGTTTAGTCTGTTCAATTCGGATCGCTCAGAAAATGTCGAACTCCCCCACGTATCAATAAAGCGCCTAATAAAACCCCTTCGCTGCCATATGTCGGTTCCGTAAAAAATGCAACGTAAGTTCAAGTTCCACACTGCATACACCACTCCTAATGGAGAAGACCACGATGTGAGATATGCGGATTTCGGCAAAAGATACGATTAGAAATAACTTATTAGAGCTCAAAACCGTTTTCAGTTGTTCAAAATGTGTTATAATTAAAAAGTTATAGCCCTTCGAAATTTAAAAATTTCGGGTTTTGACTCATACCTTATCAACCAATCATAAACCACTCACGTCTTGTTGTATAAGTAAATAGTATGAATTTTCGAACGCAGTAACAAAGAATACACAAACAAACAAAAATCAAACTGTCATTTGTCAGATTTTTCTGAAAAATGCACAAAACAAATTACACGAATTGCAGTTCGGCACAAAACACTTTACTGATAATATTGACGTTGACAAGAATGTTGCCAAATGAATTTTTCAGGACCATTATTTGTGTTTTTAACAAGAAAATCGGTTACAATTTATACAGATGAATATGTTATTTTTATATTAATATATCGAATTATCCATTAGGTAATGGAAGAAATGTATAAATCAGAAAATGTTTAATGCAATACATATACAAAAAACGCACATTTTGCGGAGTAAAGAAGAGTAATAGGAAACGTGGCAAACTTGCTAAATGTGACTTCTCTTTGCAACTCTCGCTTTGATTGGAGCAGAGTGTATGACGATTGTGTGACGTTTTTCAAACTTTAAAAATTAATTGCGGCCTTATTTGGCCACAGAAAAAAATAAAAATTTTATTACGCGCCTTCTTAGAACACACGGTTTTGAAAAAAATTTTTTTTTAAAAAGTCGTGGTCTTCTCCATTACTACCGAGTTTAATGCGCAATTAAATTAGAATTATCGAGCGTCACAAAATGACAAGTAACGGTCTTTTTTTCCCAGCAATTTAAATCACGCCGTGGAAGAGGAGGAGTTTTATGACACAAAATTGTCATTTTATCATTAGCGCTTATCGGACGCTTCATAACTGAGTGAGTGTGTCCCGCCTTCTTTTTTACTGTCGTCTCTTTTCTCGCTAATGTGGCTATTCCGATATCAATCTCACTCCATTAGACTAGAAATTTCGATAATGTAGTCGGCTTTTGATGAACTGTCAACTGTCGGTAAATGCCTCTTTTCCCGCCCGATGATTGAACCTTAGCTACTGCTCGAGGAACATCAAAGGAAAATTATCGAACGAATTTTAAACGCAGCGATTAATTATTCGAAATGATGTAATTTCGCAGTTAAGTGTATATGGATATTCAATCAATAAGCGCAATTAGAGGAATGCGAGGAAGCGAGCAAAAAAGTTTCGGTCGAACAAGAGTAAATCGAACGAATCCTTGAGTCGAGCGCGAAGCGATTAAAGATGAATTAATATTGTGCTATTAAAATAGAAATTAGGTGTATTAATATGATGTAAAGTCACTTTATCCTTTGTGCGATAAAACAGCGAAGTCAAGTCGATAATAATTATCGCAAGTTTATAAATAAAAGTTAATCAATTTCCTAATAACTCGTAATTTGCTCGTCTAATTACCAAGAATAGAATTATTCAAATACAAGGTGATTATAAATGAAATAGTAATTGAAGCTCTCTCTATTCAATAGTTTTTTATTTAATCGCTTTTAAAGTGATTCGATCATTAGCTATAAGCTTACACCTAGACGTATGAAGTGATTTTTCAAGGATATAAGTACTTATATACCGCTCGTAACAAGAAAATTTCGGTGTACGTTATGTGCGATTAATAAATGAAAATTAGGAATCTATTTTAAGTAGAAATTGATAGGCGTAAAGAAGTGAATGTTAATGCGAATGAAGAGATAAAATGGTGTTTTATGACCAGAATAGGTAATCGTCGGCTACCTAACGAGTTGCGGTGCGTGTTTGGAAGCCGTATTAGGGACAACACATATTCAACTGTGCAATGTGCCTATACCTTCTATACGTTGAGAAAACAAACATTCATTTGATTAGTAATAGGTTCTCGTTATATAATGTAGGCAATCTTTCACGCTAGTCGTGCTCACAGGACAAAACTGTTGTCTTTAGGAGTCCAGGACACGCTATCCTTTATACCTCCTTTACCTTCGAATACAGTGGCGCCCACATTTACCTAATTCCTTTTATCCCCTTCCAGGTACACACATACTATAAAAATTATTAATAATTGAAATTAAACTGAAAGTAATCTTGTTAAAATCACTTTTCCGTAATATCCTGTAAATTGAATCCCATCGAAAACAGCATAACGGATATTCGATGAAAAAACATTTTACTTTTGGGAAATAAATTTTCATTTCGATTTCCACTCATTCGAAACCACTTGTGGAACTATTTGCTAATTGGCTGGCTGATTTTTTAATAATTGCTCGTTTCTAATCGATTCAATAGAATTCTCAATATAGGATTCAGAATATGGATATACTCAGAAACAGGATAAATTGAAAGAATTAACAAAGTTTTTGAAAAAAACCCAGAAAAGTGACAAATGATTTTTTTATATAAAAAGAAAAAAATCATTTTGGTGTGAATACTTTGAATAAATTAGTAAAAAATTGTGTAAACGCTTTAAACAAGGTGCGAATAATAAAGCAAAAAGAATGCGCAAAAACGCCCGAGGGCACGTTTACGCACTAATATTTATAAACAATTATAAATCAATAGATCATCCTATAGACATAGGTTGAGCTCGGCTCAAATTTTACTCCATTACATACAGCTCGATTATAATTTCAGACCATAATCGATTACACTGATTTTCAGCATATCTGCCCCAAGGCTCGGTATTTAGTTCTTAAATACTTCGTATGCATATATTTTACTCTATTAAATTCACATTACGGATAATTGAAAAATAAAATAACAAGATTATTAACTTATTTTCCTTGCAGACAAAAAAGGAAAAACCCTAATTACTGATTGATCAATCAAAGATAATGATAGGGATATTTTACTTTAAGGTGCGAGCTTTAAAAAATACCTCAAGCGCCATCGTCAAGTATTCATTGAATTAGCGGTTGGAAATTACTAAAATAACGTTTACTTTTCACACGTAAACGAAAACCAATTAAATAAAATATTCTAAGCTTAACCTATTTGAAATAATAACTTATTTACAACCAATACATTTTGAATATTTTAGAGCGGAATATTAGCAGGATTATTCGGAGTTTGTTTAGGAAAAAAAAAATGAAATTTCCTGTATACATTGTTATTTGAAAAAAGCGATTATAAACAGCCCGAGGCCCCGATTCCGTGCGTAGGGTTATTGTTTTTGAGCAAAAATGTAAATTCGATGAAGTACATGCTACAAAAATCAGTAAATAGTAATTACGTTCAGATTAAAAACCAAAGGACACACGAAAGAAGTCGAAAGACTTGCAAAATAAGTGACGGTATTGGTTAGCAAATTGGCTGCAAATGACTAGTTCAAAGCCTTTTGCGAAGCGTTTATTTCATGTGTCGGAGCGTTAAACATATATAAAGCACGGTCGAGAAGTTGTATTATTTACCTCAGCTGAAATTACGATGGAATGGTCCTTGCGTGCTGATTGGATGACATGTAAAAAACGCTCGTATTCAACCAAATGAAATTACTACGTGTCTTAACTATCCTCTATTACTTATACCAATTTAAATCTATTAACCAAACATTTACAAATAGGTAAGGGCGAAACGCATTATTTTACAAATGATACTGTAACGTTCATTTAATAATTAGCTAATTAGAATTTATGAAGAAGAATCGAAGAGCCTTATTTTATGATCGTCCTCGTTAGTCGAAGACCGACTAGTCCCATCTCCGTACTTTTTTCTCATTCCCAACACGAAATGCACTATTAATCTTTGACGACCCCTAACGAGCAGGTGGCGAATATATCAATCACTATACTATGCATACAAGATCAAATTATAAATTCAGACTGCTTATGCTAAGTGATTAATTCATTTCATTAGGTTTGAAAAATTTTTCAGAGTAAATTGAATCGCTAACATTTCTTAAATATGCTTTGAGACAGGATTATTAGACGTTCACCGAAGAGGAAAATAAGGTAAATAATGTGGTAGGCCATAAAAAATGTCGAGTATAAATTAAGGTGTAATAAAAAAGAACGATTTTTATTTTCTTATAATTAAAGAGTCTTCTATACAGTACTGTCTCTAAAATTTTGCGATGCCATTTCACGCCTAAATCGATTTATAAACGTTTTATTGCGTGAGGTTGTACCCGACTGACATTAGGTCACTACATCTACAACTTGATGGATGATAATGTTTTTCGCAAATTGCGCTTATGTGGTACGCTCATTTAATTTAAATAAGAATCCTCCATTATATGTGACAAAATTAATCTTCACCATACAAAGATGAAAACTTATAGTATACATATAAACGCATTACCTAGATAATTTCTATATGTGCATTCTTGATATATTACGTATATGTGCACTTGCAATAGCTAAACTTGAACTTCCAAGTTCATGTCAACTGTGATAACGATAAAACCAAGTAAAAAATCATTATCACTTATTATGGCCCGTCATTTTGCATAACATGTTTATAAATTACCGTTATCAATAATGTCACAGATATGTCACATTGAACGGATTGCAAAACTCACGTTGCATCGATAAATCGATTTTTTTCTCCAATATTAGAAAACTTATCGTTTTCATTTCGCAATTCGGTTTTAGATCATTCAAAACTAATCGCATCAGCACGTTTTAAATTTATAGAAAAAATATGTGAACAAGTATGGTTGCAGGTATAAATATTTTTATTATAGATTTAAAAATTATTATGAAACAATATACAGGGTGTTCAAAAAATAGAGAAATAGTTGTTTTGATGGTAATTCCTTGTTAAAAATATGAAAACAAGTTTCTATAAACATGGGTCCGGAAATGCGGAAGTCTTCTACGGAATCCGGAGAGTCCAAGAAACACAGATTAGGTATACAGTTTACATTAAACATTAAAAAAATTATTCATATATTAAAAAATATTTACTTCATTCTGTTGAAATTTGGTACTGGGAAAGTTGTAAAAACACTCTTTTCTAGATTTTTGTTGATTATTTGTTTTCCAAGGCATGGTTTTTTTTTAGCAAAAATTTGATAAACCAATTTTGTCAAGTCACATGCTAAAACGGTTTTTATTTTTTTTCTCCAAAAACGAAGTGAGATGCGAAAAAAATACAATAGGTAAAGAAGTTGTATTTTTAGATGCTTAATAAAACAAAAAAATATTAAAGTTACAAAAAATGCAGTGGCGTACATTTTTTCTCAATAATTTTCGCTTAGATGCCCCCGGGGCGCCACTGGACTTAATAATTTTAATCTATTTATGACGAAATTAGCCTCTTCTTAATACAACAAATAACATTGCCAAATATCAACAGGTAAATATTTTTTACTATATTGACATTTTTCTTTTTTAATTAATTGAACATTCTGTATCTAGAAATCTCTGCATTGCCGAATCCATGTTTATAGAAACTTTTTTCAGATCTTTCAACAAGGAATTACCCTCTAAAATATCTACGTGTATTTTTCGGACACCCTGTATAACTTTTTTAGTTCAAAATATTTTAATAAAGCATATACAGGTGCATCAGGTATATACTGTTTAATAAATTAATAAAAGTGGAAATCAATGGCGATTAGACTGTGGAAATCTACAAATCCACTCTGTTAAAGGTCGAATAATGCGTCGATAATCTGTACGATTTGGTCGTGAATCCGAGGAAGACCAAATTAAATGAACGTTTCCCCAATGCACGTTGCACGCTAATGCTCTCGGCGCAGTTTATCGCATGTTGATTAAAAAAAATTGCCGGAAAATTGGAATCATTCTCTTGTCAACATATCAAGCCGTATGTCGAGCGTTTTAGGCTTTGATATCGACATCGTTATGTGTATCACGTGTAACACATCCACTATAACCTTGTTTCGCGTCAGGGACGTACATTTATACCTACCTAACTTTAAGTTATATCACACTTTGTTCTGTATACGTATAGAGTTCTTGTGAAAGGGACAATAGGGAAAATGTTCATTATACTTTGTAATATTTCTTATAAAATTGTTAATTTTTTATGTGGTATACCTATTATTTTTGTGATCATTTGACATTTTAAGGTGTCTACTATTGGATACGTCTATGTTTTATACGTCGTTGTTTTAGCGTTACCTCTATCGAATTTGTCACGAAATATTTCAGTACTAATTGTGGATCAGACATGTGTTGAACCAGTCACGGACAATGCAGGTAATGCCCTTTTTTTCTAAGAGAGTGCGGTTTAACAGGTCTCTGGTCACGATTGTCATATGTTGTGCTCCACTATAATTATAGACTTGTCTCTTTTTGATAAAATCGACCACGATTCAAACAATGTTCATCGCATTTACAGGAGGCAACAATTTCGATTATGTTGTGCTTACAAGTTGAGGCATTCCTTTATATTGTCTACATGCAGCCTCGACATCGACATTTAGATGCATAAAATTGATAAACCGTTTATGCACTGTGTCACCTTCCATTAAACCCGTAAATGCGTTGTTTATAATTATTCTTAAATTTTCCTATCTGCACAAGGTTAAAATTGCACCGGAGGCCATTTAAAAACTACCTCCATTGTTTATTTATGTAGAAGAAAATGAGATAAGATTTTTAGCTAAGCGAGAACAATGGAAAGAATCACATATAAAGTGACCGGCAAAAAAACTCCGGTGCATTTTTTAATTTGTCATTCGCTAAGGAAACGAGTCAAATTTCACGTTGAAATCAACCGGAAAAAATTCGCTTCGCTTCCTTTGTACCTTGATTCATATTCCACCTTACGGGTGGATCATAAACTGTAATACTTTGCATCTACTTCTTTATTAGGTACGTTCCCGTCGACGTCTAAAGACTGAATATATATTGTAAACTAAACTAAGACATACCAACATTTATTTTGATAACACATTCTCGTCTGAAATACACTTTACTAACCTCCTGGATGAAAATATAAAAATCTATATAATAAATAAATATAAAATAACCACGAAAAATTTATGAGAAAAAATTGATTGACATTCAATGATACAAAGGTGGTGCAAGTACGAAAGTTATTGTAATTTATTTCCGTGAATAGTTGGTGTATTGATTACAGCACTTAATTAAATTGGCGCCTAATATTGAGAATGGATAATCAATTTCGAATATAACCTGCCTAACTTGCTCGGGAAAATAGCCTGAAGCCACAGCAATTTTCTTTTTTATTCCACAAAGAGCAATAGAGGTAACGTCGTTGAATCTGCATATTTTAAAACAGCATTTTAATGTAACTTACACTGATGATTTATTTACGGGCGCTATTTAATCATTCTCTATTTAGGTACGTTTAATGCTAATTCACTTAAATTTATTGCCGACGAAATTGGCGATTATCGCACGTCGCTTTTCTCTCTTCTCTTATTTATTGGCTCTCTATCCCTTCACCGCGACAATGTGTACATCCGCGACTAAATTTGCTCGAAAAATATTAAACTTTACGCGCATAATGGTATTCATCCAAGCTATGTGAGAATCCAGTGAAAAATAAAAAATCGCCAGAGATTGAATTTGACAAGGAACTGAATAGAGTCAGAAAATAATAAGATACGCTCGCTTTGCAATTTGAAATCGACTCATTGGGGAAAGGAAGACAAAACAAATACCTAACCAGTATATAGAAAAAATATTTTAAATTTATTGTCCTTTTTCAAAGTAAAAATAATCAACATGGTTAACTCCATATTATACGTTAAAATTAGACTTTGATAAAATCACAGACAATAAAGATAATGGATGATTTTTAATACCTTCAAAAAGCCCTTTTTACCTTCATGGTCGGGGCAAAACGGACCACATACACAAAATTAATCATGCAGTCAAGAAATTATTCACCACATCTTTAAACCAAAAAGCAAAAATGATTATTATAATATTAAAACATGTATCTGTCCCTATAATTTCAGTAATTTCATTAGATTTATATTAATATTCACGTTACTCGAAGGCAAAACGGATCCAGGCAAGGCAAAACGGTATCTTTACCAATATCTTTAAGGTCTGTGATTTTATCAAAGTCTGATTTGAACTATATGTTGATCATTTTTTACTTCGATGAAGTTCAATAAAATTAATATATTTTTTCTGTACTTGTTATTTGTAGTGGTCCGTTTTGCTTTTTGCTATAAACATCTGAAATTCAAAATTTTGAGGCAATATGTTGAGATAGCTTCGCCATTGCACACTTGATTATTAGCCTAATCATACGTCAGTTTACCTACAGTTATCATGAGAATACTCTATCACTAACCAAACCAAACTGTAGGATAATTAAAAATTGCAAATATTTTATCAGAATCTAAAAAAACAACTTTCCTTGCTAAATCAGTGTACCTACACATGATGTGGTCGATGGAATTGAGTACACTGTGACCGAGAGCAGGAATAAGGAGGCTCTAATTTTGACGTAACAAATTCATAGATAGCTTTACTTTCCCCTACTTATTGCTATTTTTCTCGAATAAAACGGGACTAAACATGCGAATTCTCGAATTAATAAGTTGGAACTTTTCAAAATTGAATCTCATTCTATCGTGATACAAAATTGTTAATAATACTATTAACTATATCTTCTCGTGCCTTCAAAACATTCGCTTATACATATATTTTTTTGTGCTGATGTAGCATTAAAAGGACGAAATCTGCGAGGGCGGGGCATTGTAAAATTGTCACTACATCCAGCGACAGTCACTTGTCCCATTCCTGACGCATGCGCGCCCTACGTGATTCACCATTGGGGTGACACGCCCGGCCAGACGACCCTTGACCCGCAGTGTCCTGTGTCAGGATCAGGACGAGCAGGACGAGCGGTCTCAACTTTATGCTATGCAAGTCGATATCGACGATCGGGGATTCGGCGCTCCTTGCGTCTACGCTCTCGCCCGTCCCGACGTCGGTCTATACAGCGAAATGTTGCTCCCGTACACGCTACATACAAAGCGGTACATCCTTTGTAATGTACCATTTAGGTGGATTGTTCGGGAGAAGTACGCTCGATTTTGATGGTTCGAAAAAAATCGATGATGTCGGGCAACGAATGGACGCTTCGAAGCGGAGATGGAGCCCATGAGAATATAAAATTTTATAACTAAATCTTACGGCGGTTATAAAAAAGAGATCAAGTGATCAGAACCGGCTGGGAATATATTTTGGCTACACACGCACGTATCACACGCATACAAATTCAATGGCGTAACATCGAATTTTCCAATATTAAAAATTTTATTATCTGTACAAAAAAACAAAAATTTTAAACTACTATAAGAATAAATTACTTACCTAATCATTAAATATATCAATTCGAAAATGAAACATGTCTAACAAAATGCGTGATGGTTTTATTTTCAGTATATCCGCAAAAGAATTACGTTATACCTACATAGTTGACTAATGATTATCCGCATCTTATGCAGTGAGCAGCATACACATTTGTGAACCGCAGTTAAATCATAAAACATTCTATAGATCCCTCCGAGCCGTCTACCTAACGAAACAAAGATAAAGGTCACGCCGGCCACATACTGCTAATATGATTGCTTGATATTACGAAGACGCGGCGCCGTTGCCGCGAGATCGGCTCGAAAATTCCCCAGCTCTCGTACGCGACTCGCTGATATCGAAGTAAACCTCGAGTCGGCTGGAATAGCACCTAACGGAGATATCGATAAATATTTAGTTGTGTACGACGAAAATCCGAGATGATCGAGTGTGATGTATGGGGGTGTTGATAAAGAAATTTCGGGTGAACCCGGCGCTCGGAGGAAATTCAGCGAGCACCGGCAAGCCGGGAACGGAGCATTCGAGCTGCGAGCGAACGGAGTGCCGAGGTTCGCCGGCAGAGGGCACCTACAATTGGATATTAGAGGCGTATTCTGGTGACATCGAGTGACCGCCCCACGCATGCGTTTCTCGCATTGGTGACATCCCCACTGCGGTGGTGACAACGCGACAGGCGTACCCACCTGTGTCATTGGTCCTAATGTCATCCAATGCTCTGGCTACCACCCTACTACCGGAGTGTTTTATATCCTGCTGCTTCTAATTTTTTACTTTTTACCTCCTGCATGTGTTCCTTAGACTCGTTATAGATTTACGTGAACTGCTCGAATCGATAAGAGTTCACTCACATTTAGGGGTATCTGTCTATTGTTCGTCGCGTTCGTTATGGAACGGGAGCTCGGGAATGAACGATTTTGCGAAATTTGCGATTCCTGTTTAACGCTCCAAAAATATCCTTCATAGTTGGGTTTATATAACTAGAACGGTGATCGAGTTTAAATACCGGTTAAAATCGAAAACGAGTTAATTGAGTTCATATTTTACGTGAACTCCGCGCTCAATTTGACTTGCGTTATTCAATATTTTTTTTATTAGGTATACAGCATTTTTTAGGAGGTATTTTATTTTTATATTTTATAAATGGATGTGGATTTTTAATTTAATTTACCAGCTCGTCATAAAATATAAAGTGTGTAAGTACCTATATATAGGTATACTTGAAATATTAATTTATATGGAATAAATTCATTGTTTTTTCAAATTGCATTTCTACATTGGGTGTAAATAAACTAATATATTTCGGCAATATTTTTTAACAGGCCTTTAAAATGAAATACCTAACATAATACAAGTATACAAAATTTTAAATTTTGGGTAGGTATAGGTACTTTTAAAGACTCGGAATCAGTTCTAGGTATACCTACAAGAATCCAAAAATATAAAAAAACGTAAAAACATATTCTAAAAATAAAATCGATCGTTTTTAATTTTTTCAAAAACAATAAGGGTACCTATAGTCTGCTTATAAATGAGACGGAGTAAAAAATCAATCAATTGGCCAAATTCCAGCCTATACTTAAGCTCTACACAGAAGCAACCTGCCCCAACACATAGAAATTGAGGGAAATTGAAAAAAATTAATGTTCACGATAATGTTTAATACTTCATTATTACTTGAATGGTTTTGCAAGAATATCACGACGGCGGATTACTCCACCTCATTTATGAATAGACTATAACAAATAATTTAATCCGTATACTTTACCTATAAAGACCATAATTAAGTATATTGGGGATGTTGTCATTTTCCTATTTAGGTAGTTTACAGTTTATATAAAATATATCTCATATTATAGAAACTATCCCTTTATACGTATACCTAGGTATCTTAAGTAGGTATAGTCCGTTCGCTGAAATCGTGCCGATTTCGGATTAAGCGTTCAATGTTTACAGTGCCCAAAAAATACCTGTTTTCGGGGAAAACAATATTGTTCACAGTGTTTTACTGCAGATTAATTTTGATGAAATAAAATAATTTTGAGCAGTTGGCGTTTTCCCCGAAAACAGGTATTTTTTGGGCACTGTAAACATTGAACGCTTAATCCGAAATCGGCACGATTTCAGCGAACGGACTATATACAAACCAATAAGAAGATACATACAGGGTCTTTATTAAACGAAAATTTGACCCCCTCCCCCCCTTCTAAAACTAGAGAACCGAATATTTTTTCAAAATTCGCTGAGACTCGTCATTTTTTGTTCTTGGGGGAGGAAGCATTTTTGGCAGTCTAGTCAACTTGATATGTTCATCTCCCAACCCCCAGCCACCCTCTCTTTAGAATTTCAAATAGAACTACCCTACTTCCGATACATCAATTGAAAGCCCTTTTTGTTGCGAGTTATATACTCTGATGGTGCACCGTATTTGAAAATCGGTTAAAGGTTTGACAAAATTTTGAAATAAAATCGAAAAGTCTCGGTATACAGGGTGTTTCATAAGTTAATACTTCTTTTTCAACTGCATGTGTATGAATCTCTTAATACTAAGCAACTTTTTCAAATAAACTTTTTGAATATTCTGAAAAACAAAGATAGAAAACACCCTGTATATAGCTGGTTTGTTGACTTACGTATATTAATTTATTCGTTGTTATATCTACCTATTTAAGTAAACATTAAGTATTTTCAGAATATATTTTATTTATTCATCGAATTCCCTTATGTGCACTTAGAGCACCGCGTATACATTGGAAGTTTTTACATCCGAATGCACTCCCCATCAGGCCATCGCGTAAAAGTGGAGCGAAACAAAAGGATCGCTCTCGTTGCTTAGGGGAAACACACTGACCCATATTGTAGACTGTACGCGTCAAGATCTCTATTTTAATGTTCACGAGGGCTCTGCCTACAAGAGATCAGATATTCACGAATGCACGAATCAAATTTTATCGCTATAGGTACCTCACCAACTAACTCAAAAATTAGATTTCAAACTATAATACCTCTAATACGAATTTGATATAATATACAGGGTGTCCCAAAATTCCGTGTACATATAGAGCTGTAGTTGATGGAATCAAAATAAGTCACAATATTATCTATACTCAAAAATGCTTGTATGGATTTTTATAAAATTAGGTATGTAGCTATTCCAATTGAAGAGCCATTGTCCAAACCAAAAATTACACTTATACTGAAAACGTGGAAGGATAATAACCACCATACATTATCTGGTGGAATCTTTGGGAGAGCTGCAAAAAATGTATCTTTCATGAATATATTTGAGTAAAAAAAATTTTGATAAAACAGAAAATGTTATATAACAGCTCTCCATACAAAAAAAATGGGGGACCAGGAGCGGCCTTCAAAAAAAATACCATGTTATTTATGGTACATTTTTACCCTTCTATATGAGTTCAGTATATGAAATTTTTATTTTGAACAATGGCTCTTCAATGATATCTACATACCAAATTTACAAAAATCGATGCTATAACTCAAAGACTTCAGTTATTAAAAATATGAAAATTTTCTTTCAAGTGTGAAATTTCCTCACCAGACAAACTAATAACTTCGTGATATAGGTAATTTTGGTACAATCGACTCATTTTGATCCCACCATCAGCGTGCAGTGGCTCTATGTAGACGGAATTTAAAGACACCCTGTATATACTTAGGTACACTCGGAAACGACACTATAATACCTAAAACAAGTACCTAATCGAAAACTCATTAGAATTTTGCCTACTTACCGATTAGGGTATACGCGAGAGGAATTTTCTTTAAAATGCGATGTGTATATTATACGTACGAAACAGAGTGCGTGTGCGAAGAGACCCCGAGCGTATAGGGCCCCAGACGACAACTACACGAGTGCGGCGTCGGGGACCGTGGCCTTGTGTTTGTCGCAATGTCGCGAAATCCCCTAAATGTTTGGCAAGTTTTGTCGTTGCGCGTCGTCTCCGAGTTAAATAGCCCTATTTCCCCGTCTTTCGCCGCAATGTAGGAACACACTCGACCCTCTAATGCCGGGGATAAGTGATGTACTTCTCCCGGCTAACGTTTGTCTGTGGGATAATTTTCTCAAAAAGAGGTAGGTATGCGACTTTTAGGAATTAAAAAATGGGAAGTTATGTGACAACAAAAACGGAAATAAATTTTCGTTGTTTAAAAGCGCATAATTTCTTCATAAATACAGGATGTCCCAGCTGAAGGTAGCCCATTTAATCAGCTTGTATAACAATTAAACGCTTTAAAGATATGCTTTACTTTGCTAGAAGTTTTGTTTCAGGACACATAAATTTTGTATCAGCTGTATAGGGTGTTTTATCAAAATCCCCTCTTTTCAATTCAAGAAACCAAATTTTATCAATGAGACACTCTGATGTATACAGGGTGTTCCTTAATGATATGCTAATATTTAAGGGGGTGATTATTGGACCCATTTTAAGGAAAAAAACTTCATATGAACATATGTCCTAAACGTCTTAACCTTTGATAGATATCTCTATCAAATTTGCCAAGTCTCTTCTATAAATCAAGATGCATTTTCTGATGTATAAACATTTTTTTTATTTTTACCAGTGGCGTCCGTACGGGGTTTCGCATTGAATATTTTTGGAGAAAAAAATGGTACTCCAACCAGTGGTTTTTACCAGTTTTTACCAGTGGCGTCCGTAAGTGTAAACCGATGGGTAAACGATTTCCTCGCAACAATCGCCACATCAGACATTTAACGATTTGACCCGGAAGACAAACGTTTTTAATTTTTTTAAGCGAATACCATGCGTCGGAGGAAAGAAAATGAAGTCATCAAATTTGTTCACAAATAAATGAGGATTCTAAAAAAATAAATTATTTTAAGATTAAAGTGCGCGTACCATTTTTTTCTCCAAAAATATTCAATGCGAAACCCCGCACGGACGCCACTGGTAAAAATAAAAAAATTGTTTATACATCAGAAAATGCATCTTGATTTATAGAAGAGACTTGGCAAATTTGATAGAGATATCTACAATAGTATCAGAGTTATTAGAAAAAAAATATTTTTTTCTGAAAACTTTAACACCCTATATCTCAAAGGTTAAGACGTTTAGGACATATGTTCATATGAAGTTTTTTCCTTAAAATGGGTCCAAGAATCACGCCCTTAATTATTAGCATATCATTAAGGAACATCCTGTATATTAACTTGATCTGAAAGATACACTCTTCTATACTTTTCAGAAATGTATAATTTGTATATGTTATTTTACAAAACAAAGAAGATATTTAACTTTGAATAACATAACGCAAATCGCCTTAATTAAAATAAAATTTACAACAAATCTTCATTTTTCCATTTTAAAGAATGCTTTATGAAGCTGATATATCAGACTTTTTCAATGGGTTTTCATTAGGAAGCACATTTAATAATCCTAACATTTTCTTTTTGAATCAAACATGTTTTATACGTTTCACTAATGTTATAAGTAGTCAGGGTAAATTTGCACCGTATAAAACATGTTTATTTTAAAAAGAAATGTGTTTCTTAATAAAAACCCATTGAAAAAGCCTAGTAAAACATCCTTTAAAATGAAAAATTTATAAGATTGTTGTAAATTTTATTTTCTAATTATGGCGATTTGCAATATGTTCTTCAAAGTTAAATATCTTCTTTGTTTTGTGAAATAACATGTACAAATTATACATTTTTGAAAAGTAAAAGAGTGTATCTTGGTTAATCGAAAAGAAGGGGTTTTGATAAAATACCCCGTACAGCTGATACAAAATTTATGTATACACCTAGCCGAAACAAAACACATAGGTAGCAAAATAAAGCATATATCTGCGGAACCCGCATATTTCTTTGATTAGGCGTTAAAAAGTTACAAGCTGATTAAATTGGCTAACTTTCGTTGGGACACCCTGTATGTATTTAAAAGCTATTTTTTGGAGAGCGCGTAAATAGCGCGTATTTACGCATAATTTTGTAATTCACCAGTAGGTATGCGTAGATTTTAAATTTTTATTACACTAACTCGTAGTTTTAAGCGACTTGGGTATTCAAAAGGAAAATTCTAATACAATAATATATTAAATTTAAAGAATACAACGTGTCCCAATTATTTTCTCGCACCGCTGGTTTGGCGCATATATTAAGGCGAATGGCTCGGTAATTATTTGTAATTATCTTACGTGGACGCTTCCAGGACTGGATTTCGAAATGATTCTGTTTAGCATTTTCTAAATACCAGTAATATTATTACCCCGACGTTTAATCGCTGGTATTTTTTTATAACCGAAATCTGTTGTGATGCTGTGACGTTAGCTTCCCCGTGTGCGGTGGACTGTAATAGTTTGATAAATGACTTCTATAATTTATCAAAGACAAATCACAAATATTGCGCTTGTCTGCTCCCGAAATGTGTTGGAGGCAACAAACTGTGATATTTATTTAATTGGAAGTATGACAACCGATTCGTTAATATTTCCGAGCGAGAAACGCTCTTTTTTGATAGATTAATTTTTACTTTCGCAATAAACAGGCTTCTTCTCGCGTATAAATAGAACGCGCTTTTAAATCGAACCAGCGGAAAAAAACATCCACATCATTTTGCGTGTTATCGGGACCTTAATTTCGATTTCCCAGCGCGCGACGAACAGGGATGGGGAGGGCTAGGTAGCATCTGCCTCGGAATGTCTTGTCTCTCGTTCAATTAACCCTAAATGAGATTCTATTTTTCTTGTCGAAAACAAGGCTTTTTCCGCGAGCGACGTTAAAAAATAACCCGTCCAAATGATTTTTCGATATTTCCATATTCTATTAATTAGCCGCAATATAACACTTTTAATTGAACGAAACAACGTCGTCGCATACCCATCCGACGAACGAAGTGTGTAAAAAAGTTTGTTAGAAAAGAATTGAGGAACTGATTTAAAAGTCCCGGCGAAGCGTGTACTTAACAGCAGATCGTTTCGGTGTGTAGTCGCTTTCGATCTATACAGTCCATCTAGTGGACACGGACAGGTGGACCTTCATTTTCATTTATTAATCATTAATCAACGGGCGCAATTTGCAATAACGCCACTTAGGAAGTACTTCTCGGTTAATTACAGTTCCTCTAACTTTAATTACGTCGATGATTAGTATTTAAGTTCCTCTTGCTAAGATAACAACAATGAAGCTGTTGGGTGGTGACTCGGTGCGTCTTCGGTTTTCCTCTTCGCTCGATTCTAGCTGGTCATTTTTTATGCCGTAATAACCACATTTTACTGTTATTTTTTATGTAATATCTGGTAGTAAAGGTTTATAATTAAACCAGATGCACATCCAGCTAAATAATAGCCAGCATATACCACTATCTTATAGAAGATTAATTTAATGTAATTTCCACAACATATATGTGTTTAATGTTCTATAGATCCACTATTTTTATAGATACATATATTGCACTCTAAATTATTAGGTTGGTTTATTTTTTTAATAATAGATTATATATATACAGGGTGTTCCTAAATTCGAAATGGTGTTATGCGGCAAAAACTGAACAAGAAGAAGATTCTTTTACGTCCCCCAGCTTATCTCTATCATTGCCCCAGAAACTTTTCCATATAGGTACCAAACTTTTAGAAGCTATTTTAGAAATTCATTTAGAAAATCATTAGAAAATCATTTCACTCTCTTTATGTTTTAATGTATTTTTTCTATATTCTTCAGTTTTTCTAATATCTCTAATAAGTTTTTATCAAATATCTTTAAGAAAAATACCTTAAATTAAAATCTGGTTAGTGCATTTGAAAGCACTAAAAAAGCACTAAATTCCGATGTAAAATGTTTTTTGATTTTGTTCAAATATTTAAATGTGGGGGTGCTAGCTTTTTATAAACTTTCAATCGCAATTTTCTGCTTAACCAGTTCAGCACTAAAATTAGCAATTGGGCACTAAATTAACACTAAAAGAGCACTAAATTATGATGTCTGAATTTTTAATTTTTTGATAGTGGAGGTGTTAAGTTCACACGGGTATTTAACAGTGGTGAGCATTTTACTTTTTATCAATTCTGACTAGGTATGTTTTAAAAAACTAAAACATGTAATTGTGTCATTAAACGTAAGGCTTATTTACTTATTTATCTTGCCTTTTTTCCCTGTTTGGATATTTTTACCAGGGGTCGATTTAAGCAACTATTTTATTTTTCAAATTGCCAAAGTGTAAGATTATTGGAAAATAATTTTTTTAATAACATTTTTAAAAAGATAAATGGAAATGGTGCTTAAAATAATAACGTAAATATTACAAGCTTTCACTAGTTTTTTTTAGTAATATTACAATTTCATTTTTATCAAAATTAAAATGGGGGTCCGAATTTGGACATTTTTCTCATACTATTTTGGATTATAATACAATTAGGGGACTGGTATAGCTAATTCTGAAAGGGTGAAATAAATCGGTGACATTTTTTTAGTAAAAAATTAAGTAAAAATTGATAAAAAGTGTAATCAACCAATCAATGTGTTGCTTACTTATTTAAACTAGTTGTAAATGGTGTGTTAATGGAGAAGACCACGACTTTTTTTTTTAATTTTTTTTTCAAACCCGTGTGTTCTAAGAAGGCACGTAATGAAATTTTTATTTTTTTCTGTGGCCAAATAAGGCCGCAATTAATTTTTAAAGTTTGAAAAACGTCACACAATCGTCATACACTCTGCTCCAATCAAAGTGAGAGTTTCAAAGAGAAGTCACATTTAGCAAGTTTGCCACGTTTCCTATTACTTTTCTTTAGTCCGCAAAATGTGCGTTTTTTGTATATGTATTGCAATAAACATTTTCTGATTTATCCATTTCTTCCATTACCTAATGGATAATTCGATATATTAATATAGAAATAACATCTTCATCTGCATAAATTGTAACCGATTTTCGTGTTAAAAACACAAATAATGGTCCTGAAAAATTTATTTGGCAATAATATTCTTGTCAACTTCAATATTATCAGTAAAGTGTTTTGTGCCGAACTGCAATTCGTGTAATTTGTTTTGTGCATTTTTCAGAAAAATCTGACAAATGACAGTTTGATTTTTGTTCGTTTGTGTATTCTTTGTTACTGCGTTCAAAAATTCATACTATTTACTATACAACAAGACGTGAGTGGTTTATGATTGGTTGATAAGATATGAGTCAAAACCCGAAATTTTTAAATTTCGAAGAGCTATATCTTTTTAACTATAACACATTTTGAGCAACTGAAAACGGTTTTGAGCTCTAATAAATCATTTCTAATCGTCATATCTTTTGCCGAAATCCGCGTATCTCACATCGTGGTCTTCTCCATTCATCAATTTCACATATGAATATTATAAAAATAGTAAATAAAGAAAGAAGCCTTGAATCATATGCCTATATTGAATATGTAATCAAAATAATGATATTATTCGAGTGAGGTAAATTAAATACGTAGTTAAACTGTAAAATGACGTAAAATTTTTCTCATGCAAAAGTCGACCGTAACTTAAGCATTTCATTAGATATCGTCTCGGTCTCCTCCACTCGCATACTCGCATTCGTACTGAGTCTATTTTTAATGCAATTGCCTGTAATTGCCAAGTGTAATGGACAACTTCAACTGCCATGGTGAGCGTGAATGTCGGAAGCTGAAAAGGCGGCAATCAAAGCTGTAATCTCAGCACCATCGTTATTTTCCTCGACGAGTATCTTGCATCTCTGCCGCTCAGATGGGCTCCCATCGACGGCGGAGCAGGCTAGAACGAGACTGACGCGAATCGTTCCACGAGAATATAATATGCATATACGCGTAGCAGATATCCACTTAAACGTTATATTTTTTCTCTTGTGTGTCACGATCAAAGCAAGTCACGATCAACTTCAATGATGGGACCTTGCAGGGAACGCTCCGAGACCCGGTAATAGTAATACCACAACCACAAGTTGATAACTGCGGGCAATGATCACTCTGAACTCTGTCAGTATATATGGGTGATGGCTGATGGCAAATGCCTGATGGACGGACGATGGGACCGGCTGACAGCGACTATTTTCCCTACAAATTTACTCAAATACTTGGAAAATTACGTTTGCTAATACACAATATAAGCTATAAAAAATTACCCGATGCATTTAACGGAATTTACCGAGCGTTATTATTAGCAGTAGTTGTCAAGAGTTCTCGTGATGCATACCGTAAAAGATTTTATCAAATAATATACTTTTTCGAAATGAGCAGGTTCGGGTTCACATTTGAAAAAATACGTGTGTATAATCTCAAGACCGTAATGTATTATTAAGCTTGTATCGCAGAAGTTGAGAACTTATCGCAATTTAATTCGAAAATATATCTTCATCTTAATTGATCGGCTGTAAGTACAGGTACTTGTGTCAGTTACATAATAAAAAATACCTCTAATATTTGCTGTTTGTACTGCTATCGAAAGAAAAGAAGATTGCGATCATGTTCAATTTGCATTCTCTTTTCTCCACATACTTTACATAATTTTCGATTTGCAGCATTAATAGCATAAAGCTAGCAAAAATCTAGTTCGAACATTATTACTATACCTATAAATATTGAATTTGACATATTTAAACTATAATTTACTTACAATTACACTTTATATAAAAAATCACTTTCACACACATCAGTATCATTCACGGACGAGAATTATAATATATGCGAGAAGAATTCAATAAAAATATAAATACTTATATATTTTAAATGCATATGTATTTTACCGTTTTTAACTAGCTATATAAGAAAGAATTTAATATACGTTGTTCATTTACTAGATGGTGTAATAGCACCACTCTTGTGATTTGCGGAAGATCGGCGATCTTCATGGAGTATAAATCTATATTACAGTTCTAATTTGTGTCTAATAAATTTGCTATTATATTTTGAATTATGGAATGACTTTCGAAAAGGTCACTGCATCGTTTTTCATTATGTATTCAGGGTCAATTCATGGGTACCGGTGCTCATCAAACCACATACGAGGAAGGTCAGGAAACTCTTAAGTCGTTCCATCTATTTGCTCAATTTTACCGTTCAAATTCGGAAAAATATTAATTTATATGTACTAGGTAAAATCGAATCGCGTTTATAAATCATCCTTATTTAAACACACAGCCGGATTGTGGTTGTGCAGCGTATAAAAACCTTATTGTTCGAAATATCCAACGTTCCTAACTTCTCGGCGAACAAAAAAAATAAGCGGGAAACAGTCACATGAACTGTAGTGTGTACATCGAATTTTTCACTCCATTAAGCGAACTCCGATTTCCCCGTTAAAGAATGTTTTGCTTCCGTGCTGTAGGACACACAATTCCGGAGTGGGACCAGTGACGTCCACGCAAAAAAATCCAATTCCGGAGAATAAAGAAAATTTCCCCAACAAAATTACTACTTCGTCGTTTTTATTCGAAACATCACCCCCAATAAGTTGATCTACTATACAGATCGCTGCAAATTTACTCGGTACATGGTCAATTCAATGAGTTGAACAAGGATTATTAAAATAACAGTGGTTAGAGTGAGCAAGTTGCCTCCCCTACCCTGCAAATAGTTCTAATTGGGAGTGACGTATTTTTCAAACATTTGAAAGCTTCACTTGACTGGTTTTTATTTTCTAGCATATTTTAATTAAAAACATATAGTTGCCAATTTTGGAAATTTATTTTAAATCTCAAATATCTAATTTAGTCTTGTAAACTATTTCAATTCCAATATTACAATATCGACAATTCCTATCGAGATTCTTCTTAAATTGAAATAATTCTCGTGAATATTGGTAAACATTCATTTATCTACTGTCATTAATTAACAAAACATTTAATTTTCAATTGAATTGTCTTAGAGTACGAATTGGCAACAAAAGCTTTGTTCGGCTTTTTAGAACTGTTCGGAACTTGACCCGAACCTTTTTAGAATCGGTTTAAAGCGCATGTTTCATTCTTAACCATTCCGAATTTTTCCATTGCGCAAATGTTGTAGTTCGATTCGTGTTCCGAACGCAATCCGCGAACAAAGCTAATGTCACATTAGACAGACGAATGACACATACAAGGAAAAACTGAGGAGTGGGAGTTAAATTGTAAGTTTTTCTTTTTCCTTTATATGACACTAATGGAATTTGTCTTTGTCGCACCCATGTAAATCCGAGTAAATTTGCACCTATCTGTATATGTGGTAGATATACAGTATGTCTTAAAAAGTTGGCAACATATGGGAAACTTTTTTATTATTAAGTTTTAGAAAAAAAGTTATTCTTTATAAAAAGTTCTGCCTGGTCCAAAACCTTAAATACAATCATCAGATATCAAGATTTAGCAGTCATATACGAGGTTTGTCAAAAAATGTGATTTTTGCTCAAGAGTAAAGTACCTTTATTTTTGACAATAGCAAAAATTATTATAATGAAAAAATGATAAGAATTAAAAATAACTTTCAAATATGCAACATTGTTACAATTATAAAAATATTTTTTTCATACAAATTCATATTTTATTCATATTATGTCATTTTCTCTGTGAAAAGTTGAAAATTTAAGTTTGCACTTTATTTTATAACTAATTTAGGATGCACTAGCATATTTTAAAAGTGGTACCGGATTATACATTTCATTTTTCAACGTTTTCACAGAGAAAATGTCGAAGAAATTTTTTTTATAAATAAACAACGTTGAATATTTGAAAGTTATTTTTAATTCTAAACATTTTTTCTTCATAATAATTTTCGATATTGCGAAAAATAAAGGTACTTTGCTCTTGAGCAAAAATCACATTTTTTGGCATACCTCGTATACGACTTCTAAATTTTGATATCTGATGATTGTATTTTAGGTTTTGGACCATGCAGAACTTTTTATAAAGAATAACTTTTTTTCGTAACATTACAAATAAAAAAGTTTCCCATATGTTGCCAACTTTTTCAGACATACTGTTATGTAAAAAAAGTGTATTGAAATAATCAATAGAAAATGGGAACAACTTCGTATAGTAAAACAAATGGTATTTCTTTGAAATTAAATTGTCGACAGTAAATCACACATAGACGAGGTATGCGCATAAACGTAGCTATAATTCAGATTTTATGAATTCGAGTTAATTCGATTAACGATATTTACAGAAACATTAAAATAATTTACGGCAATTAATATTGTCACGATTTCCAAAAAGTGAGAGTTAACAAACACGAAATCTGAGCCGAGATAGCGATCAGACGGCGCGATTTAGCATTGAATTGTACAGAAAAAATAACTACCTTGATAGTGTCACGAAGAACCTTTACCATTTAGATCATCAAACACCTGCACAGTGTATTTAGAAAATTAATAATTAAACGTTTAATTTACTTATCATTATTGCAATATGACAATGCATATTGATTGTGCGAGCACAGGCATTATAAACTTTTTTTACTTCCCGATCGATGTCGAGCCGATGAAGGTACAAGAATCATTCGAGTTTATTCTTTTAATCATTACAGATATATTTATGGATACGCCGTGAAGCACGATTTACTACTTACAATCCACTAATTTGCTGTGATAAATATTATATTACGAATCGCTTTGCGAAATCGTGGCTCTATTTATCCTTCGAATCGTACTCGCCGAAATTTAATAACATCACTAAAATTCATTAATCATTGATTTAAAGTTAAATATTCGTAATTTGATATCTATATGAAAACGATAAAAAAAGTTATTCATAACCTACTACAGGAGCCTGAACAAATGGATTGAAAAAATAATGGTCGGGTGTCATATCCAATGCCATATCGCATCCGATCGGGATCTATTGCCTCGGATATAACTAATGAGACCGATCGCGCTAATTCGATTGTTTTGACGCGACAGAGTAACAAATGACGGGCGATGTTTAGTTGTTGGGTCGTAAGATCCCTAATCTTGCTGGCGCTTAAAGCGATTGACACAGTCATTAGTGGAAAAAGCGCCCGCTTCTTCTTGCCGAGATGAATTACGCCGCCCGAAAGCGCTCCGACGAAAAACCAAAATGTTTTGCATTGCATCATGACAAACACAATTTCTTGCGGCGCTTTGTTCCTCCGTAATGACAACTCGAAAACGAAAGTCGAACGGCTACCCCGAGAGCCTTACTAATGAAACTCCGCAATACCGACGGAAACGATTTCGTTGTCTAGGGGTGTTTTGTGCTACCTGTTCTTTACGCCCCATTTTTTTTCTATTTCATCCCTTAAATAACTAAATGAACATCAACAAATACATATAAAATTTCGAAAATTTGTACTCTTTCTTTTACAGGGTCTTGCAACGAAACTGTGAGCCTCAACTAGAGAACCGAAAATTTTTTCAAAATTCGCAGAGACCCGTCAATTTTTGTTCTTGGGGGGAGCATTTTTGACAGTCAAGCCAACTTGATACGTTCATTCCCTTAACCCCCACCACCCTAACTTTAGAATTTCAAATGGAGCTACCATAATTCCAATACCTACTTCAATTGGAAGTCCTTTCCGTTGCGAATACTTTGGTGTTTGGTGCATCGTATTTTCTTAAACTTTTGTTAATGGGGTTGTTAAGGTTATTTGTCAATTTTATTTAAATACTTTGTCAAATCTTAACCGATTTTCAAATATGATACACCAGAGTATTGGCAACGAAAAAGGCTTTCAAATCATGTATTGGAAGTAGGGTAGTTCCATATGAAATTCTAAAGTTAGGGAGTCTGGTAAGCTTAAATTTAAAGTACTAAAGTTAAAGTTTTCGATTTTATTTAAACACTTTGTCAAATCTTAAACGATTTTCAAATATGATACACCAGAGTATTCGCAACGAAAAATGCTTTCAAATGATGTATTGGATGTAGTTTAGTTCCATTTGAAATTCTAAAGTTAGGGTCCCTTGTCTGGGGCAGCTTCCATTTGCAGTACTAAAGTTAAAGTTTTCGTTTTTATTTAAACACTTTGTCAAATCTTAAACGATTTTCAAATACGATGCACCAGAGTATTCGCAACGAAAAATGCTTTCAAATGATGTATTGGATGTAGTTTAGTTCCATTTGAAATTCTAAAGTTAGGGTCCCTTGTCTGGGGCAGCTTCCATTTGCAGTACTAAAGTTACAGTTTTCGTTTTTATTTAAATACTTTGTCAAATCTTAACCGATTTTCAAATACGATGCACCAGAGTATTCGCAACGAAAAATGCTTTCAAATGATGTATTGGATGTAGTTTAGTTCCATTTGAAATTCTAAAGTTAGGGTCCCTTGTCTGGGGCAGCTTCCATTTGCAGTACTAAAGTTACAGTTTTCGTTTTTATTTAAATACTTTGTCAAATCTTAACCGATTTTCAAATACGATGCACCAGAGTATTCGCAACGAAAAATGCTTTCAAATGATGTATTGGATGTAGTTTAGTTCCATTTGAAATTCTAAAGTTAGGGTCCCTTGTCTGGGGCAGCTTCCATTTGCAGTACTAAAGTTAAAGTTTTCGTTTTTATTTAAACACTTTGTCAAATCTTAAACGATTTTCAAACACGATGCACCAGAGTATTCGCAACGAAAAATGCTTTCAAATGATGTATTGGATGTAGTTTAGTTCCATTTGAAATTCTAAAGTTAGGGTCCCTTGTCTGGGGCAGCTTCCATTTGCAGTACTAAAGTTAAAGTTTTCGTTTTTATTTAAACACTTTGTCAAATCTTAAACAATTTTCAAATATGATACACCAGAGTATTGGCAACGAAAAAGGCTTTCAAATCATGTATTGGAAGTAGGGTAGTTCCATATGAAATTCTAAAGTTAGGGAGTCTGGTAAGCTTAAATTTAAAGTACTAAAGTTAAAGTTTTCGATTTTATTTAAACACTTTGTCAAATCTTAAACGATTTTCAAATACGATGCACCAGAGTATTCGCAACGAAAAATGCTTTCAAATGATGTATTGGATGTAGTTTAGTTCCATTTGAAATTCTAAAGTTAGGGTCCCTTGTCTGGGGCAGCTTCCATTTGCAGTACTAAAGTTAAAGTTTTCGTTTTTATTTAAACACTTTGTCAAATCTTAAACGATTTTCAAACACGATGCACCAGAGTATTCGCAACGAAAAATGCTTTCAAATGATGTATTGGATGTAGTTTAGTTCCATTTGAAATTCTAAAGTTAGGGTCCCTTGTCTGGGGCAGCTTCCATTTGCAGTACTAAAGTTAAAGTTTTCGTTTTTATTTAAACACTTTGTCAAATCTTAAACAATTTTCAAATATGATACACCAGAGTATTGGCAACGAAAAAGGCTTTCAAATCATGTATTGGAAGTAGGGTAGTTCCATATGAAATTCTAAAGTTAGGGAGTCTGGTAAGCTTAAATTTAAAGTACTAAAGTTAAAGTTTTCGATTTTATTTAAACACTTTGTCAAATCTTAAACGATTTTCAAATACGATGCACCAGAGTATTCGCAACGAAAAATGCTTTCAAATGATGTATTGGATGTAGTTTAGTTCCATTTGAAATTCTAAAGTTAGGGTCCCTTGTCTGGGGCAGCTTCCATTTGCAGTACTAAAGTTAAAGTTTTCGTTTTTATTTAAACACTTTGTCAAATCTTAAACAATTTTCAAATATGATACACCAGAGTATTGGCAACGAAAAAGGCTTTCAAATCATGTATTGGAAGTAGGGTAGTTCCATATGAAATTCTAAAGTTAGGGAGTCTGGTAAGCTTAAATTTAAAGTACTAAAGTTAAAGTTTTCGATTTTATTTAAACACTTTGTCAAATCTTAAACGATTTTCAAATATGATACACCAGAGTATTGGCAACGAAAAAGGCTTTGAAATCATGTATTGGAAGTAGGGTAGTTCCATATGAAATTCTAAAGTTAGGGAGTCTGGTAAGCTTAAATTTAAAGTACTAAAGTTAAAGTTTTCGATTTTATTTAAACACTTTGTCAAATCTTAAACGATTTTCAAATATGATACACCAGAGTATTGGCAACGAAAAAGGCTTTCAAATCATGTATTGGAAGTAGGGTAGTTCCATATGAAATTCTAAAGTTAGGGAGTCTGGTAAGCTTAAATTTAAAGTACTAAAGTTAAAGTTTTCGATTTTATTTAAACACTTTGTCAAATCTTAAACGATTTTCAAATATGATACACCAGAGTATTGGCAACGAAAAAGGCTTTGAAATCATGTATTGGAAGTAGGGTAGTTCCATATGAAATTCTAAAGTTAGGGAGTCTGGTAAGCTTAAATTTAAAGTACTAAAGTTAAAGTTTTCGATTTTATTTAAACACTTTGTCAAATCTTAAACGATTTTCAAATATGATACACCAGAGTATTGGCAACGAAAAAGGCTTTCAAATCATGTATTGGAAGTAGGGTAGTTCCATATGAAATTCTAAAGTTAGGGAGTCTGGTAAGCTTAAATTTAAAGTACTAAAGTTAAAGTTTTCGATTTTATTTAAACACTTTGTCAAATCTTAAACGATTTTCAAATACGATGCACCAGAGTATTCGCAACGAAAAATGCTTTCAAATGATGTATTGGATGTAGTTTAGTTCCATTTGAAATTCTAAAGTTAGGGTCCCTTGTCTGGGGCAGCTTCCATTTGCAGTACTAAAGTTAAAGTTTTCGTTTTTATTTAAACACTTTGTCAAATCTTAAACAATTTTCAAATATGATACACCAGAGTATTGGCAACGAAAAAGGCTTTCAAATCATGTATTGGAAGTAGGGTAGTTCCATATGAAATTCTAAAGTTAGGGAGTCTGGTAAGCTTAAATTTAAAGTACTAAAGTTAAAGTTTTCGATTTTATTTAAACACTTTGTCAAATCTTAAACGATTTTCAAATATGATACACCAGAGTATTGGCAACGAAAAAGGCTTTGAAATCATGTATTGGAAGTAGGGTAGTTCCATATGAAATTCTAAAGTTAGGGAGTCTGGTAAGCTTAAATTTAAAGTACTAAAGTTAAAGTTTTCGATTTTATTTAAACACTTTGTCAAATCTTAAACGATTTTCAAATATGATACACCAGAGTATTGGCAACGAAAAAGGCTTTCAAATCATGTATTGGAAGTAGGGTAGTTCCATATGAAATTCTAAAGTTAGGGAGTCTGGTAAGCTTAAATTTAAAGTACTAAAGTTAAAGTTTTCGATTTTATTTAAACACTTTGTCAAATCTTAAACGATTTTCAAATATGATACACCAGAGTATTGGCAACGAAAAAGGCTTTGAAATCATGTATTGGAAGTAGGGTAGTTCCATATGAAATTCTAAAGTTAGGGAGTCTGGTAAGCTTAAATTTAAAGTACTAAAGTTAAAGTTTTCGATTTTATTTAAACACTTTGTCAAATCTTAAACGATTTTCAAATATGATACACCAGAGTATTGGCAACGAAAAAGGCTTTCAAATCATGTATTGGAAGTAGGGTAGTTCCATATGAAATTCTAAAGTTAGGGAGTCTGGTAAGCTTAAATTTAAAGTACTAAAGTTAAAGTTTTCGATTTTATTTAAACACTTTGTCAAATCTTAAACGATTTTCAAATATGATACACCAGAGTATTGGCAACGAAAAAGGCTTTGAAATCATGTATTGGAAGTAGGGTAGTTCCATATGAAATTCTAAAGTTAGGGAGTCTGGTAAGCTTAAATTTAAAGTACTAAAGTTAAAGTTTTCGATTTTATTTAAACACTTTGTCAAATCTTAAACGATTTTCAAATATGATACACCAGAGTATTGGCAACGAAAAAGGCTTTCAAATCATGTATTGGAAGTAGGGTAGTTCCATATGAAATTCTAAAGTTAGGGAGTCTGGTAAGCTTAAATTTAAAGTACTAAAGTTAAAGTTTTCGATTTTATTTAAACACTTTGTCAAATCTTAAACGATTTTCAAATACGATGCACCAGAGTATTCGCAACGAAAAATGCTTTCAAATGATGTATTGGATGTAGTTTAGTTCCATTTGAAATTCTAAAGTTAGGGCCCCCTGTCTGGGGCAGCTTCCATTTGCAGTACTAAAGTTACAGTTTTCGTTTTTATTTAAATACTTTGTCAAATCTTAACCGATTTTCAAATACGATGCACCAGAGTATTCTCAACGAAAAAGGCTTTCAAGTCATGTATTGATGGATGTAGGGTAGTTCCATTTGAAATTCTAAAGTTAAAATTTTAAAGTTAGGGTGGATGCGGATTAGGGAATGAACATATCGAGTTGGCTTGACTGTCAAAAATGCTCCCTCCAAAAGCAAAAATTGACGGGTCTCAGTGAATTTTGAAAAAAATGTCGGATCTCTAGTTACAGGGGGTTCAAATTTTTGTTGGAAGACCCTGTATAGTAATTAAAAGTTTTATCAATCTAAATTATTATAGGTATTATACCAATATCCTTGTTGTGTATATACGTACATATATACATGATTGTCGATTAAATACTACAAGCACCAGCCCAATCATGATTCAGGTTTATTTTTAATAATATAATGGTAGTTATGTCTTTGCCAGCAATTATTTAATTGCAATGGTCGATATAATGTAAATCTGTAGTTTCCTTGAACGTTTCACTTTCTAATATGGGAACAAAAAGTGCACGACTAAAATGGGTTCTCAGTTATGGACTCGTTGACCTTTTTTAGATCCGTCCATTGCACGGGTGAAGAAGCAGTTACGAAGATAACAGATATTAATTTTAATAAACTGCGTATTAAAAAAGGCTGTTGTCATTAAAGTTAATGTTATGCAAAAATGTTTACGATTTCCTATATACAACGCTCAGAATTCCCTTGCAAAAGTGTAGCCTGATATCTAATTGTGAAATAAAAAATATGCAAGTAGTGTTCAGATAAAATTGTAAAGAATTGTTAAAGAGAGCCGATCCTGGGTGACGCCTTTCACAAATATATTGTACAAAATGTCACGGCCTAAAGTTCACAGAATGCGGCATTCCTTGATTTCTGACTTCTGAATCTGATTCATAACACAGGCAGTCATCGTCGAACGCTGCACAGGCCTTGGAGCTTTTATTAATTATTGTGATTATGCACATACTGAAGTGGTCTTCTATTATGCTGCCTTTATTGTGTTCCTGAATGCAATACCTGTTATGATTACACGTTATGCGAAAATTGTATGCATAGTGTCTCTTGAGGTGTGTCTTCTAAATGATGTTCTTTCACTCAGCACGATCGAGAAACAACGCGTAACCGCACCGCACTCTGTGAACCCGCGACTTACAAATTTAATTGCTATCATTTCCATGTCCTTTCTCTTTTATCAAACGAAATTGTTTACTTGTTATTCCCAGTGTTTTAATTGAATTAATTTTAAATAAATTAATTCGTTGTTTGTAATAAAATGTGCTGGGTAACGATTGAAAAACGTCGGTTGAATAACTACATCAGCGGAAGGATCGGCGCAGTACGACATATTTCATTTTGTCGCCTCCAGATATCTCGAATCCGTAACTGGAATTAATTTGATAAATGACAGATTAGGCTGTACTTTCTGCACCAGGGTATTCGCTGCTACATTAATTATGAATGTTTAACTTGAAAGGACATGCGGAATTACTGGAATAACGTACTTATCGAATGCGTTTCGAATTCCAAATGGGTATCTAATGGGAGAAAAATATTTTCATTACGTCCAATTTCTTTCTCTGATGCGCATTAGAAATTCAATTAGGTTAATTTGGGAGTAAATACACCACTGTACCTGGTCGTTTGACCCTTGTAAAAAGGACTGCCGAATAAAGTGAGTTCGCAAAAAGAACAGTATTTCAATTCACTTGACTAGAATTCGACTTTTCAATGGGTCAGTGAAAGCCGAATACCTATTTCAATTAAGCAAATGGCCACTCGAATTTAACATATGTTTCATACTCCCGCATTAGTAGCCGGTGCTTTGGCGCTTTTTTTACTTTTGCTTTTCTCTAGACCGTCAATAACGTTGTGGTGGATTTTGGAAAAATCGCTTTTTTTATCTCATTGTCGTCCATTTCCTGCGCTTTTGAACATCTAAATTCAAAGAGACCCTCGCAAAAATTACCTACGACTCCCTTTTATAAAAACTCCATTCCATTTTCTATATTTATTTGAATTATTTATCCAAAAACCCGTGGCACTGATATTTCCAATTCAAAGCCCAAAAAAATGAAACGGAGCGTCAAAATTAGATTGGTCCAAGAAAAATCGCCGGCCCAGTCTGGCGTATAAGAAAAGTGACAAGAATTTTTCCAGTTATTAAACACGTACATCTGTCAACACGGAAAACCAGAGGTTTTTGTATTTGTCAGCGAGAGACAGCTATATGGAGGTCATTTATAAATCCGATAACGTACATCTGAGAAACTTTGCCACGTCATTTCACAATTGGAAACCAACATTAGTTCATTATGTACTTATTTAGTCTCAATTAATGTAATTAAGTACCGAAAATTTTAATGAACGGTGTTATATTTTATATAGGTAATTAAAATTTGAATATAAAAAGGTATCTATATCTGTTCACATGATTAAGAAGTAAAGCAGTTGACTCGAAGAATTAAATATGCAGAACAAATTAGGAAAAAGAAGCATATAAATAGATAGAGTAATACTACTTTCTATCTATCAAATTTTCGGTTGTATTGAGTTCGTACAAAAAAAATGTGGTCGAATCGTAATAAGATTTTAATCGCGTTAGAATTTCAGCTCAAAAAATCAATCATTCGGTCGTGTCGCGCGATCTTGTGTTTTATTTTAACAATTCGAATTCGTAGATGGTGAGATATAAAGTAGGAAGACATTTTGACAGGTCACTTTGTCAATCCAGTTGAAACGTTCCTCCAATCGGGGAAATAGTCTAATTTCCGGTGTGCATGAGAGAACAATGTGCACGGTTCTTCGTCACTCATCGCTGGTAGTTGCGTGTTCTCCAAAGAATAACCATCAACTATTATTAAAATATCTCCACCAGTACCTAATAAAAATCGCTATATAATTACGTAACAAGATACCGCGGAAAATACTAAACACTTAAAGCAACTTTGTATGCTCACGAAAATCGTATAAAAATTCTTAAATGGCCGCGATTATTATTTTCGTTTGCGAAATTATCCAGTTTCATTGTAAGCACCGTTTGATTCCTATAATGTAATTTTCATTGCGATCCTACTGGCTCGATGGGAACGGACTGTTTTTGTTTTCGCAATCAACGACCCCGATAAATAGCAGAGACTGTCCACCTCATCGAATGAATAATACAGCGATGCAGAGAGAACAAAATCACACCCTATTCATTAGTGGCATCGAAATGACAGAGGAAACAATAAGAGGCAGACGATAAGACAGCGGAGTGTGTTGTGTTTGGTCGTCGTTTCTCAAAGTAGCACACTGGACCTAAGATCAATACTCAATTATCGGTGCTTGATAAGGCTGGGCACCGCTGCACTCTTGATGGTCCACTAATGCCGTGGCGGTCGTTAGCCACCCCTAATATACAGTAGCGTCGTACACTTTTTTTTACATTAACACCAATATACAGGTTGTTCGAAAAATAAACGGAGATATTTTAGAGGATGAATAATAATATGAATAAAATAAAATATATGAAAAAAGTTTCTATTAACATGGGATCCGGAAATGTAGAGTTTCCAAGATACAGGATATTACATTAAAAAAATATTTAGTCATATATTATTATTATTTAGTCATAATACAGGGTGTCCCAGCGAAAGGTAGGCCCATTTAATCAACTTGTAACTATGATGTGAAACATAACATTAGTGAAACGTATAAAACATGTTTAATTGGAAAAAGAAAATGTTAATATGTACGATTATTAAATGTGTTTCCTAACGAAAAAACATTCAAAAATCCTGATAAAGCATCCTTTAAAATGGAAAATTTTAGATTTGTTGTAAATTTTAATTAAGGCGATTTGCATTATGTTGTTCAAAGTTAAATAACTTCTTTGTTTTGTAAAATAACATTTAGAAATTATACATTTTTTAAAAATTAGAAGAGTGTATCTTTCAGATGGCGTCAATATATACAGGGTGTTTCATTTGAAAAAACTTGGTCAATGTGAATTGAAAAGAGGGGATTTTGATAATACACCTTGTATAGCTGATACAAAATTTCTGTAACTGAAACAAAACTTATAGCAAAATAAAATAAAACCGCACGTTTTTATGATTTAGGCGTTTAAAAGTTACAAGATTAAATGCGCTACTTTTCGCTGGGACACCCTGTATTTACTTGGTTCTGTTGAAATTTGGTATTGGAAAAGTTGCAAAAACACTCTTTTCTAGATTTTTTTTGATTATTTGTTTTCCAAGGTAATGATTTTTTTAGCAAATAATTGATAAACCAATTTTTTCCAGTAACATGCAAGAGGTAAAGAAGTTGTATTATTAAATGCTTAATAAAACAAAAAATATTAAAGATACAAAAAAGGCCCAATAATATTCGCTTTGACGCCCCCGGGGCGCCACTGTACTTTTAATGATCTATTCATGGCTAAATTAGCCTCTTAATACAACAAATAACATTGCCAAATTTCAACAGAATCAAGTAAATATCTATTTTTTAATATACCAGTATTTTTCTTTTTTAATTGAACATCCTGTATCCTGAAATCTTTCCATTTCTGGACCCACATTTATAGAACCTTTTTTTCATATTTTTTTAATGATCTAAAATATCCGCCTATTTTTTGAACACCCTTTGCATACAGTGTGTCCCAAAAAGTTTTATACAAATGGGGAAAAAGTTTATCTTACATTTCACAAAAAAAATATTCTTGATATAATTCTCTACATTGTAGTAAATCCATAATCAGATACAAAATGTTTAAAAAATTGCCTGGAATACAGGGAAAACAAAAAATAATGTTTTGGGCCAAGAGAATATGAACAAATTGTAGCGGAGAGCAACATTTTCACTGAAATAGTGATTGTAGCATGATGCACAATTGTTGATTATTGATATTCCTAGATATTCCAAAGCACTCTATCAGTCACAAAAAATAATGCACTTATTAAGAACGGGTTTCGTATTAATCTCGCATTAACTTTTAACTAGGAATATTAAAACACTCTGTATACATTTCCAAATTAGTTTTAAATTGTTTAGTAATAATTTATCGTATGAGCTTGTTATTATAATGTTATTCATGCGAAAAATAAAAGGGAGTCGTATGTCTATGAAAAATAATTTATAGTATAACACTGCTCGTGACGTAAAGAAAAACAGCGAAGGCTTTAATAACATCGCATTAGAGCTAGGACCAGAATTAATTTTCGCAGCTGACATTTTAAATAAGTTATGCGTCTATCGTCGTATATTTTTATAAACCCCATTTATATTTGCGGGAGCTCCCTTCCGAGTTTGAGAATTTCCCTCCTCTTATATTTCTTACATCCTCAGCATTAGAACTAAGACATTTTTCATAAAGTAAAATTTTCATACGAGTATTGTACCTGCCTAAACTAAATATTTGCAGGAAGTTTTGCACATGTATTGAAATCGGTATTTCCGGCGACCTTACGTCTACGCTGCACGTTATTTATTCACCCTACGAAAGTTTGATAAATTACTTCTTTAAAGCGTCAAAGAAGTGTCACTATTAAATTATACCATATCAATCTAAACTGTAAACTATCAATGACAGGGGTACATTCTCTTTGTCGCTTTTTCTTCGAAACGAGAAAATTCCTGCTGCAGTTTAAGATTATGATTAGTTTGGGGCCATCAACTAGTATGATTAATGAATTTTTGAATTATTTATATAGATTTTTCTTTGGAATATAAATTGGGTAGGAAAATTCCTGTTAAAAACGTCTGTAAATACTACTAGTTGATACGAAATAAATTATGGTTGATTTTTACCGATTACTTTTTAATGTTAAATTATTTTTTGTGCTTTTTCACGACGAGTTATAACTATCTGTAATATTGGTTACTAATTACCCGATTTTAATAAAATATGAGATGCATATTTTAGTCAATATCTTTCTTATTTTAAATGGAACACCCTATATATTTTTACATTTTTAGATTCTACTCGATGAGATAATTCCAAAAAGGGGTAACACATGGTATCTTGGTCTCATAATAAAGGACTCAAAAATCAAAAAAATTTAAATTTATTTATAGATAAATTTTATATCAATTTATATCATTAGATACTTAAAAAGTTAAGATATAGGAACATAGAACTCGATTTTCTCGATTTTTTACTGTTTAGCTTTCAGAGCCATCTGAATTTTTTGGGAATTTTTGAGTGGCTATACTGGGTGTATCATAAGTTGATACTTATTTTTTAACTGTGTATAAATCTCTTAATTCGAAGCAACTTTTTCAAATAAACTTTTTAATTATTCTCAAAAACAAAGATAAAAAATTTAAAAAAAAATTTACCTTTGTTTCGAATTTCGAATATTTCCCAATACGTACCTGCTTCATTAAATATGAAATTTATTTATTTTTCGGCATTTATTTGACAGATGACTGCCATAAACAAATTTCTTATTTAATAAAGCATCAGGTATGTATTGGAAAATATTCTTTGTTATTCACAATATTCAAAAAGTTTATTTGAAAAAGTTGCTTAGAATGAAGAGATTCATACTCAGTTAAAAAAGAAGTATCAACTTATAATACACCCTGTATAGGCTTTATTATGAGACCAAGATACCAAGTGTAACCCCTTTTTGTAATCAGCTCATCGAGTAGAATCTAGAAATGCAGAAATATACAAGGTGTCCCATTTAAAATAACGATGTTACGGTCAGCTTCCAATAAAATTTTATCAAAATCGGGTAATTAGTTTTCAATATACAGATAACTCGTCGTGAGACACCCTGTAAGTATACCTACTGTGTTATTCATGTATAAATGCAGGAAACAATATCCGATTTATCTCGACTTTAATCAGTAGTTAATGACATCGTGGATAATTTTGCGAGACTTTGAGTAAAAAAGCGACCCTAAACGCATCAATTTCGTTATTTACCGGTACGGTTATTTGAGAAAAATAAGAGCAATTTCTTTTCTCATTACGGTTACATGTACCCGGTAAAGGACGGCTTCCAATAATTAGTAGCACCGGCCAGCGGCCTAAAAATTACGTCCGCCACAGGCCAGTCGTTCACAGCACAATATCCTCGTCCTTGACGACATCTTGAAATATTGGGTGGGCTTTCAACGGACCCGCAGAAATTTATAAATAACATTTTTTTACGCGAATGCCGGAAGAAATTATTCAGGAAATTTTAACTCGTCGATTTTGCACATATTTCACGCAACACCGTCTGTTATCTGTTGGTCGCAGTTCGACCGATTAAAAGGTGAGATAAATAATTTATACCCGTACGTCGACAAAGCGTTTTCTATTCCGAGACCGAGATGTTCGTGTTTAAAATAAGTTTGCGAAGTTTCAACCATATTTTACGTTTCTTTTTAGCTCAAATGGGCACCTTGGCATTAGCGCAGGTGTAAGTAAATAATTTGTAATGAAATCGTAGATCTTTTTTTGTCCCGGATCACGTTCTTATTTACCAATAATCCGTCAAATGATTTATTCGCTGGTACGAGTAAATCGTAGTAACTTGCACAATCGCTGTATGCAAGGAAGCCCAGTGATACCCACTGTTTTATTAATGATTAACCCGTTTCGTATACATTATTAATATAACTGATTAATGCGCAATGTAATGCGAAGTTAATTAGTTTTAAGGTCGATACGAAATTCGAACTACCACCGATACTATTGCGAGCCCTTCAATAGAAATCTATTGATTAGAAGAAAATGATAAATAGGGGTTGGAAAGCGTGGCAGTGGAGCAGAAATAGCAAAACGTACTAAAAGTCTAAATTGATGTAGAACGAGTGCAGCAAGGAAAAGACACGTGTGTTTTCTTCAGATAAAACCGGAAAGACAGAGGCAATCTAAAGTTGACGAGAGCCAGGATCAAAGTTCGACCCACCTTTTTATCTCGACTCAATTAATTTCCTATTAGCTTTTAAACTGACCCTAGAGACATTTTTTGCTTGACACCGTCGTCTGCAGAGGTATTTTGTTGCCTCGTGGCGATCGATTCTGGTTTTTTGCTCGCGCACTCGATCACTCTTCATTTCACTTTGCAGATTTTTTTTATTTGACTTTGTTTAACGCAAAAATCCGCTTCTTTGGGCCCAGATTCGCGAATGTTCGCAAATTTGACGGCAAAAGTTGTACCGCTCGGTTTATATAAATGATGTTGGTTGTACTTAGAAAATATTAATCTTGCGTTATTTCATTTTTCTTTGACGGTGATCTCGGTGTATTGCAAATAATGTGGGGTAATGGAGATTACTTCGGGTTTAGCAGGTAATGATTGATGACCGCATACTTTTGCAGTATACATTTTTAATTTCCAGACTAATTGCCCTGATGTACTTGGTTCTTTTTTTTGTTCGACCAAATCCGAGTAAAATGCTTTTCTAATGACTTTTATTATGCAATAGCGGCCGTGTTTAATTTTACCGGCTCTTTTTAAATCACGAGCTGACAACAAACGCAAAATACCAACGTTTGATTAAGCGACAAGATTGATCATCGCCGCGGACTTGATAAATCGATAAAAATTACGCGACTTATACATCTTATCTACTTTGGAAATACTTTGCGTAAAACTAAAGGGTTTTATGCAGACGGATTTTAGATGAAAACGAGGCGCTCTCGGGGAGAGCCCACACAATAGATGCACTCCTCTGTAGTTAATTAAAGCCGAAGTGCGCCTATGATTATGAATAGGTTCGGAAACAGAGTCTACATTCGGAAGCGTTCCTAAAATAGACGGAGAACTGTATCCCCTTAGTAGACCCCCCACAATTGTACTTAAAACAAACCGCAACAAAAGGCTTTGTTAATATTGACAATATTTCTGCTGTTTATAAAACACCAACTGACTCGTGGTTAGGATGAATGGCTTAAAATAAAATTTATAAATAGCGGCGGAATACTTTGCACTACATTATATTGGCATTAAGTTTTGAAACATTATTGATACTGCTTAAAATGTTTTCAATGACTCGTTATGTTTCGCTATTTTTAACGACTAAAGTCACTTTAACAGTTTTATGATACCAGTATTATACGATCTAACTGGGTTACTTCGTTATTTCTATTTATAAAAAAATTCAATAACACCTCATTTGTTAATATCGCATTACCGGATTACTTTCCACGCGTGTTAAACAAACGGGAAAATTAAAAAAGAAACCAACGATATTTCGAAAGATGAGTTAATAAGTCCGCGCAAACTGAATCAACAATTCGTTGGATTTAATTATTTTCATAACTTGAAAACATTCAGCGTCGCTTACTCCACAAATCACGCACGTGAACTAAGAGATATTTGTCGGACGCGCGAAAATATAAAGGGCGAAAATCAATACGAGGCGTTATATGAGGAAACAAGGTTCACAATACATCTTCAGCGTTTGAGGGAAATTCGAAAGAAATTTATTTGGAGATGACCGGGATGAAGTTTACGTGTTCCCGTCGGTAATTTAGTGTCGGGAGCGTGAGAAAGAAAATGGTGTTTTGCAGCAGGAGCGGCAGGAATAGGAACCGGCTACTGCAGGAACGTTGACGAGTCCGCAAGGACGTCGCCATAATGTCTTGTCATCAGGTCGCTCGTTTTCTGTAATTAGGTTTTTGTTTCTTCCCACACGAACGAATGCTTCGTAGATCCAACATACAGGTCAGGTTTTACGATATTTCACATCAATCTTTTATTCTTAAAACATTTTCATCTAACAATGAGTTGATTTATTGGTATATTTAGTAAATAAAAATATTAATTTTAAGGTATTTATATGTTGTTATAAATTTATATATTATTTAATATTTTTGTTAGTATTGATTAATAAATGATAAGGTTATAAAATTTTGTGTAAAAAATAGTAGTAAAATGTAGAATAAAATAGTAAAAGGAATTGTGTGAAACATAAAATCTGAATCCGATCCTGAATTTAGTAGGGAATAATGCAATGCAATAATTAGTTTTCGTTGGCCATCAGGAGCTCGTTGAAGGGAAATTACTCTTCTTCCAATTAATTGTCCCCAGCGCTCTTTTCCACGCCACGCTACCAGGTCTTTACGTGACGATCGCGAAATTCCTGACGCCCACTCGATCTAAGGCGATTCCTGCTTGCTTTTAACGGCATACTTGCGGTTTTTTTCCTCTCTCCTCACAGCACAACAGATTTATTTTTTGTTTGTCATGACCCAGTTTAAATACGCATATCGAAAAAGCCGTGATGCGTCACGGCTCGAAATCAAGCGTACTTGTATCAAGAGCAGCATCTGAAGATTGCAGCAGTAGGTAATCTGTCAAGTTTATCAACGTTCCACGTCCAGCTTTAGTCCCCTTCAATCTAAGACAATGTAACAACCCTTCGTAGCTGTCGCTTGTCAACGCAGGAATGCTTGAGCCGTGGTACGGGCTCCTTGGATCTCGGGCCCCGTCAACTTGGACAATATCAAGAATGTGACACTATGAAGGAACGCTTCGTATATATTTAATATTTTAAATTTCTTGTTTATCTTGACGCCGGAAGGTGATTAAACTCGCAGGGTTGGATTAGGTTGTTTTTCTTTATGATTAAATTAATGTACAAAAATATAGCAACGCTTTGGAAATCATTTAATTAGGTGTACAGCCATGGGGCGGCGAAAAACGTTTTAGAGACAAACTCAGAAAGTAAAAGTAATGTTGGTATGTAAACGAATACGGGAAAGTAAATACGGCAAAATGCCTGAGACACGAACGGTGATAGATGACTGTAGCGCCCAACTTTTAATTAAAATTAACTATTTATTTCAACTCGGTGGGGTTGTCAACGATTTCTATTTTACATTCGAAGTTCTATGTTGCCACACTCTTTACAAATTATTCGTCAATATACACCATCTCAAATGTTCTATGCCAAACATATCGAATGACTAAATGAAATTTAGGTATAATAAATGTTCACCTTATTCCTCCCCACGTATAACGTTAATCTTTATTAAAAAACCATCTCTCATTTAAATGCTAAATTATTTTAATAGTCCAGTCATTATATACATTTGGAAAAGAAAATGAACCGAGGAAGCTAAATTTTGGATATGTTGTGGGGAGTGCTTAGAAAAGCTTAACTTTAAGTTTTCGACCGAAAATTCCTTGTGCATTTTCCGCCATCTTGAAAAAAAGGGGTTTAATTCCATTTTTTGACGATAACTCGGCTGTGCGTCGTCATACGAGAATTATTGTAATATACTTTTTTGTTGTTTTTTTTAGACTCTACAATTTAGGTCTTATGCATTTTTAACCTATCATTGATGGTTGTTAAGATATCGAGCGCGAAAGTTAAAAATAAATTCTTCGCAACCGATTGTTTGTTTTTTTCTCCTTTTTCGTGATATATATCGAAAAATTGTCTATCACAAAACTTGTAGAGCATGTTAATATCTACAAATTCTCAGGGGTTTTTTTGTTTGACAAAAATTACGACTGTTGAAGCGCCGTAAAGTTGGTAAGACGGTGGAAAGTTTTGATTTCATAGCCCGCGCAGTTGTATATGTATATGTTGGAATGGATTTGCGGTTGTAGAGGAAATGATTTAAGTACAATAGAAATAAATAAAACAGCAAAATTATGAATAATACGTTATAAATTTATTATGTAATTCCATTTCAATCGGTCCAAACAATCGGTTGCGAAGAATTTATTTTTAACTTTCGCGCTCGATATCTTAACAACCATCAACGATAGGTTAAAAATGTATAAAACCTAAATTGTAGAGCGTAAAAAAACACCAAAAAAGTATATTACAATAATTCTCGTATGACGACGCACAGCCGAGTTATCGTCAAAAAATGGAATTAAACCCCTTTTTTTCAAGATGGCGGAAAATGCACAAGGAATTTCCGGTCGAAACCTTAAAGTTAAGCTTTTCTAAGCACTCCCCACAACATATCCAAAATTTAGCTTCCTCGGTTCATTTTCTTTTCTTCCCCGTTATTTCGTATATAATGACTGGAGTATAACTTTACTTTAAGGGGCTATATCAGTGTAACCCATGAAAAATTAGGCGTTTTTCGCGAATTTTTTTAAAAGAAAGTACCAGATAGAATGTTTTGAAGTTTTTTGGACATAATAAGGTATATTTTCAGCTATATTTTAAGATTTTTTTCTACAAAAATATTGAAAAATAACGGAGTTATGTGCTGTCTTCGGAGGTGCCAAAAAAAAGTTCCCCAACTGCTGACATGATTCCGCGGCCGAGTACCTAGGTGAAACCAAAAAAAATGAAAAAGGTTATTAAAGTTGAAGGTATTTTCTATACAATGACCTACGATTTTTGAAAAATATTAAAAATTAACAAAATGGCGTAGTTCTGAAGAAAAGTGTCGTTTTTTGGGGTCAAAAAATTATCGTTTTTTTAATGCCAAATTGACAATTCTCAACCAACCAAAAAGATCGTAGGTCATTGTATAGTAAATATATTCAAGAATACTCAGTTTCAATTTGAAGTCGATCGGTCAATTTCTCATTGAGTTATGATGTCAGCAATTTTGAAAAATGTCGTTTCGAGAAAAACTATCCATTTATACATGCGAGCGGCCGCTCTTTTAGAACGCTGCCATTCAAAAACTATTCAAGATACGACATTGCTGTTTTCACAGGATATTTTTGAAAGCATAAATTATCGAACAAGCCAAAAAAACAAAAATCGATTTTATGAAAGTGTCACACTGGTATAGCCCCTTATTAACTCTACTTTAAGTAAATACACTCATCAAATTGGTCTAGGGGACATGGAAATTTTAAATGAGAATTTCTTATTAATTTTATCCAATTTGTTATACTCCCTTTTGTATAAAAAGACAACTTTTTCTGTTTTTCATAATTTCATGTAAAAAAACTCAATATTTATTATAATCTCTTATAAACATATAGATCCTTGCATGTACCAATACAGGGTGAACTATCCAAGTAATACTAAATACTGAATTATTATCGTGAACATTATTTTTTAATTTCTATGTTGGGCAGGTAGCTTCTGCGTATGCTGGTATTTGGCCAATTGATTTATTTATTACTCCACCTCATTGATGATTATTTCAATATTATCCAAATATATTATCAAATTGACACTTAATTATTCTTTAATTGCTTTGTTCCCTACACCATTTTGATGAGTGTATTTTAATAAAATAAAAACATTCCTTCTTAGAATGTCATCACAAGTATGAATCTTTTACATGAATTTGTGTAATATAATTTTTAATATTTAATGGTAAGTAACAGGTGAGCGCAAGGCAGATTTTATCCAGTTTAATTACAATTTTTCTTGGGTCGATGGTCGAGCCATAGCAGGAAAACGCTAAGAGCAAAAAGGCAGAAGGGAACCGTATAAAAGTACAGCGCTTAATACTGATTTCTACGTAAGTGCGTTCCGTAGTAGAATGGGACCGTGATTGCCGATGTTCATCAAGACACTTTTTCCCCTTGCCCTGCCTTGCCCAACCCACAAAAGCACTCTTTGCTGTTCCAGATCACAACTCCAACAATTAATAGAAAGGCGGCAAGTGCTGACAAGAATTCTAAACACAACGACTCCGACGAGCCATGAACCGCGCTCGCGCTATCTCAATTTGCCATTTCAACCAAATGCGATCCGTTTTCAATAAAAAAAATATATTCCTCTCATTATTGAAATGTATCCTAACAAAACTGGTAATCAACTATAGCAGTTTAAGAGGTTATTGACTTTAACTTGTATGTACATAAATAAACTCAAAAATATATGAGTTGTGAAAAACGAGAAATAAACACTCGCATAGAATAAAAATTATATCTACTAGTAAAATAGGTGAAAGTTTTCAAAACGATTTTATGCATTTTTTTATGTTGCCGATCTTTGTTTATTTAACAAGAAGAACTCGTCTGCAGTCGACGTGTTAAACGCGGCAATAAAATTAAATTACGAACATCAAGATTATGAATGTTTATTGGATAAGAACAAATATTATTGATAAATAATTAATTCGTATCGCGATGGCGCAATAAAATTGCGAAAGGAAACGTACAAGGGGCATGGCTGGTGAAGTGTGTCGTATTGTATCTCGTTCCTGTGGGGCAGGGTGAGGCAGAATCCGATAGCTCGGCTGGAAGTAAAAGGTAAAAGCGGCAACGGCGGAGCGGCTCTAACGTTCGCGATGACCAGAAGACATTTACGCCGGTTGACGGAAGAAGTATATCACTTCGACGGGCGTGTATACCGTCTGAGAGGCGAGTTATGGTACCCCTGGGTTAGTTCAACTTTACTGACCCTATCTATCAACTTTATGGCCCTCGGCCCATTGGTGTGGCATCTCCCATTGTTTATATGATTTTTCAATTTCTCTTCGCCGATAAATGCGTTAGCCAAAGGATTAGATTGGACTCTCTAACCGTTATTTAACTTCTATTGTATATATTTTATTACTGTGGCCAATTAGTAGACTTGTTTGTTAGAGAGCAGACTTTTCTACGTACTTTTGTTTGCCTCTGGTTGCGAAAAATTCGCATTCTTCAGACATTTCAAATATGCTACTTATTAATACGGGAATCATGCCTGCCCATTCCAAACGAAGATAATTAAATTATCTACATTTTTCAAAAATCGCAAAGAAAAATTATTTTTGCACCAGCAGCAAAAATAGTGAACGTTTCTACTAATTCTAATGGAGAAGACCACGATGTGAGATATGCGGATTTCGACAAAAGATACGATTAGAAATGATTTATTAGAGCTCAAAACCATTTTCAGTTGCTCAAAATTTGTTATAATTAAAAAGATATAGCCCTTTGAAATTAAAAAATTTCGGGTTTCGACTCATGCCTTATCAACCAATCATAAACCACTCACGTCTTGTTGTATAGTAAATAGTATGAATTTTCGAACGCAGTAACAAAGAATACACAAACGAACAAAAATCAAACTGTCATTTGTCAGATTTTTTCTGAAAAATGCACAAAACAAATTACACGAATTGCAGTTCGGCACAAAACACTTTACTGATAATATTGACGTTGACAAGAATGTTGCCAAATAAATTTTTACACGAATTTATTTAACACGAAAATCGGTTACAATTTATACAGATGAAGATGTTATTTCTATATTAATATATCGAATTATCCATTAGGTAATGGAAGAAATGGATAAATCAGAAAATGTTTATTGCAATAAATTTACAAAAAACGCACATTTTATGGAGTAAAGAAGAGTAATAGGAAACGTGGCAAACTTGCTAAATGTGACTTCTCTTTGCAACTCTCGCTTTGATTGGAGCAGAGTGTATGACGATTGTGTGACGTTTTTCAAACTTTAAAAATTAATTGCGGCCTTATTTAGCCACAGAAAAAAAATAAAAATTTCATTACACGCCTTCTTAGAACACACGGTTTAAAAAAAATAAAAAAAAGTCGTGGTCTTCTCCATTGCCAAAATTGCTACTATTTAGAAAAAGAAAAAGCAAAATAAATATTCAAAAGATATTCGTTCGTAAAGCAATTATTGAGCCCCTAACAGTTGGATATGGAAAGGACAAAGAGAAAAAACGTGAATTATTCGTCTGATTCAGAAAACAGACCATTATTGTAGGCAATTACAACTCGTTACAAGATGAAGACAATAGATAACGGCAAAACCACTAACCCAGAGACAATTTAAATCTACTGTGGACAAGAAGGGGGCCCAGGACAGGGCAAAGGTCACGCTATCGCTCACTAAATCTGCCTCACGACGTACGGAGACAGCCAAAAGGATGGTTTACCAGCATGCAATCTATACGGTTCTCCATAGTTTACGTACTTACGTATAAGTACGTGTACTTATACGCTAGAATACGAAACCGCCAATAGAATGATTTTTCTGTCGGAAATTAAACGGGTTAGGGAAAAAAATTCCGTAACATGATCCAGAAGTATTAACTCTTCATTTAAGAAAATTCCCTTGTGCGAAGTGAAAATGAAATAAGAGAAGCTTTAGAAAAACATTTAATATAAGCTGGCAAACGTTAGAAAGGAAACATCTGTTCCGGCCCTTCGGCCTCTTCTTGCTAAGTGTCCAGTCACTCCAGTATCGTATCCCCGGTAGAATGACACCTAATGAATCGGCTGTCATTCAATCAATATAATTAGATTGTTGCCGCCGGCGTTAGCAAAGGGTTAGACGTGTCTAAAATATCGTCGGTATTAAGGGCGTAATGAAATAATGCATTGTTTGCAGACCTTGGGGAGCGCAATGAAATTTTGACCAAAGAAAATGTTTTGTTAATCGTAAATCTTCGATCAAGACGAGACATTTAAATTAGCTTATTAGAATTGTCACCTGCTTTCATTTCATCAGCGCGTCGCTTCCAGGGGTATAATGAACCAGCAAAAATCGGTATACAATTTGAAAGCGGTGACGGGCGATTTTTTACATAGCCCAAGCATAATGTATGTTAGTGACAGTTTGGCATGTATGTATCGGCAGTATCAGGGGAATGGGAATGAGAATGGAAAACGGTAACAGAGGACGGGAGGGCGTCTGATCTGAAAGGGTTAGGAAGATAAAGGACGGCTGTAAATGAGTTAACTGCCGGTTCTGTAGTTACGTAGCCGCTGGTCACTTTCATTAACCGACTACTTGATAAATGATAATTGGTAAAGCGATTGGTCACTCTGTTCGCTGTCACTTACCTCAGATCCTCATTTACGGACTTCTCCGGTCTATTTAGGCCGGCGCTCGTCGAATGGCAAATACTAATTGTCCATGATTTATTTTCATCCCTTCGTCGGGATCCTTCTTAATTTTTCCTCTTTTCCACATTCTTTTTGATTATTCCAGCTACATCAACTCCGTTCCAATCCCGCGCCATTATACTACTCGATTCGCTCGTATTAGCGTACACTATTAGCGTTTTTCTAATCAAATAGAAAGTTATTTTATCATCTAGGCGGTTGTAAAATTCTTGTACGGATTTAGGAAGAGCGTTTAGATTTCCGCGAGGGAGCGGGACGTGCGTTGGTGAGTGGAAAATAAAAAAGTGTGGTAGTAAAACGAAAAACGATAACGATTTGTCGTCTAATGGTTGCTGTAACGTGTGTCTAAACGTCTGGCAAGCTACTTGTCTATTCAGGGCAGCCGAGTTGAGGTCATAGATATCGTTCACCGGTGACTGGGACTGCCCTCAGGAGTGCCACACTGATCGAAATGATGGAATCTTTTAACCGCCAAACGTGCGGCTGGGGGAAAATACCCATGATTGAGAACAACTTCTCTCACACCAGACCGTTCACCCTCCGCGCCGCTCCTACCACGGTGACCCATTCATAAATTTATTAGATTCACTGTTATTTGCTTGCCGCATGCTCGATTTTTTATCCCCGTATCGACCCGCCGTGTATTTTGCAACATTATTGCTGACCGCTACCTTAAATTTTTGCGAACTGACGATTTATCGTACATTTCGGTTTGGTTATCCCAAACTTAGATGGAATTGTAATATACTGGTGAATAGGTAACTTAATTAAGACAGCAACTAAATGACTTCTTAAGCAATTACCCCAAGGTGAACTATTTGTCTAGCGAATTTACGGGAGTTTAAGCACAGTTCTCTTATAAGCTCGAAAACAATTTCTATTAACTGGCGTTTTAATTGGCATTCCATTTCAACCGAGCTATTACGAAAAACGTATATAAAATGTATTGATGATAATAATATTCAAAGGAAGATATAATTAGCCTGAATGATGATTGTTTTGTTTAAATTTCTTATTATCGTGAAACGATTTGAAACAGAGATGGAATATAAAGGGGGAGAGCGATAAATGTGGGGTAAACGTTATTCGAGAATCCACACAGACAACAAAACGGCAGAGAGAGAGAAATTAAACATAAGTAAATCGAGTGTAGCTCGAAGCGACTTAGGGTTAGAACAAGAAATAGTTTAGGATGTCCTGAAGGTTGATTTGCGATTGAGGATGAGAAAGCCAGCATGCTGAAAGCCGACGAAGGCGTAAGTGGGGCCCAAGATTCGAAAGCCAAGACGCCCTTTGCAGGCGAGGACATGTCGCTTAGACAGCTCCAGGGTAATTACGCACAGTGACTAATACACCGATTCTCTTAGGCTCAACCAATTTACGAGCCCACTACAATTATGGCAATGATCTCTTATACCTATTTGTTTCCTACTGTTTCTCTAACCCCAGTGACGCATTGCCACGACTCGGCTCGTTGTTCACCTTTAATTGCTCCGCTCTATCACAATAAATCTAGATATTTATATCCTCTCTCATTTTTATTTAACAAAAACTTTGCTTTGGATTAACAAAAGTTTTGTTTTACTGACAGTGCCAGACTGACGCACATTGCAAAGAGATTGATTGAAAATTTAGGAAAATTCAATTCTTCTCATTTTAGCTAAGAAAGTTGAATCTGTTTCAGACAACCAACCTCTTACTTGATGTAATTAATTTTTGTTAATTAGTAATTTTATGGATAATTTAATTTAGGTAAGAAATATGTGTTATTTTTAGGGACTAATGTAATACGGTTTGTGTACAGGGTGACCCACGGTGGATGGCCTATTTTAGACGATTTGAGAGAACGGAGAGTCCACACTTGCTATATAACACTGCGATATAGCAATGCTATACAACATGTTATGTGGAATAAATGTGGATCCTGCTTAAGTTAATTAGCATTATTAGATTTTTTAAATTTATTTCAGTAAAAATTTATCGGATATTTTAGCTTTATCGAATTTCGAATTTAGGGGTATATTTAGTGTCATTCGAAGCGCCCTCAATTCGAATTAGCCTCCAAAAACGAAGAAAAAGGGTACCTAAAAGTGCTCAAAATTAACAAAAATGCATAAAAACTTTTAGAAATATTTCAAATAACGCATCTTCTTCACTTTATACAGGGTGACCCACGGTGGATGGCCTCTATTAGACGTTTTGAGAGAACGGAGAGTATACTATATCCTATAGGATCTTTGTGAAAATTTGGATATTTAGGTTATTGATCCTGCTCTATCGATTTAAAATATTTTCAAAGCTGCGGCCTTGCCACTTCTACCGAAAAGTAGCATCAACTTTGATTTTTTAAATGGGACACCCTTTGTATTTTTTGCATTTTTGGATCCTATTCGACGAGCTGATTCTAAAAAGGGACCATATACTTGGTATTTTGGGCTCATAATCAAGGATGTAAGCCATTCAAAAATCACAAAATTTTGAATTTAGGAGGCTCTCTTTATTATGAGACCAAGATATCAAGTGTGGCCCCTTTTTGGAATCAGCTATCAGCTCATCGAGTAGAATCTTAAAATGCAAAAATGTACAGGGTGTCCCATTTAAAAAACCTAAATTGATGCTACTTTTTAGTAGAAGTGAAATTTGAAAATATTTTAAGTCGATAGAGCAGGATCAATAACCTAAATAATCAAATTTTCACAACGATCCTACTCTTCGTCCTCTCAAAACGTCTAAGGCCATTCACCGTGGGTCACCCTGTATAAAATTAGGTAGGTACCCCAAATGTTCCTAATTTTTGGTGATATGTGGAATTCTAAATGACACAGATTAGAAAGATAAACAAATTTCCATGCAATAATTCCTATTTTATATAATTAGTGGAAAAGAAAATAAATACCCAATATTATTAACTATCTGTTTAGAGATAAATACGTAAATTCCTTACGGTTAACTAGTAGTTGGTACCATAAAACGAATATAAAACATTTTATAGATTTCTTAATATTCATTCCGATGTTTGTTTTGTATAGAGAAGCATTTAGCTGATGGCAGTTCATTTAATTATGAATGTTACACTAATGAAGTTTATCGTTACAACGTAATGGGCATTTATTGCTGAAAACTTAAAACGGGAGGAAAACGAAGTGGCCATTAAGGTGTTGCGAACCCCATCGCATGAAATCCGACTCGATTCGATAGTCGATGCGAAGACAAAGTTAGACATTGCTTCTTAATTAATAACAGCAAAAGTTAAAGTTGTTGTTCGATTCAGCGGGGAGTTAAACAGCCGCGCTACCGTTGCGTTGTGTGATACACTTTGAAATTCGATGGACTTCCACAAAGTTCATTACAGTTTGCTTCAACTACGTGACTATCTCCTAATAACGACAGGTGAGGTAATTGCAGATTTAGCGTGAGCATCATGGTATTATGGCCATATTGCCATAGTGGTAGACATACCTTGTCATCAAACATAACAGTGGCGTATCCGTTTTATCTGCTAATACCGTTATTTCACTATCTCTACAGGTATCTACTCATTTAAAATTCATTGCGAAATTTGCATGATTTTATTAAATTTAATTAAGAAATTGTTTATTAAACGAAGCGCGAGGATTGGATGAGCATTGTATAATTTTTTTTTTAAACTTAGTAAAAGATACTTAATAAAAATCAAATTTCTTTAATTACTGCGTATCTATTTGCTACCAATTTTGATGAAGCTGCGTGATACCTAATTGGAATAGAGATCGCCCGGATTATGAAGAAAGAAGGAGCAATAGCCTGCGAGCTTGGTGACCCTTTTGACACAGAAAATAACCTTGGAGTAGATCGAGCAGAGAGATCTGAGCATAATTTAGATTATTCTAATCATTATATAGCAAACCACAAGGTTGGTCGACGGTTCTTGGTGTTCCCAACGCAATACGAATTTAAATAATAACGTCGGTGGCGGTGGCGCGGCGGCGTATATTTTGACATCATTACCTTGCGGTCACGTTTTCTATAGTAGCCGGTGTTGATCACGATTCCCGATTGACAATTTGTACTTATATTCCACAGTACCAACCGATGCACTACTATTAATTCCAGTGACGTACATTTTACTTAAAAAAAACAATAATTTCCGGAGTGATCGAGTTGTCTCCTGTACGGCAGGAATCAGTTAATTTTGCGATTATTCCTTCTTCATTGAATATTCAAATATTTATTAAACGTAACCAATTTTTATTTTTATTATTTTATTAAATAAATAAAATTTCAATATTTTTTTGTAAGTGCATCTACACTTTAAATAAGTATATGTATAATAAAATTGTACCTATACAGTGTGTCCACATTTCGAGGCTCACCATTGCATCGTATCTTCGTTATTTGGGGAGTTACAGTAACGATTAAATGGGGAATGTTTTGCAGAATAAAATGCTTGTAATTGGTCCACTTTCAAAATTGCCATATTTTTTTTAGTTTTTAAGAAAATTGGAAAAAATCAATATTGACCGAATTCAATATTACCTTAACTCGAAAATGAATAATGTGACCCTTTTTAAAGTTATTGTACAGACACTTTTTCAATACAAATTTTTTGATGTTTTCGGAATCGTTCGATTTTTATTAGTTTTCAAGTTATCACTGCTAACTTATCACTTCATATTGCAGTCATATTGGATTTGGAGATAGTTACATAGCCCTTACAAAGACCTTTTTAATTATGTACAACATGTCCCAAAAATATTTATTTATAAGGTAGATATTTAAAAAACTCAAATTTAATATTAATTTTAAAATAATAAGCTATGAAATCGAACACTGAAGATTGTTTGTTCTAAGATTTGATGTGTTATTTCTAGTGGTTTTCACTCAAAGATTTGAAGTTTAGTGGTACCCCTTAAGTAAGAATCAAAAGGGGTAAAATCAATCTGATCAGGTGATCTGGTTGGTCATTGAACAGGTCCATATATCATTAAAGTTTTCTCAGTCGTACAAAACTTCTTTGTTGTTCGATTTCATAGGTTACTATTTTAAAACTATATAATATTAAATTTGTGTTTTTTTAATTACCTACCTTATAAATAAATATTTTTGAGACATGCTGTACATCATTAAAAAGGCCTTTTTAAGATTAACTTAACGTAATTAACCCAAAATCCAATATGGCTGGCATATGAAGAACAAAAGTTAGCAGTAATAACTTGAAAACAAATGAAAATCGAACGATTCCGATTTGGATAACATCAAAAAAATTTTCTTGAAAAAGTGTCTGCATAATGTAAAACTTTAAAAATGATCACATTATTTATCTTCGAGTTATTAGGTAATATTGAATTCGGTCAATATTGGTTTTTTCCAATTTTCTTAAAAACTAAAAAAATATGGCAAAAAAAATAATTTTGAAAGTGGATCTATTACAAGCATTTAATTCTGCAAAACATTCCCCATTTAATCGTTACTGTATAACTCTCCAAATAACGGAGATACCAATGGTGAGCATCGAAATGTGACACAGTGTATAGATTCTTTAAAAAATATTCAAATTTAAATAATACTAAGATTTTCTTTTACATACATACGAGTAATATGTATATGTATAAGTTTATGTGTAGTTTATTAAATGCAGATAAAAAACTACAATTAAATATACGTATATTTATGCAGATATAATTATTATTAAATTTGCAATTATACGATATTGATTTTGTGAAATCAAAATCTGTATAATTCGGACCATCTTTCAATTCTGCAATTCTTTTATTAAGAAAATTATATTTTTGTAATGTTTGGGGATTATGAATTTTAATTAGACTATTACAACTTCTCAGTTTTAATGTAGGAATCAAATTCAAAATATAAAAGAATATTTAAAAATTGGTGTATGTTAGGGTGCAGGGGTATAAAAGGATTGGTTGTATTTTGCATGAAATAATTCACAATCATAAGTAAAAATCCTGCTAATGTAAAAGTAAATCCTGCTAATCCAGATAGTAGATTGTTGTAAGGTACAATTAACCATTAACAATAGACGGGAGACAACTAGCACATGCCCTTTTTTCGTGCAGGTATGATTTTGAAAATTGCGAGACAACTCGAACCCGTCCATAATTTTACTAAAAATTTTTATGTTAATATTCATAAAACTAACATAACTTCTGGCAGAAACATTTTACATTAAAAAGGCGAATCGAATGCGAAATTCTATTTTCGATTTGTCGTTTAGCCGATGTGACAGTGTTTCACCTTTCCCTGTGACCACTCGGCCGATCCGACGTCGTCGAGCTGCGGGTCAAAAGCATCAGATGTTATTACTTTTCGAGTTAATGGGTTGCCAGTTGCCACCCACCAACAAGTTTACTTTTAGAAATGCGTTATTGCATCGCAGTAATAGTAGCTCATTCAGTCGAACATTGTCATACGCCACACGAAAATTAATAGGCCGCAATGTGCGTGTACATACTGCTACTTATTGTTCTTTTAAATTTACCTCTGCCTTTTTTCGTTTGCTCGGCTATTTCTGTTTCTGTCGATTATTTTCATGTAGTTCTTTGATTTTAATTAGATCGAGCGGAAAAAATAAAAGTATATAGATAAATAACGTTTATTAAGATAGTTTTCGAGTTTGTGTATACGGAGTCATTAGACCTGGTAGGATATTGCACTATTCTTGATTATCAGAATCAGATATGGCCCTCATGAGGATTCCAGTCGTAGGGAAGCAGAGAAAAATATCTACAACGAAAGAGCAAATCCTAATTCTATTAATTATAGAGCTACTCTAGTTCGATTTCTTTCAATATTTGCTCTACATTCGTTTCGGAATGTAACGAACTTAATAAATGATTTTATCTTTAACTAGAAGTTTCATAACATATAGTTTCGCAGAAATATGAACTTATTTAATAAATTTATTCACGATAAGATTGATTGATGATAGTATTAATCCCCGCGGAAGTCGCAAATACAAATACATGCATACGATTTCGGGATATATATATTACAATTTTATCATATTTCTGTTATTATTATAACGACATTACAAATGACAAAAGCTTGACATTGTATGCACATGTATCAATTTTATCTGATAACATTTCTAATTGAGCACGTATAAGTGTAAGTAAATATTTTTGGTCTCATTAATATCTATAAATAATGTATTGCGAAAATTTCATGGTACATTAACAATGTATTCCTTATTTTTTTTCGAAAAACGTGGGAAATGTGGATGCTTTAAAAATATTATTCCAATGACGTCATATTCAATAAAAGATACGATCGTATTGTGACATAATTTTATATAGGGGAAAAGCTACAATTTTAGAATACTCGTATTCCCTTGATAGTGAATCACCACTGTCGTAGGTCCCTATACAACTTCCTATACAACTTTCTACTAGTCATATTTCTATATTTTGCCAAGTTTTTGTCATTATGTCATGTGACAATTATATAGCGCGCTGGGAGGTGGTGAATCCTAGGGGAAATAAGATGCGAGTGAATTTTCATATCGATTTGATACAAGTACCGTGACAAAAACAATTAAAAAACACTAGCGTTTATAGACCAATGGTGTTTTATTAAGAAGTTGTTTAGTTGATTCATCGGATCCTTAGCTCTGGGACCGTCCATCTCTGGTTACGTCTCGCTTCAGCGGGATGTGATAAATACCGAGAAAAGCCCGGATAACAGGATGGTCGGTACTCACGTACAAGTGCGCATTGCTCCCTCGTGGCCTCACTACAATGTCTTATGTCTTAAAGGCAACATCGGCCCGAAGCCGTTAAAACGAGCATTAACAATTTAAAAATTAGCCTATGTTGCGAACTTTCCAAAATAAACGTTAATAATGGAATTACGATTTTTTTTCCAACTACCTTTCGTTGTCTTGCGGTAAAATCTTTCACAATAATGCTCCTTTATTAGGTACGTTATAGAGTTAATTGAATTAATGATAATAATTTTTGTATGTATGAATTATCCTGTATTAAATGATAAAGTAAATATTGAATAGGGGTTAATTATTGGTTATTTATCAATTTTGTTTTGGCTAAGGTAACTAGAATGTTTCATAACACACCATACGGTCACTAAAGATTCCGGGGTGGTACGGAATTAATTGAGTGTGAGGGGAATTTTTGACGGATTGATGATAAGGCTATGCGGAAACGGGGATAGAAATTCCATTCCCGCTGTTGTGCGTCAGTATGTCCATCACGTAGGCGCTTCGCAAGACATCCATCGGCTATTCAGACCCTTTTATTTTTGGTTGCGGTGTCGAATCGTCTTTGTAGTTAATGAGATTTCCTTTAGTTAGCCCCGGATTTTTTTACACGACAGACACAACGATCTCCGCGTCGCTAATGCCGGCGAGCATTCGAAAGAATGCAACTAATTCGCAGGGTCGAATTGAATAATCGCCGGTATCGGAGTTTATCGGAGCGCCTACCAGCGGCTGCGGCCGGTGGCATCGACTCCAGGAGGCGAAAACGTCGTCCCGGGCGTCACATTAAGTGGCCGGCTCTTAGTTTTCAGTTCCCTGTAGGATTCGCCGGCATCTAGCCCGTTCGCCGCCCCGGAGCCCTCTCTCAAGAGGGTACCTTCTCGGATTCTACGCCGATGCCCCGCCGCCCTTTGTCCACTTCTTGGATCCGATTAATTATTGCCGTCGCCTCTTCGCCCCCACTAAACGTCAAAACATAAGCTAGCCGGCTTACGCGATCTCTCTCCCCTTTTCAGCACACCCATGTGGGGTAATTCGATGCAATGCCAAAACAATAGTAAACTTATACAAAGTACTTTTTTCAGTATTTACCCAATTAAGCTAGTACACGCTTAAAGCTATACGGGGTGTTCGAAAAATAGACGGAGATATTTTAGAGGGTTCCTTGTTAAAAAATATGAAGAAAAGTTTCTATAAACATGGGTCCAGAAATGCATAGTTTTCAAGATACAGGATGTTACATTAAAAAAATACAGGGTGTTTCCGAACTTGGGAGACAATTTTCTAGGGGTGATAGTTCGTATAATTTGAAACCGATTCGCAGATTTCGTTTTTCTAAAAAATGTATTATAAACAAAATAGAGCCATTATAAAAAAAATCAAAGAGCGAATACAACCCTGGCCGCGATAGTCAGCTGATCGGTTTCAAAAACCGATGCTAGGACGAGCAAATTTCACCCTCCGCTCGCCTCATTTCGAAAAACGTAGGCTATTGCTTTCTAGTGCGTATTGTAATGTAGGGTTGTTAACCTCACGGTCAAATAGATTTTTTTTATACTGTGTTTTTAGTGATTTATTTGATATTATTAGGTGTTCTTCTAAGTTTAGTTTGTTCTTCGTGTTCTTCTCAGTTTAGTTAGTTCTTAGTGATCTTCACAGTTTAACAAGTTGGTGTGTACTTACAATAAGACAGTGATAAGTTTGAATAATTACTATGAATTTCAAGCCATTTTTCTATAACAAAATAGGTGACCTAATATTTCTTTTGAGTTGAATGTTTTTTCTTTTATTATTTGGAAAACCCGGGTTAATTTTAAAATTTATCCATGATTCTAAAAATTCATCAGAGACCATATGGATTAAATAAAGGCCCTAATAAATAACTTTGAATGAGATATTAATTAATCAATCATTATTTTGTTGTGATTTTGTCGATTCAAATTTTACGGCGAGTTCGATCGTACCGCGCAAGTCGAGAGCGACTGCAATTGCTATGCAGGACGGTATTTCTTAGATTTTTTTTTTACATTTTTAATTAATTTTTGATAAATATTTTTCTTGACGGTTTTGATTAAATAATCACATAATTCGCTAAGATGGCCCGTTGTCACTTCATCATTAAAAATTGTACCCCAAGTTCGGAAACACCCTGTATTTATTCATATAGAGTTTCTGAAATAAGTGGTCAAACTTTGGGAGCATGTAGAGAAACTCAAAATATGACAAAAACTTAAATGACATTTTTTCGAAATGTCCTTGGTTGTCAGTATACAGGGTGTTAAAGTTGGATTCTAAACTTAAGAGTTAATTTTATTAATAATTTCATTAATAGTGAAGGTTTAATGATGAAATTTGGTACACATACTAAACAAATTGAATGTCTTACGGCACCATTCAATCGGGTTAAAAAAGTTGTCTCCAGGGGTGGGTTAAAAGGGGGGGGCTCGTTGGGTAATTCTAACCTAACTTTTTTATTTTAACCATTTTAATTGATTTGTTTAAAGAATATGAAAAAATGAAGTTTTCTACATAAAAAAGGTATACTTGTTGAATTTCCGTAAAGTGAACAGTTTTCACGAAAAATGACTTATAAAATTCTGGTACACGTTAAAATTATTGTCATCAAGTGAGGAAGACATTCTTTCAAAAATTTGACAGTTAGTGACAATATGCTTTCTTAACGATTTTATGTGTTTCTCAGAAACGTCACTGTCACGGACTGTCAAGTTTTTGAAAGTATGCCTTCCTACTTGATTTTTAAAGATGACAACAGTTTTATTTTAACGTGTACCAGAATTTTTTAAAGTTATTTTTTGAGACAACGGGTCACTTTGCGGAAATTTAACAAGTATACTTACTTTTTTATGTAGAAAACTTCAATTTTTCAATTTTTTTAAAGAAATCAATTAAAAAGGTTAAAATAAAAAGTTAGGTTAGAATTACCCAACGACCCTCCCATTTTGACCCACCCCTGGACAACTTTTTTGACCCAATTATATGTTGCCATAAGACATTTTATTTACTTAGTATGTGTACCAAATTTCATTATTATACCTCCAATATTAATGAAATTAATAATGAAATGAAATGAAAAAAATACCTCTTCAAAAATTCATCTTTAACACCCTGTATACTGACAACCAAGGATATTTCGAAAAAAAATGACATTTAAGTTTTGTCAAATTTTGAGGTTCTCTACATGCTCCCAAAGTTTGACCACTTATTTCAGAAACTCTTTGCATATTATAAAAAATTTATTTGATTCTTTTGAAATTTGGGTTGTAGGTAGGGAAGAGTTGTAGGTATACAAATGGGGAAAAAGTTTATCTTATATTTCACAAAAAAAATTATTCTTGATAAAATTCTCTGCATGATTTGTAAATCCATAATCTACAAAATGTTTAAAAAACTGCCTGGAATACAGGGAAAACAAAAAATAATGATTTGGACCAAGAGAAAAATATATGCACAAATTGTAGAGGCGAGCAACATTTTCACTGAAATTGTGATTGTAGCAAAAAATTATGCACAATTGTTGATTATTGATATTCTTAGGAATATCTTGACTTAGGTCATGCAGAGCATTTTATCAAGAATATTTTTTTTGTAAAATGTAAGATAAACTTTTTCCCCATTTGTAGGTACCTATACAACTTTTTGGGACACGCTGTATATGGAATAAAACGGTTTTTATTTTTTTCTCCAAAAACAAAGTGAGTTACGAAAAAAATACATGAAGTAAAGAAGTTGCATTTTCAGATGCTTAATAAAACAAAAAAGGCTGTGGCGTGCATTTTGTACTCAATTCGCTTAAGTGCCCCCCGGGACGCCACTGGAATTTTAATCTATTTAGGGCTAAATTAGTCTCTTAATACAACAAATAACATTGCCAAATTTCAACAGCTAGAACCAAGTAAATATTTTTAATATACATACCTATTAATATTTTTCTTTTTTTAATTGAACATCATCCTGTATCTTGAAAACTCTGCATTTCCGAATCCATGCATGTTTATACTAGAAACTTTTTTTCATATACTATATTAACAAGGAATCACCATCTATTTTCCGAACACCCTGTATTTCATTTATAGTTTATTCTCTATTAACGCCATCGCCCTTGTATAGACATAGTTGAATCTTATGATACCATTGACATAAACATTATGCTCTAATATTCAGTTATCTTCAAGGATCAATTGGGAATCTCATAACCAGCAGTAAAATTAGCTACCACGACCCTCTTTATTATTTAATGGCACATGAAAGCCGAAGGGGTTGATGTCATATTCGCTATTGTGCGTCAGTGGCGTTCCTTAATAGTCCACACATGAACCATTAATCTACCCTAAACGTTTGTGTCTCCAAAAATGATGTGCATGACAATTCAAGTAAATGCTCCATTCATATGAAGGCGTTTTAAATGAGGTATAAACTTCTGAAGTGGTGGTTAATAGTTGTTGTTGTGTATAGTTTGGTACGACCGTGGAATTGAATCTGACCATCATAAAACAGGGCTGAGCTTAGCAAGTATTTAATTCATCAGGTTTTGCCTTCGATTTATATAATATGCATACGGGACGGACACTGATTCCAAAGACAATGAGATGTTGGAACGAGAACAGCCCTTTGTTCTCGATTTCCCTTTAGAAAATCTGACAGATACTGGATTATGTTGTACTAGCCTATTTAATTTCCCAACAAGAAATAGTTTACTTTCAAATTAATAATCTTTCGTATAAAACATCGCGTCGTTCTTTTGATTAAGTATTATATAGATTTAATACAAAATTTTCTTGATAAACGGGGTAGTTGGTAATATTCGCTGTCGGATAACAGGAATAGCGCGGAGACTTTAATATAGCGAAGACCCATGATTCATAATTTAAGACGTTACTTCCGCGTTATATCTTATATGCTAGTTAGATAAATATATGACAGTTTCGGTATATCCACCCCCTGTTGCGTGGTAAAACCGAGCTAATAATGACAGCAACAGGGAACTAAAACTGCCTATACAGGTATTAACAGAGGCGTCTTCAGTTAAAAAAAAAAAACTTTTTATGAGGCTTGTGATTTCAGGCAACTTTTACAGATTCTTTATTAGGCGGGAGCCCTATAAATTTTAATTTGGCGCAGGCCTTGTCGTCGCCTTTAGCCCAAATCAAATTAGGGAGGTTATCAGCTAGTCATTACAAAGAGAAAGGGGACCCGCCGAAACTTTTAAACACAACAATATTTTCTCAAAGATCAAACCCATCTTTTATGAGCCATACCCGATATTTTCGTGCGCCCTAATTCCGTTATCCTGGATTTTCACTGGCGAGCAGAAAAAAAGTTTACCCGCAATTTCATTAAAATTTACACAATAAATAACGTTAGGTAAAATCCTGCACTCTGTGACGTTTTTCTTGCTCCATTTCCCAAAACAACCCGAAGCGATTTTTTTGATTCGACGTAATTGAATTAAAATATATCTCTAAGTAATAAATTGTCGAGCAATACTGAAACGTGCAATTATAAATACGTGTAGCGAACACTCGTGTTTTTCCTCTAATTATTTAAACACTAATTACTAAGTGGCTGCAACAATGAAAATGTGATAGTGTTCGAGAATAGTTCTCGCTGAGGATACACTTAAAAATTACAAAGTTAACATTCTTACACGCGAGCGACCGTCTACACCATGTGAAATACCTAAACAATTTGATCGAACGTAGATTTCAGTCCAAACACAAAATACCACCGTCGAAGCCAATGGCGCGAACCAATTAGTTTTTTTATAAACAATTAAGAAAATTACGTAAATCGAAGGAGAACTCACTGAATTCCTGTTATTAAATTTGTAGTAGTAATTTATCCTTGTTTCGTGAACTTTCTTGAAAACAATTTAAAATCTTTCCAAAAATATTTTTTTAAAAGAATATTATCTATCAAAGCTATATTGCTATAATAATAAATAATCCTAAAGGATAAAGGTTTGTATTTTTGACCTCAGAATTGCAATTATGTATCAACCTCAAGTGTTTTTTACAAAGCGAGTTGTCTAAATATACCAATCTTAAAATACAGGGTGTTGCTATATTTGACCAGCGAAACCTAAATAGATTTCATTAATTGATTAATTTTCATATGCTAATTCCTGAGATACCTGAGAGGGTAGAAAAAGAAAAAAAGAACAGTTATTTAGCAATATTTCAAAGAACCACTTGAGATACAAACATACGCTTTTTTTCGATCTGTGGTAGTCGAAAATAGTAGCACTCTGTATAAGTGTTTTACCGTTAGTATAAAAAAAAATATAATTGAATTATAGTCTGGTTTGGCGATATCTATAATGAATTGATGGACAAATCAATGACAGTCGATCCATGAACGTGTGTCTGCATTCTATAAACTGTGATCCAGAAATAAATTACATCTGGTGTCTGTCAAGCGAGAATGTGTCGCATTTGCGTTTGGATATAGGTGGATAAACCAGATTTCACGTTCTAAAATACTTTTATTTATAGGTTACATATCAGTTATTAGCGGAATGACGTTCGTGCTTTATTACATCCACTTAATCATAATAATCCATCAAAAAATGTCAATATTTTTGTTAAATATGTTTTTTATAAACACTTACATTCATCATTAAAAAGAATATTTTTAATGTTGGCTCGCGTGGGTCGGATTAAAATAATTTTATTGGTTTTCGGTTTTTTAGAGAATAGTCAAAGTTAATTTGAGTATGTCGGTCACGACACGTCGTCCTATAATGTTCATGTAATTATAAACAAATCGATACGAAAATAGAAAAATTTTACAGCTTCAGATAAATATTATTGGTTCGTGTCGTACACATAAACTACATGTTGTCTCATATCATTCGCATGCTAAACCCAAATAACACATAAATTCAGAAATAGTTGATGGCCGTAAAACTCTGTGTAAACTCCATTTAATTCGGATGTGTTCACAAGAATTGTTTATTATCTCACACCAAATCCCCAATCGTATAATAAAATACGTTACGTACGATTTTAGAGTTTGAGAAATAAATTAATTAATTATTTAATTTTAATCGCTCATCGGACGCCAAAAAAAATCCAAGAATTTGTATATTTAGTCGAGCTACATTTACTGCAAGTAATTATCATCAGAATTTACAATGCATTCCAAACATTTCACACACAAGCTGCATTTAGGATAATTATGATTATAAGAAGCTAAAACAGCTCTTTTGCTTTGTAATTCATTTCTGCACTACTTCAAGAGGTTTCATGTTTCATTTTCCATCCTACTTTTTAGTTAAAATATTTCAAAATGTGCTAGTTCAACGAGCAATAAAATTTACCATTCCCACAGTAGTTTATAATCAATTAATAACAGATAAAAAAATGCGCAGCTATAAAGGAAAATGCGGGTCGTGTACTGCGGCTATAAAAACACGTAATCGGTAATGTCAACCGTTCTGTTACAGATTTTACAGCGGTAATATAATAAGTAGTAAGTGAAGTGGTCATGCGTTCGAGCATGGGCGAAGGGGCAACGAATGACGCCGCGAGCGATCGGCGATCGGCACCGTGTGAACCGGTGAAAGTGTAAAGACGAAGTTGACACTCGCGATATTCGCAATCGACGGTACTCACCGAACCAATGCAGCCCGACTAACTACACATGTATGCGCTCGCATAATAACTGTCATTATCGGAGACGTACTGAAATAACCGGTTTCGCTTCGGTTCTAACTCAAATCAAACTGAAATTTCGCAAACCGTACCGATTTCGTTCCGAGGAATCCTGCCATTTTTTATCTACAATTCAAATGTTGTAAAGTGGCTGTATATCCTTAAAATATAAAAATACCGCTATTTAAAAAAATTTATATTCAGGTGTATTATAACGAATGATCTAAAGGAGGGTCCAAATTTAATAACATGTTGTATAACATTGCTATATCGCAGTGTTATATAGCAAATGTGGACGCTGTTAATTATTCATAAAGCAGCAAAAACAGCGTCCGCACATGCTATATAACATTGCGATATAGCAATGCTTATACAACATGTTATTAAATGTGGACCCCTTTCCTTTAGATCATTCGTTATAATTCACCAGAATATTCAATTTTTTTATTTCTGGAATATTTCATTTCCAGTTAATGTGGACCATCCTTTATACGAGGTGTTTCAGTTATGGGATAAAACTTCTAGGGATTATTCAGGGCAACGAAAGAAGACATTTGAGTACAAGAACCAATGTCCAGAAATGTCTCCCTTAAGGCGCTGCGACCCTATGACCCTTTAAGATAACTATGTGCAAAAATCGATTTTATCGAATTTTAATTTACTCTATTTTAATTTGTTTGTCTAAAATAACAATACAATAATTCTCAAAAAGTCGTCCCTGTACTTGAAATGAATACCTGTTAAGCATTTTTTGTTAAACTGTTAAAAATTATTGAAGATTTAGAGAGACATTTCTGGACATGGGTTCTTATACTCAAATGTCTTCTTTCCCTGCCCTTCGTTCTCTGCCCTGAATAATCCCTAGAAGTTTTATCCCATAATTCTGAAACACCCTGTATAACAAGTGTGAACGCTATTTTTGATGCTTTTATGAATTTTTAACAGCGTCCGCACTTGCTACATAACATTGCAATATAACAATGCTATACAACATGTTTTTAAATGTGGACCTTGCTTAACGTAATTAGCACTATTAGATTTTTTAAATTTATTTCAGTATACAAATTCGCTTTATAGGATTTCGATTTTAGGGGTAAATTTTGTGTCTTTCAAAGCTTCTCGACCAGCTGAATCGAATGGTACAATTCTTAGAGCGTTGAAATGAAAATTAGTCCCTAAAAACGAAGAATAAGGGTATCCACAAGCGCCCAAAATGAACTAAAATGCATTAAAACTACCAGAAATATTTAAAATAAATACCTTCTATGGTAGGGTATTGGTTAGGATACGGTAGGGGGCTGGGTAGGGTAGTGATTAGGGTAGTGGTTATATTTCAAGTAACGCACCTTCTTCACTCTATACATATACAGAGTGACCCACGGTGGATGGTAGGTTAGACGTTTTGAGAGAACTGAGAGTAGTATCGTTGTGAAAATTTGGTTGTTTAGGTTATTGATCCGGCTCTATCGATTAAAAATATTTTTAACGCTGCGGCATTGCCACTTCTACTAAAAAGTAGCATTAATTTTGATTTTTTTAATGGGACATCCTGTATATTTTTACAATTTTAGATTCTACTCGATGAGCTGATTACAAAAAGGGTACATACTTGATATCTTGGTCTCATAATAAAGACTATACAGCGATTTAAAATATTTTCAAAGCTGCGGCGTTTCCACTTCTACCGAAAAGTGGCATCAACGTTATTTTTTTAAATGAGACACTCTGTATATTTTTGCAGTTTCTACTCGTTGAACTGATTATAAAAAGGGTACGTACTTGGTACATACTTGGTACATACCTGGTATCTTGGTTTCACAATAAAAGCTATGCAGCCACTCATAAATCACAAAATTTTGAATTTAAGCGGCTCTGAAACCCAAACATTTGAAAATCGAGAAAAACGGCTATCTAAGCCGAAGAAAAACGGTATCTAATGGCACAAAAAAATTTTGAAATTTTTGATCACCCTGTATACAATTTATATTTTATGTCCTTCAATTCCAGTCATTCAGTCAGTGCTGTAGCACTACCCTTAGCCGATCCTACTCCTGCCCTACCACTACCCTACCGCCATAGTAGTCCTATAGACACCTCTACAGTTGGTCGGCAGACACTCTATCCCTACCCTACCCACTACCCTAACCACTACCCTACCCTACTCTACCCCCTACAGTATCCTAACCACTACCCTACCCTAGAAGGTATTTATTAGAAATATTTCCCATAGTTTTAATGCGTTTTTGTTCATTTTGAGGGCTTTTGGGTACCCTTTTTCTTCGTTTTTATGGATGAATTTTCATTTCCTCTCTCTAAGAATAGTACTATTCGAATCAGCTCGTCAAGAGACGTGTCAAATGACACCAAATTGACCCCAAAAATCGACATCCTACAAAACGAATTTCAACCTTTATTTCTTATGATAGAGGAATCAAAAAATTTATCCGATGTAATGAATCAATTATATTAAATTTATATAACTATTTATAAAGTGATGCTTATCTCGCAATGTTCTATTTATAATACAATCTTCGCTGTATAAAATAAACTTGTCCGTGTCCACTTATTGGATTTACAACGTTCCTTTACGACAACGTACTAATACAATTCGTGATTGGCAATCGTGATACATGTCGTGTAATTTTTTTTTGATCGGCGACTATGTCAAATGTATTTAGAGAATGATGTAAGAGAATTGTTTATTATGGGATATTGTCGTTGAACGTTTCGAAGGAGTACTTTTAACGATGTCGGTTTCCTCCTCTTCAATGTGAGGTTATTTTAATTCGTCGAGATAAAAATCGACGAATTCACGGTTTAACGAAAATATTTGGCAGCCTTCGAGTGTCAATCAGCTTTTCGTCAATAAAAACACCATTTGATACTGTAAGGTGATGGGAATTTTTTTCGAAAGGTTGTTTTTATTATTGATGTGTGTCACAATAACATATTTTTTTCTAATCGTTGAGGTAATGAAGTTGATTTTTTGAAGGCTAAATTGAACCTGTACCCAACAATGCGTATGATTGCGTTGAATAGAAATGGGTGGAATATTTTCACGAAACCTATAACATTCTGATTTACATATATTCAAAAAGCAAACGAGTTATAATAGATACGAGCAAAGTTTGTAACCCCTATCTCTAGCGCTGAAAAACCTACTTCAATCCATAGATAGTAGAAAGAAAAACTTTCCAGAATTTACGTTTGTTCGATCCGATATAAGGCTAAATCCAGGAAAGTTAGAGCATTACATTCGCGCCAATTTATAGCGTACGCAGAAATTTTAATAATTATTTTGCAATCAGACGTTTTAAGGAACTGAACTAAATAGATGCTTTACGATGGTGCGCTATGTAATACTGGGCAAGGCTGCATCCCACAACAGCATCGTAATAGTCTACAACAAAATAAAATACCTTATCGAAAGATCGTAACAAATACGCAATGTAAGTGCTAGTAAGTGTCGTGATGACCGAGATTCACAAAACGTTGTTTGGTTTAATAGTTTCTATAATTAAATACTTTCGGGTAAAATTCGTTTGAAAATTATTATGAAACTTGCATAACAAAATTTTGTGGAAAAATGGCAAGATGCAGTTCTTGGATATAAATTGGTATTTTCTTACCTACTAACTTTTTAATAACTAAATATCATAATCAAAACGCTTCTTTACTATCTCTCCATTAACGTTAAAATTAAACTATTAGGTATCTACCAATTTAAGCTTAATTACCAAGTAAAAATATTCTTATTTTATTCGATTGTGGGATAAAGGAACTTTTTAATAATAAATTCGATAGAAATGTATGTGATGGTGCAAACGGTGTTCATAGAACCGACGTCCAGCAAAATAGCTGGGCGGGTCACCGAAGTTCGTGCATTTAACAGGCAAAATTTAATATTCAACTAATTTATTATCTTACTAGAGTGGATTTCACAATAAGTTGAGTGCCATTGCTAACAGCCATGTAAGATGTGGATGATCGTGTGAACGCTTTCTTGTCTTCAAGAATTATGGGTATGTGTAGCCTTCGTGTGTGTCCCCGTTGTTTTTCTTGGATCACCATCACTCATTCTAACCCATTTACTTCCTACTAATCTGATAGACGCTTAGTTCTAACTAGTGTACCTTGATTAATCACGGCGACAACTGACAACCCGCATTTATTTCACCAATTGTCACTTATCGCTGTTTTCTCTTCAATTAGAGCAGCTACCTCGAGGTTGCGATATTCATCTTCTCCATGTGGGTGTTATTTTTGCACCTTCAATTTCGAGTGTAATTAGCGACATCATCGTCCGAAAAGGTCGATGTTAAGAAATTATTTCTTCGCGTGTAAGTGATTAGATAGTGGGAATGGCATGGATGGCCGGCAAAATTCTCGGGCCATTTCTAGATAGGCAAAACGATTAAGGTCGAATAAAAACCGCAAAGATTAGCGTTAGATATGTTTTGAAGTAAGTGAGACACACCCTGCTGAAAACAATGGCTTTTTCCATTAGGGTCAGATATAGTAGTGTAGTAGTATTATACATATATCTTGTAATAATTATGTTGCTCACCTGATTCTCGAACTATGTAGGAGATTTAAATGAGAATGTTACATTCCGCCCGGAGAATTTCGTGATGAACTCCGATTTATACACACAATTTTTAATGATTGTAATAATGTGCACAAGGAAGAGCTCATTAAATGCCCCTTGGGAAACACACTAGAGTCATTTCGTTCGGTTATTAATTGGCAAATGATATCATTTTTATACCAACGAATATAATTTTTATGATTATGAAGTGTGAACATATTATTCTAAAATATATTTCCCTAGAATTACGAGTGCTAAATTGGAAAATGATCACTTTCCGTTCTAAAAGCGTTTTTTGATCTTCCACTATAAGCATACATTACTTCCGCATGGGTTTTCTCTCCCCCAAAAAATAACTTACATAAAGGAGGGTCGTGTTTTGCCAATTATAGTGACATGTCACAATAATTTCCAGCCCTAGAGCTTGTACAGATCTCTAATATATCGATATCGTATTTAGAAATCCAATAAAAAGCCGCCGAGTGTTTCATAATGCATCCGAATCGGATGTCTGGCATTTTAAAAGCTAGAGCAGGGAAACATTATCAGCATTTCCTTATATTTATTGTATGCAGCAAACGTTCGTTATTATCCGAATCAGTAATTCTCGGAGTATATAGCGTGTAAGTGTCAAAAAATTAAAAATACATGTTTCAACTTAACCCCTTATTTGATCTTGGTATTTGCTTGGGATATCAATTATCCGAGCCAACCGAAATGTAAAATGTCCCCGCATCTGAATAATATTTTTAGGCCTCGTTTCCGAAAGGAAGGGTGACATTCCCAAAGCGCGAGGGAGATTTAGATTAATTTCCAAGTTCAAAGGACCCGATGGCATGCTTGCTTTGTGACTGTACGCCTCATTTGCTGATTATTTTTATTGACCAAGCAGAACACTGTCGAAAGCTCAAGCTGGAATACTTTTTCGCTCTAAAGAAACAGCTTATTACGTCTTTTCGCTCGCTTTTTGTCGGCGAATGCCTCACGAATAAATTGAATAAGTACCCTAATTCCCGGCTTGTTGCGTAGATAATTTTTTTTAACAATTTAATTCAATCTGAAGTTTTTTTCTTCTGCTGGATTTAAATGCGGATTAATTATTGCGAGTCGGGCGAATTTTGGTGATAGAGAATCCTAAATTGAAATCCGTCCTCGCATTAAGAGCACCAACAACTGCTGGAGCAATTACAATATTTTAACGATTAATTCTCACAAGTCACCGCAATATTCTTGCTAACGATAGTTCGTCCATTTGAGTAAATTGGCTGGCCATGACTCGTGCTTTCCAGAATCTCAGCCCGAAATGTGTTTATGATGACGTTCCCGTTGTTTCCAGGCTTACGTCAGTCCGCCAATCGGTGACAACCTTTTTCGACTCTGATTGATTTCTGTTATTTCCAGATACCCCGAATTTTTCTTGTCTCCAATCAAGCGAATTGATTTTAAGAATGATATCCGTGCCCGATGTTCTAAATTGCAACACATTTCTCGATTAACAAAAATATGATCCACAAAAAATAATCATAATTATTAATTAATATGTATAGTGAAATGATCATAAATGAAAAATTATAGTAAAGTAGATCTTACATAGTGCAGGTATAAAAAATATTTTTGATATGCATTCCTCATGCTCATGAGCTCCTCGTAGTCCCATCATAGTCGAGTCATTTAAGAAAACCATTAAGCAGAATCTTCTTTTATGAACCGTGTAATTCATCTAATTTTTGCTTTTACGCAACTAATGCATTCGAGTGGCACTGTCACCCTCTTAATGAGTGAGGATATAAAAAGGCCAAAGAGCGAGTTTTTTTATTAAAGCTTCGGCTGGTAATGAGGCCGTAAAAAATAATATGCCATCTTAATTAACATTGAAAAATAAAAACTAAAAACTCGGGTACCTACCTATATCAATCCCGGCACAGCTAACGTAATATTGTACAAAAGGCATTAAAAAGTTACTGTTGCTAAAGAATGAGTTTGCAAGAAGTTTAATGTGGATTAGTTTCCCTAAGCAGGGCCGCACTAGCTCGCGAAATCTTATTATTCTTTCATTCAAATGTACACGTAATTATGTTTGTTTGGACTTTCTTTTGATTATTTTTCCAATTCTAAAAGTCTGTTGATACAATAAAATCGATCAAATACATTAAAAGTTGATTATCAAAATTTAACGAGCGTTCCTTACTTCTTTTGACATCAGTAATAATAAACCGACAATAACAGTTTAATTATAAGAAACCAAACAAACTTGATTCAGCTAAAACCGTACGCAAATTATTGCGCCAACAAATCGATTGTAAATGAAATTTACTAGTTTATATTTAACAATTTCAGCGAATCCGGCCCTGCTTCAAAGTGAAATAGCGAATGTCCTGAAAGTCGTTAATTAGTAATATTTTACAGCTACGTAGTTCGTTCTCTGTCTTGCTTCGCTCGGTAATTGTAGTAAAATGTAATTTGTACGACGACGAACCTGATAAAATAACCAAACTCAGTAACTTATCAAGTAAATTCCCTTATTTCTGAAATCCGGTTTTGTAACTAGCGGAGAATTCGGCGAAAAATTCCGCACAAACAAAAAATTTTCATTTCAGTTGAAATATGGTAATGTCCATGTCAGTTATTGCGTTTATTAGCACGTAAAAGTTGCGATGACTAAAAATCAAATTACAAAAAAAGTGCGGATTAATTAAATGTTTATGTTAACGTGAAGGAAATTGTGATAGGATAGGGGCAAGGATAGGCAGTTTAAAGAACCTCAAAGTGAAATTACTTCTAATTTCCTTAATAAAAATGCGCTGTAACTGAGGAGGCAATTAATCCAGATGTAAAACTTCTAATCTATCTTGGGCGCCCTAAGTGGCGTTATTGTAATTAAAGCGCATTGCTTAACAAGGGTCGTATATCTTGGGAATTATCAATTTATACGTCCACATCTGCGACAATTTTAATTTTTTGTCATTAAAATCTCATCTCGCGGCAATTCATTTCCGTAATTAATTCAAAAAATTCACCACAAAGGCCACGCTACAAGAATTATGTTGTTACATTAATCTGATGAGGAAGAACGTTGTGTTTTAAACGTTGCTCAACTCCGTTGTTTATTGATTTTTTTTTAATGTTGCAGAAGATTACTCCTTCCATTTTAAATTGGAGTTTTTAGTACTGCGATATCGTCGTTCGAGACTGCTCTAATGCTTTCGTATCTATATCTCGAAAAAATTAATAAAACCAGCCAAAGCAAGTAAGTAGTACTTATACGTATTCAATTAATAACTGGTGACTGAGTCGGCTTTGTCGGCATCGGAGCTACCGAGATGCAAATTAAACTATGCCAACCAAGTATGCAACACTTACTTACATCCTAATACGTCAGTGACATTGTCGTGAAATATTTCTTCGGCATCAGTTCGAACGGCTTCTTTGGCGCAATTCTGAAATTTGTCTCGTATCTTCACATCCGCATCTATCGAGGAATGCTGACAAATGCGTCGACTAAAATATGCTTTTATCACATTTCCGAGTGCGAAATGTATTTGTAACTTTTCCACCTGGCCAGCGTTCGAGCCTCGCTCTGTACAGGGTGTCTCCTGAATGGGTAATGAATGGGCCTACGCTAAGGGTAGGTTCTTTGGGTCAAAATATGACGATTTAACCATAGACAAAATATAAGAGACTGTTTAAAACATAGGAGTTATTCTACAACGTCTGTTAGTTCTGGGTCCCAGTACCAGAGGCGCTGCTATCGAAAAATTAAATATATTTCGTAAATTAGATAGATGCCCGAATGCAAACGATCGCGACTTTCGTCTTGTTTCGTTCGGCACGGTTCGGCAGCATCCTTGCTGTTCTTGTGTTTAGATGCCATTTTTGTGTATAACCTAAATTTGTGAGTATTTTTATATTTATTGGTTTTTCCTCATTCATCCAAAGAGCTGATACTATACCTCCCTATGACCTATGAGGATAGTTTTGCTGATAAACGATAAATGTTTTACTTATGTATACTTTAAAAAATACGAAGCCTGAATCAATTTATTTTTCAGTTCTACTTTAGTACTTTGCCTTATCATGGTGCATCCTGGGTAACACTAAAGGGTATTATTAATATTGTATTATTATTATTGGCACTGTTATTTTTGTCGAATGATTTTGTGTACTGTAAATAAATAATTAATGATATAATGTATTGTTTGTATATGTAATTATGTACAGTGAAGGGCAAAATTGTGGAATAAATTCATTTTTTTGAGAATAGGCGGCTTTGGCCCTTAGGGCGCGATAATGTTGCCCCTCACTGTATATAATATTGTATATGTATATGTAATTTTGAATAAATACCAACATTTCTAATTTACAAAAGTTGTAGTTCTTATTTTTTTTATTTTAAACATTTATATACAATCGAATTTGGTAATTGTGTAGCCATTTAATAGCCATTTTCCATCCTTGAGGATTAGCTATTGAATGACTACGCAATTATCAAATGCATGATATTATTTAGTTAGAAATACAAGAATAAAATTTAAATTTACCGCCTATTTTTAATTTTGAAATATAGAAGAAATCTACTTTGAAAGTCGACCTTGATATTAGTTCCTGGGTCCCCGCACCAGGGGCAGTGCCATCAACGCTAGGCCAATTTTTAGTAAAGGATCGAACTCTCTCATATTTCTTTCTCTATGGATTTAACTAAATTTATCCTATAGTTTATTTCACAGACATGCGAACCAAAACAAAACAAGTTTGAGAGGCGTGCGGCTTTAATCTACATAAATGGATGAGAAAATAAAAATTTCGGTTGACAACTCTAATATCTATGAATATGTTTTAACAATTTCTAATACAGGGAAATGTAGATTAAAGTCGCACACCTCTGCAACTTGTTTTGTTTGGGTTCGCATATCTGTGAAATAAACTATAGTCCAAATAAGTTGCTTCGTTAGGAAGTTATAGCGGGACGTGGGAAATGGGTAGAACATTGATGATCAAATGGGGATGTGGAAAATATTAGATGGAGAAGTTTTTACACTCCACAAGCATATCAGCTACACGATAGGAAGTCCAGCTAATAATAAAACCAATAAAATAGAAAATAAATACAACTCAATATTCGATAAAACAAAATTCGCGGAAAAAATAGACACAGCATTAAACAGTGACACAGGAGGGGTAGTAAGACTATGCAAAAATATCTCGGAAACCGTATTAAGCTGCACCAAAAGAATTGAGATCAAGGGAAAGAAAACACCATATTGGTGGAACAGTGAGATTGACAAGATAAGAACTGAAACCATAATTGCGTCGAATACGTACGACATCGATTTTTTCTTTCAATTTTTTTGTCCATCCAGCGTAATTAAAGAGATATCTTTGTGAAATTGCTCATGTGGGGGTTTTAGAGGTGACCTATTAAGAATATGTTATCCTTTTTGCGCTTTACCCAGAGGACGCCACTTCGGCATATTTTTCCCTTTTGAACGGCTATAACTTTTTTGCACGCAGGAATTTGAACAAAAGAAAACAATTTTCAAAAACTACAACATTTTAGCTTTAAACAAGGCATACTTGTTTTGAGTCGCTAAAACGCGCCGTTTCGAAGATAAATGAGTTTGATAAATTTGCGCCGCATGCTTAAAAACAAGAGGTGACAACAATCAGTTTCATATGCAAAAATCAACTCTAGCTACGAAATGTCTTAACTAACAACCCCTAATGGAGAAGACCACGATGTGAGATATGCGGATTTCGACAAAATATACTATTAGAAATGATTTATTAGAGCTCAAAACCGTTTTCAGTTGCTCAAAAGGTGTTATAATTAAAAAGATATAGCCCTTCGAAATTTAAAAATTTCGGGTTCTGACTCATAAGTCATCAACCAATCATAAACCACTCACGTCTTGTTGTATACTAAATAATATGAATTTTCGAACGCAGTAACAAAGAATACACAAACGAACAAAAATCATACTGTCATTTGTCAGATTTTTCTGAAAAATGCACAAAACAACTTACACGAATTGCAGATCGGCACAAAACACTTTTGATAATATTGACGTTGACAAGAATGTTGCCAAATGAATTTTTCAGGACCATTATTTGTGTTTTTAACAAGAAAATCGGTTACAATTTATACAGATGAAGATGTTACTTCTATATTAATATATCGAATTATCCATTAGGTAATGGAAGAAATGGATCAATCAGAAAATGTTTATTGCAATAAATATACAAAAAACGCACATTTTGCGGAGTATAGAAGAGTAATAGGAAACGTGGCAAACTTGCTAAATGTGACTTCTCTTTGCAACTCTCGCTTGGATTGGAGCCGAACGTATGACGATTGTGTGACGTTTTTCAAACTTTAAAAATTAATTGCGGCCTTATTTGGCAACAGAAAAAAATAAAAATTTCATTACGCGCCTTCTTAGAACACACGGTTTTGAAAAAAAAATTAAAAAAAAAGTCGTGGTCTTCTCCATTCTTTACCTATCTAAGCATGCAGCGCAAATTTCAAACTCATTTATCTCCGAAACAGCGCATTAGCGACACAAAACAGTTATATCTTTTTTAAAGATTTATCTTTTTAAAAATAAATTGATCTCTTTTGGTCAAATTCCTGCGTATACAAAAAAGTTATGGCCGTTCAAGGGGAAAAAAATGTGCTGAAGTGGCGCCCTCTGAGTTAAGCGCAAAACGGATAACATATTCTTAATTGGACACCTGTAAAACCGCCACACGTCAAATTTGACAAAGATCTCTTTATAGACAAAAAAATTAAAATAAAAAATCGATTTTCATAGCGCTATAACTTCCTAACTAAGCAACTTTGGATTAAGATAAATTTTGTTAAATCGTCATATTTTGACCTCTAGTACCATTTTGACCAAAGTACCTACCCTTAGCATATTCATTACAGGACACCCTGTATATGACGAAAAAAATGCGACCGACGATCTTCTGCACATTTTTCCCTGTGCGTGTCTTTATCTAATTTAATTTTCTTCCCTGTTTATAATGGAATGCGAATGTCAAAGTGTTTCTTTGTCTCCCTCCTTAATACTTGTTGCCTGCAGTATTCGATGCCTTTCGGCTCCCCAAATCCCTCCGTTTTGTACCGGAAGCTTAAAACACGTTGTCGGGATCTCGTTTTTTTCTTATTAATCACTTTAAGGTTCAGCGCTGGTTTATCGCCTTGTTAAGCTTGTCTTCTTAAAAGATATGTCAGATATATAGCTGCAGATTGATCAATAATCCGATTAATTACCTACTAGGAACAACGAACATTTACAACTCTATAAATTTATTCAGTGCCTTCATAAAATATTTTATCCACGTGACCTCAAAACGTAATCAAACGCACTTAATTAAAAAAAAAAAAATTAAAGTACGCACTTAAGTAATCAAATCGTAAGATCATGTGAGTAAAAGTACTTAATGAAGACCCTCTGCGATACGTAAAATATCGTGTATGATTAAAATTTTGTTTGGTTAAAAATATTTTTAATTTTCCGATTGATTAAACTAGCGTAGCGAACAAGCCCGGAGGAAACGCGTCTAATGCATCACCCTTCTCGAGGGGCACACCGAAAATTGCTGTGACCCTCCGCCCTCGTCCCTTTACACTTGGACTTGTCCCTTGTCTTTGCGGGATTAGTGCCAATTTTAAATTAAATATTGAAGAGGCATCTCAATTACGCGGGGATCATTTTGTAATTGATAACTAACCAGTTTATATTCCGGTCGTTGGTTGTCACATGCACTATTTGTCACTTTAACAAGATTGGCTGCCTTTCGGGCGAGAGGGTACATTTTATATTGCGCTCGGTCTTCGTAAAAAAATTCAAGTTTCTCATCGCTTCATAATGACATGTAAACGAAAAGTAACGTCGTGACGTTTGCGTCGGTATAAAGTAACACCTTAGTTCGATGGTATCAAAGAATGAGCACCGTTTCATGAATGTATGTATTAGGGAGCCACATCAGTTGCAGTCGGTGCCACTCCATTAAATGTTATGATACGCGCAATTAAGATTGTTTTGTGTCTTCGTTCATGCAAATAGGTTAATCATGTGGCAGTGATACGAGCGAACGTGAACTATTCGTGTCATGATCGCACAATAAACGACAATTTTTCCGCGGGCTCGCCTAGGAAGTCCTTTAAAGCTGATCTGAAATTTTCTATTGGCGTTTCTCAGAATCCGAAACAGTTACGGATATTCAGAGGTCACAACCGACGATGCGACATCGTCATTTTAATACGTTCCGCACATGTGCATTGAAACGGTTATCGCTCAAATCCATCTCGGTCTCCGCTCGGCGAGTACCTGTTGTAAGAAGAATGAAGAAGGAAGAGAAGAAGAAGAAGCATTTACTGTGGCCGTTGCCGTTGCCGCATTTTTAATACGCATGGGGCTATGAGTGATTGTACTGCCGTGAGCTGATCATGATCGGTATTCTCATAATGCGCACTCTACTTACAGTACCGGACTCGACCCGTTCGCCTGACTAATTTTATTCCAATCAAAATTTTAATTACTCCGAATAACTAAAAATACACTTAACAAAAAATAACAAGTATAGAATGAAACATATCAATATTATTGAACTTTTTCAAAGTAGAAAATAATCAACATGATTAACTCTATATTACGTTCAAATCAGACTTTAATAAAATTACAGGCAATAAAGATATTGGATGTTTCCTAATACCTTCAAAAAGTCTGTTTTACCTTCATGGTTGAGGCAAAACGGACCAGCATACACAAAATTAATGATTCAAGAAATTATTCACCTTCTAAACAAAAGCAAAAATGATTATTAAAACATGTATCTTTCCCTAATTTCGGTAATTTCATTAGATTTAAATTAATATTCACGTTACTCGAAGGCAAAACGGACCCAGACAGGGCAAAACGGTATATTTACCAATATCTTTAATATCTGTGCATGATTTTATCAAAGTCTGATTGAGTTAACTATGTTGATTATTTTTAACTTGAAGAAGTTCAATAAAATTAATTTATTTTTTTCTATACTTGTTATTTGTAGTGGCCCGTTTTGGCTGGGTCCGTTTTGTCTTTTTGATATAGACAACTCTAAAATTCAAAATATTGAGGTAATGAGTTGAGATAGCGTACCCAAACTAGATTATTAGCATAATCATATGTCAGTTTACATACAGTTATCATGAGAATACTCTATCACAAACCAAACCAAACTGTAGGCTAATTAAAAATTTTTTAACAAAATCTAAAAAAAAAACAACTTTTCTTGCTAAATCAGAGTACATGCGGTTGGTGGAATTGAGTACACTGACCGAGAGCAGGAATAAGGAGGCTCTAATTTTGACGTAACAAATTCATAGATAGTTTTACACATTTCACAATTTAAAATTATCAAGGTGGTCCGTTTTGCCCACAGGGGCCGTTTTGCTTTCCTTTCCTCTATATATAAATATATAATTGTATTCAATCTCTCTATACAACACTTGTTGTGATAGTTACTAATACCAAAATTAAGAAAATATTTCTTGTAATAATACGGTACTGTCCAACATTCAACTCAGTATAACATGTGGGTGAAAATTAAGTGTAAGTATACAATCCCCACTCTGGTTACCTGTCGTTCTCATCTTTGACAGTAAATGAGATGAACGCCTCAAGGAGCATATTTCTTTTTTTACGAATTAATACTCTTGCCTCATATTCGAAAACTCCTACGCTCGTTTGACAAAAATCAGAAAAAAGCGTCGCCGATAGAGCGCTTGCCAGCTTGACATTACTTATCCCGAGTAGTTCAAAATGGTGTTTATCTCCTTTCCGATGGTTGCGATAAGTTAATACGCCGAAATCGCTATAAATTGTCTTTGAAGATGGCGAGCGAACGAGCGTTATAGATAAGAAAACAAGCGAATATACATAGGCATTATGCACTTTTCACGGCCACAGGAATATTTGATGACAATCACCTGTGACTTCGAGATTGCATTATCTTAAGGGAGTTTCGATCGGAAGAACGAAATTTACAGCTACACTAGTTTGATTAACGCGCGGTTACGTATACAATCTCCGTAGAGAGATTTACAGGTAAATGTGTCTCTTTCTCCTTACGAATGTTTAGAATCTGAAGCTGAAGAATAATGTTAGATATTTAACTGAGTGTTTGAACGAAAAGAAGAATATACAAAAGACAATTTTAGAGTATTTTTAGGGTAATTTTTTTATGTTTTAGTATGAATTAGTATGAAACCATTAAATTGAATCATATATATGCTTAGGTACATTTATGATTTGATATATGATATCACTTTTGACATTTCGTTTATTTTGAATTATATGGACTGGAACTATCCACATTTGAGAAGTTGTTGTTAATTATAATTAGTATCTAATCGAAATCTACATTTTAATTCAATATCGGACCATATTTTAAAATGACTAGGTCTAGTTTGTGGTCTTCTAGGATGTAAAGAAACCATTTAAAATTTGTAAAAAATCTTCATCGGTTGATTCTTCTAATAATACATTCATTTTGAATAATGAATTGTATATCAAAAAACAACCTCAATTTTTGGGGTTAACAACTTAACATCTTCACATGTTAATACCTTCTTGAACAGTCTTTGAACTCTCTTGAAGGACCGTTCAAGTAAACTTATCTCTGAACCACATATCAATAGTAACTGACGTACACATCACAAATTTGCAATTAAACTCGGTTCAACGCAGAACCACAGTTGAACTATGCATCTAGAACTGGACCTAAGAGTTCAAGCTCGTCTGATGAAGAAGAATTTATTTATATTAGAAGTCTAAAAGTCTATAAAAAGTCTATAAAAGGAAAAGAATCGGATTGTTTTTTAAAAATACAACGACCTAGACTCGTTTGAAAAAAGAAACAGTGTTATTTTTTCAATTTCTGGATGCAAACATACAAATTCCTCTTCTGAAATTTCAAGAGCCAACTTTTTTATTCTTCGAAATTCCATCTTTATCCAACAAACTTATTCAAACAAAAGCTAAAATGCCATATAAATAGTTCGATTAACTACACCGATTTTCGTGTTGGAAAACTCTTTAAAATGCCCTTTTCCTAAAGGATTATGAAACCATTTGCCTTTAGGAATAAGGTTGAAAGACAATGGCCCGTATTCAGCGCCCCATTTTAACGTTAAATACATGTTTAGCAAGCGACTTTAACGTAAACAATGTTACTCCATAACAACAATGTAGAACTGTCAAGTTAAAGGCGCTCGCTAATGCATGCATTTAACTTTAAAATGGGGCGCTGAATACGGACCCCTTTATCTGAAAGAATCCTGTAATTGAAGGATACTTTAACGTTTTATTATGAAATCGGCTCTTAAAGCGTTTGCTCTTCTAATATAGGTACATATGATATTGCATTTAAAATGAACTTAATGATAAGTTAGAATCATAATAATAAGAATCATGTACTTCAAATAAGTTTATTTCTTAAATTGACTCAATGATATTTTTAATGAATTAAAAGGTATTGCTACTATTAAAGTAATATAGGCTTATAATTGCAAATACAATAGTGGTTTTTTTCTGTGTGGCAGCTAAAAATTTTCATTTAAAAAAGCACTCTCCGATGATCAAAATCATCTAGAATGATAGCTCCTGTAGGTACGTGTAATATATGAATGTATTTATAATAAATTTATACAAATCACTTTTAAGTTTTGCACATTTTTCAAAAATACCCAATTTTTAAACTGAATAGAAGTAGGTATATCAACGAGTTTTAAAAATATCAAACTTTTTATCTGGTGATAAATAGCGAACAACGTTAAATTCGAGTCCGGGGTAGTTGAGGGGGTGATTTGTATTCATTACGTGACGTTCCGGCGGTGTTTAAAGAATTTATCGATTTCCTATTGTCGCCCGAAATAAAAAAAAATTAAATTTTCCAGCGAGGTTTAATAGCCGAAAATCGTCGGTGCACCCTACCGGAATCAGTGTTATAGATCACAGTTGTCACAAGTCGTCGATACGTGATGGGAAAACCGAAGTATAGGTGGGTGGATTTCCCGCGACAGTCATCCATCTTTAAAGACACACCCGACCGCTTAGACTTTAGTCCTTATCAGCCGCTAGCATTCTTATCACGCGGCAACTTCTTATCTCCTTTCGCGACCTCTTTCTTTTGCCACTCGCTAACTTCACGACGTTGCGATACCCCGATACTCTTCTATGCGGTGACCACCCTGTCCCTAAGTCCCCCGGGAACGCGCTATCAATACACCAGCCTCCGTATTTTTTTTTTGTTCCGTTTTCGTCTTTTATCCACGCAATACCTTTCTGTGTAACGTTTACAATTTACACCGAGGAAAAAAAAACAGTAAAAACCTCACCGGTTAACGGCATTAACAAGTAGTGGTTGATTGTTGGGAAACATTAAGGCAAACATTGTTGAGCTTGATGAAATACAATAACCCCGGTCTGAAAATTACGAAATAATTTTAAGCACTGTGATTATGAAATAAAAATAATAATTTGGAAAAATAATAAAACGAACCATTTGGGTCCCTATCATTACAACAATGCGGAGGACTATTATCACATGTGGCTGTGATTTTGGGGCCATTAATCATTTTGTCAAAATTTAATTGCTTGTAAAGACTATTCGACTCAAATGAAATAGGGACATGGCATTGGGTTTTGGGGGCATTTTTTAACTGCCTAATTATACAGGTAGCTTTAAAAACAGGTTTATGTTGCCACGTTTGAATCAAATTTATTTTACATTAGCCCGCTATTTTGGAAGTTTTTCAGTTTTTCTATAATAACACCGAATTTATAAAAATATATTTTCAAAACGCATCTGCCCCTAATTATATCAATGTAACAATCGAACAAGCTTCACCGCAAAGTAGCCAACAATTCTAAAGGAACATCAATAATGTATCATCCTATTATGTACCTAATTTTTGCCAAAATTCAATTTACAAGGAAATAAAAGTGCAACGTGTAATAAAAAGTAGCGTGGACTTTTTTCTGGCGTTTCTCCATTCATTTTTAATAAATACTACATAAAATAGAGCCACTTTGATGTACCTACTTAGTTTGTTTTAATTAAAAGTTGCATTATAGACGTTGACTTTGTGCTCCGTCTGCCCTCGAGGGCTGGAATTCATAATTATATCGCCTTTGAGGATTTCTTTATACTTTTATACTTAGTAGTTATTAAAGCGCTCAAATGCGAAACCAAACCGAAGTATTTGCGACAATTTATGCTTAAAAAAATTATTCGTAAAATATATAAAAGATTTTTTTTTTTACTTTGAGTAAGTATAAGGAGTAGGTATGTTTGTAAAATAATAATTGCATGGACAATGATAAATAATAACGCAACTTCTGAAACGTTTTTATAACTCTTCACAATATACATTGTGTTACAAATTTGGTAAACAATTTATTTGAAAAAAATTAATTAAATGTAAAAATTTATAACAATACAAAACAAATTCAAAATTAGTTATATTGAGTTAACTACTCAAAGAAAAATGACAATTTTTTTTAACAATTACAATAATTTTAACATAGCAATCAAAATGTTGCTCACAAAATTTCAAAAACTACACGCCTAACGCCATCTCTCGTTCACTAGAACAACACCAACAAATGATAAGTGAGTAACAGAAATCTGCGGTTACTCGGTGGTCTATTAAATTTTTTCCATCGACGTTTTTCGTCGGAATTTTCCTCATCAGATTTTCAACGAATGGGCCAAACCGGGTCACCCTTAGAGGGGTTCAAGTCTGATTTCCCTTCGTTTCGAATCGGTTTTTTCAATTCTCATCCGGCGTTCGTGCACCGTCTTTTGGCACTCATCAAATATTTAAATTTAATTAGGTTCCTTGGTGACTAATTTGATTTTATGTGTTGTGACACGCGGGATTTATCCCGTTGTGCTTGATTATCCCATTATACGCGATGCGAAAGAATTCCTCGCAATAACGTCGACAAAATTTCATCTGGCGTTTTTAATCTTAAAGTTTTCATTCGTCAGGAGCTCATCCTGCATCTCGAAACCCTTAATTATTAATGTTGGATACTGGTGTTTCCAAATAAAGAAATTATTTGCATATCCGGTTCTAAGAAAATTTTGGTTTGAATAAAAAATTGTAATTTTTATCTGAAGTGCACCCTAAATATGCACTCTTGTTTGAACGATAAAAATGGTATGCAATATTTCCGTTTACATGTCCCTAATCAATTATGCAAAAACGACATCCTAAAAAAACGATAATTACAAGCATAACTTCGAAAATAGAATTCTTTGAACCTTGAACATTACGATAATTCGGTTACTGCAAAAAGGGATTCGCGAAATTTCCCCATTAGATGAATTATTTTTTACATGAGATATATTTTATTTTAAAAGTAAAATTAAACCGTTTTAATAAACACTTAGTACCTTTTTAATGTTATCAATGTCTGGATTCACGTATCAAAATTTTGTCATAATTTATCGTTATTTCCTGAGCCTACATATCATCATACAGTGTTCCCCAACATTTCTTCTTTAATCAAATTTAAATCGTTTTTTAGAAAAAATAAACTATTTTATAATCACACCTTAAATTCGACTACTCAAAATTTAATTCTTTAAAAATATACCAAACTCACCCCTATTATATCAATCAAAATTTAATTCATCTTGTACATCATATTTTATTTTAATTCGATGTAACAGAAATTCTGATAAGTTAATTTGGGACTGCTGATTAAAAAAATCTTCCCTTTGAAAACATGAACGGTCTCTGGGGATGGTGAAATGTTATACGCAAAGACAGAGTTGTGCTAGGCAATAGTTGTCACTAACGTATTTACTCCGTCTCTGGGGTACAATAAGCGTACGTTATGAGTTGATAATCATAAACAGACAGAAAATTTGTCCAAAATGACGAGCTTTATCATTCGATTTCACACTTTTACTGTCGATACACGTTGGTGATACTCTATACGTATGTTATTGTAAAATTTTTATTCGATTATAATACTAGCAAGTAAGTCACTGTTAGTTTTTAAGTAATTATATGTATTGGCTTTTTTTAATATTTTTTCTCTATTTATAAATAAACAAATTAACAGATAGATAATTTTTAAGGCAATTCTTAAATTCATTAAACCTTATAAACAATTCTATATGCTATAAATAATTACTTATCAAGGATTAATTAAGCAATTTAAAAAAGTGCAAGTTATTATCATATATCTTTCTGTGTGTTATTTAAAAATAATAATTACAATACATTTTATATCAATAATTTATTTATTTATGAATGTCCAAGATGAATATTAATTCACCTACTAAATATAGTATTTTTTGTTTTAGCTTCAAAATGCCCGATGACGAAATGGCAAACAACTTGGAAGAAAGTATTTTGGAATTTTCGTTGCTGGATTTTCTGGTTCCTTTAGATTCACCTGATTCGAGGAATTACAGCGATGATTTCGAGAAGAAAGATTTTCCCATTCTAAACGGAGACGATAAATTCTTAGACAGCATAATCAAAGGAATATTCAACAACGACGAGCAAATTTTAGAAGAAAGCATAACGAACGACAACATTCTCGAATTAGCCGATGACATGTCCTTGTTCGATTCGAATTTTTCCAACAGTATTTCAGTGCTCGGAGTTAATTTAGATTTTCGCTCGAATGAAATATTGAGTAAACACCACCACAACAACGACATCGACATATTCAACGATTCCATAGCAGACATAGACATGGATTTATCTTATCGATTGAACGACATGCTATCGTCACCTTTCGAAATCAATTCCTTAGAACAGGCGATAGACAACTTAGACATCATAGAAAAATTTCCGCACATGAACGACGAGAAGAACATAAGAAGGCGAAACCTGCTCTACGAAACATCGTACAAAGCGAAGAATTCCCACGGCGAGCACAAGTGCAGGAACTCGAACGCGCTCATTAACCACGATTACAGCCAGAAGAAAGAGGACGAGAAGTTCTTCACGTGCCCCATAGCCGAGTGCGGTAAAGTGTACGCGAAATCTTCCCACCTCAAGGCGCACTTGCGGAGGCACTCCGGCGAGAAACCGTTCGTTTGCAACTGGTTGAACTGCACGTGGAAATTCTCCAGATCGGACGAACTGGCCAGGCATAAAAGATCTCATTCGGGCGTTAAGCCCTACAAATGCGAGCTGTGCGAGAAGGCCTTCGCCAGGTCGGATCACCTTTCCAAGCACAAGAAGGTCCACAAGAAGAAAATGTGCCAATTTGGAACGTTCCACCTAAAGAAAGACTTTCGCAGGAAATATTGATTCTTGTCCGAGCGAACGAGAATTTTCGCGAGCGGGAGCAGACTTTGTTATTTAGTGATATCTAGCATTGAATTGTATAACATAAATTCGTTAAAATCCATCATGTTATTCGTGAAACACGTTTTAATTAATAAAAAAAATTAAATCGGCAATCATTTGCGAACATTTTATTTAACTATCCCACACGAAAAAGATTAATTTATAAAAATTATTTTTACTTACTCTTTAGCCTAATGACGCTTCGATACACGCCACCTAAAAAAATATTTTCTGATTACCTTGGGGTTGATATTTTTTTCTAGTTTTCTAAATTTATCTTAAAAAGAGCCGAAAATAGGGAGCAGAAGATGCATATTATTGGAGTATATTTCAATTAAGTCGCCCTTTTAATTTACCGAAAAAAAGTCTTAAAAGGTCGCTGATGCCTATCTTAACAGGAATGTATTACTCGTAGTTTCATGAGAGCACTCTCGGTTAATAAAAATTTTTCCTCGTGAATTTTTTGTCTTAATGATTATAATACACAAATATATTAGGCACGTAATGATTATTAACATTGATGGGATTGTAGAAAACTTGGCAACCCTTGAAAATTATGCATGCAGTTTAATTTGTAACAAACACACATAAAACATATACGTAATTTTATCTGGTGTCTATGTTACAAAAGAAGAAATGGTAGGTAGATATTTTATAATTTCCTTTGGGACCCACGGCGTGAAGCAGCGGCGTTTGCTAGATGTCACTGCAAGTATACTTTTTAATCACATCCCTAAATTTATTATTTATGGAACATATTCTGTAATTCCTTTTTATGCGATTTTTAAATTTCGCCGTTTCAAACTCGCTCTTATTTATTCAGTTTGTTTCAAAGTTAATTTGTTCTTTTTCAAATTTACTGCCTTTATGTGGAATATTTATTTCCCACTTTGCATCTACATCCCTTCCGAATTATTCCTCGCAAATAGGTCGGAAATAAAACATTTATGCAGGAGAATTGATTTTTTTAAATTTGATTATGAACTTGTATCACAAGTAAAATACAAGAAAAAAATTAAATTATCGCTAACGTAATTAGTGCAGTAGATTATAAAATGATGAAGAGACTCAAGAGTTGTCATAAGACACACGATGCAATGTAAAAATAGATTACGAATTAGATTGCAGGTGCTAAAGGTGCATCTAATCAATCATCATTATAATGTAGATATATACCTATATGCATCTAAAAAGGAATGAGATGAATTTGGAACCAGAGTTAATTATAGCTCAGTTGCAACTCTTTGTTACCTACATTCTCGACGATTACTATTGTTTTCAATCATTAATCATTCGAAATTTTGCTGACCTCAAATTATTTCATTAATTCTCAGATCTCCGATCTGAATTACTTCTAAGAAAACATTTTACTTTATACCGATGCATATTGGTATATGGTTGTGTGACAGCAAGCTCCGGGCTACTACCTATATACAGGTGGTAAACTAAATTTACTAGTCACTAGTCACTTAGTAAAATCAATTATATCAACTTTTTCATAGGTACCTACTACCAACTGCCAACTGCATTATTTCTTCAAATTGTTAATATCTAATTTTGAGATACTCATGTAATGAAAGTAGTGTCTTTACGTCTTTATTCGAATGGTATGAATATCAATATATTACTAGAGGACATAACACAGATGTGTTACTTTATATTTTTGAATTTACTGAAGAGATACTTACTTGCTATCCCTCGTATATGTGGAATTTTACCTGTCGGTTAGGTTAGGACATAAAGCAGCATCAACTACTGGACACAGGGTAAGCTAATAAACGTTTGAAGGCGGCGTGTGTAGGTAACATTCTGTAAATTAACAAAATTATACGTTATAAAAATGGTTGGTCATTACAAATGTTCACATTCTTCTTGGTACACGTATACCTACTTGATATATCGAATTTTTGTGAACTGAATTTACTTAACACGGCGTTTTGTATTGTAATAATTATACCTTTGAAAAACTAGTTGAAATGATTAATAATTCACTAAAAAATCACTTTTCACTAATGCACTTCACTGACACATTATTGACATTACTAATAACAATTATTACTAATGTACCAATGTCAATAATAATCATTTAACGAATACGACTGTCAATTTATAACTAGCCTACGTTCAATATTGTGTAGGTAATTTTAATATCTACATATATCTGGTCAACCAAGATATATCAAGTGATCTGCTTTGAAAATGCCAACTAAAACTACCGGACTGTTGAGTAGTTCATCGATCAAGAATAAAACGAATTATCCAGATTTTAAAGAAATTTATTGGTTAAAATAAAATGTACCAATTAATTAATTTCTACAACGATTTTCTGCGAAGTAAAAATCTAAAATTGTCATCTGCATCTGCTAATCTATCTTTAATATGTAATCTTTGAAAAATAGTATTTCCTGAACGGCTTTGTATAAATAAAATTATGAATTTTTGTATACAAGGCTTTTTGGATATAAGGAACTCATCTAAAATATTTTCAAAAATAGCAGACTTCCGTTTATACCGGAAGTTGACCGTAATTTCGTTATTTTAAATGGGACACCCTGTATATTCATGTATTTTTGGGTCCTATTCCATGAGCTGCAAAAGGGGTCATACTTGGTATTTTGGTCTCATAAAAAAGGCTATACAGCCACTCAAAAATTACAAAATTTTGAAATTCTAAATTAGGTGGCTCTGAAAGCCAAACAGTTGAAAATCGAGAAAAACGACTTCCATGTTCCCATCCTAACTTCACAAATACTATCTAATGGTACAAAATTTAGGAGGGCAGGTAACCCTACGTTTGCCTCCAATCTTCATGCCTGCCTACTAGACAGACCGACGTCCCAACTCCCAAAGCTTGATGACCTCTACTTTCTTACTCTATGGTGATTGGCCTCTACAGGGTGTATCATAAGTTGATACTTCTTTTTTAACTGTGTATATGAATCTCTTAATTCCAAGCTACTTTTTCAAATAAACTTTTTGAATATTCTGAAAAACAAAGATAAAAAATATAATATAAAAATTTTATCTTTGTTTCGAATTTCGAATATTTCCCAATACGTACCTGCTTCATTAAATATGAAATTTATTTATTTTTCGGCATTTATTTGACAGATGACTGCCATAAATAAATTTCATATTTAATAAAGCAGGTACGAATTTTTTAGAAATTTTAAAAATTTCTATCTTCTTTATTATTCATAATATTGAAAAAGTTTATTTGAAAAAGTTGCTTAGAATTAAAAGATTCATACACAGTTGAAAAAGAAGTATCAACTTATGATACACCCTGCAGGGTAGGGTATGAGAGTTGAATGATCTAGTCGAGATCTTGTTGAGATATCTTTTTCAGCTTTTTCTTCGTCGAGTCAACCCGATCCGTGTTTACAGAAGAGTCGTTCGAGTCGACCTAGGATTCAAGCCGACTTGAATCCCGCATGTATATATCGTAGTTCTCGTTCTCATTGCTTATAATTCCTATTGAAAATCGCTTGCAAATTTCATTACTTTTTTAACTTTTTTTAAATGCCTACGGAATTGACGTTGACAACAATGACAAATGACAAGTGATTTTGACATTTGGCGTGCAGCCGATTTCTTCGTAACCTGATGAAAAGTCGATGTGTCTACGTGACTTTTTAATGTAGTAATTTTTTTATATTTAGTGAATTTTATAGCCGATAATGGATGAAAACGAATTTGCACATAGAGCGAAAAAGCGAATTAAAGAAGTAAAAAAGAAAGCCAGACCAGGTGGGTTTGTTATTCTCCGTTAGCGACTTGTCTAACCTGTACACCCTTTACAAAAGCGAATTAACTTTTAAACAAAACACTAACTTTATTTACGTTTTAGAACTGAATACGAAAGAGTCCTGGAAACAAATAGGATACGCCGCAAATTTCGAAAGATTTAAAGACTTTACTGATAACTGTGACCGAATAGATGCATTAACTTGTTCCCAAAGAGAATTTATATCTCGTTACGAACTTCCTTACAAGCCCGTCGTAATTACAGGGTGCCAAACAGACTGGAAAGCCAGGGAGAAATGGACTTTAGATAAATTAGCTAGGAAATATAGAAACCAAAAATTTAAATGTGGTGAGGATAATGAAGGTTATAGTGTTAAAATGAAAATGAAGTATTATATACATTATATGCAGACTACTAAAGATGATAGCCCTTTATATATCTTTGACAGTAATTTTGGAGAGGTAGGTTTGCAGTACCCAATCGCATAATCATTAACCACAGGTTATTTCAGCATAGACGTAGAAAAAAACTTTTACAAGATTATGATGTTCCCCTTTACTTCAAAGACGATTTATTAAAGTATTCGGGGGAGAGTAGAAGACCGCCTTACAGATGGTTCGTTATGGGACCAGCTAGATCAGGAACAGGCATTCACATCGATCCCCTCGGTACGAGTGCTTGGAATGCCTTAGTTGTAGGACACAAAAGGTAAAATTCAATCGAATTAAACCTAATAAACTCGATACATTCAAACTGTTTCCGTAGGTGGTGTTTATTCCCAACGCATACTCCCAAAGATATCCTAAAAGTATCCCTTCCTCTTGGGGGGAAACAACGCGACGAAGCAATAACTTGGTTCGATGTAATTTATCCGAAAACCAAAAGCCCCAATTGGCCTCAAAATTGCAAGCCTATAGAAATACTCCAGAAACCCGGAGAAACTGTATTTGTACCAGGCGGTTGGTGGCACGTGGTACTGAATATCGACACCACGATTGCCGTTACTCAGAATTTTTGCAGTCGAACAAACTTTCCCGTCGTCTGGCATAAAACGGCCAGAGGTCGACCGAAGCTCTCTCAAAAGTGGCTGAAGACGCTGAGGGAAAAAGAGCCCAACTTAGCGGCATTAGCAGATAGAATAAACTTGGGGAAACCTTCGGGAGTGGCATCAGACAGTTCGAGCAACTCATCTTCTAGCTCAAGCTCGGAGTCGGAAAGTTCTAATTCTGAAGACGATGACAGTGGACAAGAATCCATATCAGCCAAAAAAAAGAAAAGGAAATCAGACGTAGAAAACGAAAGCAACCGAAAGAAGCTGGTAAGATCATCGTAAAATGCTTAATATAGAAATAAAACTTATTATTTATCCAGAACAATGGTTCCCCAACATCTTGGTCAACGAATGGAACTTCCATATCACCACCTTTGAACACAACAAAGGAAAGCAGAGTTTAATATCGAATTTAGAAGGGTATTTTGTATAACGCCTTTAAACCATTTTGTATTAAAGAAATGAAATGCATACAAACATATTTTCTTACTAAAGATCTTAATCCAGCAATTAGCTGTGATTCACACCAGGTATTATTTTGTATATGTTGAATATTGAAATAAATGAATTCGTTAATTCTATATTTCAAATAAGTTGTGTGTTTGACCAAACCCCAATCCTTATTAATTAATATATGGTTGTGCAAAAAAAACACGTATAGTTATTAAATATTTTATTGCTATGGAATAAAAAACTTGTTATTCAAAGGCGTATAAATTTCGTATATTACAAATTTACAGTCCTTGGTCTACAATCTCGTAGGCCTATAGAAAATCATGATATCTTTTCAAACATGGCTAAGTAACATATCCAAAGTAAATTAATCATTAGAGTTGACAAGGAAAAAAATAGAAACATACATAATTAATTAATGGACGAGTACATGAGTGCTTAAGGCTGTTTCTGTAGGTAATTTAGTGAAATTAATTGGAACACTTACATGTAGTTACTCTTTACAGTAAGTCATTAAATTCTAGTTATAGTTTAATTAAAAAGTAGATTCTAAGTACTAGTAAATAAAATGGCAGTAAAACTCCATACAACCATTTTTAACCATTCTCCATAGGGACAACTCGTTTATTTAACCTAATCTTAAAAAATATGAACACTATTAACTCTTCTAGTTAATAAAATGATTTTTATCTAAGTTGCCATCGTACGTAATCAAAGCTTCATAATTAGAATACTTATCAATAGTTGCTACCTTTCAATTATCTTCACTAAACGAAACAGAAACATGCTTACATTTTAATTATATGTACGTCCAATTATCACGTCTTTATTTCAGATCATTCGTCAAAACAGTACACCAATAAGGTGAAGTAAAGAATTATAAATAATATAATTTTTTTGACAATACACAATGGATAAAATCTTTAGACATGATATCCGGAGTAAAAAATTGACCAAACACTTTAATTAAAATCCTATCCCATTTCACACTTATGGAATCATTAAAAAAACTGGCTTAAGAACAGCGACGTAGAAACAGGATAAAAAATCGCTAAATGTTCGGGGGTGAAAATATTAGAGTGGTGCGAATATTCAGAGTTAGGACGCCGCTGATCTGGTTTATCACAAAATTGCACAATGGGATTGTATGGTAAAAATTATATACAATGTAAAAGTCAAATTTCGCTTAATAAATCTCGTTTAAAGTGCCGATACTCCTGCTTTGTGGTTTTAAAACACAAAATTATTAAGATTCATGAAGGAACTGAATTCCTAGAGGAAAGTGTGTTATAGATTATTATTAAAAATCTGTCGAGGAAATACACCAGATAAAGAAGAGCAGGAAAAGTAGATTTTCAGAAATTTTATAAGTATTTATCTTTCATTAAAATTTTTTTTTTGACTAACGGAAGTATTTGAAGACTGAGGAGGCTCACCGAATCAGATATTGAAAACACGAAGAAATCCAAAAAACGAAAACGTAACAAAAACGAATACGCCCAGTAAGAAGAGGAAAGTGGGAAATGAGAAGGGCCAGGTGAATTGTTTATGTATGTGAAATGTAGAAAACCTAATTATTTATTTTAAAGTATTTCTTTCATTAAAAAAAAAACCATTTTCGATGTATAATTCATAACCGAAGGGAGTTTATGCTCTAATTTAACGGAATCGAAAAATGTTATGTAGATTATAACGTGAATGCACTGTAATAACGAATATCGGAGTGTCTTATATACAAAAAAAATTAAAAACTAGGAAGAATGAATCAATTATAATAAAATAAAATATCTGCCTTCATTAATAATCTTCAATTTCCAAATTTTCTTCAATTAATCTTTCAATTTCAATCTTCAATGTCAGTTACATAATGTGATTGCACATCTTTTTAGGATAACTGTTTAAAAACTGAAGTAAAAACTTAAAAAATACTGTACAATTACGACGATAATTCAGTTTAATTTCCGAAAAACTCGAATATTACAATAATTATTTTCGATAAAAAAATGATTACACGATTTTAAACAACGATGAAACTTCTTTCCCATTCAATTGAAATACATATAATAAAACATTCGATAAGTTCATGAATAAAGAAAGAGGCATCACCGATTAATTATTTATCTTAAAATTTGAGATTGATTCATTATCATATTGTTATAAATACGAGTACATTACGGATCTCATGCGGTCATAGAACGAATTTGATTTAATAATTCTGCCGTTAATTGTTTTTTTAATCACAAATACGGTACACATTTTTTAAAATACGAAAATGTGCACGAGCACACCTGAGGTGTAACCTGATTTACGTTATGACCGAGCAAATCCGCAATCTAGTAATGTGTCAGATATAAGGATACAAAGTATTGGTTAAAACATACAAACCATTTACATACAGCTGTCTATTTTGGAGAATTTCAAAGTAATGTTTGCAAGCAATTACATCTATCAGACCACAAGCAGTTACTTCCCTTTCTTGAATAAGATTGTCATAAAAGATACGAAAATTCGTGAAATTAAATCAAATTGACAACTTTATGTTTCTACTTAATGTATCCTTATGCAAGACAAATTTGTGAAGAGCACTTTTAACTGTTGACTGTTATTGAAATAATGTCCATATTTTAATGTGTCGGATCAAAATTATCAAAAAATGTAGTGCAAAATTTTGGAATTCTTTTAAGTGGACGTCGAGTACATGTCTATTAAGTATTCACAAGCGTTCATGATGGACACAATTCAGTTCAACCTTCAGATGCAAAATTCATTTGTTAATAATATACATACTAATGGACGTTTTATTGAATCAATGAATATTCCATGTGATTGCACCACATTTAACAGAACGAGCCTTTAATGTACCTACACAATTTGTGTCCATGTACATACCAACTTCCATTCTAGCTTTTACATATTTGGTAGAGCTAACAGGATGATTATAAAAGTTTCATTGATTTGTTCAGCTCATCGATATTTCGAGGTCTTCCAGTTGGCAATTTCAAATGCCCTGAATTCGATTTTGCATTGCAAAATTATTTATATTACAAGAATATTCGAAATAAATTTTGCGAGGTGTATTACCATTTATGAAGGCCAAACTAGTGAATATGCCCCAGAACTTGACGAATGGGAAAAATTATAAAAAATGAAATAAAATCCTCCCGATTTGACTATACAAAAAATAGTACAATAAAAATAAAACGTAAAAATCGTAATGAACCACGGATAAAGTGTAGAAAATAATATTAAAAACGTTACTTATAAGACCGGTTAAAATTAAATTCAATCTAATAATATACATAATTTCAATATTCGATAATTGCAAATAAAACCAATTAATACGATCTTAATGAAAAATTAAATCACACACCCTTAAAAAAATCCTGCTATCACTCTCAAAAAGGCTTAAAATAATAAAATTCAAATTAAAATATGGTAATCAGATATAAAACTAAAAAATAATTAACTTAAAAGCTTCAATTTGAAAACAGTCAATGTAAGGCCACATTTGTACTAATCTATCACTAAAGCTGCTGAGGCGTAACTTACGGAAGAATCGTTCATATTGCGACACTGGCTAGACTGAGCGTACTTTAAAAATTTCAGACTAGCGTTTTGACTACTGTCATTCCTGAGTAATTCTTGTATTGCCTAAAATAAAATGGAGCAACTTATGCACATTGAAAAATGAATTAATCGAAACGGACTTCAATGTCACATGATTATTTTTTTTAAGACAAAGCAATATCAAACTTACGCGAACACGATTCTCTTGCATGCGATTTGCTTTCTATTCCAGATTTATCTTTATCTATTATTTTATTAAAGGAATGTCATGAATTTAAAATAATTTACAAGTAATTTTCACAACTCTGTTATTTCTCAAAATTTTTAATCCTTACTAATCGTTTGTTAGAAAACACGCACCCTTAAGAATGCAATAAAACAAACTTACCTGTAATAGTATACCTATAGGATGTCTTCCACATATAGTATTTCCATATTTCTTCAAATAATTGGTAAATTCCGTCGGGTTCAGATTTTCAATAATATTCATACCCTGTAAAGAATTCAAAAATATTTGTACATGAAAATTATTGCTTTTAAAATAGTTATTTCACCACATACCACTCTATCCAATCCTTCAATTGACTGATAGATATTTCCATAAGATCTATCGTAGTAGGTATATCTAAACCTGTGTCCCCAATGGCAAAAGTCCGACGACACAATGAATAGATTTTTAGGATCGGCCAAATAACTGGATAGGATTCTTCCATAGCAAGCTTCTTTCTCCGGACTGAGGGACCCAACTAGTATAGGAACAATAGTGAATTGATTTTTGTAACTAAAACAGTTGCAATATGGGTTATTAAAGCCTACAAAAGAAAAACGTGCCTACTAGCAGCTTCAAAGATGTTCACGGAGCGAAACCAACGAGCAATTTAATTAGCAACTAACCTTTCCATCACTTTAGCTATATAAGGTAGTTGCATCTCAATGCTGTGTTCATTTTCGTCAGTATCTAAATCCATCCATTCGAACTGGCCGGTCATTTCCAATTCACCATTTACTAAAATACATTCGTTAATAAAGTTTTATTTGCTGGTTTAAGATGGCGATGGTTTACTTTGCGAGTCTATGTGGAGGTCATAGAGAGGTGTTTTGTATTTTTGCGCGCTGGACAAGGCACAACCAGATAGGCGAACATGATGAGAAGGTCCCAAAATAAAAATTCGGCGTACAACAACTGGACTTATTTGTCTGTAAGCATGGCCCCCGCAAGCACCACAATACTGATATCCAGCATGTCTAAAAATCATTTAGTTATTTAAATAAACTCCTGGTCAAAAAAATCCGGACACTTGAATTTTGTATGTTTTTAAATTTATACTTAACAATATTTTAACTATAACTATTGGCCGGCGAGAAAGGGACGAATTGTTCGACACCCCGAAAGGGTGTCTCGCCACCTCACGCTCCTAAGAACCAAAAGAAGAGCGTATTAAGAAATTAAAAAATATATACAAAATGGAAGTGTACGGATTTTTTTGTCCAGGAGTGTAGAAAAAAGAAAGTTTAATATTTTAAGTGTAATACATACGGGGCAATTATGGCTCTGGCTGGTCCGTGACTCAAATCAGCTTGATTTAGCCAGTAATCTAATTGTCTGGACAATTCAGCTCCTGAAAAATATTATGGATTGAAATCGTTTATTGTTTGAGAAAATGGAACAGCTGATTGTGTTTGATTTGATGTCTCACCTGAATCAGTGTACCAACTTCCTGCGTGCAGAGCTCTCCTTACAGGCATATTCTCAGTCTTTGTGTTAAAAGATATAATTAATAAAAAAAATACTATAAAGCTTTTATAAGATTAATTCCTAAAAAGTCAAAAGTCAACTTATAAAATCAAAAAGTGAATACAATAATCACGCATGCCCCCTTCTACCCATTGATAAATAGAAAGTTTTCTAATGAGGTCCTAATCCGTTTTGGACAGGAATACCAACCAAAATCAATAATAATTATGAAATATAATATCATTTAGAATGTACGTAATTAAAAGGAAATGTTAACTAATGGAAATGTCTAAGAAAGAGTAAATTTATGTCTACTAAAAGTTTTTTTAGAACAACACAAACAAATAATTTTATGGTTGATACATTGGACTCGAACTATACGGTTATTTGCTCACATTTATATTTTAATTTTTATTAATTATCAAAGGTATTTTTACAATACCAGTGCATATTATGAATTATATTTTGTTACTTTCAATAAATAGTCTATAAAACTTTTAAAACAACGAAAATAAAATTGGTTATTAGTAGTAAATTTCAAATGTTTTCGTTGGTAATGCTACGTAAGTTTAGGTTTCGTTTTCTGCAGTTTGTACACCTGCTCACAGTCGTGAAGAACATTAGGAAAAGTGTGTGTATATTTCCACAATTTTAGACGAATTATTTACTAAAACAAAGAATATATTTAACGAAAATAGTGAATGGTGTGTTGATGTGATCGTTTATCGATAGTATTTGTCGTTTATAACATAAAGAAGCAAAAATTGAATCACACATGAAGCACAAAAGACCGTTAGTTACATAAAATCAGGAAACTGGTGCGGACATATACAGAAGCTGAATTTTTATTAGGAAGTAAACATACCAATAACCTTTTCTGCAGAACGTCGACGTTGTCGTATTTTATGCAGGTAGGTTTTATATTTATAATCTTATCGGGTATTTTTTTTGTCATCAACTTTTGTCTGATGTGCCTACCTATTTGTTTTGTCAATTTAGTTTTTCAATATGGCGTCGTATTTTACTATAAATTGTGCAATTTTAGGAATTAATTTTGTTATTTGATCCTGTCCGCTCGTGAATTTTTCCAATTTTTAAAATTAAATCTAAAAACAATTTTGATGTAAAATATGCGATCGCTTATTGAAATAAAAATATCCATTTTGTGAAGGTGACTAAGCATTACTAGTAAAAATTTTAGCAGTTGCAGTTAGGAATGATATAAATGCGAAAAAGTCAAAATATTCGACTATTTCTAACATTAATACCATCTTATCGTTATCTTATTTTCTTTAAATTTGTATTGTTATTACAGCTTTAAAAATCAGTAAACTGAATATAATGTAGAGGAGGTTATAAACAAAAACAAAATGAAAATTGACCGATCTCGTGTACGCAAAAGTACATCTGAAGTCCCACTAGAATGTCAACAGCTTATAGAAAGGTTGCAGCTTTGTTCCCGAACAGAGTTGCTCGAAGAATTGTCGAGAATCCATTCTTGGACCTTCGGAAAATGTGAACTGTTGCATTGGGCTCAGATTCTGGATGTTTTCGACAGAATCCTGGGACAAGCAGCAGAGAGAAATGAAGAAAACAAATGGATCCTTAAGTGTGATACTTATGATGAAGAGGTAAGCGAATAAATATTTTTATTTCTTTTGTTTGTCATTGATTTGATTCTTAATTAAAGAAGATACCTATACTATCAAATAATTGATTTTCTATAAATTATTGGTGTAATGATAAAGTTGTGTGCATGTATTATTCATAATTAGAAATGTTCCCAAGCAAATTATTCCCAAAACAATTACTAAATTGAATGTTTCTTGTTATTGATTTTTATTTGAAGGAGTTAATTTGGTTAGAATGCAATGTTGTTTGTTTCAATAAAGTGTATGTGTTTCAATTATTCACTTTCTACCTTAAATTTGTTCCTTTTGTTTAATTTCATTTATAAGGGTTATTGACCTATTGACCAGGTAAGTTTAGACCTGTAATGTAAGTACAATATGTAAGTATGTACTTTTTCACATTGAAATTTCACAATCTATATTAAAAAAACAACTACTCCCTGTCATTGGAACATTGCCAAGATTCAAATTACAATCTTTATGACCTGATACAATTTAATAATAAAATATAGGTAGCTTGTATTATAATTTTCTATAAATAGAATTTTTTTAACATACTTTTACAGTTATTACAGTATTTTCTATAGAACTTTTAGCTTTAATGTTTCAATGAGAAATTCGCAATATCAGCAATCATTAAATCTAAAATAATTTGTAACAATGCATAACATTTTTAGGATTTTCAACTCTTGATTCATATTCTCCGCTTTACGAGTCTCCTAATTGAGCACTCGTTTTCTCGACATTTGTACAATTCTATGGAGCACTTGTTAGTCTTACTCGAGTCTAATGATATGTCTGTTGTATTAGAAGTATTAAATCTACTATATATGTTTTCGAAGCGAAGCAATTTTATAACTCGTTTAAAGCCAGATGAAAAGGAATGTTTATTGTCGAGGCTTCAATATCTAGCTGAAGTAAGTAGTAAAAAATATATATTTTCGTTTTAAATTCACTGGTTAATTTTTTTAAGAATTGGGGCGGTAAAGAAAATGGTTTTGGTTTAGCAGATTGTTGTGACACTGACAAAGAGATTCCTCCATCTGCTACAACATTACATGTAGAATTTCACAGAGAAGACGACCCGAATTGTCCTAAACGCGACAGTAAAGGTGGTGGTGATGCTAAAACTGTAAAGCCTAATTTGCATATAATTCATATCGAACACATCGACAAATTACACAAAACTCCAGCTGAAATTATGAAGCAACTTATTTCTATGTATTACATACCTCCGGAAAAAGAAGTGAGTTTGATCATGTTTCTCAATGTCTGACGGTTTTTAATTATTATTAATTTTATAGATGTGGCTTTTCACTCATGTAAGATTAGCTACACATTTCGCCGATTATCGAAATAGACTCAAAAGTGTCCAGGCGAGACTCCAAGCCTTGTCTGTGATGGTTTATTCAAATTCCATTGAAGACTCTCCTTCGAATTTGTTGTATAACGGCTTACTAGAGGAATTAGTGGAAGTCGTTGAATTGCAAGATCCACAATTAACCGACATACGATGTGCTGCTTTAAGAACTCTTACAGCAATTATTCATTTGGATAGAAACCCTCATATTCCCAAGTAATTATTTAAATTTATTAAGTTATTGTTGACATTGAAATTTTAATAAAAATCATTTAATTACAGCCGAAGACCTGGATCAAGACTTAGTAGTATCATAGACGTGACAGGGGCGAGTCAATACCACGGGTTCTTACCAGTCCTAGTTCGAAATTGCATATCTTCGTTGACGAATCAAATAGATTTCGGACAAAGCGCGTTTAAGAAAATGAAACTGCAAGATGAAGTATCTGCGATTGTAATAGATGATTCTTCTAGCTGTGATTCATCGAAAACTGGCACATCTGTTAATACTCTAGACAGCGGAAAATATTTGGATTATCTGATGGATTATTTGAATGATTCTGATATGGAAGTTCCGCCGCACCGACAATTGCCTTTTGTGGACACGAAATTTCCTGTCAGTTTAACAACAGCTTTGTTTTCCTTTTTATACCATCTAGCCAGTTATGAAGCTGGGGGCGAGGCTTTGGTGTCTTGCGGAATGATGGAATCTCTCTTGCAAGTCATAAATTGGCAAGGATTTGAACTTGATCACATTACGGTTTGTTTTTAACTCTAATGTCTTATCATTGTCTAATTGTGCTTTTTTTTAGTTTGTAACTCGTGCAGTTCGAGTTATTGATTTGATTACCAATATTGATATGGCAGCATTTCAAAACCACGGAGGTTTACATAGCTTCATAAACAGATTAGATGTAAGTTATACGTCGGTGTTTATTCGTTGTGGTTTCATTTTTTCTTCGTTTTGATTTACAGACTGAAGTTAATTTTTGTAAAAAAGATCAATTATATCAACTTAAAACCAATAGTCCAGATCAAGGATTCGACGAAAATGCTCCAAGTACTTCAGCAACCGCTGCAGAAAAGGAAGAAGAAAATGCGTCTCCGGACCTCATTTATAAATCAGAAAATGTCGGTAAAACATGCCTGCCTCAACGGGCAGCCTTATTAAAATCCATGTTGAATTTTCTCAAGAAGGCTTTCCAAGATTCTACGTTTGCTGAAAGCATAAGACATTTAATGGAGGGGACTTTGCCCAACTCTCTTAAAAATATTATTGCAAATGCAGAGTATTATGGTCCGTCCTTGTTCCTGCTAGCTACTGATGTAGTTACTGTATATGTTTATCAGGAGCCTGCTTTGCTATCTGCCCTTCAAGATAATGGTCTTACAGACGTTGTTCTGCACTCTCTGTTAGTCAAAGAAGTGCCTGCCACCAGAGAAGTTTTGGGATCCCTTCCGAATGTCTTTAGTGCTTTGTGTCTTAATAACAGAGGTTTGGAATCGTTTGCTAAATTCAAACCTTTCGAAAAACTTTTCAATATTTTACTATCGCCCAATTACTTACCAGCAATGAGAAGAAGGCGTAGTTCAGAACCAACGGCAGATACAGCCTGCAATTTGGGAAATGCCATGGACGAACTCATGAGACATCAACCCAGTCTCCGACAGGATGCTACGTTGGCTATTATAAAATTATTGGAAGAACTTGTACATCTAGGTACTGACCCTAAATACGTCTGCTGGAGACCTCATAGTAAATCAGAAATATCTCCATCGGCTACTTCAAGATCTAATGCGAACACAGAAGGTTCGTCTGATGAAGAAGAAGATGACGAAGAAGAAACGTCTACTTCGTCTCAAAATGCCCAAACCGAAAGCCAAGCTCAAGCTAATAGTGAGAGAACTCCTATAGCACTTATAGATTACATTATGAATGCCATGAAGTTTATCGATGCTATATTAAGTAATAATTCAACAGATGATCATTGTAAAGAATTTGTTGAAAAAGGTGGTTTGATACCGCTATTAAAAATCTTAGGACTTCCAAATCTGCCTGTGGATTGTCCTGTAACAAACCCGGCACAAGCTGTCGCATCGGTTTGTAAAAGCATTCTAAACCTGGCCCAAGAACCATTTTTATTCTCTCAAGGCCTATCCCAATTGGCCAAAGTGCTCGAATCACTACAGCCACTTTACGCAAAGCAGGAAGTGCCTGGATGTTCCAAACTGTTGCTTGAATTGGTCAACGCCAACGATTCTGAAACTGCATTTAGCACAGCTTCAGCGACACCACTTTTACACGCCATGGGTGCTGCGCACGGTTACGTGATTATGTTCGTTCACATTTGCCGCACCGGCCAAACCGACATAAGAAATCTATCTTTACAACACTGGGGCTCCGAAGAAGGGCTCAAAGTCCTTAAAGGTCTCGCCGATTTGTACACTTCTTTAGTTTGGGAGAGTACTTTGTTATTGGCGTATTGCAGCGACGATTTATTGCCATCCGATTGCGACTTTACCAGAGAAGATATCGAAAAGCTGAATGCATTCTTCGATAGGGTAAGCTCATTTTTTTTAACTTTGAACTATTTTAATAGATGAAATTTTTAGTGCGAGGGAAGTTCGTCATTGGAATCCGGAACAACTACAACTATCGATGTCCTCGGTCCCAACAGCCACATATCTATGATGGATATTGACGGGGAATCGAGCTCCAACATAAACAAACCCGATCGTAATCTGAAATACATAAAGCCGCTACTGGGCGCCTCGTCCAGACTCGGCAGAGCATTAGCTGAACTTTTCGGTTTGCTCGTTAAACTTTGCGTTGGCTCCCCCATACGCCAAAGAAGGGGTCAAAATATAGTTGCGGCGCCTCCAATGCCTTCTCAATATGCAAGAAGTGTCGCTACTGCTCTAAACGTACTTCTAGCCGAAGGGCTAGATTGTGATAAACTTCCTCCATGTCATATAGCTAAATGCAGATTAACTTTCCTGATATGCAGCGTTGGCTTTACTAGTCCCATGCTTTTCGATGAAAGAAGATATCCGTATCATCTTATGTTGAAAAAATTCGTCAGTCTCGGCGGTCAAGGAATATTCTTCAAAACATTCAAATGGGCTTTAACTGCAGGAAACGTACATTCTATAAACGAAATAGAATACTCCAATCTACCAGAAGGTAAGTTTTAGATTTAAGGAAATTTTTGCTTATAGATACATGAATGCTCTTATTACAGGAACTGTTGGGTTTTTGGATGCTTGGTTGACACTTTTAGAAAAAATGGTCAATCCTAAAGCAATTTTAGAATCCCCACACATTATATCTAGTCGACCTTCCCATGCTTATAATTTCAATCCGTTGAAATACTTAATACAAATACACAAATTAGCATTTAAAAGTGTAATGCTGCTTTGGGGAAAGACTACTTTAGTTGCGTACGGTACTAGAACAACAGAAACACTTTTAACAATCCTTCGGCATATATTTAGAGGCGAAAAAATAATAAAAGAAAAAATGAAAGTCGATGAGAGTAAGAAAGATTCCACTAACGGTTCGTCAAACGGTGGTGCAGGTTCAAGTAGCGGATCACTATTCAGAGATTTCGACAGTCTAAGACAATTAGTAGACATGGGCTTTTCCAGAGAACACGCCATTGAAGCATTGTTACATTCACACACCTTAGAACAGGCCACTGATTATCTACTCTCCAACCCTCCACACCTATCTGGAACACCTGGTTCTTCCATGGATATAGACGCCGAAGACGACCAAGTGCTACAGGCTATCGCTATATCTTTAGGTTGCAACTCAACCTCCGGCACGGATGCTAAGAAAGAAGCCGGCGACGAGCAAGATCAATCTTTCGAAACTATGATCAACGATTTCACGCAACAAGCATTAGACGTTTGCCTACAACTTGTAGAAGTTCTTCCCGAAACAGTTCATAAAGTATGCGAATTGTTAGTGACAATAATGAAAAGAAACGGTCGAACATACAGGGATAATCTTTTAGATACGTTAATATCAAAAATAGCAGAATGCTCTTCGTCGATTTCATTCTGTGCTTTTCAAGGCGAGCCAAATGTAATGAGCTACTTTTCATTGGCAGAATCTGAGCAAGCTAAAAGATTAACTAATTACATCCATCTCTACATTTTGTTCTTTGAAGTATCGTCGTACTTTGAAATGAAAATACCGTGTGCATACGCACTGAATCGAGCTGGTATAGTTTTACCCTTAATCGATTTGGTTTGTAACACAATTAATGTCATTGTTGATTTACAACCCAGCTACGAACCGAAATGGTTGGCGCCTTGCTTTTTGCTGCTGGACGCAGTATCCAAAGTAGCAATTTGCACGAAGAGAAAGCTCAATATGCACAAGGCAACTAATCGCGTATGGAGGTGGTACGATTTAACTAACGGAAGATGGTCACACTATTCCAATTCCAACAATCGTTTAATAAATGAAGCCTATTGGAATGGCGAACAAAGCAAAAGGGTAACATGTGGTCGAAAAATATACACGATGACTTTCGCCAATATGCTGCAGATGAACGATGAAACCGGAAACAACAGGCCCATATCAATGACATTAATGACTTTAACTCATCCCAGTTGCACCGATATTAACGGCGAGGTGATTGAGGAACCCCTATATTCAACACTTACTGAAAAAGAGGAATCCAGATGTTCTCCTGTTCTCGGACTAACCTTTTTGCAGAAGAAGAACATCGTGAAAGCTTGCGTGCGTCTCATGCATCTTCCGATTGAAAAGAATTTGTTGCACTCAGTGTTGCAAATATGCGTTCGATTTACCAGAGATTTTATGATAGCCAAAGTATTTGTCGAACAAGGTGGAGTCAAATGCTTGTTAAGAATGAGACAGATAAACGATTTCGGCGGTTTCGGCATTTTGGCCACGATTTTGATACGCCATGCTCTAGAAGAACCTCACACTTTAAAATACGCAATGGAGAAAGTAATCAGAGGAAGAACATTAGCCACGATTCCTCCTCCTTACAAAGACTTGGTGTACTTGACGAGGCAGATAGGCGGAGCCGTTACCCGCGATCCCGAAGCATTTTTCCACGTTGCTAATGCTATAATTCGCGTCGACACCTCTGCTGCCAAAGGTGAACATCCTGTAACATGCCTTCCTTTGAAAGTAGACCCACCAGCTCGAACAAAAACTCCTTCTTTAGAGGAGCCGATTTCTATCGAAGTGATTTCTGACCTATTAGACGCCTTGCTAAAGCCCTTGGAAGAGGACAGGACACCCGCCGATGGTGCCGAGGGGGACACAGATTCCGAGCAAAATGTAAACATTGAAGATGTTCCAGCCAGCACAGCTACGCCGACTTTCGATAAGAACGATACCACTGCAGAAGATAACTCGAATAACAAAAAGAATGAGATGACCATTAAGAAACCCATGTTGCCAAAATCCGTAATACTAAAAATTTTAGCGGATGCTGTTGTTTCATTCGGCCCAATTGCTAAGTTGATTACGGAATACAAATACAAACCGGATGATTCTGGCATCATAACCGAAGAAACGTCAGCCTTAGCGTTTATTTTCGATAAAATCTTAACTGGAACCGACAATATTTCCGATTTAGATTGTTCTACAATGTGTAGAATGTTGATTGCAGCATTGGCTTCGTCGAATCATTCTCCCGAAGCTCAAATAACCCTAGTTTCTGAAGTAAAAGTAGCTCTAACTAGAGCACTTAATTTACCAGAATCCGTTAAAAAGCACAGTCAGGTGCAAAATATATGCGGCATCATTTCAAATATGATCGACAATTGTCCATTGCCACACGCTAATAGATGGACTAGCTGCAGCATAAACAACATAGTAAAACTAATGATGAGACGTGGAGTGTTCAACGATTTAGCCAAAATCACTCACTACCTAGATTTGTCGTCTCCAAATACGTCTTTTACTGCTAACGCAGCTCTAAAGCCACTGGAATCCTTATCGAGGACGATTAACCAACCTGCCACAAACCCAAGCAGCAGCAAATCCAGAAAGAATCAACAAGCCACAGACGACGTGTCTACTGCTACCCAAGGCGGTACATCCGTTGAAGGAACTAACGCACACGGCGAAGAAATAGAAGACTCCGAAACGGTCGAAATAGTCACCACTTCGAGTCCAATCGAGAACAATACAGTAGGAAGCGGGGAACTCGACAACGCTTTAGAAGAAATGATGGAACAAATTTTAGACCACAGAAACAACGACAGCACTCAAGGTTACAATGATGTAACAAACGCTAGAGATGGTACTATGGACATCGATGAAGAATGTCCACTTGGTTTCGAGCACGAAAGAGATGCTACTGTAAGACTAATTTAATATTCAATTGTTAACAAAATAGAATAAAACTGATGCATTTCAGGAGGAACTTATGAGCACTGATTCCGGCGAATCCGACTCTAATCCTTCAGATCAAATAGATGATGAAGCCAACGACGACAACGAAGGGGACGATGATAATATTGATGATGCCGAAGAAAATGAAGACAACAATTACGACGAAGACGATAACGCCGATAGAGAAAGGAGAAGAGGTAAAACTGTAAAAAGTCCAACCCCTTATTGAATAATAGAATTGAGATACATTATAGGTTCTGTAATAGAAGGAAGTTCTGGCATGTTCAGAATAGCGACAACAGATAGAGATGAAGACATACTCATGATTCAGTACGATGCTGATATTGAAAACGCTATGCCAAGGATGATTCGTTGGAACGAAAACGGATTCGTACCGATTATAGACGAAAATAATCCAAGCGATCACACAGGTAAATTATTTTCAATCTTTAAATTAGCATCTTATTCATACAAACATTTCACAGCTATAACACATCCGTTGCTAATGTCTCGCAACAATATCGACAGCAATCAGCACATTGTAAGTCGAAATCAGCGTACTAATCGCCCCAGAAGATTCCAATATTTATTTAGCCCAAGAAATCCGAATCCGCCAGTAATCTTACAAAGGTAAATAAAATAAACTAATTGTTGAATATTTGTACAATTATAATTTGTAGACTCTTGGGCCCACACGATCCACACATGGCAAACATGATGTCGACAAATAATCTTTTAACCGGACCCACTGACATTCGCGAATCTGCTCGAGTTGTAGTCATGGATAATTTTGGTATCATTCACTCTAATGAAGAACAAATTGATTTTGTAGATCAGTCTGGCTACCTATTTGGGCCGAGCTTAGCGGCTACGCTTAGTCACGTACCTCCAGTTTTACATTGGTGGAACATAGAATCTAAATTGCTCGATTTAGAATCAGTCTACGATTGCACGACGTACGTGTGCAACAAACTCGTTCCAAATTTAATTAAATATCGAAACGAAGAGTTAAGAAATAAAAAGACGAAGGAAGCCGAAGAAGATAGTACAAAGAAACGTAAGCAGCAGAAAAGCGATCCAGATGTCCAGGATGATTGTAGCCAGGAAACTGTACATGTAACTTACGATGATCTTAATAATACTATCACTGTTACTGAACAAAACAAAGAAAATGGTAAGTAAATTTCATTATTTCTATCGCTGAATTGCTAATGTAACTGTTTTAGCTGATGAAGATATCGATGGCATTCCTTTGACTTCAACGGAAAATGCCGAATCCAATGAAGAACCCAACAGCAGAGAAGGTATGTTTAATTGTAATTTAAATTTAAGTACTTGCTATTTACACATCAAAACATTTTTAGAAGACATTGATGGTATTCCTCTCGAAAACTCTGATACTTCTAACGACAGATCAGACGGCAACACACAACATGAAGACATTATCCTTTCACCGTTACAACTCAGTTTCATTAGAGAAATGGGAAATGACAATTCTCAAAGTAGTTTATCGGAGGCAACTCAGAACGCCGCCGTGCAAACGACCGGCGGTACGTCTGATAATATGACGAGAAACACAGATGATTCTAACAGTCGTGCTGAATCTGAAATTAGAACGGAGAGCGAATCATCAAATCCGTTCGAATTAACACTACCTACTCTACCCGCGTACATAGGATCTAGATGTAACGTACTGTTTTCGAGTTCTCCCGATAGAATAGACGACGAAGATTCCGAAATGAGTGAAACAGCTCAAGGTGAATTCTTAAATAATACAAGTACCGCTGTAAATTCTTTACGATCTATCTTTGAAATAGATGTTATAGCCGAAGCCGCGGAAATGATTCATCAAGGAGCTAGATTAGCACTAGAAGCCAGCCAAGCGAGAGAGGAACTCAGACGAGAAGCGCGACGATCGTCTTCGAATTCCTCCGAGACAGCCGATGGAAATTCAGGGGACGGGAGCATCGTTCCGTCTGCTCCTCCACCACCGCCTCCGCCGCTGCCCCCTGCTGCGGAACCCGCTACTGAATCAAGCTCTGAGCCTAACGAGAACGCTAACAGTGATCAACAACCGGAATCGTCAACGGGCGGTGCTTCGGTATCCGCTGCTGACGAACCCGGTCCGAGTAACGCGAATAACGAAGAGGAGATCCCCGAGGGCGTCGATCCATCATTCTTGGAAGCTCTGCCGCCGGAAATGCGGAAAGAAGTCCTGGAACAGCACAGAATTCTCTGTCTCCAGCAGCGCATCGCTGCGAATGCAAATGCAAACGCTAACGCTACAGCGGTAACTACTAACACTACTAACCCGTCGAATTCCGGAGAACCTGAACCAGAGGCTGCGGTTTCCAATGAAGTTAGTCCGGAATTTTTAGCTGCGCTTCCTCCTGCTCTGCAGGAAGAAGTTTTAACTCAGCAAAGGTTGGAACGGCAACGTCAAGCAGCTGCGAGAGCCAACCCTAACGAGCCCGTTGATGCTGGCGCATTCTTCCAAACCTTGCAGCCATCTCTTAGAACAATGGTAAGTGTAAAAATTATATTAACAGGGCAGTTTTAGAAAATATGCTTCGACTTACAGATTTTATCCGATATGGAAGATTCCCAAATGTCTGCCTTGCCACCGGATTTGGCAGCGGAAGCACAGAATTTGCGTAGAGATTGGTATGCTAGGAACAGAGAGATAGCTCAACAACGATTCATGCAAAGTAATTTGAGCGCGATATATCGAAATTCGAGAGGTCGAAGACAGCCTTTTAGGTCTAATAACTTCCCGAGGGCCAGCTGGGCTCAATTTGGCAGAGACTTGAATAGCGTCATGAACAGTGTTCAAACTTCTTCTCCAGTGAAAGTAATTAAAGGGCGTCAGTTATTAGACCATGAAGGACTGGCTTGTTTGCTGGTTTTGTTGTTTACTGATGATGCTCACTTAAACAAGCTCAGATTGCACAGAGTTATAAGAAATTTGTGCTATCACGCTCCCACGAGGGAATGGATCATCAACGCTTTACTTTCGATTATTGAAAAGAGCGTTAGTACACAACCAGATGAAAGTTTGAACAAACCCACTCGAAAAGGTCCCCGACCGGGTCCTTTAACCAGCAAACTGTTGACAGATGCAAAGTATTTACAAAACGGAGGACACTGGTTAACTATTAGAATGGAAGCAGCCCTAGGCTGTGCCGCTAATGTATTTATTGTAAACAAAACTGTTGGTAAAAAATGCGATAAAACCAACGGATCGGCAGCTATAAGCATTCATCCGCAAGCTGCGCCGATTGTTTGTAGAAATACTCTCGATCTTTTTACATCTTTAGCTAAAGCTTTTCCTTCCTGCTTGTTGCCCATTAAATGTTTACGAGAAGAATCCGATAAGACCACGATAACGCCAGTGAAAGTTCGCAGCGAAACTTCATCAGACTTCTGGGACGTTCTCCTTCGATTGGATTCTGCAACTAAGAAAGGAAAAAGCATACAGAAAAACACAATTTTGACAGGAACCGCAGAAAGCGAAGGTCCTCTACAGTTCGAACAAACTGTTTTTGGAAAACTACTGAACATGTTAGCATCGCCTATTGTTCACAAGAATACCCAATTAACTGATAATTTGTTGAAATTACTCTCAGTTACCACGTCAGGGTTACCCGAATTAGTAAAACCTATTAAAACAAGCAAGACCAAAATGATATGGAGTGATATTTCTAATAACCCACCAACGAAAGCTTTAAACTTAGCTGTGAACGTTATCACATACAAAAATTGTTCTGAAGAGGGCCTAGAATTTATAACAAATTTACTTCTCAATTTAGCTAATTCGTCTCTCGACATGAGTTTCATAGTAAGTTAAATTTGTATTATTTAAATGTGTTTTGTTAATTTTTCAATTTCGTAGATATTTAATCTCTTGATTGATGGAGCCATTGAAATTGGCAATATTGTTGAGAGTCAAATCCAAAATATGCTAAAAGATCTGAAAGATTTAATAAACAACACGCAAAAGAGGAAGCTCGAAGAAGGCCCATCCACTTCTAAGGGCATAATTTGCAATAGATTCACGAATGAGCAAGTCGTTGTAACTGCTTCAGCCAAAGTTAAAACATCCTGTGAACTTCAGTTACCATCAATGGTTCCATTAACTTCCAAATCGTCGAGCCAAGTATTCTTCCTCCGTGTTCTTAGAGTTATTGTACAAATTAGAAACTCGATCAAACAGACATGGACAAGAGGTAGTATTTCTTTATTTTTCGTGTTTAGTGTATATTCAATGGATTTTTATTGTTTTTTAGTATACGGATCCTGCGAATTGCCAGCTCTGAGTGAGCAAATGAGCAGCTTAAGTAGTTTGTGGGAAACATTGAGCCAATGCTTATCCGAGCTAGAACACGCTCCTGACCACCACGCCGTCCTCGTCCTTCAGGTACATACACTTAGCTATAATTTTAAGAATCGTATAAAATATTCTTTCCTCCAACAGCCCGCGGTGGAAGCCTTCTTCTTGGTACACTCTCCGCAACAAGCCGAGGTCAAGCTGAAGCAGAAAACCGCCACAGCTCCGCCGGCCGAAGGCGAAGCCGCCCAAGAAACTGCGGAATCTCAGCCGAATCCCCCGGCTACGGAGGCCGCTGTTCCGGCGGTTCCGACAGTTCCGACTGCGCCGCCAGCTCAGCCGCCCCCGGTCGCCGCCACCACGGAGCAATCGCCCCGACCGGCCAGCGAAACGCAGACGCCACCATCAGTTGCTGGAACTGATGCGGACAAATCTGCCGAACCGGCCGCCAAAGCTAACGTCACCCCGGAACAAACCCAGTTCCTCGCGTTCGCCGAGAAACACCGCACGGTTCTGAATCAAATCTTGAGGCAGAGCACGGCTCATTTGGCCGACGGGCCGTTCGCCGTGCTCGTCGATCACACCAGAATATTAGATTTCGACATTAAACGTAGATACTTCAGAACTGAATTAGAACGATTAGATCACGGAACTAGGAGAGAAGAGACGGCCGTTCACGTCCGCAGGAGTAACATATTCGAGGATTCATTCAGGGAACTGTTCAGAAGGCCTCCTGAAGAGTGGAAGAACAGATTCTATATTGTTTTCGAAGGTAAAATCTAGTTTATTTTGAATTTTACGAGTTATGTTTATTGGTTATTTTTTGGTATAGATGAGGAAGGTCAAGACGCTGGAGGTCTTTTGAGAGAATGGTACGTTATAATATCCAGAGATATATTTAACCCTATGTATGCGTTATTTACCGTGTCACCTGGCGATAGAGTGACGTATATGATAAATTCAGCTAGCCATTACAACTCGAATCATCTTTGCTATTACAAATTTGTTGGTCGCGTCATCGGTAAGTTTATTATCTAACTTTTTCATGTACTCCAGTATAACCCATTGCTATGTTTTAGCTAAAGCTATTTATGACAACAAACTTCTTGAATGCTACTTCACTCGTTCCTTCTACAAGCACATACTTGGAATTCCCGTGAAATACACAGACATGGAAAGCGAAGATTACAGTTTTTACAGGGGATTGGTTTACTTGATGGAAAATAACATTAATAATTTGGGATTAGATTTAACGTTCAGTACTGAAATCAGCGAATTCGGTGTCACTGAAACGCGAGATTTAATTCCAAATGGTAGACATATACCTGTAACTGAGGAAAACAAGATGGAGTATGTCCGACTCGTATGCCAAATGAAGATGACGGGAGCTATAAAACAACAGTAAGTGTGCTGGTTGCAAAATTTTAATTGGGATGTTATAAATATTTTTTTTTAGATTAAATTCATTTTTGGAAGGCTTCTACGATATTATACCTATGCGTTTAATTTCAATATTTAACGAACAGGAATTAGAATTACTGATATCAGGATTACCAAATGTAGACATAGATGATTTAAAAGCTAATACCGAATATCACAAGTATCAATCGAATTCTTTACAAGTAAGTATCAGTTTTTGTAGTATTTTTCTAATGAATAGATTCTTTTTAGGTAAATCTAGGTTTGTCTCAATCTTGCGTTTAACATTTATTACACCAAACTTATTTTGTAGATTCAATGGTTCTGGCGTGCATTGAGGTCTTTCGATCAAGCTGATCGAGCTAAATTTTTACAATTTGTAACAGGAACTTCTAAAGTACCTCTTCAAGGATTTGGAGCACTTGAAGGCATGAATGGTGTTCAAAAATTCCAAATACACAGGGATGATCGGTCTACAGATAGGTTACCATCAGCTCATACTTGGTAATAAATTTAACGATTTTTTTTCGAATATATTTTAATTATAATTTTGTTACTTTAGTTTCAACCAATTGGATCTTCCCGTCTATGAAACATACGATAAACTACGCGCATATTTGCTGAAGGCGATCCATGAATGTTCTGAAGGTTTTGGCTTCGCTTAAATAATCCTTTGATGTTTAAGACTGATGTGTTAATTGCTGTTTATATCACATAGTAGACTAGACTTTGATGTAAATAAACATATTCTAAATGTTAAGTGTACAGACTACTATATTGGTGTAAAAATATTTTTAATTTTTCTATAACTACAATTTGTTTATGGGTTGCAATCATGTTTTTTTATTTTTTTTTCCTTTGTATATTATTGATAGGAAGGCACATGTATTTTTGTAAAGGGCCTCAAGGCAATTCGAGTGTGATAAATTGAATTTGAATAGTCAGATTCAAAATATAGATTTACTATTTAATTTTTATTTAAGTCTTGTTATGTATTGCTACAACCATCCTCTTTTGTACATTGAGTCTGTTACTCTTTACATATTTTTTATTTTTAATCTTATTTCTGGCAAATATAATAGTCAAAATGTAAACTGAGATTTGTGATTATAAATAAATGTTTTTCTCAACCGACCTCTTATTTATTTGGAGTTTTAAGTGAAATTAGTTGAATAATTTTAAAGAAAATTTCAAAAATTAACGAATTTTTGTAGTTATGCAACATACACGCACCTTTGGTTTGTGGGTTGCCTATCTGTAGGTAACGGGAGTTTATGATTAATCGATTACAGTTTTCTTCATCATTTAATCGATTATTAGTAACTCACTATTTCCGATTGCATTTGAAAAATGCTGCATGCTACGCCTTTTGACATTTGCTTGACACATTTGACACACGCTATTTTATTTTCCTTTCGGACTTTATTTGCAGTAGGTTAACCTCTTGAGCGAAATTTCGAACCGTTCCAAATACTCCACGTTTATTTGAAAACAACATCTTCAGTATTTTATAAATTTCCTACACAAGACAGTTTCTTCGCTGTCATTTCGGAACGCGTCTTCGAATAAAGAACGTTACCAAAATTATAAATAAATAATCTCGACGGATTCGTACGCGTACCTTCTTTGCCGACGAAAATAATTTTATCTCGTCGTTTGTCGAAATAAGCAATACCAAAAGCGAAAATACAACACATAGTTCGATATTTGACGGTGGAAAGAGTTTTAAGTTGGCGGAATTGTTTGCGTATCAGTGGTGTGCCCGGAAGGATTTTTCATCGGCGTGTTGTCTTCCTAATAAGCGATATAAAGTAAGTTATTATTGTTAATAATCGCTCGTTGGGCGAAAAACTATTTAATTCGGTTGCATGCGTGTAGAAAGTTGTTGTGCTAAGGGTGTTTTCTTCCGGCGAGCACGTGGCGCTGTATCGCGGTGCGCCCATGCACGCTGCAATGTAGTTTTAGAGGGGTATACGATATACCGATTAAGCTTTCAATCCAGTCTATCGTGGCGGGATGGGACTTACTTCCATCTTGTTTCATGTTCTATAGTAAGAAGCCGGCTAAAAAAGTGAGTTAAAATAGATCGGAAAAATTTAAAAATAAATCGCTTAGTTCACAAAGTTGCAATGTGCTTGCTGGGCATGCGAGAATAAAATTTATAACCCGGAATGAATTAGGTATGAAGTATTTAAGTGTAGGTTTTGTCCAATGTTGCTAGTCTAGTATGAGGGAATGGCGAGTACCACCTATACCAAACTTATTATGAAAATCCGCCTTTTAAATTGAAAACTTTGAGGATTATGAAATGTAGTTATGCTGATAAATTTTTCTAGATTAGCGAAATTGTGCATAGGACAAGGTAACTTGACCCAATACTAGATGACACATTACACCTAACGAAATCCTTATTAAATTTTTGTTTAATGCGAAATGTATTGTTTCTTTTTTAGTTTGTAACGAAGGAAGCAGACCTTATGCGCGACAATTTGTAAATAAAGTGCTTTACAAAACGATGGCCGTTCCTAGTAGAGCTAGAGTCTATACCGATGTTAATTCTCATAAGCCCAGGGAATATTGGGACTATGAAAGTTACGTTGTGGATTGGGGCCAACAGGATGATTATCAGTTGGTTAGGAAGTTAGGCAGAGGAAAATATAGTGAAGTATTCGAAGCTATTAATGTAACAAATAATGAAAAATGTGTAGTTAAAATATTAAAGGTGAGTGCTATTTCTAATTTTTAATTTATATATTTCATTGTTTGTATTTAAAAATTATACTCATTTTAATTGCAAAGTTACCGACCCTGTCTCTATTTCGATATATTTGTTTATTTTCCTTTCCAATGGAAATCCATACAAGTAGATTTTATTTAATTGTATTAATTCATTATTGGATTATTTAACCTTGATATACATATTGAATAATTTTATTAACTGCGTGTATGACGGCGTTATTTCAAGTATTTGATTCATCTTTTTATCACCTTAATTGCAATCGTATTATTTTGTATATGCTTTATATACTTACATATGAAATGATAAAACTCTAAAATTCCTTTATTTTCTAATACTAACTGTTCCAATTTACTTATTTGTTTCCTACTAACATTTAGTTTCATTCTTCTGAACTAACACTTACATACACACATTTACACACCTACTACAAATATTAAACAAGTGATGATTTTATTTTTCTTGTAGACACTTGCTTTAATATACACACCTTTTGTTTTGTGTTCATTTTTTAGTATACAAATTAACATAGAACTTAAAAATGCACATTTTTTTTTCAGTATATTTGGAATTACATATATTATTTTGTCGGATTTATTTAAATTATCTACTTCCTGGTCTATGAAACACGTTACTTAGTTATAGACTGCCTTGACACTTTAAAACCGTTATTATTATTTTCCAAAAACAACACAATCGAAATGCTATTTTCACTAAAATAAACAGTGTATTAGAGTAATATAGTTTTAAAATAGAATTATCTGCCCTTGATCTATCTTTTCTCAATATTAAATACTTATTGCATTCAAATTTGCTCTTTTAATGGGCGTTTTTTAGTTTTTTTATTTGCATGGGTGGGGTCTACAAACACAAACCCCATTCATTGTACACCCTGTACAATGTACAATAATAAATAGTAGAATATTCGAATGCCTAACTAATGCAGTATCTCTTATTGGACTATTTTGTTATAGCCTGTAAAAAAGAAGAAAATAAAACGAGAAATTAAAATATTAGAAAATTTAAGAGGAGGTACTAATATAATAACCCTAGAAGCTGTTGTTAAGGATCCTGTATCGAGGACGCCTGCTTTAATATTTGAACATGTCAATAACACTGACTTCAAGCAGCTTTATCAAACACTCACAGATTTTGATATCCGCTATTATTTATATGAACTTCTTAAAGCTTTGGACTACTGCCATAGTATGGGTATAATGCATAGGTGAGTGCGTTGAATAATTTTTATTTAGGTTTGTATTAAATGGTGTGCGTTTTGTAGAGATGTAAAGCCACACAACGTGATGATTGATCATGAAAATAGAAAACTACGTTTAATCGATTGGGGCTTAGCAGAATTTTATCATCCTGGACAGGAATACAACGTTAGGGTGGCTTCTAGATATTTCAAAGGTCCGGAACTTCTTGTAGACTATCAGATGTACGATTATTCATTGGACATGTGGTCATTGGGATGTATGCTTGCTTCGATGATCTTTAGAAAAGAACCATTTTTCCATGGTCATGATAATTATGATCAGTTAGTTCGTATAGCGAAAGTTTTAGGTACCGAAGAGCTTTTCGAATACCTTGATAAATACCATATAGAACTAGACCCAAGATTTAACGATATTTTAGGAAGGTAAGGAATTCGATTTTGCGTTCATGAGATCGATGTTAAGAATGGTGCATTTGTTACAGACACTCGAGGAAAAGATGGGAGCGGTTCGTGCATAGTGAAAATCAACATTTGGTGTCTCCGGAAGCTTTAGATTTTTTGGATAAATTATTACGTTATGATCATTTAGAACGCCTTACAGCACGTGACGCAATGGATCATTCGTACTTTTGTAAGTCTTCATTTTTCAGTTATTCTAATTTTTTTATTGGAGAATAATTCAACAAATTCTGGCAACGTATTGGTTTTTTATTTATTGTTGAAGGCAAAGTGATTTCTACAGGTTTCAGTATTTTTGTTTATTTGTAGATCCCGTTGTAAAAGAACAATGTAGGATGTTGGCGACAGTGTCATCATCTCCTACACCTTTGACAGGAGTAGGCGAGTAGCGAGCAGTATATAATAATTCAATGTCATTTCATCTGCTGTCATGTTTTGCCATACACTGTTTATACTTCATTTTTTTGCTCTACGATGACGTCTCAATGTGTCTGGGAACTTTGAGTTTTGCGCAGAAAAAAGTCATTTTGGTTTTTTAATAGTTTTTTTTTTTTATAGCAGTTCGGCCTTTTTTTTTTTCTTGCATCCTTACATTTTTATTTATTAAACCTCTGTATGCGAAAAAATGTACAGTACGTTTAAGTATGGTTAAAGTTGGCATTTTCAAATGTTCCATTTTTATCTCTACATTTTTATTTATATGGAAAACTACTGTAAACAAAAAAATGTACATTAATTTTTTTTAAATTAAATTTTAGAGTTGTTACCATTTTTTTGTAACAAGTTATTTTGAAATTGTCGGTTTCCCTGTGTAATATATTGTTAAAGATTTACTATTATTTAACTAAAATTTTGATCCAGAATTATTAGCAGCTAAAATTCAACTCAATAAAACTGTAAATTCCATATTTCAGCTACTAATAATCTAATCGCATGTGGGATTCCATCAAGTATGACAAGTATCAAAACCTTTCTTTATTCTATTTAATTGTAATTTGTATGTGTAGTTAATTTGTATTATCGATTATAAAAATTTGAACTTGGAAATACTTTTTGGGCGTTCCCTATATAATAATGTATTAAATAAACAAAATCTGAATACGATTTCATGTATTTTATGTTAATGATAAATGTAATAATGGTATTGTACAACTTTTACTTGTACAAAGTAATAAAACTTCTTTTGTATATTTTATGAATTGAATCAAATACCACCGTGATTTATCTTAAGTTTTCCAAAAAGTGTTAATCGCATCCTTGCATGCAACAAAATGTTCGACATGAATAAATGATCAATAAATTGTTAAGTTCTGACTATATGCCCATTCTGGGTTACCTTTTCTCCTTTCAAATAACCATCTACCTTTCAATAGCAGGTAAGTACATAATCAAAGTAGGTCAAATTTACGTTCACGTATTGCGTTTTGCATAACTAACAGTGCTCGAGTAATTTGTATTGCATAACTTTAGCTTTCGTTTTCTATTCCAGTAGCGTAAGGATAGATAAATATTCAGTAGCGGGGTTACGGACTGTTCGAAGTGATTCATAATTTTAATTTAAGTATATTTCGAAATATTGATGACGTCACGGGGGAAATGTCATATTTGACGTATTTATTCAGTTTCATTTTAATTGAAGAAAGTAATAATGAAAGTAATTTTACTTTTTTGTATTCCACTTTTCGAAAAACTATTTTTCCAGTGAATAATCCGATTATTACGTTGTTTATAATAAAAAAATTCGAAATTATTAATGAATCATAATTTCGTTAAATAGATATTTAACACTTATTATTCGTTTAATAACATATTTGTCGAAAATTTGAGCGCTATTCAACCAGGACTCACAAAATTCAGCGATTCCTGTTTAATTCGTAATCGAAATTTTTTACAGCGATGTTGTCAATTTCATAATTATTTACAAAATTAAACAAAAAACCATTTTAATTATTCGTTTATTTATGTACATAGTACATACAATTTCTAACGTACTTATATTCTTTTTAATTTCAAATTTCTAACCATCATTTTTGACGTAATAGGCGTGCAGTGACTGGTCGAATCGAATCACGTGATTGTAAATAGTGTAATCAGACGAAGCCACTACGATTATAATAATTAGTTATTTTAAATTGATTTATCGAGCGAGGTACGTGGCAACGGCGCATTCGAGGATGACGAGGCAACGTTGTGGGAGGGATGAGACACCGGCTTGACATTTTAAGGCTGAAAAGCGACAGTCGCAAGTGGCAACATTGTTGAATTTCGACCGTCTGCTCGAGTTGTGTTGTGGTGCCTTTTGCACCGTGCGTTAAAATATAAAGTTTTCGTTGCAACGTTCCGCTTTTTTTTTTAGTTTTTTTTGAGAGAGTTGCTGCGATTATGGCTTCGACGGGAATCAGCCAAGAGGAGCGCGAAGAAATCAAGGAGAGATTCAACGAGGTGAGTTTTATTTCGGCGGTTTTGTGCTACCAGTTTATCGTGTGCACCGAGCGTGTTTTTATTATTAAACGGTATTTGTTGTTTTTTTTTCGGCGTTAAACACGAAATGTTTCGTTAGCTACGCCCATATTCGCGAGTACTTTATCGGATACTCGTGAAAAAGATCGTAATGAAAATATATACGCGAATTGTACGCCGAAATCAAAAGTTGTCATTTTACTAATAACAACCACGCAAGGTTCACGGGTGCCTACGAAGACGCCGTTTTTTCCAATTAACATTCTCTTTAAAAAACACACGAAACTATGTGACACACAAAACGCATTTTCCAATACGTACATTTAGAATATCAATAAATTTACCCAATGACTCATTCGAACTTACTCACGATGTATGTTCGTACTTATTCTACATTTTAATATAACCTCGATGTCTTGGAACATGATATCATTGTGCTTTTCTGAAAAATGCGCACGAAAAGCATTTTGCAAGAACCCAGGCACAAGGTTTCGCTTCTATTAAAAATTAAACAAAAAAATATACAGCCCTCTATTAAAGGGTGGTTCGATTTCGCAGGTTAATCAAAGATTCGAGATAACGTTGATGATACAATAAATTTTTATATAAGATAGCTGTTTTTTGAATTTTTTTAAAGTTTATATGGAGATAACATTGTCGTGATAAAGAGATTATGTTATCCTAGAGAGAAGTAAATTAATAAACTTCTATTAATAATATTGATTGATGGCGAAATAAATTCCACTTTATATAGTTATAAATTTCGAAATAGCACTATTATAACCAAGTAGTCATTGAATGTAACTACATAATTATCAATTATCATTTTAGATTGTATCAACGGATGTTATTGATAACAATCCCTCAATAAATATGTATTATAGTTAAAAACACATGTGATCTATTTAGCTATTCTACATACTATTTTTTTTAATAAAAATCATTCATTACAACACCTCTATGGTTGTTGTAAATGTGCAATACTTCCTTTGAACTGCAGCTGCTGGCAAACAAACAGGATTGTAATTTATTTACTAAAATAACGCCAATAATGATTCAGATTAGCATATTTATTTTAGTCGAGGCATTTTATTGTACTAAATAATACCACAATTGTATATAAAAATTACTTATCAACAGTATTGTAAACGTTCATTATTTAGTGGTCACTTTTTCCCGAGATAATCAGTCAATTTTTACTTTACTCCTTTTTATTGTCCTCTTTTTTTGTACCACTATAGTAAATTAAAATCAAATATGCTAATCCTACCGGTATAATCGACACCAGTAAATTTTTACTAAAAAATATAATATCTAACGGTATTGAACACAATTTAGATGACCATAAAATGAATTTTGTAATGTGCATTACATTTTGAATATACCAAAATTTTCATTCCAATCGTTCGCAACCACGTGATTAACTAATTTAGGTGTTTTTCTCCGCGCCGCAGGTAATTCGCAAATATGTAACGTGATAAACGCCTTTAAAATTTATTAATAATATTTTTTATTACATCGGTAATTGCACAAACGTCGTTTGCCATAAAAAAACACTCTCAAAACATTTGTAATAAATACCCAGTGACTCGTTGCTCGTAATGTATTCGGAATTTATGCCATTTTATTTTTTCTAATGGAAATTTCAACGAGTCGCTAATTTTTTTAAAACAATTCCTTCGCGCTGATCTGTCGAATTTATACGGGGCGAAATAATACAACTCGATCTATAAAGGAGGGTCCACATTTAATCAGGTCGATTCTGTTTGGATCTTGTTATGAATCTTGCTATGCTAACCATGTTGTTACATATTTAAGTTGTAGCCATATTGCAAAAAAAATTCTTATTCTGTTTCGGTTAGTTTAGCAAAGTTGGTTATTTTTAACACTTAACCATATTGTTAAAAACATTCTGTCATTAGTGAAAAAAAGAGCTGCCAACACTGTAATTATCTCAATATAACCGAAAAAAGAAGAATTCAAATCAAATTTTTATTTTAATCGTCACAAATGTCACAATTACCGATGACAGCAACTTTTCGTATTGGCTCTTCTACAACTTCTGACAACTGTTGAATTAAATTTAAAGCTCCAGCCTTATTTAAGAGCATCTTTTTTTATAAAAATGCGAATACTTCTAGGATCGTTAGTTTTTATACGATTTTTATAAAATTTTGGAAAGTTATTTAAAAATAATAATTGTTTTGAGGAGACTCATAAAGGAATCTATTCGCCATTCTGGAGATAATTTAAATAATTTTGTTGTTCTTATATTTTAAACTAGTTTTGTAAATTTTAAATGAGAAGCATTCCCACCTTTTTTCCTATTGAAACCTTATAAAAAGGTCTTATAATAAGGGTGAAATTTGTTTCACACGCGAGAGCGCCGGTACGCTCTTAAGCGGAAATTTTTTATGAATTTTTCATTTCAATTAAGAAATAATCAAACTATACTTACCTATTTTCAATATTTTGGAATTCATTAAAAATATATTAATGGAAAAAGATGGGATTTGATGCCATATTGCTTTCAGATAGCAAGTACAAAAATGACATTGTTCAAATAGCAAGGTTTATAGCAAGTTCTCTTTATTAGTGACAGATCATATTGTTTAAATTACACGAATATCTTTACAAAATAGCCAATAACCATATTGCTAATTACAAACAGAATCGACCTGAATAACATGTTATACCAACATTGCTATACAGGGTGTTATTGAAATGAATTTAATTAATATTTCAACATAGAATTCAACCAACGTCAGATACACCCCATAGAACTAGGCGTACTACTAGGCGTAGTAAAGGTCAGAAAAGGGGTATTTTGCCACAGATTTATTTGTTTGAATTTAATAGTAAAATTAGTGCCATTCATTTTTTGATATCAAATATTCTTCACAGTTTAAATATGTACATTCATTTCAATAACACCCTGTATAATACTGCGATATAGCAATGCTATACAACATGTTATTAAATGTGAACCCTGCTTAAGGATTATAAAGGATAGGTAGTAGTTGAAGACATGTGATGTAAGTGAAATATGCAATAGATGTACGAGTTATTTGCACTGGATGCGATTTTTATCTCTAGATAACGCGTACTTTGAAGTATTTGTTCCATTAATAAAAAGAGCAATGAATCACGCGAAACTTTCAAAATCCAATTCGAGCGGCCGTTTCACGCCAAAAATGGTCTACACCTAACGAAATGAAGGACGAAATTATATCAATTATTAACAGGTTTGCTTTTGCAACGATTCACTTTCACCTTCCTGATCCTTTGTTGGTTAGTTTTTCTTTTCTCTTCGGCCGTACGCATGTGAGAGGTCAATGATTTTTCAGTTTTCCATTATCTACATGAGTCGGTTTCGAATGGGATTGGATACTGTATACGAGTAGATGGCGATTCAAAGGAAGCGTTTTAATAATGATTATTTTCATTATAAAATCCGTTCGGGTGGAACATCCTCGGTCGTGACCTAGAGATTTTCGGAATGACAGAGGCGGCTTTAGATTAAATCGATAATATTCATAATTTTGTTTACGTTTTCGCTTGGGTTTTTAATTCGAAATCAGTTTTTAATCGGAAGACTAGTCAGGACTTCCTTTAGTTGCAGCAACAAGATCGTACGGAAATGGATGATAACGTTTGTAGATTGTCGGTTTGTCTATATGGTAAATTAAAATAACAAGAATTCCGTGGTAATTTACATTTTAAATGCAGCGCCATATGGACGAATGAATGTCTTAAAGAAATTTATGCGTTTACTGAACAGCAAGAATATTTACTGATGGCTTTAAGAAGCTATTTTTGTCACCGTGACCCTTTAACAGTTGTTGTAAACTTGAACTAAATGCATATTCTATCAGTACAAAAAGGCGCCATTCGATTAAAACACCAATTTAGAAATTTAGTTTCAAACAACACACAATTACAATAATTACAAACTCATTTCCATTATCAATACTAGAGAAACGTATTTGCCAATCAGCATTATCTACAAGCGTGCGTTTCCGAAAAAAAATTATACCCTTCTAACTCATTTTAATTAACGCGGGTAATTTTTTCGAAACGGTACTGATGAAAAAATTTCGGATGTTTCACACAGAAAAGTAGCCAAAGCGAAAACCTACTTAACTAAGAAACACCTAGCAGACCTGAGGATTGGAATTCGTGATGCGATAATCTCCAAAGCATCTTGCGTATTCGTGTCGTCGAATAATCGAATCGAAAATTTACTCATTTAGAAAGTGCGAGTCGGGCACCCGTTTCGAAATCGATTTTTCATAAGTGGCTATTTCGAAATCGATTTTCAGTCGAAATCTAGCACTATCCATCTAAAAATGTACATTTAAATACAATGCATTATAGAGGTGTGTAAGTTTCGAGTATCTATTCATTTTTTTTGATTAATCGAATGCGTCATATTCACACTATTACTTTGTTAATAAATTTATACTCCTTATTTTGCGAATTTTACTTTATTACAAAACGTAGCTAAGCTATAAATATGTTATTTTTTATTGTGTTAACCGCTGACTACGATAAAATATCGCATACCCTTGTTAAAAACATATAATTCCACGTTATCATAAAAAGTAATGCAGTTTTCTTTTAAATCGTTTATAGAACTCTTCAAATTTATCTACGAAGCGCTGATTAAAAAATTGTACCTATTACCCGTTTTCTATATAGTCGACTTCACATTGTCCGGTTATTAACCCATAGGAAACGTAATTTTATTTTACTGTGTGATAATAACTTTGAAATGTTCCCGTGATTATATATGCAATAGTTCATGTTTACAATAGATCGTAGATCATCCTTCTGAGAATTAGAAATTGATTCGTTACTCTCTTTTTATACAATTCTTTATACAATGTTTGTTCAACTCTAGCAATTTTTATGGAAAAATTTTCTACAAGTACCTACATTACCTTATAGCTAGTTTTACCTGAAGATAGAAAGTAACATAAAATACTTTGTAGTGTTCTTTCTGGAGTACTAGGAGAGTTCATTGGATCCTGTTCAGTTAATTTTAAAATTTAAATGAATTTGTGTGAGTCTTTTAATTAATTTACTTTGATCATTGAAAAACTTTTCGAAAAAATAGCTCCAAATGTTCAATTCTTCTTGTACATTTTTTTACTACACCAGTGCAAGTGCAAAATTGGGATGCAACAAAGACAAATTCCATTAATCTCGTATAAAGGAAAAAGAAAGAGTGAAGAAATTGTGAGATTGCATCTTTCTCACTCTAGCAACTGTTTTTTAATAATAATCTTTGTTTAATTCATTGAAGTGACCATATTGCAAACAAATTTGCATTTCACTGTATACAGGGTGTCTTTGAAAATGTGGGAAATCTCTCGGTTACAGACAGAACTTGAAAAAATAAGATGACAAGTTCCTATAAAGTTTTGCCCTACAGGCCCTCCCCACGAAGATATACGTCCCTGAAGAACGCCGCTGGAATTAAGTTTTCCTTAAATACTTTTAAAGTATATATTTATTCATTTATTTATTATTAGTTTTGTTAAAAATAAAACATGAATTCGTTTATTTTTTTCTCGCAAACAGTTCATTTTATGAACAATTGAGAGAAGTACTTTTTTTTAGTTTAAAGTTCAAGCTTTCCAGATTGATGTTTTTTAAGTCTTTATCATATAGGGTGCTGAAAATTTAGGCATTAAGGTGTAAACCTTAGCCCGGCCCTGGTAAAATAAAAAAAGCTAAATATATTTCAAGGACACTATTTTATGAGGTCCTTACTAGTGTCCATCATATTAGATTTTTATTAAATTAGATCAAGTACTTTAAAAGATATTTAAGGAAATCCTATTTCCAGCGGCGTTCTTCAGGAGCCTATATCTCCTTATTTTTTCATGTTATATCTGGATCCGAGAGATTTCCCACATTTCAGGACATCCTATATATTACTCCCCAATAAGAAATATTTCTGAAGATAGTTAGTCCATTGAATTGTTACATTTGACCTTAGTTGGAGGATGAAATTTTTTGATGTCGAGAGGGAGTTGGAAGTTAAATTTTAGTTCGAAGGATCGCCACCCTTGTCCCGCGGCCGCCATTTTGAAAAAGGGGCTTTCTTTGTTGTATCGACCAAATTATTTGTCACACTGAAAATTTGTGGACAGACTTTTTGTTGCAAATTGAATCTTTTATAACTTTAGTTATACAGTGTGATGTCTACTTAAGTTGGAACCATATGGAAAACTTTTTTATTATTGGTTTTATGAAAAAAAGGTATTCTTGATAAAAAGTTCTGCATGGTCCAAAACCTAAAATGCAACCATCAGATATCAATTTTTTAATACGAGGTTTGTCAAAAAATGTGATTTTTGCTCAAGAGTAAAGTACCCTTTTGTGACAATATCGAAAATTATAATAAAGAAAAAATGTTAAAAATTTAAAATAACTTCGAATATTCATTATTGTTTATTTATAAAAATATTTTTTTCGACATTATCTCTGTGAAAATGTTGGAAATTTAAGTATTATCATAGTATCATATAAATAAAGTTTGCACTTTATTGCATAATAAATTTAGGATGCACCGGCATTTTTTAAAAGTTGTACCGGATTTCACATTTCACTTTTCAATGTATTCACAGAGAAAATGCCAGAAAAAATATTTTTATAAATAAACAATATTGAATATTTGAAAGCTATTTTTAATGCCAAACATTTTTTCTTTATAATAATTTTTGATATTTTCAAAAATAAAGGTACTTTACTCTTGCACAAAATTCTAATTTTTTGACAAACTTCGTATACTGCTTTAAAAAATTGATATCTGATGGTTGCATTTTAACTTTTGGACCATGCAAAACTTTTTATCAAGAATACCTTTTTTTCATAAAACCACTAATAAAAAAGTTTTCCATATGGTTCCAACTTAAGTAGACACACTGTATAACTTGAATTGAAAATAAACAAGTTATTAACGAAAATAGATAAAAATTTGGGGACAAATTTTTCTTTAGTATCTTTACTAAACACTTTTGCATATAGGTAAGGTTAAATCATCTTATTTTAGTTCTAGAAGTCTGTAGTTAAGCCATGTCCCAACCTTTTTGCGACACCCTGTATACTCACGAGTATGTACTGGAGACTAATGTTAGTTTCGCAGCACTGTAAAATTGTACCAAATTGAGGGTGGGTAGAAAAAGTTATAACTAAAGAAAGAAAATTTTCGCCAAATTTTTATCCATTTTCTTTAATAACTTGTTTATTTTCAATTCTACGACCAAAAGTTACATAACTAAAGTTGTGGCGATTCAATTTGCAAAAAAAAGTGTCCACAAACAGGTAGTTTGGCCGATATAATGAAAAAATGCACCCCCTTCAAGATGGTAGCCGCAGGACATGGGTGGCGATCCTTCAAACTTAAATTTACCTTCACACTAACTCCGTCTTGACATAAGAAAATATCGTCTAACAAACGCACCACTAGCCTGAAAAAATGTAACACTTCAATGGAAGTTTGGTGTATAGTTCTTGGTGAAACAAGTAAATTGAATATACAGATCGCTGCAAGTTTACCCGGAACATGGTCCATGGGTGCGACAAAAACAAATGCCATTAGTGTCATATAAAGGAAAAAGAAAGACTTATAATTTAACTCCCACTCCTCAGTTTCCCCTTAGTGAATTTTGATTGGTCTCTCTAATGTGTCATTCCTCTGTCTAATGTGACATTAGTCGTCACATCCAATTAGAACTATTTGCGGGGCAGTGGAGGTAAATGTGGGCTCTCCAGATTGATTGCAACTTGCTCACTCTAACCACTGTTATTTTAATAATCCTTGTTCAACTCATTGAGAAAATCTTCAAAAAAAATTTCCAGATTGACAAAAGTGGCGATGGGCACATCGACATGAAGGAACTCCGCGAGGCGCTGGATATGTGCGGCTACAAAATAGCGGGCTACCAGATCCGGCTGATCGAAGAGGAGCACAAAAAATTCAACAAATCGAAGGTGAACGGCAAGCTCACCTACGAGGAGTTCGAGAAACTTATCTGTGATCTAAAGGCCAATGATGTGGCGAACACATTCCGGACGGCCGTGTCGAAGAGGGAGAACCTCCAGCACCTCGGCGGCACGTCGGAGGCGTCCAACGAGGGCACGACGCACTCCGTCAGAGTCGAAGAGCAACTCGCCTTCTCCGATTGGATCAACTCCAATTTATCGCACGATCCCGATTTGAAGAAACTCCTGCCGATAGACGCCGAAGGGAAATTACTCTACGAGAAAGTCAAAGACGGAATTTTGCTTTGGTAAGTTACTAGGAGTAGCTTACTTTTGAGTAAGGGTTTTATGTGTTTAATTTCTTATTTATTAATTTCTTACTTATTTCTTATTTAGCAAAGTGATAAACCACTCCTGTCCCGATACAATCGACGAACGAGCAATAAACAAAGAGAAGTTAACATTGTACAGAAAATTAGAAAACTTAACTCTCGCCTTATCTTCCTCATCCGCCATCGGCTGCAACGTGATCAACATAGACGCGCACAACCTGTCCAAAGGCACGCCGCACCTGGTGCTCGGCCTCCTGTGGCAGATCATCAGGATCGGCCTGTTCAACCAGATCACCTTGGAGCACTGCCCCGGCCTGACCACGCTCCTCGGCGAGGACGAGAAGATCGACGAGCTGATGAAGCTCTCGCCCGAGGCCATCCTCATCCGGTGGGTGAACTACCACCTGGAGCGGGCCGGCACCCACAGGCGCGTCAACAACTTCCAGAGCGACATCGTCGACTCGGAGGTGTACACGTACCTGCTGAAGCAGATCGCGCCGCAGGAGGCGGACGTCACCACCGAGGCGTTGTTCGAGCAGGACCTGCACAATCGCGCCGAGGTCATGCTGCAGCAGGCCGCCAAGCTGAAGTGCCGTTCGTTCGTGACGCCCCAGGACGTCGTCAACGGAGTGTACAAGCTGAATTTGGCCTTCGTAGCCAACTTGTTCAACAACCATCCGGGACTCGAGCAGAACGGTGCTGATGGGTTCGAGGCCATCGAGGAAACCAGAGAGGAAAGAAGTAAGTATAACTACTTTTCGAAAATACAGGGTGTTTGAAAAAAAGGTGACCTCCTGGCTAGGATATGTAGAATATGACAAAATAAGTTGGGTTTGCTCAGTAAAAAATCTTTGTAACGGCTTCCGTCTTCAAGATACAGGGTATTGAAAAAAATATACACATTTTTTACGGTTATGTTGAATAAATCGGATATGTCCAAAAACAACTTTAAAATGGTAAAGAACTGCCCAGAAAAATTTAGAACACTTCAGGATTGACTGAAACTGTTCAGAACAATTTAGAACGCTTCTGGATGAATAAAATATGTGCAGATCAACTTCATAATGCATAAGAACCGTCCAGAACAATTTAGAACGTTTCAGAATGAATTAGAACTGTTCAGGTCAATGTAGAACGATTCAGGATCAATTAGATATATCTTAGAAAATTGACAACGCTTCAGGATTAATATGTCCATAACAACTTCAAAATGGTAAAGAACTGCCCAGAAAAATTTAGAACACTTCAGGATTGACTGAAACTGTTCAGAACAATTTAGAACGCTTCTGGATGAATAAAATATGTGCAGATCAACTTCATAATGCATAAGAACCGTCCAGAACAATTTAGAACGTTTCAGAATGAATTAGAACTGTTCAGGTCAATGTAGAACGATTCAGGATCAATTAGATATATCTTAGAAAATTGACAACGCTTCAGGATTAATATGTCCATAACAACTTCAAAATGGTAAAGAACTGCCCAGAAAAATTTAGAACACTTCAGGATTGACTGAAACTGTTCAGAACAATTTAGAACGCTTCTGGATGAATAAAATATGTCCAGATCAACTTCATAATGCATAAGAACCGTCCAGAACAATTTAGAACGTTTCAGGATGAATTAGAACTGTTCAGGTCAATGTAGAACGATTCAGGATCAATTAGATATATCTTAGAAAATTGACAACGCTTCAGGATTAATATGTCCATAACAACTTCAAAATGGTAAAGAACTGTCCAGAAAAATTTAGAACACTTCAGGATTGACTGAAACTGTTCAGAACAATTTAGAACGTTTCAGGATGAATTAGAACTGTTCAGGTCAATATAGAACGATTCAGGATCAATTAGATTTATCTAGGAAAATTGATAAATTGATAACGAAAATTGATGTCCAAGAACCGCCCAGAACAATTTAGATTGTAATGAAATTTTATTCGAATATGTTTTGGAAGCTAATGCATCGTATAATGATTCTTTATTTAATTAATAACTTTAACATTAGAATAATGTTACTGTTTTTGTTTTTTAATAAATAGGTAATTGTTTTTTAAAAATACTTACTTTACGAGTATACCAGCATCAGTTATTGCTTCATCATTTTCAAATCAAAATATTCCGAAAACGGTACACAGTATTGAGTTTTATCAAAGTACCTTTTTGGTGTTTGAGCTCACATAAAATTTGGACTAGAAAATTTACTCTCTCAAAAGTTATGATTAAAACTATTCGGTATCAACCGTGTAAACTAGCGTCCTCTATTACCCCGTTTTCATGCAGACTTGAAAGATCGAATTGAGATTGAGTGGTGTTTTCGACTCGTGTTTTTGACACAGGGTTGAACGGTTATGCGTTTATAAGGCATCATTTCAACTCGACCCCGTCAGAAATTGCAGCGAATCGAGTCAACCCGGATTCAACTCTGCATGTAAACGGGGTATATGAGAGGCAATTATAAAAACAAATTTGTACGATGCGTTAGCTTCCAAAACATAAGGTTTGTGCCGACTAGCAATAAAATTGCTAAAATATTTGCAAGACTGACTTCCAAAAGTATGCACGATGCCGGAGAATATGATTGCAGGGTGGTAATACGCGCTCCTTGTTTAACTCGCCCTACCACCTATACATTAGTCAAGGAGCTCGTTTCTTACCGTGCATATTGTCGGGCATAATACACTTAAAGCATTACTGTCTGCGAGTATTTGCGAGAGGTATTCCTCGTTTTCTTGCGCAAGTAATTTCGGAAGCGTGTAATCAGAGCCAGTAGTTACCTACACAAGTGTATAAGAGGTGTTTTAACAAAATTTAATATAAACGTATACACGACTTGCCTAAAAACTTGCCTGAAAGAGAATGCTGCAAGTTCATCTCTCAGACGTGTTTCGACACGTTAATATCGCAAAACTGTCGCAAGTTACTTGCTAATCGACACGAGCCTATATTCGTACAAAATTTCATTACAATCTTGCCAGTAATTTCGACACAATCGTAAAAAATCTGTATAATTTTTTTCAACACTCCTGTATCTTGAAAACGAATGCAGTTACAAAAATTTTATACTGAGCAAACCCAACTTATTTTAACCATGTTCTACCTATCCTAGCAATAAGGTCACCTTTTTTTGAAACACCCTGTACATGCAGGGTAGCTAAAAAGTGTGGTAACAAGCTATTTTGTTTATAAAAGAATAACAAAATAATCTAATGATTAATACACATCTTACACTACGGGATGTATCAAAATTATAGGCCATAAATTAAACCACATATTCTGTGGCCAAAAATAGCTCGATTGAACCTAACTTACCTTAGTACAAATGTACACCAAAAAAAAGTTACAGCCCTTGGAAGTTACAAATTAAAAATCGATTGTTTGCAATTTCTCGAGAACATTTTAGTATATTTTTATGAAAATGGACAGGTGGTTCTCCTACTGCAAAAGCAACTTTCTACAAAAAAATTACGAAATCTGTTCATCCCATAAAATTTTTATGAGGGTTGTGATCCCTTTAACCTCTCAAATTTTTGTGTACGTTACAATTAAATTATTTTCGTCACACCATTAGTTTAACACATTATTTTGGAAACTATTTTGTCTCCTAGTACATTTTCGATTAGCCAGTTTTTATTGAGATATGGGCTCTTTTCGATTGTTTTAAAAATTCTGAGAATAGAAAAAGTACATTATAAGTGAATTTTCAAGTCAATCGGATGTTAAAAAAATATTTATTGAATCTAATTGAATATTTTATATTTTGTAAAAATGGCCCTCCATTTTCTTGAACACCTATGGCAACGTTTTATCAAGGAAAATCGAATATGTTGGAAAATCATTGGCTTTCTGAGAAAACATTTTTACAAAGCACAAATATATTTAATAAGATTCAATAAATATTTTTTTAACATCCGATTGACTTAAAAATTCTCAGAATTTTTAAAACATAATAAAAAAAAGCTCAAATCTCGATAAAAACTGGCTAATCGAAAATGTACTAGGAGACAAAATAGTTACCAAAATAATGTGTTAAACTAATGGTGTGACAAAAATAATTTAATTGTAACGTACACAAAAATTTGGGGAGGTTAAAGGGATCACAACCCTCACAAAAATTTTATGGGGTGCACAGATTTCGTAATTTTTTTGTAGAAAGTTGCTTTTGCAGTAGGAGAACCACCTGTCCATTTTCATAAAAATATACTAAAGTGTTCTCGAGAAATTGGAAAAAATCGATTTTTAATTTGTAACTTCCAAGGGCTGCAACTTTTTTTTGATGCACATTTGTACTAAGGTAAGTTAGGTTCAATCGAGCTATTTTTGGCCACAGAATATGTGGCTTAATTTATGGCCTATAATTTTGATACACCCTGTATATCAACTTTGGTGTCATAGGTTTGTTACTTACAACAAGTTCTGAACCTAAAGGAGGGTCCACATTTAATAACATGTTATACCAACATTGCCATATAGCAAGTGTGGACGCTGTTTTGATGCTTTATGAATTTTTAACAGAGTCGAACACTGCGATATAGCAATGCTATACAACATGTATTAAAGGATGTGGACCCTGTTTAATAAATGTGGGTTCAAGCAAGCATTTTTGACATTTTACAAACTCTTACAAAAACTGCCTTTAAAATCGATGAACTTGGTAAAACGTTCTAACAAATCGTCACATTTACGTATAAAACCTTGAAAAAAAACACCTTAAAATTTGTTAATGCTATCAAGCAATTAGTATTACAGTCATGTTCGGCGTCAGATATAGGCGAAACATAAATGCTTAAACACGCTCCCGGATCAGACCTAATAAACATTTTTCTTTGCTTGCAGCATACAGAAATTGGATGAATTCAATGGGTGTAACGCCTCACGTCAACTGGCTGTACTCGGACCTCGCCGACGGCCTGATAGTCTTCCAATTGTACGACATAATAAAAGCGGGCACGGTCAATTGGACCAAAGTGCATCGAAAATTCACCAACGAACGAAAGAAATTCATGGAGAAACTCGAAAACTGCAACTACGCCGTCGAATTAGGTAAACAGAACAAATTCTCGCTGGTGGGCATCGGCGGGCAGGACATCAACGAAGGCAACGTCACGCTGACGCTGGCGCTCATATGGCAACTGATGCGGGCGTACACGTTGTCGATCTTGAGCCGCCTAGCGCATTCCGGCAATCCCATGGTTGAGAAGGAAATCGTTAATTGGGTGAACAATAAACTCGTTTCCGCCGGGAAGAAGTCCTCGCTGCGCAACTTCCAAGACAGCTCTATCGCTGACGCTAAAGTTGTTATTGACCTTATAGATGCTATCAAGCCCGGAGCGATAAACTACGACCTGGTGAAGCCCGGATCAACGGAAGAGGTACCGTATCGTGTTCCCTAATTTCTTCTAACACGTTGGCTGCTGTGTTGATCTTATGAGACCAACTTGGACCTATTTCCATGGTGGTCTAAGGAGACCATTATACAGAGTGTTCGAAAAATAGACGGAGATATTTTAGAGGGTGATTCCTTGTTAAAAAATATGAAAAAAAAGTTTCTATAAACATGGGTCCGGAAATGCCGAGTTTTCAAGATACAGGATGTTCAATTAAAAAATAAATTTATTCATATATTAAAAATATTTAATTGATTCTCTTGAAATTTGATATTGAAAAAGTTGCAAAACCACTCTTTTATAAATTTTTTCTATGGCACTTTTTAGTTTTTTAGCAAAACTTTGATAAACCTCGCATGCAATAAAACGGTTTTTTATTTTTTTCCGAAAACGAAGTGAGATACGAACAAATACAAGAGGGAAAGAAGTTGTATTTTTAGATGCTTAATAAAATAAAAAATATTAAAGTTACAAAAAAGGCAGTGGCGTACATTTTTTGCCAATATTCGCTTAGGTGCCCTCGGGACGCCACTGGACTTAATCCATAATTTTAATCTATTTAGGGCTGAATTAGCCTCTAATACAACAAATAACATTGCCAAATTTCAACAGAATCAAGCAAATATTTTATTTTATTTAAATATCCTGTATCTTGAAAACTCTGCATTTCCGGACCCATGTTTACAGACACTTTTTAATAAGTTTTAACAAGGAATCACCCTATAAAATAGCACCCCTCTTCAATGTTAAAGACGTGCTTAGAGTAACTCTAAGTCCTAACAAAGTACTCTATAACAATGTAAAAAATGTCAAATTGTTAGTGTGACTCTAACTTTAATGAAAGACGCTGAACACGGGCCATTACCATTAAGATTCAACATGTTAAATAGAATATTTATGTTGTTTTTGAATATTTTTACAGTTAAATTTATATTTTTAGGAGAGATTAGCCAACGCCAAGTACGCCATTTCGATGTCCCGCAAAGCGGGGGCGCGAGTTTACGCCCTTCCGGAGGATATAACTGAGGTGAAACCTAAAATGGTGATGACAGTCTTCGCTTGCCTGATGGCTCTCGATTACATTCCTAACATGGACAGCGCAAATGCGAAACAAAACAATCAATAAGTTTTAATAATAATTTCTTTAGGTTTTTCATTTTTTCCTGAAATGCTAATATTCGTCTGAAGTTACCAGTAATTTGAAGTTTGATTCACACAACGCAGAAAAGACGATTTTTATTTTATATTTCAAAAGGCAAATGTGATATTTAAAATGATTTTTATAGTAATTATTTGCGTACTTTAACATTCCTTTATTAATTAAGTGTCATTGAGAAAGCGGACATTCCTTTTTTTTATTTCATGGAAAAAATGAAAACGCATTCTTATTTTATTTTACTAATTATATATGTATATCATTTATATTTTTTACTCACATTGAGAGTTCAGGTATTAGAAGGTTTTTTGCTAAGTTTTGAATACTTTTAGGGCATTTTGAGACGATACCATTACCATACCATTTTCAGCGGGCGATAAATGGTGGCGATATTGTGTACATACATCAAATCTACGTGCATTTAAATCTGCCGTATTCGCACATAGGCGATACCATATTTTCTATGGTAGGGCCGACGCGATATCGTATGAATATGCGATTTGTTCTCATAAAATCGCGCGGTACGGTCTTCACACGAATAGCAATTGTACCATCAGTACCATTGTTGTGATGTCGAAGAAAACAGCTAAATTTTTGTTCAATTTCTTAACTCCAAGAGAACTCAACTCCTTAAGAGAACAAAGGCCTTGCCTTTGGGATAAAATCCAGGACATTATGAGATGAACCCAGAACCGTCGATTTTTCTATCGAGCCTTTTTCTATCCCTTATTTGTTTCCTTGCTTTTCTTTCTTTGAGAAATAACACGTCTTTTATCCATAACACTTTCTAACTTACTAATATTGTCAACTGTGTAACAATTACTTTAGATTAGAAAAATGTGTGAAAATGATAAACCATTTTGCGACCATTTATCGCCCGCTGAAAATGATATGGTAGTATTGTCTGAAAATGCTCTTATTGCATTGTATTTTTATAATTTAACGTTTCAATTGATATTTTGCTAAATGTTATCTGGACTAAAGAAATCAAAGCATTTAATGTACATTCCATTTTTTATCATCTGGTTGTGTTTTATAGTATGCTTTAAATTTGATGAAATCAATTGAAATTATTAGTTCTTGTGACTAGTCTTCATTACGTAGGTATTAAATACAAAATTAACAATTTCATACCTTATTTGGGGGTTTTGGTGCAATAGTTGTAAATTTATTTAATTGTACAAATATGACTGGGTGGGAAAAATTCATTCCATTTATATTTATTTAATCATCATTTGTACTATTATGCACTTTTAATTTATTTATACATTTTGGCTTTATACGCAATACCAAACTAAGTGCCATTTTAACCAAGTTAAACTAGGATTTGTAATTTCCATACAAAATAAGTATTACGTATTTATACATAACATACTTTGTAAGTTTATAAATTTTCATTAAAATAGTCATTGCTTTAAATAAATGGAATATGCCAAAAAAATTTAGGACTCAAAATTTAAATTCCTGTACCGCTTTTTTCCTGGAACTAATCCTGAAATAAAGTAATTCTCTACACGCAAAAACGAAGAATAAACTGGAATACAAAAGATTTTGGAAACATTTTAATAATTCTATTACCGAGTTAATAATAATGTCTTACAGTGTACCTTTCCAACGTCACATGTTATTGTTATAATACAATGAAAACTGAAATTTTACAACTACGTTCCAGCAAATAATCGAATCAGTTTTGAACTTGATTACTGCAAAGTGATATTAACAGTTCGAAACGGGTTCGAGAGGATGATAGAACATGGCTCAAGTATGTCTTTAAAATGATTTCTTATCAAGTGTTACAAGGATGCGGGATATAACAGTCTTATTTAATTGTTTATTTCTAAGAAGCACATTTATTTACACGAGTCCAGTGTAAATTTACTAACACTGTGGTCCATCTATTTAGTGATTTACAGTACAAGAGCAGCAAAGCGGACACTTATAAATAAGCTAATAAAATAAAAAAATAACTACGTTGAATCGAAACATAATTTCAATGTACTAGATCTTGCTTGATGTCAATAATTTTATCACAGATTTAAAATACAGGTATAAAGCCGATCACATTTTTTTTGATAATTATATTGCACTTTTCGAACGAATTTCCAAAATAATTAAAATTTTCACAAGATCCAGTATTAGGAAAAACAAAAATAAGAATATCCTGATAGCTGAGCAATTTGTGATATTTCCTGTAATATCTCAAATAATCCTCTCCTAGAGAATGCTTTTTTTGCAAACGAAATGTAATTACACTGATTGTATAGTCGTAAAAATAAAATCAAACTAAAAAATGAATTCGTATTAGAAATCTTATATAAATAATAAAACTAAGTCCTTAATACCGTTTAAGTATGCTGCCAATTTCGGAAAATGCAATGTATATTTGTTAAAATCATCTTATTTCACAATCCTTTCTCATCGTCGTTGAAAATACAAATACATATTGTAAACTTTAGTAATACTAAATATAATTTCAACTTTTTCTATAAGTTTTTACGAGGTTCAAACAATTCCTCCCAATGTTGAAACTCACCATGAAAGGTAATTTGAGAAACACGATAAAAGGAGCTCATTCTTTTATTTCTTTACGAGATAATGTTTCATATAAATTGAGCAATATTATTACAACTACAAAAATAGAATGTCTGATGAGTTTGCCATAAAATAATAGTTTGAACCTACTAAAAAATAATAATCATTCATACACTAAAACGTTGATTACGCTAGAAAAATGTGATGAAACCGTATAAAAATCACAATGTATACTGAAAATTTTGCCGCAACGATTGTTCTGTATTCTGAGCTAGAGGTAATTGTTCTACATATACTATTAAAATAACGTGGCAAGTTCATATTCCTATCATAAATAAATGTCATACCTTCAGTCGAGTTAAGGCACAAACAGTCCTTAATAACAACGCGCACTTTTAGCCTTTACGAACAAAAATTAATAAACTTTAACATATACATACAATACTCGTGACAAATATTTACAAAAATACATACTATTCAAGCGGTTGTTCATTAATCCACAAAATAACCTTTTTAGAGAAGGTTAACGATTTTCAGAATTACAAATATTGCAATAACTTGATTAAGAATTGCGTTTACACATCAACAAAATTTGAAGGGCGTATCTTTACTTTCCAATACAATTTCGCGTCAGTACTGGATTCCTTAAATGCAAGGGACCCATAAATAAAAAACCAAAAATTCCTCCAAATTCAACAATTAAAAATAATATAAAATAGAGAACATGTTGCTACGATGAAAAGTTAATTTTAACTATAAAAGTTACGATAGACTAGAATCTCAAACGTGAGGGATCGATTAACTCTAATCCAACGTATTCGAACAGCAACACGTTAATTCGAGCAGTACCCGAAGTACCTCGTTACCTCAACGCCTCCTTAATCAAGTTAAAACCGCCAAATTCGCTTCAAACTTTAGTCTTCTTTCAGGGACTTAGCCTCGAACTGCCTGTGCGGCACGTAGCCCTTGCTGGCCTCCTTCGCGGGCGCCGGGGCATCCCCGACGCTGACGTAGCCCGGCTTGGTGAGAGACGGCTCGACGGGAGGCTGCTGCCAAACGGTCGACGGCTTCAACGGCGCTATAGTCGTATCGGCCAGCACGTACTCGGCCGTTTTGGGCTCGACCGACGGCAGCGACAGGTCCCCGGCCAGGACGTAGCCGGTGTTCTTGCTCGCCGGTTCCGGATTCGAGAACGGCACGTAGCCGGGGTTCGGCGTCTTGAAAAAGTCCTGGTAGGGCTGGCCGCTCGGCGGCTTGTCGTTCGAGATGTACGGCGACGTGGCGGCGTCGATGTCGCTGATAGTCACGTATGGGGTGTCTTGGGCCGGTTTCGTGGACGGATCGACGCCCAGGACGCAGTAATTGCCGGGGGCGGTCGGCGGAGGTTTCGTTCCCCTGTTCACCGTCGGCGTGGGATCGTGCAGAACATAACCTAAAACCATCGAGTATTAGTCCACAGAAATGTTATATTTTTTCCGGTTAGTGGTGCGTTTGTTCTAACAAATGCAAGGTCGAATGTAACATAAGCAATTATTTACCTTTGCTGGAAACGTTTCTTAATCTAAGAGAATTCTCTTTTTCGTCGGCGACGCTTCTGGTTTGATCGGTGCCGGAGTCGATGGACAAATGCGCGGTGGATTCGTTGGACGAGGTGATGCTCTCCTGGCCGGAGCTGCAGCCGCTGGAGTCCCTCGTCGGGCACTTCTCCGTGATTTTATCGAGGAGCAATTCTTCGTCGGGATAGAATCGGTTGATGTCGGTTTTGTTCTTTTCGGAGGGCTCCTCCAGCGAAGCAAGGCCCGGCGGCAACACGACCTCCAGGGCTTTCATGACGGCGCATCTATCGTACACTCTATAAAAAAAAATTGTCGCCTATAAAGAGCGAGTACGGGAATTTTAGAATCGAGTACTCACCGTTTTATTAGACACAACAAGATGATGACCGCTATAACGATGCTTATTATAATGAAGTAGAACGTGTAATTGTCGCTGTGGTTGCAGTTGGTGATGTTTAGCGGTTCGCTCCATTCTCCGGGACAATCCTCGTTGCCGATTCTATTTACAGCTCTCACTCGTATGTATATGTTTCGGCTGGTGAACTCGCTCTCGGGTCGGCAATGGTCGTAGCTGAACATGGCGGTCTTCCTCTTTATGATTTCCCCCGTAACGTTGTCTTTTTTCGACGTGATGATGATTTGATAGTATTCGATTTCCCCTCGTGGATTGTTGGGTTTCTTCCATGAGATTTTGATGCTGTTGTCGTTGTAGCTTTCGACGAACGGCCGACTGGGCGCATCGGGTACACCCATTTTCGTGAACACCTCTATTTCGCTCGAGAAATCCGAGCAATACTTCGTGCAAGCCCTCACCGATATGTTATATTTTTTGTAGCTCTCCAGATTAGTCAGCGTGTAGTTGACCGCATCTGCGGAGGCCTCTTGAATTTGATTGTTGTACTTTATGATGTACTTGTCCATTACACCGTTAACTCGCGTGGGCGGCTTCCAACGGATAGTCACGGAGGAATTTGTCGTGTGATCCGGTATATCTTCTACGTCTAACGGTGGGCTGGACGGCGCAGCATCCAGAGTAGTGTGCCTCACGAAGTACGAACGCGCGCCGATTTTGGTTTTGGTTTTAACGCTGACCGCCAGCAAGTAAGTCTTGTAAGGCTCTAAATTCGTCACGTTCTTCGAATGGTGGTCGCTGAGGCTGGTGTATATGGTGATGTTCTTCAAGGGCGAATCGCACTTGTCGTTTTTGGAATCGGTCGTCGTGCAGTAGTATATAACGTAGCCGATTATGTCGCTGTTCAGCTCTAAGCACTCCTGTCGCCAGTTCAACTCGATGAAATGCGGACCGACGCTGATGATTTTCAAATCGTTGATTTTCAGTACTGTTCTGTTAGCTAGTATAGTACAGCTGGCCCACAGCATACCGCTACTGCCGGTTACACCGTTGGCAGCTATAGCGAATTGGTACATTAGATTCGTTGGCCGCACTGTTACGTTGTATTTGTTTAGGTTGCTCGAAACCACCGTCCAATTCAGGATGCCCTAAAATCGTTCGCAAGATTAGTAATGAAACGTTATCTAACGGTTTCTAATGACTTACGTCACACTGGAATGGCCGATCGTCTTTATGTTCGCACCAAAACAATGTATAATTCATAATATCATGCACATCAGTTGATGGTATCCATTCCAGTTCGTATTTAGTACTGGTGTGTACTATTCTCCATAATCTCTCCGGTCTCTTTGCAGCTAAAATGGACAAATACGCAATTTTAATTATTCAAACATGAACAGTATATCGCTTCAAAGAAACGAGGTAATGTACTGTAGACTTACGTTTGCTAGGAATATACACGACAGAATGGTTGGTGGAATTTCCCATGTTATTCTGGGACCAAATGTTCATGGTGTAACCAGTTCCTTCCTTGAATCCAGCGAATTTCGCGTAGGCTGAAGTCAAATCAGTCATGTTCAAGCTCGGTGAGCTCACCACGCCGTATTTGAAATCCTCCCCGTTCTCTGATTCAGGTCTGATTTTCTGGAAATAGACGTACACTTGGTCGCCTTCCAGCTGGAACGAGCCGATGACGGTGCGCGGCGGATAATCCGGAATTTTGCTGTCAGTTTTCACCACTACCGAGCTGTAATTGGACAGAGTATCGTCCGAAGCGCCCTTGACTTTAACCCTGGAATTTCGGAAATTGGTAAATAAATTTGAAAAGTTTGCGTTAATTAGAATATACCTGATTCTGATGTCGTACAGCACGTGCGCGTATTCCAGATCTGTGAGGTTGTAATGCACTACTTTCTCCTTGTTCGACGATTTACTAAACGGCGTGTACTCCAGTTCATTTGCCTCTGTCCAGGAGTCGCAGAAGTTGTTGCATTTGTACATTATTTTGTATATTAGCGTATTAGGGAACGCGGGAAGGCTATCCGTTAGGTTCCACTGGAGTTGAATGGCATGAGGAGATAGCGCTTTACCCGTAAAGACATCGGGCGGGTGGAAATAGATGTTTTCGAAATGTTTCCAAATGTGAGTATACGTGCTTTTTCCGTAGGTGTTGTTCATTTTGATTGTGAAATTGAATTCACTCTGGCTCGGTAAATAATACGGCATCGATCTCCTGGTTAAGGTGAAATTCATTTTGTTGTATACGCGGTCGTCTGGAGAAATCAGACTCACGTTATTCTCAGTCCTGTAGAATTCAAAATTTGTGTTAAACACATTCACTAAACATGCGTTATTAAATTAAGCACAGAAACAAATTAAATCAATTCGTAATTTGGTTCATTTAATTCAAAATGTGAACCAAACATTAAATAATTTTATTAGTACAAAGTGGTCACATATAATTCAATCCACTGATTTAAAAAAAGAATAGATATTTCTCTTATTGTCTGCATAATTCTATCATTAATTATATAAACACTTTGTAAAAAAAAATCATAAAAATCGATAGTTTAATAACATAACATAAAAAAAATTCCTAAATATGTAAAATATCCCAAAAACTCCACGAAGCAATACAAACAAATTGTAAGAATGAATCTCCAGTCTAAAATCCACACAACAATCCTCCACCATGGCGACACAAAGAAAATCGTAAATATCACACAAAATAAAAGCAAAAAATTGTGATAGAATCTTTCAAATACGAATTTATTACCATTTGCCGTAGTTTGTGATTATACATGACCTTTCTTCTAATATAAATAATAACGATTAACAGTAATTTCATTTTCTATGACTTCACAGAAGTCAGATATTTACACTTTTATAATGGACAACGACCTTCTATTAACACTCGTTTTAAAAGTTAAATGCATTAATTTCTGGAAATAATTTATCGATGCGATTTTTTATACCAAACATCAATTTTTACGGAATTAAAAAAATTAGTATAGAACATGCAATATCACATTATTAGTTTCAGTTAGGAATGTAAACAATTCTCGAATTCACAATATAGATATTTCTCAATATAATTTATAGAACGGGTACAAAATGATGCGACGTAAAATTGATCATGAAATTAAATGCAGTAACGACAAATTTAACAAATTAATTTTTCTTTTAGAAATATACGTGATAAGAATACTTCGATTTAATTTCAATTATGCATAGATAAATATAATAAGAAACCCTAAATGGACTATTTTATGTTATTTTTAATGCATTAAACAATACCAAAATTGATTTCGAGGTTCTTCCTCTAATAGAAGATATTGCTTTTAATCTCTTGCTAACATAATTAGTTAGATAAATAAATAGGGAAATACCAAAACCAACTTTATTTGATGAATCTTTGGAATATGATGAATTTAAAATGTAAATAAACCTTTATCAAACTAACCAACATAAAACAAACCTCAAAAAGTTGTACAATTTATCAATAAAATAGACCCTGTTAAAAATTTCAAATATTGAAAAAAATCCTGATAAATAGAGTACAAGCTTTTTGAATTTACAAGCTCAATTTAATTACACGATATATGAGTCACAAAAAAAAATAGTAAAGCCTCAATACCGATTTTGTATCACACAAATGCTTGCCAAAATATTAGCTCATGTATCTAAGCCGTTTTTATAACACAATTTGATCACAATAGTACTCACTTAGGTCTAAATTTTTTCGTTCTATTATACACCTGTTTGTGTGGCTTGGACCTGTGCTTCCTGTCATTGCAGAAACAAATAGGATAAATTGCGTTTCAACAAATAAATTGTTTACAATGCCTAATATTAAATCGACAATGAAATAAAATAAGAATGTGAAGTGTTAGAAAACTAATGAATATAATTTAATGTGACACATGGTCATTAATCTGATATGATGCATCAAAATCAATTTAGAATCATTTCACATTACAAATGTGCATTGTGGAATGTTTGACAAGTACATTTTGTACCAAGTATACACCTTCTTATTAGTCGTGCCAGTGATAAGGCAAATGGAATAAAGAGGGTGAATACTTGGTTTGATAAAACTAGTATTATTTTGAATTTCTAAATTGTAAGGAGAATGATTTTATTCAATCAACTTTAATTTATATAAATTGGTGAATATTATGTTGGTAAAATGTCATTCTGCTATTAATTGATTCTATAGTTTAAAAGCATACATATTAATTTACTATTAATTCAATCTGAATCAAAGGTACATGAACAAAAAAGACGTGTTTGTAAAACGGAAATCTACATTAGCTGTTCCCAAAATGGCTAAAATGATTTTTTTTTTCGAAAAAAATTATGGCAAAAATATTATTAATGAACCTTCTAAAAACGTAAGTAATAGGAATTTGACTTTGTCAAAATAAAGCAAATATATCCATGAAATCGAAATACCAAAGAACAACAACCAACTAACCTTAAATAACCGGAGTTTTTATCGACAAAAAGAATATGAGACTGGATTAACAAAAAAATATTTCTAAACTAAGCCATACCTCAATTTTTTACAACTATCAAATTAGCTGTTTGGTAAATACAATAAACAGACATCTGTAAGTTGTATTGGCTCATTTGTACAAATGCTAAAGCTCTCAAAATACCATCGCCTCGCGCAAAACATTACCTTATTGCCTAGTTAAAGCTCATTTTGACACACACATTTGTTAATTAGTACTCACGTATTATTACTCGATTTATAACATCTCTTACTGTCACAGATTTTGTGACGATGGGACCGGACTTTGCTATCATTATAACGACAGAAATTTCTATAGTAAAAAAAATAATAAGAATACATGTTTTCTGATCCCTACCTAATAATTTCAAAATTTAATAACATAAAATAAATGACATTGAGTAATGGGAAAATTCAAGGAATTCAAGGAATGATACACATTTAGAGCCAGATCAAGTGAATATTCTGCTTGATAACTTACCTTATGTAAACCAGTTAATTCATATAGTAGAGGATTGAAAAAACAAACTACTACTACATTAAACTATTGTATGATTAGTATTAATTCGATAATAAAAAACTCTTATTAAAAAAAAGAAAATATCTACTCACTGTTTAACATTATAACCTGTGTATGTAAATGAAACATTGTAGTTTGTCACAACGTAATTATTTGGAGCAGTCCAAGAACAAAACATTTTTTCCCAGTTGTCACTTTTACACGTAAAGTCTGTTATATTATTTTGAGGTGGTGCTGAAAAATACATTTTACAAATTTACAAAGATATTTAAATAAGCGTAAAGAAAAACTTACTTCCTACAATGACCATATTCGAACAGGCTAACGAATTCGAACTTTGTCTGTAACTGTTGCAATAACAATAATAAAATCTAGACATTTTCTGTGGTTTTTTTATTACTAGCTTTATACTTGTAGAGTTCACAACTTCCACTCTTTCATCCTGTAAAATAATAATAGTTAAAAATAACTCACTTCATTCCAAACTGAATATCTTACACTTTCATCTAAGATATCGTATTGTCTATTTGGATACAATGTAACATTGTCCCTTTTGAAATATAATATCGAATCTGCTGTTACATTAGGAGGGAACGAATGTGAATTAAACGTGCAAGTTATTTCTAAGGGTTCGTGCCCGTATCTTAAATTGATGTCACCCTTTGGAACAGTATCTAAAATCAAACAGTAATATTAAACAAAACTTCTGGTGTAAAATATAAAAATGTACTTACAGCCACATGTTTCTAACATGCCCATACAATTCAAACCAGTACATTTATCCAATCCATTAATAATAAATAAAAATAAATAAATAAATCTTGAGTATCCTATTACACTCATAATGGCATATATGAAATCTTTTAATGTCCTAAAAATTATTAAAGATTAAATTATGCATTTCTACTGATATCACACTTTCGAATACTACTAAGTAAATTTAATTTTGCTCAATCGATTTATATTTAAAATGTATGTAATATCGTCTTTTTTTAATCATATTATAACAAAATTATTTAGCAAGTTTTGCTATATTTCCATGGTTCAAGATAAATATAATTGCATTCAAAGAAAACAAACACGTAATAATTTCAATAAAATTGATCCAATTACAGTAATTAAGAAAATGTAACACTATGAAAAAATATAACCGATTCTGTTCAACATTTATTGAATATGCTTATAAAATGATCTAATTTATTACTTTTAAGAAGTAGAGGGTCATCGCAATTGTTAAGTAATATGTGCATTATTGAAACATAGAAATTCAAATGGTTTCTTAGAAAATCGTGTTCAAGAACAATTTTGTTTTCCTTTGACGTTTTCATCTTTCTTTGAAACTTATCTGTAAATTAGGATGTCTATTTTTAACCTTTGTGTTACTTAGAACACATTTGAATTGGTTAAAAGAAACTACAAACAAATCAAATTGAATTAACAATTGATAAAGAACGATGTTTAGTAGAAATTCGTGTTGGGATACTGAGAAAGTATAATAAATGCAATCATAACAAAACCTATAAATATACACATATGCGTTTGCTTGGATTAGATTAGATTAAATAAACAAATTAGTATTCGAAAAATCGATAAATTTATGGTTAAGAAATAGTTTTACTTAAAACGCAATTCTCAAATAAATAATATCCAAATATAATCCAAAATAACATACTTTCAAGTCGTGCTGTACACAGTTCTTAAAACACCAGTGTTTCTCGGAATTGGCATGATATACGTAGACAATTAACTTCTCACAAACTTAAACCACAATGCAGTTTGTTACAGAAACTATGTCTTGTTTTTTAGCACTTTTCAATCACTTGAACGTTTCAAGCGCCATACGCGCATATTGTTATTTATTTATATATTTTGATGATTAAAAACCCATACAAACTATAGTTAGCACTTTCTTCGTCTTCTCGACTGAAAGTCAGCGTTGCCAAAATACCAAAGCAAAACCATAAAAACCATTTCCGAATAAACCCGAGTCATGTTACCAACTTTAACAAAATGTTCCTAAAACAAAAGTAAATAATTTTGGTTTTGTTGTCAGCAACGAATTAGCTTTTTTTGTAGGTAACTAATTCTTCATTTTTGATAAAAATTTACAAAGTACATTGTATACTAATGTTATATACAAACACAGAAATGATTAAAAAATTTGAAACAAAATGGTTGCCCAACCTGTATTTTGAAGTCAAGAGCGAACAGTAAACTGATGGAAGTGACAAATGACAGATCGTTGTGAAATGGGTGGGGGTGGTTGACTTTAATATATTTGCGTTTACTAAAACACTAATTATTTACTTTTTAATTTTATAATTTATAATTTATGTTTAAGTATGTGATGAAATAGGTTCGTGTTTCAAAATGCGTTTGTTTAGTCAAAATTTTTTTCACAATTAAAAAAGTACCTTAATTAAACACTTTTATAACAGCATTTCACGTATGTTATTTTTACAAAGTATATTTCTAATTACTGACAAATTAGGTGTAGTTCAAATAAATAATTAAGAGGTCCTACAACATTTATCAAATAAAACTTTATTATGCTCAAATAGAAATAAGTATTTAAGGAAATGCTTGAAGGGATTAATAATGATGTGGGTAAGTAGATACCTATATTTATCTAATAATATATTTAAAAAACTATTGAATAAGGAGTATTGTTTACTCATGCTTATTATTTTATCAATGATAATATTGGATCGCATACTTTTATTACTCATATTGATAAGACTTGAAGGAAAACTGAGAAATTAGTAATCAATCTATTTTTATAGAGGATGGAGTAAAAACTGAGGAAAGCAAATTAAATAACATGGGTGCTACTAAAAACACGTCTCCAAGACTAATTGTTCTTCAAGAAAGGAAAAAACAAATCGAAGAAACACTCAATAAACGGAATCAAGAACTAAGGCAGCTATGCATTCAGGTATGCTTTTGCGATTAATGTATTTTTGATTTTATTTCTTTAATTTTGAATTTCAGGAGGCAGAGTTAACAGGAATTACCGCCAGAAATGGGCTTAGAGCCTGGGGAAACCCTTCCTCATATAAGAAGGCGTGTAGGTACATCTTACAAATTACCTGAAAGGCTCATTAAAAATGCGAGCAATAAAGATGAACTTATAGCTGATTTAGAACTACAAATACAATTACATGCCAATTTAGCGGAGGCCGCATTAGGTTTGGAAAATGAACAAAATATAAGCAAGGTAAACACACTTTTATTAATCATTTATTCATACTAACTCTAATTATTTATTAGACGATAAAAAAGCGACACAAATCAGAATATGAAAAGCACAAGGAGCAATATTTAGTTTTACAAAACCAATTAGCAGAGCTCAAACAGAAGGCTGCAATTGAACAACAAAAGCAACAAAAAAGGAAAACAAGAAAATCAGAAACCAGTGGTAAGTGTACAGACTGTAAAATTATTTTTAAATGTAAGAGAAATTTATAAATTTAGATGATACCACTTCTATTTCTGGGAGTTTGCAAAATCCCATTATTATCTTTCCCATTCCACCCTACCCTAAAACGGCAGAGTTGCAGGTACGACAACGAGGTCATGTACAGAAATTCCCATCAAATCCAGCCCCACCAGCGCTACGAGCAAACGAACGTCCTCACATCTGGATTAGGAGGTTATTGGAAGACTGGGAACAAATTTGATATTCGTCGAACATTTTAGACAATACTTGGCAAAGGGATAGGAGGTTGGTAATGTTTGATTAATACGCTTACCTTGTCGATTAATCCCATTCTATTTGTTTTAGGTTTGGTAGTTTGGACAGGAGAAAATCAAAAAGGCTTACTAGTCGATTAAGCTAAAATATAGACAATAAATCAAAATCAGCTACCTTGTCTGCTATACCAAATTCTCAAGGGCAAATAAGAAGCGCGTCCATTAAAAGTTCACAAGTAATGTTAAGCAATACAACGTAATGAACACTTAGTAATATTTAAACGTTTTTAGGTCGTAAGTAGACGGTCTCAAGATAATGGGCAACTAGTGCGTACCCAGTCTTTGGGCAGTTCTTCTTACGGAAGTGACAGTAGGAGCCTCGAGTGCAGTCAAAACCAAAAGAAGCACAAGGAAAAAGAGTGGTAAGTCGAGGCGCAACGTTTTGCTTGATTTATAATTTCTTGGCGATTATTTTAGGCTGGAAACGTCTCTTGATGGACCCGTGGCGACAATCAGATCTCCGTCCTTGAATCGGGCGATTTCTCCGCAAATTCTCAGACCGATCCCTTCGCCTCAACCGTCGTTGTCTTCGTCCCAGCCATCTATATCTGCATTTTCCATGGAAAATAAAACGGCCAAAGAGATCCCGGCGGAGTCGAATCCATCGCCCAAAATCAAAGAGCCGAATTTGGAGTTGTTCAACAACAACATACCGAAGAATTGCACGATAGTTCAAGCGGGTCATTGCAAGCCCTATCACGAGGAGACCAAACCTTTCGAGATGTCCGATTTTTATAAATACTCCACGAAATTTAAGAAGTCTCCGACGAAAAGCGAGGCCGAAAAGCCCCAGTACAATTCCTCGAAATTCGAAAAATTCAAGCGGCTAGTAAACTTATAATTATGTCTGATGGGTGGACAGATATTAATGGGGTTCCTCTCCTTAATATTATAATTGCTAATCCAGAACCAATATTTTAAAAGTCCGTTGACTCAGAGATAAACAGACATACTGGTGAATACATATTTACGATTTTAAGTGAAGTAATTGACAAAGTTGGAGCAAACAAGGTTAATGCTGTGGTTAGACAATGTATCATATATGAGGGCTGCTTGGGCCTTATTGAAGAATAAATGCCCACACATTTTGACATGGTCTCAACTCGTTAATTAAAGATATTGTATCAATTCCCCAAATTAAAAAAACTTCTGGATAAATCCAAGCAAAAAATTTCTTATTTTAGAAATAAACATTTGCCATATCAGTGGCTGAAGAGAATTAAAAGAAAATATGGAAAAGAAATTCGTTTAATAACTGCAGTTGAAACAAGATGGGGCTCACAAGTTGTTTCTCTGGAAAGCCTCTTAAAAAATAAAGAGGTATTGCAATATTCTTGACTGATTCTTCCTTCGAAGAACTAAAGATAAAGTTACATTGTTACCTTGCCTATAACTCATTCTCAACGAACCTCGTCGAAACGTATGTTTGGTACATGCATAAGTCTACAGTTGACAAAGAATGGTTTAAATCGATATTAAGAGAATATTTTATATTTTGTTTTATTATACAATAATATAATATACAGTACAGTGTACTATGAGTAGTATGTTTATTTTACTTTTTTGCTTTATTTATCAGAATTATAATTTTGTTGTTTTTTTGTTCCTAAATAAAGTGTTCTATTTTTTATGAAAACATGATTATTATTAAGCAGCACCTACCATAATATCTACTGTATGAGTAGTTAAAAAGTAGTAAAATCTAAAAACAAATATTCGATTTTTAATGTGAAATCAAATTATCTTTTTAAATTATCTCTTATTAATTTTCACGTTAATTAACAAAAATAACCGTTAATTGACAGAAATGACCGTTAATTCACATCCCTATCTGGTACACCCATTTTCGTGAACACGCCTATTTCGCTCGAGTAAATCCGAGCAATACTTCGTGCAAGCCCTCACCGATATGTTTTAATCTAAATCCGATCTCGATCTAAATCTAATGGATTTTTTTGTCTTGGGTTTTTTTCTCGGGTTAAATTTTTGCCGAACCTTTATTTATAGCTGAATTATTTAGAGAGTAAAAAAAGTACTTTTTGTTCACTAGATTCATCACATAAAATTTCTCTTTTTTAGTCATGATACCGAGGTAATTAAAAATTAATCTAAACAGCACGAATGTCTAGATGCTGTTTTCTCGGAAACGCTTGCTCCAATCGAGATCAAACATGTATTCCTTTTTGAAGTAGTTTTCTATGTAGAATGCAAAAAATAATATAAAAAAGTCATTATCGAAAACACAAAAAAGTTATGAGTAATCAAAAGTTCCCAAGTTCGCCTCTGGTGAACAAATTTTTTTTTGAAGGGGTCAAAAAGTTCGCTTTAGGTATTAATCAAATTTAACAGATAAAATCTGGTCCTTTTTTATGTTTCCATTTAAAAAAAAAATCAAAAATAAAAAAAAAAGTTGACTTCAAGAGGCTGTTGCTCGGTTAGGGGGCGGGGGGCACTTTAGGACATTGGTCCATAGGAAATTTTTTTCATTATATTGGTTAAGGAATGTGTCTGAGAATTTTGGGACACATTTTAAAGGACACCCTGTATACAGGGGGTTATTTAATAAGTGCGACAAACTTCAGAGGGTTATTCTGCATGAAAAAATAATGATATTTTGCTATATTAACATACGTCCGCAAATGCTTCGTTTTCGAGTTAGTTTTTCTTAAAAACAAAGATAATAAAAAAAAGATGTAGTTAATTTACACATTAATTTACGTAATTTTAGATTATCAAAAAAAGCTAATTTGATATTTATTTTGACTGTCATAATTTTGACAGTAGCCTACTACCGTCTAACGTCACTACTAGATAACGATAGAGGAAATGAAAAATACACCTCAAGATGTTTTATTTTTTTATTCGAAAACAGCGGCCCGTACGAAATAAACACAAGAGAGCTTTTTTGTCACAAATTGAACAAGGAATTCATTCATAATTGAATTTTCTATTAAAATGCCTCAGTCGCGTACCAACATAATTTTTTTCTTTAAAAAATATTTATTATTACCCGTCTGCGCGCCAATGATGACCATAAAATTTTATATCATTTTTTATATCATTTTATATCAAAAAATGCCTAATAGTTACCTCTCAAAACTCACCAAATTTCATTTGAATATCTTGTCTGGTTTCAAGGAAATAAATAAATCTTTGGTTTTTAAGAAGAAACTACCACCCCGCGTATCTCGAAAACGAAGCATTTGCAGACATATGTTTATATAGCAAAATATAATTATTTTTTCATGCAGAATCACCCTGAATTTTGTCGCACTTATGAAATAACACCAGGGTGTATACAGGTATAAGAGAATGTCTTTTCAGTCCTAAGCTGTAATTCCCAATAATCTCATTAGGGTTTACCAGTTATTGCAGAGGGTACTTTCTAACTGAAATGTTCTGTATTACTGGAATTTATTTTATTCAATGTACCAAAGTAAATGTTATTTTCAATAAAATTTTGTTAGAAATAGTAAAACCCAAAAATTATAAAAATAATGCATATAAAAAATTTAAATAATATAATATAAAATATATACGGATCTGCATTAGTGACGTTCCGTGTAACTGTTCACAGCTGGGTAGGTACTTATTAAGCTGCAGATTATTTCCCAATTTTGAAGAGCGATAGATAAGCATTATAAAGTTTATGGCCATAAGCATTATAAAGCTAACAATGGTGACATTTTTACATTGTTGTTATGGAGTAACTATGGACTTTGTTAGGACTTAGAGTTACTTTAAAACCGTTTTTTACGTTAAAATGGGGCGCAGAATATGGGTCATTATCTTATATTTCTGGTGGGCCTTTGCAACTGGCCCACAGCATACCGCTACTGCCGGTTACACCGTTGGCAGCTATAGCGAATTGGTACATTAGATTCGTTGGCCGCACTGTTACGTTGTATTTGTTTAGGTTGCTCGAAACCACCGTCCAATTCAGGATGCCCTAAAATCGTTCGTAAGATTAATAATGAAACGTTATCTAACGGTTGCTAATGACTTACGTCACACTGGAATGGCCGATCGTCTTTATGTTCGCACCAAAACAATGTATAATTCATAATATTATGCACATCAGGTGGTGGTATCCATTCCAGTTCGTATTTAGTACTGGTGTGTGCTATTCTCCATAATTTCATCGGTGTCTTTGCAGCTAAAATGAACAATTATACAATTTTAGTTATTCAAACTTCAACAGTACAGGGTGTCCCGTAATGAATATATGCTAAGGGTAGGTTCTTTGGGTCAAAATATGACAATTTACAAAACAAGGCATTTATCTTCAAAACAGTGCATTTTAGAGACTCAAAACAGGTATACCTTTTTTAAAAATAAAGTATTGTAGTTTTTATAAAGCGATCTCTTTTGGCCAATTTCCTGCGTACATAGAAGTTAATGGCCGCCGTTCAAACAGAAAAAAATGCGTCTCTTGGTTAAGCGCAAAACTGATAACATATTCTTAATTAGACATCTCTAAAACCCCCACATGTGAAATTTGACAAAGATATCTCTTGAATTACGCTGGATGGACAAAAAAATTAAAATTAAAATCGATTTTTATAGTGCTATAACTTCCTAACGAAACAACTTTGGACTAATATAAATTTGGTTAAACCGTCATATTTTGATCCAAATAAAACTGCCCTTAGCGTATGGTCAAGTATGGTCCATTCGTTACGGAACACCGAAAACAACCGCAATATTCTATAAAGTCTAATATCCGAGATACCCATAATAGTCCAGTCGACAAGTAGAAATAAGTGGGGTTTGGTGGAAAAAGGTCGAAAGTTAATGAAACCTTAGGATATTATTCAGGGCTAGTTAATTAACATTTTCTCAAGTTTTTGACATCGAGGACTCTGGGCTAAAAGAGGAGGGGGGAAGGGGGGGGAACTGCAAAAATTTAGACCTTTCCCCGGTTTTTCATCAATAACTTTTTTCTCTTATATCCCACGGCAAAAGTTTTTTATAGTTCTTTGTAGAGCGTTAAATTTACTACCATTTTCACTATACAAATATGTTTGTATGTTAATTTGTTACCAAGATATGGCGCTTCGAAAAAATGACATTCTTCTAAAAAAAAGAAGGCTAAAAAATGCCGAAAAATGCAGAAAGAACTTCATATTTCTTCTTTTAGGTGAAAATAACGGGAATTTTTAAATTTAGAGGGTAGGGAGAGTCCGTTTGTCAAAAAAAAAAAAATTTTATTATATTGGTATACATGCCTCTTATGTTTGTTTAAATTTTGCCGTGGGATATAAGAGAAACAAGTTATTGATGAAAAACCGGGGAAAGGTCGAAATTTTTGCAGTTTTCCCCCCACTCCTCTTTTAGCATAGAGTCCTCGAGGTCAAAAACTTGAGAAAATGTTAATTAACCATCCCTGAACAACATCCCAAAGTTTCATTAACTTCCGACCTTTTTCCATCTGAAACTACCTGTCGACTGGATTATAAGTCGCGACCAAAATGGGACACAGCGTACTGTAGACTTACGTTTGCTAGGAATATACACGACAGAATGGCTGGTGGAATTTCCCATGTTATTCTGGGACCAAATGTTCATGGTGTAACCAGTTCCTTCCTTGAATCCAGCGAATTTCGCGTAGGCTGAAGTCAAATCAGTCATGTTCAAGCTCGGTGAGCTCACCACGCCGTATTTGAAATCCTCCCCGTTCTCTGATTCAGGTCTGATTTTCTGGAAATAGACGTACATTTGGTCGCCTTCCAGCTGGAACGAGCCGATGACGGTGCGCGGCGGATAATCCGGAATTTTGCTGTCGGTTTTCACCACTACCGAGCTGTAATTGGATAGAGTATCGTCCGAAGCGCCCTTGACTTTAACCCTGGAATTTCGGAAATTGGTAAATAAATTTGAAAAGCTTGCATTAATTAGAATATACCTGATTCTGATGTCGTACAGCACGTGCGCGTATTCCAGATCTGTGAGGTTGTAATGCACTACTTTCTCCTTGTTCGACGATTTACTTAACGGCGTGTACTCCAGTTCATTTGCCTCTGTCCAGGAGTCGCAGAAGTTGTTGCATTTGTACATTATTTTGTATATTAGAGTATTAGGGAACGCGGGAAGGCTATCCGTTAGGTACCACTGGAGTTGAATGGCATGAGGAGATAGCGCTTTACCCGTAAAGACATCGGGCGGGTGGAAATAGATGTTTTCGAAATGTTTCCAAATGTGAGAATAAGTGCTGCTTCCGTAGAGGTTGCTCATTTTGATAGAGAAATTGAATTCACTCTGGCGCGGTAAATAATACGGCATCGATCTCCTGGTTAAGGTGAAATTCATTTTGGTGTTTGTGTAGTCGTCTGGAGAAACCAGTCTTATGTAATTCACTGCCCTGTAGAATTCAAAATTTGTGTTAAAAACATTCACTAAACATGCGTTTTTAAATCAAGCACAGAAACAAATTAATCAATTCGTAATTTGGTTCATTTAATTCAAAATGTGAACCAAACATTAAATAATTTTATTAGTACAAAGTGGTCACATATAATTCAATCCACTGATTTAAAAAAAGAATAGATATTTCTCTTATTGTCTGCATAATTCTATCATTAATTATATAAACACTTTGTAAAAAAAAATCATAAAAATCGATAGTTTAATAACATAACATAAAAAAAATTCCTAAATATGTAAAATATCCCAAAAACTCCACGAAGCAATACAAACAAATTGTAAGAATGAATCTCCAGTCTAAAATCCACACAACAATCCTCCACCATGGCGACACAAAGAAAATCGTAAATATCACACAAAATAAAAGCAAAAAATTGTGATAGAATCTTTCAAATACGAATTTATTACCATTTGCCGTAGTTTGTGATTATACATGACCTTTCTTCTAATATAAATAATAACGATTAACAGTAATTTCATTTTCTATGACTTCACAGAAGTCAGATATTTACACTTTTATAATGGACAACGACCTTCTATTAACACTCGTTTTAAAAGTTAAATGCATTAATTTCTGGAAATAATTTATCGATGCGATTTTTTATACCAAACATCAATTTTTACGGAATTAAAAAAAATAGTATAGAACATGCAATATCACATTATTAGTTTCAGTTAGGAATGTAAACAATTCTCGAATTCACAATATAGATATTTCTCAATATAATTTATAGAACGGGTACAAAATGATGCGACGTAAAATTGATCATGAAATTAAATGCAGTAACGACAAATTTAACAAAGTAATTTTTCTTTTAGAAATATACGTGATAAGAATACTTCGATTTAATTTCAATTATGCATAGATACATATAATAAGAAACCCTAAATGGACTATTTTATGTTATTTTTAATGCATTAAACAATACCAAAATTGATTTCGAGGTTCTTCCTCTAACAGAAGATATTGCTTTTAATCTCTTGCTAACATAATTAGTTAGATAAATAAATAGGGAAATACCAAAACCAAGTTTATTTGGGCGTATATCATTTGCGCGCAGCGGTCAGTTTTGTCCTAATCCGGCAACTCACTTGCGCGCAGCGGTTAAATTCAGGTAGTTAAGTACTTTAGCCGAACACCTAAATTATTCCGTACTAACTTATGTATTTAATAATGGAATCGAATCTGAAAAATGCCAATTTGGAAATAATACCTACACAGTGAAGTATGAAAATAAATCTACTATATAGGTTGTCGTTATCGTACGTTATCGTACGTTGTCGTAAGATTGCATAGCTTAAAAACAAACTTCTGAGACGAAAATAAGTGATTTAACCTAACTTACCTATATACAGAAGTGCTTAGTAAAGAAGACAGGTACAACGTGTTAAAGTTAAAAATAAAAAAGAGGTTTTTGATTGAGCCGTAACAGTACAATACAGAAAATTTGTACATAATTTTTGTGTAATTTTTTTAAACCTCCTTCAATCCCTAATTGTTCCGCCCAAGTTATTTAACTAATATTTGAATTGAAACTAGAGTTAACGGTTCATTTATAATGATTTTTACTCTTTTGGCGTTCATATGATTTTCGAAATTCCTTATTTTCAACAAAAATGTATTTATTAGTCACATAAAACTTGTAGAAAACAATAAGACATATTACTTTAAACGTTAATGTTAAAAATTTAAAAAGCTTGAATAAACTTTCAACGTCCAGTTGTATATAAATTGATTGAATTCTCTATATGAAATGAACTCATTATAATCTCATTAGAATAAGGGTTGTCGGATTAAGGGATTACTTCAATTTGCGCGCAAGTGAAGAATATTGCAGAGTACAGATTATTGCCATCAGGTAAGAAAACTTGACCGTGCGCGAGTTACGTATCCGGACTACAATACTCTATTATATAAAACTATAGGGTTCTATTGTATTAGATTTACGCAAAGTATGATTTAATTGTTTGTCTTAGAGGAAATGCAGATTGAGCGGCGACCAGCAGTCGGAGATCGCGATAATTATTGTTCGTTATTTTTGCTGATGTATTTTATTACTTGTTTGTTCTAGTTAGATTTTGTATTCATTCTTCGTTTGTCTTGCAACCAGTAAAATAGTTTGTAACTTTTAAATTTTATAATAAATATTGTAAAACTTTTTAAAAAGTCTTTTTCGAAAGAAAAGATTAAAATTCGCGCAAGTGATGAATCACTGTTTATTTGATGAATCTTTGGAATATGATGAATTTAAAATGTAAATAAATAAAACTAACCAACATAAAACAAACCTCAAAAAGTTGTACAATTTATCAATAAAATAGACCCTGTTAAAAATTTCAAATATTGAAAAAAATCCTGATAAATAGAGTACAAGCTTTTTGAATTTACAAGCTCAATTTAATTACACGATATATGAGTCACAAAAAAAAATAGTAAAGCCTCAATACCGATTTTGTATCGCACAAATGCTTGCCAAAATATTAGCTCATGTATCTAAGCCGTTTTTATAACACAATTTGATTACAATAGTACTACCTTAGGTCTAAATTACCTATACCTCGATACCACTACTGGTATCGCTGTCGTCGTTAGTATTCATTACGAATATAGTTTTATAATATTTATGTCACAGGCTGTATGTGAAAAGTCGCCGTTTATAGGCAGTCTAGGTGTAAAAAAAACAACTTCTTTCGACAAAATATCTTAAAAAACTGAAAGGAAAATCTCTTTGGTATGTTCTACTGATATCGTAGAAAGTATCGACATCGTATACGGCTTACCCTAAGGGTAAGAACATACCGAAGATGCCTTGATGCTTCACTCGTGGTCGCGGTCGATGGATATATATATATATATATATATATATGTTACGGGCAATGCCCGTATATTGGGTAATGCTAGAATTACCCGGATAATGCCAGAATTATCCAAATAGAGTGGGTAAAGTCGATAATTCCAAAAGCGTTCGTTACTTTTCGGGAATTACCCGGTTAATACTAGAATTTTCCAACGATGCTTGGGTAAAACAATATTTAACTAACTGGATGACGAGTGATTTAGACGCACTATACATATTTAACCCGAAGGAATTTTTCAAATCTCTTTCCGTTTGCCTACAATACTCCGTCCCGTTGAGCATCACCCTGTATAAATTATAAAATTAAAAAAATTAACTTTTCTAAAATGAACGTTTTTTAGTCTTGCAGTAATCACAAACGTAGCAATACGAGTGGTAGAGCCAGCAAATTCTCTGTGCGCCCAGCCTTAATTTGCACATAAAATATTGCACCAATGGCTCTCCCCCTTAATTTTTGGTAAATTTTCTATCACACAAAAAACAAACACCATCATTTTCCGTAGGTTGTGTTACATGAACCTAAGAGGACGGGAGAACCCGAATTGCGGTAATGGTCAGTAGGGTTACCTTTTTTCCATAAGGTTCATTTAATCCGTTGCCGAGTTGCGGTAATGGTCAGTTTCTCCAAAAAGGATCATTTAATCCGCTTCTGAGTTGCGGTACGGTATAGAACAGTTAATTTAATAGCTTAGGTTGCATTTGAAAAATTATTTTTTAGCTGTTACTTGTCTTCTTAAACTGATATATTATTTACTCTGAACTTTATTTGCTATGAATTTATTTACTGTTGAAACGTATTCCTAAACTGATATATTATTTACTGTGAAAATGGCATTCCAAATGGTATTGAGTAGAAAAGGCAAATCAATGCTCCATAAATATATATCTAATAATTTTAAATTTAGAAAATATATCGTGTTAACAAATCAAGTTTAGAAGTGTACTTTAAAAACATGCCGTGCAAAAAAATTATTTACACTTGGAACAGAAGATGTGTTCTCTAGACAAATGAGTTAACATAACCATGACTCCATTTCGATTGTTTTAATTCGTCAAAAACTTACTAACCAAGTTAAGATTAAAGCATCTAGTGATCCATTATATTTCATAGATGGAGAAAAATCAATATCATTCAATATCGGAATAATGAAAGTGTAAATGTTTCTGATGTATTGTGATTACCATATTTACCGCAACTCGGGCTAAGAATTAGGCTGAAAGATTCTACCTCATTTCTTTTATCGCAACTCGGTCAGGAGATTAATTTAACCCCTGACCGTTACCGCAACTCGGTATCAACCAAGAGGACATATCTTTGGAATATTCCAAATTAACTTCACTTATCGTATTTCAAATTAGCAACATAACCAGTTCTATCTCAAAATATTTTTATGAATTTGTGTTTAGAATCATTTCTAATTTAAGCACAGATTTTACAACTGATACCCCAAACTGAAGATTTGTGCAAATTTAAACATATGAATATACATATGTCCCAAACAAAATGCAAGCCGATTTATTCCTTGCTTGGAAATGTTCCTCGACAGGTATTCGTTAATAGTTGGCGCTTTTCTATTTTTATAATACAGTATTCCAAATTAGCATCCTTTCCTCTACATTTTGTACCAAGTATACACCTCCTTATTAGTCGTGCCAGTGATAAGGCAAATGGAATAAAGAGGGTGAATACTTGGTTTGATAAAACTATAGTATTATTTTGTTTCTAAATTGAAATATCTATTGGGAAAAAAACTCAAAATAGCATTTGAATTTTTTTGAATTTCTAAGTTGTAAGGAGAATGCTTTCATTCAATCAAATCACTTGATTTATGTAAATTGGTGAATATAATGTTGGTAAAATGTCATTCTGCTATTAATTGATTTTATAGTTTAAAAGCATACATATTAATTTACTATTAATTCAATCTGAATCAAAGGTACATGAACAAAAAAGAAGTGTTTGTAAAACGGAAATCTACATTAGCTATTCCCAAAATGACTAAAATGATTTTTTTTTTTCGAAAAAAATCATTATGGCAAAAATATGAATGAACCTTCTATAAACACGTGAGTAATAGGAATTTGACTTTGTCAAAATAAAGAAATACGAGGGTGGTCCGATAAGTACTTAGCCTCCACGCTAGGTGGCGCCACGGTCGTATGAGACGTTTGCTATTGTGTAGTACATCATTTTAGAGGGCTGCTCTTATAATTTGAGCCGAATCGAACTTTTCGTTTTTTTTTAATAGCGTGTGAAAGCAGACGTGCATATTGGATGCGTGAGGATTTTGGAATAATGGAAAAAGAGCAATATCAGTCCACCGTGGGACTGTTCTTTTGTCTGTGCTCAGTACCAGTGGATCCATGTTTCCGCCGGATTCCATGTTACGAAAAGACTCAGAAACTCCTTCTGATTGCGCTTAAACAGAGCCAAACATTGCTCTGAAGTGGTCTCACTCTTTCCCTTCCAAATAGAAGAATCGAATCACCGCCTGATATCGCTCTTTTTCCATTATTCCAAAATTCGCGGACACGTCTGCTTTCACACGTTATAAAAAAAATAACGATAGGTTCGATTCGGCTCAAATTTTGACAGTGTAAATGATGTACTACACGATAGTAAACGTCTCATACGACAGTGGCGTCACCTAACGTGGAGGCTAATTACTTGTCGAACCACCCTCGTATATCCATGAAATTGAAATGAAAATGAACAACAAACAACCAACCTTAAATAACCGGAGTTTTTATCGATAAAAAGAAGATGAGACTCGCTTAACATAGAAATATTTCTATGTCATATCATTCTATGCCATACCTCAATTTTTTACGACTATCACCAAATTACTTATATACTTATCGACCAAATTAGTTGTTTGGTAAATACAATAAACAGACACCTATAAATGGAGAAGACCACGATGTGAGATATGCGGATTTCGACAAAATATACTATTAGAAATGATTTATTAGAGCTCAAAACCGTTTTCAGTTGCTCAAAAGGTGTTATAATTAAAAAGATATAGCCCTTCGAAATTTAAAAATTTCGGGTTCTGACTCATAAGTCATCAACCAATCATAAACCACTCACGTCTTGTTGTATACTAAATAATATGAATTTTCGAACGCAGTAACAAAGAATACACAAACGAACAAAAATCAAACTGTCATTTGTCAAAATTTTTCCGAAAAATGCACAAAACAAATTACACGAATTGCAGTTCGGCATAAAACACTTTAATGATAATATTGAAGTTGACAAGAATGTTGGCAAATAAATTTTTCAGGACCATTATTTGTGTTTTTAACACGAAAATCGGTTACAATTTATACAGATGAAGATGTTATTTCTATATTAATATATCGAATTATCCATTAAGTAATGGAAGAAATGGATAAATCAGAAAATGTTTATTGCAATAAATATACAAAAAAACGCACATTTTGCAGGAGTAAAGAAGAGTAATAAGAAACGTGGCAAACTTGCTAAATGTGACTTCTCTTTGCAACTCTCTCTTGGATTGGAGCCGAACGTATGACGATTGTGTGACGTTTTTCAAACTTTAAAAATTAATTGCGGCCTTATTTGGCAACAGAAAAAAATAAAAATTTCATTACGCGCCTTCTTAGAACACACGGTTTTGAAAAAAAAATTAAAAAAAAAGTCGTGGTCTTCTCCATTGTATAAATGCTAAAGCTCTATAGTGGTAGTTTAAGCTATAGCAAAAAAATAATAAGAATACATGTTTACTGATCCCTTCCAAATAATTTCAAAATTTAACAACATAAAATAAATGACTTTGAGTAATGGGAAAATTCAAGAAATGATACACTTGCAGAGCCAGATCAAGTGAATATTCTGCTTGATAACTTACCTTATGTAAACTAGTTAATTCATATAGTAGAGGATTGTATTAATTCGATAGTATTAATTCGATAATAAAAAACTCTTATTAAAAAAAAGAAAATATCTACTCACTGTTTCCCATTATAACCTGTGTATGTAAATGAAACATTGTAGTTTGTCACAACATAATTATTTGGAGCGGTCCAAGAACAAAACATTTCTTCCCAGTTGTCACTTTTACACGTAAAGTCTGTTATATTATTTTGAGGTGGTGCTGAAAAATACATTTTACAAAATTACAACGATATTCAAATACGCGAAAAGAAAAACTTACTTCCTACAATGACCATATTCGAACAGGCTAACGAATTCGAACTTTGTCTGTAACTGTTGCAATAACAATAATAAAGTCTAGACATTTTCTGTGGTTTTTTTATTACTAGCTTTATACTTGTAGAGTTCACAACTTCCACTCTTTCATCCTGTAAAATAATAATAGTTAAAAATAACTCACTTCATTCCAAACTGAATATCTTACACTTTCATCCAAGATATCGTATTGTCTATTTGGATACAATGTAACATTGTCCCTTTTGAAATATAATATCGAATCTGCTGTTACATTGGGAGGGAACAAATGTGAATTAAGCGTGCAAGTTATTTCTAAGGGTTCGTGTCCATATCTTAAATCGATGTCACCCGTTGGAACAGTATCTAAAATCAAACAGTAATATTAAACAAAACTTCTGGTGTAAAATATAAAAATGTACTTACAGCCACATGTTTCTAGTATGCCCATACAATTCAAACCAGTACATTTATCCAATCCATTAATAATAAATAAAAATAAATAAATGAATCTTGAGTATCCTAGTACACTCATAATGGCATATATGAAATCTCTTAATATCCTAAAAATTATTAAAGATTAAATTATACATTTCTATTGTTATCACTTTCGAATACTTCTAAGTAAATTAAATTTTGCTCAATCGATTTATATTTAAAATATTCTCGCTTTCGCTCGATCAGAAGGGGGAGCTGCGCCCCTTTCAACACCCCCTTTCCAGCGCGCGGCTTCGCTTTGCCTAGCAGTTTGCCACCAGGATCGTCGCTCTAGGGATCTACTCAAAAGGCTGTTAACTGCATGGGTCTCGCTCGCTCCGCAAGCTCGACAGCTCGAAGGCCTACGGCACATTTACCTGCCTAAAGTCTCGCTCGCTGCGCGAGCTCGGGTTCCTCGTTTGGTGTAACGATGGGCTCCACCGCATTAAATTTGCGGGAGACGGGGAGAAAAATATTTCCTGACCGGCGAGATCACCGGATTTGGCTCCCTGTGATTTTTTTATGGGGATATGTCAAATCTTGGATCTACGGATTTCAAGAGCAGCGGGCTAGAAATCTCGATGAGTTAATTGCGATTGCATATCGTTAATATATTGAGGGCTATTAGCCCCGAAATACTTGCGAACGTCCGCGGGCAGGTTTTTATGATTAAGTATAATTGGCTTGGTTATTGTTTAGCGGAGGGCATGGTGACCGATTTGAGCATTTGTTCAGATTTTATTTAATTTTATTAGAATTTTCATTTTACGTTTTTAAAAATGTTGTTTTATTTTATATTTTCACGCTTTTTTTAGTTGACAAATTTATTTGCGTAACTACTTTCTCGATAAATAATCTCAGCTTGTTTTTAATGTTAAGAGATGTAGAATCGTGCTCACCATAATCCCCCAGGCCAATAAAAGCTTCCTTGTTTAACTCGCCCTACCACCTATTTAGATGGCCAGCGCCTCGAGAGCGCATTGTAAAGCTGGCAACATTGCTATGGCCTGGGCCAGTTGAAATCGGATGTCGTACTGTTCGTTTCGGGTCCCGTCTGCGTATATCGAAGGTATAAACAAATGGATACCCGATATACGGAGACGGGACCCGAAACGAACAGTACGACATCCGATTTCAACTGGCCCAGGCCATAGCAATGTTGCCAGCTTTACAATGCGCTCTCGAGGCGCTGGCCATCTAAATAGGTGGTAGGGCGAGTTAAACAAGGAAGCTTTTATTGGCCTGGGGGATTATGGTGAGCACGATTTTACACCCTACCAAATATTAATGACTACTAAAATTCGCTTCGCATTCGCACAAATCATCGGAACCGACCACGCGTGATCCATATTTATATTTATACAGGGTGGCCCAGAACTCACGCCCCACCGAGAAAGGCCTTATGGAACCGACAATGGAGATGTCAAAACTGCAGCCGAAAACATGAAAAAGTTATTCCTTTGGTAAATAAGGAGGTTTAAAATCGACCTATCCCAGAAGCAGTTCACATATGCGAAATAAATGACGTGAATTAGCTATACACCAATTTGACATTATTGAAAGATTCTATGTCCATTTCACATTAAAGGTTAACAAAATTTGCCAAAACAGCTGTGACTATTAATCAACGATTTACACAACAGATAATAAGTTTATTCCGGACTTTTGCCCAAGCATCCATATTTTTTTAATCCTGCCCTTTTTTTATTTTTTTTTCAAGTTTATATGATACACCCTGTAATAAAAAAAGGTATACCTGTTTTAATAGCATAGATTCCCATATCGAGATTTTTGCATTTGAAATATTCTAAGTCATGGTATCTATTCAATTGAGTTGTTGATCCATCAAACCAACGGCCAAAAGCTTTATGGTATGACATATGACACCCAAGAAAAGATCATCCAGTTTAAAATAGATTGTTATAAATTTGTAAATTATTATTGATAAAATACACACAAATAAAGTGAGTTTAAAATATCCGATAATTGGTTACCCCAACGTGATAATAATACTTATATTCTTATAAAATGATCCAATTTATTACTTTAAGGAAGTAGAGGGTCATTGCATTTGTTAAGAGCATACTGGACCTCTTTTTTTTTATACAAATGCGAATATGTATTTCTAGAATCGTTAGTTATATAATATTTATTATCTGATTTTTTATGAAATTATGGGAAGTTATTTAAAAATAATAATTGTTTTGAGGAGACTCCTTGAAATTTTTTTAATCTTTTTATTTTTCAAATTATTTTTAAATTTTTTAAATTTTGGGATAAAAAGGAGTCCGCGCATTTCTGTAGATAATTTAAATAATTTTGTCGTTCTTATATTTTAAAATAGTTTTGTAAATTTTAAATTATTTTAAATTATTAAAGCTTTTTCCATTGAAATCTTATAGAAAGGTCTAATAATAAGGTTGAAATTTGTTTCGCACGCGTCGCGAGAGCTCCAGTACGCTCTTAAGTAATAAGTAAGTATGTGCATTATTGAAACTTGAAACATATAGAAATTCTAATGGTTTCTTTAGAAAATCGCGTTCAAGAACAATTTTGTTTTCCTCTGACGTTTTCATCTTTCTTTGAAACTTATCTGTAAATTAGGATGTCTATTTTTAACCTTTGCGTTACTTACAATTAGTAACACATTTGAATTGATTAAAAGAAACTAAACAAGTGGGACGAATGGCCCAGTGCGCCGTAGAGAGACTTCTAAACAAATGCAACCGGAAGTAGCTTTTTTTTTAATTTTTTATTTTTACTTTTCCTCGAAACGGGAGAGGTTTTAGACTATGCTGAATCCAATGCCGTTGTCCGTTTGTCTCTATCTTATAACCGTTTAGCCGCTGAAACTCGCGACAGACAGACAGACGACAAAGTCAGATCATAAGATTTCGTTTTCGAAAAAATCGAAGAATTTTTCGTTGTTAGAAGTCTAAAATCAAATTGAATTATCAACTGATAAAGACCGACGTTGTAGTAGAAATTCATGTTGGGATACTGAGAAAGTATAATAAATGCAATCATAACAAAAACCTATGAATATACACATAATATGCGTTTGCTTGATCGATTCTTTCGTGAAAGAATAGCAAAAAATTACCAAAAAAATATGCATAAAAATTAGCAAATTAGCATAAAAATAATTTGAATATTTCATTGGGTTTTAGAAATATGAGATCGGCTCGCTATAGCTTCAGTCTGAAGTTGGCGTGGTCACTTTTTCTCGAAAACGGACGAAGCAAAAAAATCGATTCTTTCGTGAAAGAATAGCAAAAAATTAGCAAAAAAATAAATAATCTAATATATAAAAAGACAAGTCCTGACTCACACATCAACGCCCAGCCCAAACCCTTGGACCTAAAACGCTGAAATTTTGCACAGAGTTTCCCTTTATGATGTATACAAGGAATAAGGAATGATATTTCGAAATTCAACCCCTAAAGGGGTAAAATGGTGGTTCAAAATTTATATGGCGAAACAAAATTAAATAGACATTTCGATTCGAAATTTCGTAGGAGTATTCCCAAAAATAAATAAGCAAATACGTCTTTCGTGATTTTCCGAAAATCAAACCCCAATGGGGTGAAATGGAGTAAGAAATAAACCTAATAATCGAGATGGCTGTCGTTATTTAGGTTTTTTGGGACGTTAATTGCGAAAATGGCAGTTATTTCGAAGTCTAAGACGGCGGACGTGACATAAAAAGTGGTGAACTCCCGTTTCACCACTATGGGGTGGCTATTCAATTCGAACCTTCGTAGGTGTACTCCAATAAAAAAATAAAGTAATTATAAGTTTTCAAAATTCAAATGCATCATTATAACATTAATTTGAATTAGTGTTTTTGTTTTGCGTTGCTTTTCTAATTTTGCTGCGGTTCGGAGAACTTCTTAGGTTTAACGGCTGCATTCACAATGATACACAACGAAGGTGAATTGACAAATTGCTTTTTAATTATAACAAAGTAAACTTCGGCGAAATAATACAAATCGTATGTAAAATATGAAATTAGCGGTACCGCGTACTCGCTTTACAAACTTGTAATCTTAACCTCTAAAAAAAATAGAAAAAAGCGCCAGAAAAACGCCACTAGTTCAGCGACCGCACGCGAGTTTAGGCGATCGCGCCAATCGTTTTCCGCGGCACTATTCAAATGCGAACCAACAGTTTTATTTGTGCTGGAGTATACTTACTACAATCACGATTTTTCAAAACCTCACAAAAATAAAATTTAGGGATTTCGAAATAGTCTCAAAAAAAGTAAAACGTAAAAAGAATTTTGAAAATCGGTTGATATTTACCCGAGGTAATAAAGAAGTACTTTCAGCATAGACTGAAAAAATAACCATTAACTTAACCATTAGGTACTTCCTTAGGTAGGTTTCCTGCGGGAGCGAAGCCGCGGGCAAAAGCTAGTATCCAAATATAATCCAAAATAACTTACTTTCAAGTCGTGCTGTACATAGTTCTTAAAATACCACAGTGTTTCTCGGAATTGGCATATAATACGTAGACAATTAACTTCTCACAAACTTAAACCACAATGTAGTTTGTTATGGAAACTGTCTTCTTTTATAGCACTTTTAGCCAGAGGTGGCCATACGCACATATTGTTCTTTATTTATATATTTTGATGATTGAAAAAACCCATACAAAAAATCCCGTTTCGATTAGATTAGGGGGGTTAGGGGTTACCTCGGGAGTCCACCAAATAATCGCCTATTACTGGTCATTATCACAGTGGGGGTACGAACGTCGACCGTAGTCCGGGCGCTCAGGGTACAGAAAAAGACTAAAATTAGAAGATAAGTAGGTATATAAATTACCTATAATTTAAAAAATACACGCATATTTAGGTAACGAGTAAAATATTCATATTCTATTTATATTATCAATTTTCGTAACATTCGATCAACTTTAAGCAGGTACTGATTCTATTATTCGTTTAAGTAATTTGTGCCCTAATAAGGACCATTTTAATTACTATTTGGATGTTTTTGTAAGCCATAATTGGGATTTATGGTGACAAAAATAGGTTGTGTGCCTCGACAAAACTTTGGAACATTTCTGGATGTGTCCTCTACAAAATCAATCTTTAACACAAATAACTAATTAATTTAATAATTGACACTAGAATAAATTGAATCCAAGTTGAATCTGAATCTGATATCTATGGGTTACAAAAATTTTGGGTAAATCAATTTAATTCTTATTGGTGTGCAAAATCAATCATAAATTACGCTGAATTAAAGGCAAACAGGAAAAACCAGTATATAGTTTTTCCTCGTTTACCTAATAGGTACCTCTATAGTACTCGGTTCGTAGAAATGACCTTAATATTGGAAAATACCATTTTTTTAACTAAACATAATATTGGGTGAAAATAAAAAACTCTCGACTCAAACCTTTAGATATTCGTGATTGTATTAAAGTAAAAGTATTAAATATGTTACTTTTTTTCTACCTGTAGTAGAACATAAAATAGTTTTACAGTATTGGAAATAAAATCACGCATAACAGGGAAATCAATGTTAAATTCTTAGCCGGCTTAAATCCAGTCTACCATTGTAAATTTCAATAGAACGTCGCGATAAATTGTAATAAATTTAACTGTTCCACTGTTAATTGCACTCCGCGCTTTGGTTCGGTTAGATCCAAAATCAAATACTCTGCTCAGGATCACAATTATTTTTTGACTATTTTTAATTTAAATTGATGATACAGCTTTTTATTTTTGGTTGTTGCTAGAAAAATAATCTATCATAATATCTATTATACTATCATAATATCATCATAATATCTATAATAATATCTGTTGCTAGAAACTCTGGCTAATTCTGACTGTGATCCTTATCAATTGTTGAGCACTGTAGCTACAAAATATGTCACAAATATTAATAAAGAATTCTGCGTGTCTTTCTGCCACAATGGCTTAAAAAAAAAGTAATTTGTTTATTAGAATTTAATTTTTTAGAATTCTTATATTTTCTGTTAAAATTATCATTTTGTTTATTTTTGAAATTTCCTTTTTATTTATTTTTTAAAATTCACTTTATTGTCAAGTATTGTGGCAAAAAGACATGCAGAATATTTATGACATTTTTGTAGCTATTTGATTTTGGATCTAACCGAACCAAAGCGCGGAGTGCAATTAACAGTGGAACAGTTAAATTTACACTGGTAGACTGGATTCCAGCCGGCTAAGAATTTAACATTGATTTCCCTATTATGCGTCATTTTATTTCCAATACTGTATATTCCAAATGTAACAAAGAATAAAATCAAAATATTTTATGTAAATAAATATTGGTATAAAATGTTGTATATTAAATTACATACATATTTATACCATTTTGTATAGGTACCGTTAGCGCCCGGACTAATGCCAACGATCTTAGCTGGATGAACTGTATCTAGGTAAATTCTTCGAAAACAATTCTTCCAATAAAACAATTCTTTGATTAAAACTATTCTTCGAATACAATTATTCTTCGAAACACAATTTTTCGAATGAACAATTTATCGAATGAACAATTCTTCGAATACAATTTTTCGAAACACAATTTTTCGAATGAACAATTTTTCGAAACTACAATTATCCGTAATACGATTTTGTTCAATCCTAAGAATTTTGTATTTTGAAAATTATTTATTATTAATCGACTTATCTTATTAGAGTTATTTTTATTAATACCGCCTGCACAAAATGATAGCCAACTAATATTATTACCAGTAAGCTCTACGATCTGTGTAAATGTTAAACCCTTTTTTCGGGAAAGGTTGATTAATTCAATTAGCTATTACCTGCTGATAAATACAAAACATACCTTACTAATGAGACTTTTAGGTATAAAAGCAGTAGGTAAGTACATCGGTGTTGGTCAATTGGTCCCCACGGTCATTTTTGTCAGCGGGGCTCCATAATCGTACAGGTCATTTGGTCCCCAGGTTCAAAATTTAATGGGCTAATTGGTCCCCCCGGGCAAAATATTCCTAATCCGATTAGATAAGATTTTACATTGCATGAATAACTATCATTTGGCTAACAACTTCTGGTGTGCTTACATAGCTGAGAAAATTTGGACAAAATGCAGCTTTTAGTGTTAAAAAATATTTAATATCTAAGCATTTAAAAGTAATTTAAAATATACATATACAATTTTTACAATATGTATTAAAAGAAAAATAAAAAGAAAAAAGAATTATTTTAGTTTTAATATACGAACGGATTTCAAAAAATAGTTGGCAACATATGGGAAACTTTATTATTAATTTTACGAAATAGTTATTCTTCACAAAAAGTTCTGCATGATCTATAATCCAAGATGCAACCATCAAAAATCAAATTTTATCAATCTTATATACGAGGTATATGTCAAAAAATGTGAATTTTGCTCAAGAGTAAAGTACCTTCATATTTTACAATATCGAAATTTGTTATTATGAAAAGTACACCTAATTTTCTAGAAGTATACTGGAAGGGATGGGATTTTCCCTATATTATTGAAATGGAAAAAAAAGGCAGAAGTCAAAAAATTTCCGCTAATCATAAAATCCTCATTAAATTGTACTACGAAATGAAAATACATAATCGAAATTTACCAGAGAATTTTGAAATTATAAATATTCCCATCAGTCCTTCCTAGAAAGTCTTAATCCGGTATTGGGGACCAATTGACTGATAGCTTTCGAGTCGAAAAAGGATTATATTTGGGTAAATTTGACCGCGGGGACCAATTGAACTCTACCCATGTAAGTACATACTTACCTACAATGGTCAGTCATACATTTTTCGGTGACTTGATTTAGTGTTTAATATAAAATGGAGTACGTTAAGAGTGAAAAAGGCAACCGAAAATTGATTTTTGATGGATACACATATGTGAAAGATAAGCAAGTGGAAGAGAAAATTTATTGGTAAGTTAACAGAAAATTATCCTCTTAAGTTTATTTAAATTAATGTAATTAACGTCAAACTCTCGGTTTATTAACACTAATAATGTATATTTTTTGGTATAGGAAATGTGATAACTTCCTGCTGGCTAAATGCAAAGCGCGATGCCATTACTGAAATGGGTCAATTAAAAAAAGGGCCCGGAATCCATAATCAAGGTGATGCTGCGAACCTTCAAATCGCCAAATTCATGGACAAAGTGCGAGAATCGGCCAAAACGACTCAAGATACACCACACTACATTGTATCGTCATTGTCAGTAGTGATTCGCACGAGAGTCTCGTTTTCGAGAGTCTCACACGATCTCGTCTCGAAAACGAGCCGAGACTCGCACAAGACGAGACGAGTCTCGAGTCCCGTACGAGAATCTCGAAGGTGAATAAGCAAATTTTTTTCTTGAAGATCAACTACATTAATTTTGATAATAAAGCGTTAAAAATGACCATTTAATACAGTAGCTTTTAATTGATGATACAGCTTTTTATTTTTGGTTGTTGCTAGAAAAATAATCTATCATAATATCTATTATACTATCATAATATCATCATAATATCTATAATAATCTGTTGCTAGAAACTCTGGCTATTTCTGACTGTGAACCTTATCAATTGTTGAGCACTGTATTTTGTTTTGTCTATTTGAAGCGTGCCGCCAGCCGCTTTCTTTGAACCCCGTTTGCATCTAGACTCTGCACACAGACAATAAATTAATAATAACTACCATATCTGTTTTCTGTTTGTAAATAAAATGCTGCATAGAAGCGGCTACAACTTTAACTACTGGCCATAGACAAAATATAAGACTACTTTCTTTCTGAATGCTACTGACTATAAAAAGTTTATTTCACAGACAAGCGAAACAAAACCAAACAAGTTGCAGAGGCGTGCGACTTTAATCTACATAAATGGATGAGAAAACAAAAGTTTCGGTTGGCAAATAATATCTATGAATATGTTTTAACTATTTCCCATGCCGGGAACGTCATTGATGTGTTTTTCAAAATAAATCGGTTTTGTTTTCTCTGAAAATATAATATATTATGCAAATACTTAAATATTAAATATTTTATTCACTCCCTAATGAAAATAAAACATTTATAGCTTATCAGTTTAGTCCAGGGAAGTTAGCAAAAATAGCGGAAATTTGGGGGTGAAGCAGATATCGAGATGCGGTTTTCAGCATTGTGTTCAGGAAGGGCCCAGGAAAAAAGTCGAAAATGTCTAACCAGAATGCCATTTTTTGAAAAATGCATTCTGGACCAATAAATGCATTTTCCATTATTTGCACCATTATAGGAGCATATACATAGAACTTGCATAGTCCATGAAAATCACTCCAAAATCGTTACTCGGGGGTTTTAGGGGTCGCCGAATTCCCTCGAGTAACGATTTTGGAGTGATTTTCATGGACGCTGTCATTTCCCCCCAATCACCCCCAAGAGGGACCGCCGAGCGCCCCCGGGTAATTCCAATGACAAGTTTTGATATATTTTTCTTAATATGGATACTTCAGAATGGAGAAGACCACGACTTTTTTTTTTATTTTTTTTTTCAAAACCGTGTGTTCTAAGAAGGCGCGTAATGAAATTTTTATTTTTTTCGGTTGCCAAATAAGGCCGCAATTAATTTTTAAAGTTTGAAAAACGTCACACAATCGTCATACGTTCGGCTCCAATCCAAGCGAGAGTTGCAAAGAGAAGTCACATTTAGCAAGTTTGCCACGTTTCCTATTACTCTTCTTTACTCCGGAAAATGTGCGTTTTTTGTATATTTATTGCAATAAACATTTTCTGATTTATCCATTTCTTCCATTACCTAATGGATAATTCGATATATTAATATAGAAATAACATCTTCATCTGTATAAATTGTAACCGATTTTCGTGTTAAAAACACAAATAATGGTCCTGAAAAATTTATTTGCCAACATTCTTGTCAACTTCAATATTATCAGTAAAGTGTTTTGTGCCGAATTGCAATTCGTGTAATTTGTTTTGTGCATTTTTCAGAAAAATCTGACAAATGACAGTATGATTTTTGTTCGTTTGTGTATTATTTGTTACTGCGTTCGAAAATTCATATTATTTAGTATACAACAAGACGTGAGTGGTTTATGATTGGTTGATGACTTATGAGTCAGAACCCGAAATTTTTAAATTTCGAAGGGCTATATCTTTTTAATTACAACACCTTTTGAGCAACTGAAAACGGTTTTGAGCTCTAATAAATCATTTCTAATAGTATATTTTGTCGAAATCCGCATATCTCACATCGTGGTCTTCTCCATTGAATTGGATATACCAAGAAATCGTTTTTCTATTCTAATAACTTTACTTCTCGTCATCGATGATAGATATCGTTCATTGAATACTCTTATCTCACAATTTTATTGCATTTGCCGTGAACGAAAAATAAATTTAAATAAACTTAATTTGTTTATTCCTCTCCAATATTCTCTACGTTTTGTATGTTTTCTTAAAGTAAAATTTTAGTAGACTTTGACTCAAAATTGTGGTCCGCTCGCTGAAATCGTGCCGATTTCGGATTAAGCGTTCAATGTTTACAGTGCCCAAAAATACCTGTTTTCGGGGAAAACGCCAACTGCTCAAAATTATTTTATTTTATCAAAATTAATCTGCAGTAAAACACTGTGAACAATATTGTTTTCCCCGAAAACAGGTATTTTTTGGGCACTGTAAACATTGAACGCTTAATCCGAAACCGGCACGATTTCAGCGAACGGACTATAACATTCAACTATTTCGTTATTGAATGGTTATTAAAGATGAAAATTATAATTATCATAGCATAATTTATAAAAGTTCGATTATTATCGGTATAGGATGGATTTCGGTATAGGGAATACCCATATGAATCAAAATGGCTTAACTATACCCACAGCTCAATGCTATAAAATACAGAGTGATCTATTTGAAATAATAAAGTTATTGTCATTTTATGTAAGTTGCCCAATTTTAAACACCCATTAATTAAATGAACCATGAAAACACAGTCTAATACCATTTGGTACTATGTCTGGACATTATCGATACCAAATTTCAAACTTGAATGCAGTATTAATAGAGATATCATAGAAAATACACTAGACTAGACCATTTTAAAAAATATACCTATCGGAAAAAATTAAATAATTTAAAAATGGTGCATTTTTGGCATATGGTGTTATTATCAAAGCCTGGTTAAACAGGACCACCAGAATCCAAAAATGATGTCAAAAATGGTACTTTCCATTTAAAATAACGAAGTTGACTTCTACATCCGGTATAACCGGAAGTCACACATGGTTGAAAATATTTTAGAAAAACTCACAACATCGATTTTGACTTGCTTTTAAATTTTTCGATTCGTAACTATTCAGGAACTCCTACAAGTTTTAATGTATGGCTACCGTGAATGACCCTGTATACGACCCTAAATACACACAGGCATCTTAGAAAGATGTTCTTCTATACCTTTTCGGGTAAAGTTCAAAGTATACATAAAAAATCTGTTTTTTAACAAAGTTATATGCTCAGATATTATTTTTTTTTAGATTTTTGTTTAAATAATCAAAAAATCGTAAGCACACAAAAATTTTTGGTAAACTTTGTAATTTATAGTATAAAAAACAAAATCCCACCTCAACCGTAAAATTTCATTCACTGTATGCGTATTCCTAGGTAAAATGTAATTTCTATAAAATGTAATTTCTTCCGTAATTATTTGGAAAATCGTAAGCAGATAGTTGTGATAGACGATTCCTACTCAGAATTTGCTGAAGTAACGTCAGGCGTTCCTCAGGGCTCAGTCCTAGGACCTTTGCTTTACCTAATATATGTGTCAGACGTTAAAAAATCCATAAAATATGTAAATATTCAGTCTTTTGCCGATGACACCCAGCTCTATTTTTCTTATGATCCTCAACTAGCTAAGCTCGCTTCAGATTATATTAACATCGATCTTCTTTCAATATGGAATTTTTCTACTTCTCACAATCTTGAACTCAATCCCGCGAAATGTATTGCAATGCTTTTTAATCCTAGCACCGCGATCGACCTTTTAAATGACATGCAAATAGTTATCCATAATCAACCGTTAAAAATAACTAGAAGTGCAAAGAATCTAGGTATAATCTTCGATTGTAAACTTCGGTTTGAAGAACATGTTTCCCTTTTAGTTAAAAAATCGTATTTAATAATCAGGCAACTATACAGAAATCGATATATTCTCAATTTTAAGCTAAGAAAAAAACTTTGCGAAACGTTAGTTCTATCAATTTTAAATTATGGTCTGGTCTTGTATTTTCCTTGTTTGTATCAGGTGACGAAAAATACAAAATTTCTGTTGTAGGTTTGTCTATGGTTTAAGGAAATACGACCGCGTTTCAAAGAAAATAAACGAGCTCGGTTGGTTAAAAATTGATGATCTATTTAAATACCACATAACCGCTTTGGTCCTTAGAATTTTAGACACTTCTACGCCTCCATACTTGAAGGAAAAACTGCTCATTAGGGGTGGTATGCATAATCGGAATATTAGACATCCAAATACCTTAATGTTACCTAGATATCGTCTTGCCGGGTTTCAGAAATGCTTTACATATAATGCTGTGAACTGTTACAATCATGTCCCAAATAATATAAAAGCACGTACTCAGTACTTCTTTAAAAAACATTATAAAGCTTTTTTAATTGAACAGGAGGCTAGGCGTTTGGAAATATCGCAATAACCACTGTTCAATCATTTGTTTATTTTTATTTTTTTTCTCTTCTCTTATATAACTGTCAATTTAATTTTTCTATATTAATTACCTCAATGTCTTATATACTTATTACTTTTGTTAATTCAGTCATTTTTTGTTAAACAACATTTTTTTTGTAATTCATCTTACTGTACTTGTGAGGTTAAGTGGAGTAGCTTTAGCTAGACTTCGCCTCACACCTTACACATATTGTAAAACTACAATATATTAAAATAAAGGCAATTTATTATTATTATTATTATTATTAAAAAGCCCCAGGCGCTCGACCAGTCGACCAGAAATATAGTAGTCTCTTGTCTCTTATGATTTCATCATGTTGCTGGTATATTCTTACAATTAATATACAAATACATAGTCCACATTTATACTAATTTATAGGGTTAGTTGATAATTTATTTTACTTTTTTAGCTCATAGAACCAGTGAGACATTTACTTAATCCTTATATTTTATTTCAATTACATTTCCTTTGTTAAAAGATCACAACATTTTTTGTCGAAGTTCGCATGTCTGTGAAATAAACTATAGTTTTTGCATCAAACAATACGGAATTAAATGTGTATCTGTTTAACGTAAAAAACATGAAAATTACCCAAAAGTGGAGCTGCCTCCTTTTTGCACCAGTATCTTCAATTCGAATAATAGTTCATTCGAACAATTGTTGGATTCGAAAAATTTTCGAAATATTTTGATTTGAAAATGATGAAGCAATAACAGATGCTGGTATAATGTATAAGTATTTTTAAGTAACAATTACCTATTTATTAAAAAACTCAAACAATTTCATTATTGTAATGCTAAAATTATTGATTCAAAAAAGGATAGACTTGTGTATTCGTGAAAACGGAGTAAATTTTATTTTAATTTTTTCAAGTAATTCTTTCTTTAATTAATTATTTTAGCATTAGAATAATGTAATTGTTTTTTGTTTTCAATAAATAGGCAATTGTTACTTAAAAATACTTACTTTATACCAGCATCAGTTATTGCTTCATAAATTTCAAATAAAAATATTCCGAAAACGTTACACAGTATCGTGTTTTATCAAGAGTACCTTTTTGGTGTAAAATTGAATGATGTTTGAGCTCACATAACATTTGGACTTGAAAATTTACCCTCAAAAAAGTTATTGTAAAAATAATTCAGTACGAACGTGCAACTAGCGCCCGCTATGAGAGGCAGATACAAAAACAAATTTGTACGATGCGTTAGCTTCCAAAACATATTTGTTCAAAATTTCATTACAATCTATCCAGTAGTTTCGACATCATCGTAAAAAATGTGTATAAATTATTATTTTTTCAATACGTATCTTAAAAACGGAAGCCCTTACGAAATTTTTTTACTGAGCAAACTCAAGTTATTTTGTCATGTTCGACTTCTCCTAGCAAGGGGGTCACCTTTTTTTGAAACACCCTGTATATCTGGGAGTAGCAGATGCTATTGAATTTTTAGACAAAATTTGTCATATGGATAAATTCAAAAATAGTTCCCCTACTGTCGAATTTGTCAGAAAAATGAATAGGCTATTTGATATGGTTAATTCTATAGGAAACCCTTTGAAAAAGATTTTAAAGCACCATAAAAGGCCAAATATTCAAATCAATATTTCCAACAGGTTTTTGAAGATGTCATCAAATACCTCAGTTCCTTAAAAAAATTGATTCAATAAATTTTCTTCATCACAACCGTAAGACTTTTGCTCTAGGCTTTATTGTAACGATGAAAAGTACAATAAATCTAGCTCAAGATCTTTTTTCATGTGATGATCCTGTGAAATACATTTTCCCGTACAAGTTTTCACAGGATCATTTAGAACTGTACTTTTCATGCATTAGATCTAGAGGGGGTTGAATAATAATCCAAACTCACAGCAATTAAAATAGTCTCTAAGGCAATTATTATTTCGTAATTCTATAAAAGCAAGTTTAAGTGACAACTGTAGCGAGTTTGGAGAATATTGCACTTCTGTATTTGTATTTAGATCGATTGAAAAGAACCCAAAGTCAAAAAAATTACGAGTTTCAACGAAGTGAGGATATAAATAAAATAATTAAATATTTGGGGGAAAAAAATCTCTCCAAATTCCAGGAAAATATTTTATATTATATTTCAGGATATGTAATTCGTAATTTGATAGAAATATCCACTTGCCATAGACTTGACTTTACTAGAAATAGTCAAAATTTGACCAACCATGAGTATAGATATACAGGGTGTTATTGAAGTGAATGTACATATTGAAACAGGCTTATCTTTACACTTTTCTAGATTGGGGAAAAATATTATTTTTTAAAAATAACTATTATTAAAGGAGTTATTACATTTTGAAAAATAATTTTAAAATGAACGTACACCGCCGCATTATAGATATAGGTCCGAGAATGACATTGTAACTAAGAATTCAACCAACCAGATAGAACCAACCTGTATAGAGAAATACAGGGTGTTATTGAAATGAATGTACATATTTAAACTGTGAAGAATATTTGATATCAAAAAATGAATGGCACTAATTTTACTCTTAAATTCAAACAAATAAATCTGGGGCAAAATACCCCTTTTCCGACCTTTACACTACTCCTAGTAATACGCCTAGTTCTATGTGGTGTGTCTGACGTATTTCTCTATACAGGGTGTCCGATAATGACACGCTAAGGGTAGGTTCTTTGGGTCAAAATGTGACGATTTAACCAAATTTATCTTACATTAGTGCAAAGTTGCTTGGCTAGGAAGTTATAGCACTATGAAAATCGACTTTTTATTTCAATTTTTTTGTCTATCCAGCGTAATTCAAGAGATATATTTGTCAAATTTTACATGTGGGGTTTTTGGAGGTGTCCAATTAAGAGTATGTTATCCGTTTTGCACTAATAATATTTGCGTTTGAAATAAAAAATCGATTTTCATAGTTCTATAACTTCCTAACGAAGCAACTTTGACTAAGGTAAATTTGGTTAAATCGTCATATTTTGACCCAAAGAACCTCCCCTTAGCGTATGGCCCATACATTACCGGACACCCCGTAGAAAGCCATAAAAAAATTATAAGTTTTGTAAATCGGGGTGTTTTGCTTCAGGCTTCAAACATTGTTTATAATATTGTTACTTTTTTGGAAAAACAATTTAGATCATTAATAAATGAGGGTGAGGTATTAAAAAAAGGACTAAATGTTAAAAAAATATTGGTAAATAGGCTATAAAATATTTTTCTGAAAAAATCGACTTATTTATTCCAATACACCCTATAGTTCATGAATTTCTTGTAGAGGAATTACACGAACTTCAAATTGTCGGAAAGGTAGCAAATATTTTTTTTAATGTAGATTTGTAGAATAATGCACCATTTTATTCCAAATTGGTAAATAATGAAATACAAATGGCAAAACTTCTTCGATTAGGCAGAAAATTACAATTTACGTATACTATAAAAGATTGTAATAATTTTACTAGTTGGTCATAGTGCTCATACGTATTTACCTATGGCTCATACCTTATGTGTATATTCAATGTACACTTTATTATTTAATTTTTGTCCATTTTACAATATATAGAAGGTCCAATTTTCTTTTCTAGGGGTTAAATAATCATTTCTCGTTAATAAGTCATGAACAAAAATGATCAATTATTTATAATATCAAAGATATAATAGATAAATTGAAAACATGTTTAATTTTCGCAATGCGCGCCGTGTGTATGAGAGCAATGGGGATACTACAATCGGATTTCTCGCTCGGTCTAACTTTTCGTCTTTTCGACTCACCTGCCGCGTTTACATGCAGCATGCAGGATTAAGTGATCGGATCGGGATTGACTCGAGATATCTTTTTCTTCGTCTAGTCAACTCGATCCGGTATCTTTTTTCTTCGTCAAGTCAATTCGATCCGTGTTCACAGAAGAGTCGATCGAGTCGATCTAGGATTCAAGCCGACTTCAAGTCGGCATGGATCCCGCATGTAAGCGGGGTAACCGTTGCCAAAATACCAAAGCAAAACCATAAAAACGAACCATCTCCGAATAAACCCGAGTCATGTTACCAACTTTAACAAAATGTTCCTAAAACAAAAGTAAATAATTTTGGTTTTGTTATCAGCAACGAAATAGCTTTTTTTGTAGGTAACTTAATTCCTAATTTTTGACAAAAATTTACAAAGTACATTATATACTAATGTTATATACAAACACAGAAATGATTAAAAAATTTGAAACAAAATGGTTGCCCAACCTGTATTTTGAAGTCAAGAACGAACAGTAAACTGATAGAAGTGACAAATGACAGATCGTTGTGAAATGGGTGGAGGTGGTTGACTTTAATATATTTACGTTTACTAAAACACTAATTATTTACTTTTTAATTTTATAATTTATAATTTATGTTTAAGTATGTGATGAAATAGGTTCGTGTTTCAAAATGCGTTTGTTTAGTCAAAATTTTTTGCACAATTAAAAAAGTATACCTTAATTAAACACTTTTATAACAGCATTTCACGTATGTTATTTTTACAAAGTATATTTCTAATTACTGACAAATTAGGTGTAGTTCAAATAAATAATTAAGAGGTCCTACAACATTTATCAAATAAAACTTTATTATGCTCAAATAAAAATAAGTATTTAAGGAAATGCTTGAAGGGATTAATAATGATGTGGGTAAGTAGATACCTATATTTATCTAATAATATATTTAAAAAACTATTGAATAAGGAGTATTGTTTACTCATGCTTATTATTTTATCAATGATAATATTGGATCGCATACTTTTATTACTCATATTGATAAGACTTGAAGGAAAACTGAGAAATTAGTAATCAATCTATTTTTATAGAGGATGGAGTAAAAACTGAGGAAAGCAAATTAAATAACATGGGTGCTACTAAAAACACGTCTCCAAGACTAATTGTTCTTCAAGAAAGGAAAAAACAAATCGAAGAAACACTCAATAAACGGAATCAAGAACTAAGGCAGCTATGCATTCAGGTATGCTTTTGCGAGTAATGAATTTTTGATTTTATATCTTTAATTTTGAATTTCAGGAGGCAGAGTTAACAGGAATTACACCGCCAGAAATGCCCTTAGAGCCTGGGGAAACCCTTCCTCATATAAGAAGGCGTGTAGGTACATCTTACCAATTACCTGAAAGGCTCATTAAAAATGCGAGCAATAAAGATGAACTTATAGCTGATTTAGAACTACAAATACAATTACATGCCAATTTAGCGGAGGCCGCTTTAGGTTTAGCAAATGAACAAAATATAAGCAAGGTAAACACACTTTTATTAATCATTTATTCATACTAACTCTAATTATTTATTAGACGATAAAAAAGCGGCACAAATCAGAATATGAAAAGCACAAGGAGCAATATTTAGTTTTACAAAAACAATTAGCAGAGCTCAAACAGAAGGCTGCAATTGAACAACAAAAGCAACAAAAAAGGAAAACAAGAACATCGGAAACCAGTGGTAAGTGTACAGACTGTAAAATTATTTTTAATACTAATGGAAATTTATAAATTTAGATGATACCATTTCTATTTCTGTGAGTTCAAATGGAAAGCCTGATCTTAGACATAGCATCAGTTCTTTAAAACCGAGCTCTCTGCCTATGGATGGAGTAGAACTTCGGTACCCCCATGAACCTTCTAGATATCGAATGACAGAAGTACCATGTCTTTTGCAAAATAGCAATAAATCTGAAGAATTCTTAGCGAACGGATTTTATAGACTGAGTCTTAACGGCTATAGTAAATACATGGAAAGGTAATGCAGTTTAATGTGTACATATACTCGACTAATTAATTTTTTTTGTAGGCGTGAAAATGTTAACAACGTGTATCCTCCTTATTTATCTCATTCTCAATACCAGTATGGATACATGCCAATGCAGCATTTACAGCACGGCGTCTCTTATCAACAGTCAAACGCACCGCTGCAACATAGCCCACTATCTCCTCACAGTCCTCATTTATCTCCACATTCGTCCCAACACAGCCCGCATTATATGCCACCGAAAGGCCAATGCAGTCCTCAGCAAAAAATGTACCAACATCCTCAATACGCATCGGAGTTTAGCGAGCTGAATCATGCCCGTTCTAGTCCCACGTCTCCAATATCTGCAAAATCCCATTATTATCTTTCCCATTCCACCCTAAACCGACAGAGTTGCAGGTACGACAACGAGGTCATGTACAGAAATTCCCATCAAATCCAGCCCCACCAGCGCTACGAGCAAACGAACGTCCTCACATCTGGATTAGGAGGTTATTGGAAGACTATGTCGAATGGGGAACAAATTTGGTATTCGTCGAACATTTTAGACAATACTTGGCAAAGGGATAGGAGGTTGGTAATGTTCGATTAATCCGCTTACCTTGTCTATTAATTCAATTCTATTTGTTTTAGGTTTGGTAGTTTGGACAGGAGAAAATCAAAAAGGCTAACTAGTCGATTAAGCTCAAATATAGACAATAAATCAAAATCAGCTACCTTGTCTGCTATACCAAATTCTCAAGGGCAAATAAGAAGTGCGTCCATTAAAAGTTCACAAGTAATGTTAAGCAATACAACGTAATGAACACTTAGTAATATTTAAACGTTTTTAGGTCGTAAGTAGACGGTCTCAAGATAATGGGCAACTAGTGCGTACCCAGTCTTTGGGCAGCGTCGGAGCTACAACTTTCGAAAGTGTATATCCCACAGACGACAGTTCTTCTTACGGAAGTGACAGTAGGAGCCTCGAGTGCAGTCAAAACCAAAAGAAGCACAAGGAAAAAGAGTGGTAAGTCGAGGCGCAACGTTTTGCTTGATTTATAATTTCTTGGCGATTATTTTAGGCTGGAAACGTCTCTTGATGGACCCGTGGCGACAATCAGATCTCCGTCCTTGAATCGGGCGAATTCTCCGCAAATTCTCAGACCGATCCCTTCGCCTCAACCGTCGTTGTCTTCGTCCCAGCCGTCTATATCTGCATTTTCCATTGAGGATAAAACGCCCAAAGAGATCCCGGCGGAGTCGAATCCATCGCCCAAAATCAAAGAGCCGAATTTGGAGTTGTTCAACAACAACATACCGAAGAATTGCACGATAGTTCAAGCGGGTCATTGCAAGCCCTATCACGAGGAGACCAAACCTTTCGAGATGTCCGATTTTTATAAATACTCCACGAAATTTAAGAAGTCTCCGACAAAAAGCGAGGCCGAAAAGCCCCAGTACAATTCCTCGAATGGCAATCAGAAGAATTTGAACAAAAAATTCGATGAGGTTTCCAAGCCACCTTACTCGCCCAGTTTCCAACATCACAATAGCAGGTAAATTGTGATTTTATGATGATTTGCTTGAATTAATGACGATTTTGTTTGCAGTGGCGGAGCCCTCAGCTTGGATAATTCGATGAATTTAAGCACAAGTCTAAATTTGGACCAGTTGACCGTTTCTGAAAATTTTTCGGACGAGATGAATGCTTGGTACAAAGAGCAGAGGCAGAATAACAACTCCGGAACGAGTTCGAAAAGTAGATCAACGGCGACATTAGTCTAAAATTGATAAAACAAGTACAAGATTACTAATATTTTTGTACATATATATTTTCATATTTTATTAGTTTGTAAGCGAACATTCTAGATGTAGTCGTTTTATATTTCGTTGTAAATTACTGAAAGTGTTTCAGTATAATTTTTATGTAGTTGTCGTAGGCGGTTCCATTTTTTGGATGACTAAAGTTTTTATTCCGCCAAGACAACTTTTATACTTATATAATATAAATTCGCGTGTTTTGAGACTGAACATAAATGATTTTGAATGTAATATTACTGATATATGATATTTTATCGACATCGTTTGTTTATTGAAATGAAGAGTAGGTAGATAAAGTCAGGAACTTTATCAACTTTTTTTAAGTTCAATACGAACTTAATTATATGGATAGAGCCGATAAAAAACGTTATTAATGGTTTTGTTTATTATTTTCAAGCAAAACGAGATCACTTTTTGTCAAATTAATTTGTTTTTAGATGATAGCGTGTTGTTTTCGTGCGATTTTCTTGAAAGAATTTTGTTGTGACTAAGCATTTGCAATGACCAGTGAATGAGGTTGATACTCAAATTATCTATTTCATATACAAATAACAGTAGAGCGTTTATTGTTAACGTGTGCCTTCATTTCAATGTACAAATTTGTCACTTATGAAACGAATTGAACCAGGAATCAAAAATTGTAAGCCTTTTTGTTTCCACTTTTTTATACAAAAATAATATATTAACAGATTGCCACATTTTCAACTGAAACAATTATTTATTTTGTGCAGTTGATTAATATGCTTATTTTTTCTTCAATTTATTATACGATCTGTTGCTCTCCTAAAAAATTCACATACCTTAAATCGACAATAATTTATAGTGTTTTGCGTTATTTTCTTAATTTTAATTTTTTCTCGTATTTTAATTAATTATTGGATAATTAATGTATATTAATTTTAATTATTACTAATTGATATAATTGTTTCAAATTTGTTCAAATTGTATTAGGTAAAGCAAATTGTCTACGCAACAATGCACTATAAAAACATCTGTTGAGTTTATATTTTTGATCATTTTGAATTTGAATATTTTATGAAATTGTATAGCTTACATCTTATTAGTAAATATTGTATTGTTGCGTGGAATGTGAAAGGGACGATGTTTTATTAATTTCGTTCTAAAAGTGTTCATAATATACTCCACTGTTGGCATCATTATTACAAGTGAATTTGCAATTTTATACATGACATGTTCTGTTATTTAAAATATTTATAGCTTACTAATATTCGGCAGTTTGTTTAGCTTATATCTGTTTTATATGTAAAACCGTATAGTTATGATCTCGTAAATTTTACTCATAAGTTCGTTTGAAATTTCAAGTCTATTTTGTACTGGTTGTGATTTATAGGCAATATATCGGTTTTTAATGTAAAACCAAAGGATAGTGCCTTACAAAGGGTTTAAAAATATGTATATTAATATATTTTTCATACGATATTTGTTTTTTATTTGGAATAAGCGAGAGTTGTTTTCCCGAAAAAAAGAAAGCAGTACGAAAACAAAATTAAATTGAAAAGGTATTCGAGACTTAGCTTCTGCTAAGTGTAAAAATTGTAGCGATGAAAAAATGTTAGAGACCTCTGCGCTAAATTTAGAACTGTTAGTTTTGGATTTAGCTAGGATAAAAATAGATTTAAAGCCAACTTTTGAACAGAAATGCAGGAAATCGAAAACGTCTACAAAATAATTATTGGAATGGGAAAGTTTTTCACGCGTGTCATTTTCAATGGGTTTTTTTCTATTTTTTCATTTTCTTATTGATATTAATCTATTGATTTCATGAAAGAATTTCTGACAAAGTAATTTTCGAATTAGGTATTAAAAAAACATTTAATGCATTTCCAAAAAATCCTTATTATCCCGTATTTAAATGTTTTTTTGCAAAAATACGAAATTTTAATACTGCAACATTTGGCAAGGACAGTAAGTATAAATTTTCAGATTTTTATATTAAGAGATAAAAGTAAATAAATAAAATAAAAACACCAAATAAATAAGTTTTTGTAATAAAAAATTCCACGACAAAATCCTGTTCAAATATTGTGTATTAAATTTGTTTACAAAAAATTTAAATATTCCAGAATACGTATGCTTTGGCTAAGCTCTTACAATTAATAAAAACTTGAAAATCACCATGATAACAAGTATGACAAAATATTTGAGTTAAAATGGATATAAATTTTCCTTAAAACATTTTAGAAATGTGAAATATCGTGCATAATGTGCATTTTAATAGCGCCTTGTCCATACACCAGTATATTTCATCAAAAAATCGATACATACTGTCCATTCCTCGCCTATGATATTATTTCAAATGTTCCCGCGGTTTTGGAGAAGTAGATGGCGCTGGTGCAGAGGATGTGACGAAGCCGACTAGCCGATCGAGGGTAGTGAGACGTGAAGCAGAGCGCAACTTGAGATTATCTTCCTTTCTGACTAGCTCGTCGTACGGTGCGGTTGCTGAACCGTTAAATTGTTACATTTTTAGTTCGTGTTACTTTAAATTTAAGTTTCATTTTCAACAGTTGCATTTAAGTTATTCCAAACAGTAAGTACGATATTGCTTTTTATTAATTTCGCCGATTATTAGCGTAGTTTTCGGGGAATCGCAGAAAAATCTCGGTTCACCACGTGTACATTGTACTTTCGTAAAATGGCCGCCATATGCTTAATTCGTTTCAAATCGATTTATTCGGTGTTGTGCCGCGTGTATTTGCTGCGTAATGAGAATTTTCTGGTTTTCTTCTCTGAAAATCTGCGATATTTTTGATGAAAATCTAGTTGCAAATCCATAGTAACCTACGATAAAGGTCGGGCATGCCTTGCAAATATCCACCTGTTGTTTGTCGGCTTTTGTTTCCAATATTGATCTAGCCGGCTGTGTTACTTTAATACTTACCAGAAATCTGTTTAACACACGTGCTTAATTTTATTTTATTTGTTCTAGGTCAAAATGGGTAAAGAAAAGACTCACATTAACATTGTCGTTATTGGTCACGTAGATTCTGGTAAATCTACAACCACTGGACATTTGATCTACAAATGCGGTGGTATCGACAAACGTACCATCGAAAAGTTCGAGAAAGAAGCCCAGGAAATGGGAAAAGGTTCCTTCAAATACGCCTGGGTACTCGACAAACTTAAGGCTGAACGTGAACGTGGTATCACCATCGACATTGCTCTATGGAAATTCGAAACCGCTAAGTACTACGTAACCATTATCGATGCCCCTGGTCACAGAGATTTCATCAAGAACATGATTACTGGTACTTCCCAAGCCGATTGTGCCGTACTCATCGTCGCCGCTGGTACTGGTGAATTCGAAGCCGGTATCTCGAAGAACGGACAGACCCGTGAGCACGCTCTTCTCGCCTTTACCCTTGGAGTGAAACAACTGATCGTTGGTGTCAACAAAATGGATTCCACCGAACCTCCGTACAGCGAATCCCGTTTCGAGGAAATCAAAAAGGAAGTGTCCTCTTACATCAAGAAAATCGGTTACAACCCTGCTGCTGTGGCTTTCGTGCCGATTTCCGGATGGAATGGTGACAACATGTTGGAGGCTTCCGACAAGATGCCCTGGTTCAAGGGATGGGCCATCGAACGTAAGGAAGGCAAAGCTGACGGCAAATGTTTGATTGAGGCTTTGGATGCTATCCTTCCTCCTTCTCGTCCAACTGAGAAACCTCTTCGACTCCCCCTTCAGGTAAATATATCTATTCAAAGCATTGTATTATATATGTTATAAACGATTTGTTTTTTGTGCAGGATGTCTACAAAATTGGAGGTATTGGAACAGTACCCGTCGGTCGTGTCGAGACTGGTGTCTTGAAACCCGGTATGGTAGTCGTCTTCGCTCCGGCCAACATCACTACTGAAGTAAAATCAGTAGAGATGCACCACGAAGCCCTCCCCGAGGCCGTGCCCGGAGACAACGTTGGTTTCAACGTAAAGAACGTCTCCGTCAAGGAATTGCGTCGTGGTTACGTAGCCGGTGACACCAAAAACAACCCGCCCAAGGGCGCTGCAGACTTCACCGCTCAGGTCATCGTCCTCAACCACCCTGGACAAATCTCGAACGGTTACACGCCTGTGCTCGATTGCCACACGGCCCACATCGCCTGCAAATTCGCCGAAATCAAAGAGAAGGTCGACCGTCGTTCTGGAAAGACTACCGAGGAGAACCCGAAAGCCATCAAATCTGGAGACGCAGCTATCGTCAACTTGGTGCCCAGCAAACCTATGTGCGTAGAATCATTCCAGGAATTCCCACCCCTAGGACGTTTCGCTGTTCGTGACATGAGGCAAACTGTTGCTGTAGGAGTCATCAAAGGTGTCTCATTCAAGGACCCATCCGCCGGAAAAGTCACAAAAGCCGCAGAAAAAGCACAAAAGAAGAAATAGCCTCCTTAATCTCCTGTCTGGTTTATAATAAATGTAAATTAGGACATTGTTTAAAACTTATTTTATATTGTATACTGACTTTTGTGATTTGTAAATTAAACATTGTTTTGATTTACTCGGAAAAACAATAAAAGTGGTTTTCTGATATATGTTATTTTTTATTTATGATGCACCCTACAAAAGTATTCAATAATGCCTAGTAATCTTATTATTAAAAATAAAATTTAAAATGCATTCCATTATCGGATTCATTTGTCATGGTTTGAAAAATTCCATTATTAACGTTAGTCATCAGTTTAGTTCATGATCAAACGTTGCCAAATCGTTTATTGTACTCATTTACTTGTACACATTTAATTTGGTCAAATTAAACAGAATAATAAACATTAATATTTGACAATTATTTTTTGCGAACAATTAATTTTGTAAATTTTTCTTGCAACGTACACTAATTGTGCTTGAATATTTGTATAATGTTCGAAAATTAACACTTCATTGTGTTTACTCGATGAAACAATGTAGTTTAAAGCTGATGAAGTAATTTAAATGTTTAACAGATAATATACCCATATACGAAGGTTGAATGTTATTTTTACCCGAATGTTTTTTCATTATGCAACTTAATTTAAAGTTAATTAACTTGTACTTATGTATGGGTGAAATATATGAATCTTTATTTTCACATGTAAAATACAGGATGCTTTCATTTCTGTATTTCCTTTTTTGGTAGAAAATTTTGTTTTTCTTATCAAATGTGATAAATATTGTTATACTAACTCCAGAAATCTAAAAATAGCCATCGCATGTTCTGATTAATAGAGAGATAGCAGAACATTTGCATTCGACAAGTCTTTAGGAAAAATTGAGGAAAACTGCAAAGAAACGAATGGTAATTTAATATTGCCTTGTATTTATTTGAAAGGTGTATCACAAAAAATAAGGTTTTTAATATAAATTAAACAAAACACTTCACATTACTTAGGAAGTCAATTTTTGGCAATAAAATTAATTAAAAATTTTTACATGCCTAGACTAAATAATTTACATAGTTCAATAATTAATTCACCTAAAAACGATATCAGTTAGTTACATATAAGTAAAACAATTTTATCTTGCAAATATATATATATCCAGGGTGTTCTGGAAAAGGTTACCACAAATGAAGCTCATCCCAGGTGACTTTAAGGTGGACCAAAGCAAAAAAAAATGTATGGAAACCCCTCCTTAAAATTGCCCAAGATATCACGCTTCATTCATGCCAACGTTTTCTGGAACACCCCCTTTATAAAGAAAATCGGATAAGGAACCTATTAATCATAAAATATGTTAAGCAAAGTAGCATAAAATTTTTTATAATTGCTCTATGATAAATTTTTATATTTTTATTTTTCTAATTATTTCTACAAAGCCCGCGTGCTCATTTCTTCTAATATCTCTCACAAATCTCACGAAAACAATTTTTTTTCGCATAAAATCCGAAAACGTAATGTATTCAAATACTTCGTTAAAAAATTTCTAAACGAAATGCACTTTAATAGATTTTTTGTTTATATACAAATAATACATTATGAAGAAGACCTTACTGAGAACTAAATAACTAAGTCTATGTGCTTCATTTAAACTGCCTGTACTGCAAACTTACATGCAATCGCTCAAGATGAAACTGAGTTAATAAGAATTCCATTGGTTTTCTGAACTAGGAAACTATATCATAAAAATAATAAGAGCGAAAGAGAATTCGGTGGAATAATTCGTATTATTTAGAAATCAAGTGGAATGGAAAAATCTATTATTATGATGGAAATAATGCTGATAAGCAAACATTCCCGAAAGGCGATAAATTTTAAACAGGTAGCGTTGTTGAAATTCCCATTAAAACAATTACAAACCTGAACAGACTTTATACCATTCATTACTGGCTCGATTCAATCGCTGTCTCTGAATAAATTTGTCGAATCGAAGACAGCGAAGAAAAAATTCAAAATGTGTATACAGAATCTATTAAAAATATAAACTATAAAAAACGGAGCTGTATTTTCATATAGAGTATTATTAACTGCAAAAAATGATGGCTGAATTTCTCTAAGCGAAGAAAATCTTATATCTATTCAGTCTTTAATTATATACAAAAAGTATTTTTGGCAATATATCTGAAATAAAAAGAAAAATAAAATTACCATTACAATAAGGGACAAGACATAGGAATGAATTGTAATAATTATTTACTGTAACCTGCTTAAGCGCAAACTTTACAATATTACTTTCATGTTGACTCAAGGTGTTAATAAGAAATGATTGCCGCCATTTAGTGTCTTCAATTTTAAAACTACCAAATTAGTTTGATGAACTGATCAAATTTCTAATCACTGGTATCAAATCAGGAGGAATTGCTTGTAAATTACAAGTCGAAATAGAGTCTCATTTCTATAAAGCTTTTTAATATCTAAGCAGATTACATTAATTGACTTTCTTTACACCTTGTCTCTCAAAAATTTTTAGCCAACATTTTAAAATGTTAAATTACGCATGTACCACGGTGTATTCTGTTAGTTGCTTCTTTTTTATAGCGATTTAATGACAATTTTAAATGTAAAAATAATACAAATCGAATACCTCTCTTTGGTGCATACGTAAAATATATCACCATTATTGTGAAAAATATAAAGTATAGTATTTATATATAAATATTTAGTATTTACTTTTGCTTTAGTACGAAGTGGACTATTAATATTTGCATATAGAATACTGAATTTTTTTAACGAAATATGAATTGAAAAATTGATTAGTTATTGCTTGATGTGAAATTAGTCTATGTGATATATCGTTTTGCAACATTCATATTACGATAAAAAAATATACAATATTTGCTTTATGTGCCACAATTAATAATCCATTTTGTACGATATATAGAAATGAAAATATATTTAACAATAAATTTTGTACCAAAATATAATAGAATAATTGTGTTGTAAGAATATTTTCAGATACAATATTAAATTACAGTGCAGAAAGAAATAAATAGGGTGGATAAATATCTGGAAATATAAGCGTTAACAACACAAAAATTCTACAATAATTAAAACATACTGATGATTTGAAAAATGTAGCAACAATATTTCACATTATAAAACAATACAATACAACTAATAATTTATTTACAAGTTACATGTGAGGTAATTTCAAGAATGAGTCCGAATTGTCACAACCATTCAAATAGAAAAAAACTAAATTACACTGCCACTAATCTACACTACACAACTGAATTGATTCACTTAAAGTCCAAGTAGAAATCTGGACTGGCAGCTTGAATGGATTTATTTCTTGAAATTCACCTTAATCATTGTTCTTCCATACTCGTCTACATAAAAACAGGGAATAAACAAAATATTCTGAATTTTATACAAAAAAATATAATCGGAAAATTATTATTTAACTATCAATAGCACTCATTTAACTAAATAGAAATCATTTGGTTTGTTTTGTCAAATTTTTGTCATCTCAACCTTTCTACTCGAAATCAACTTGAAATACAAAATATGTATAAGCTTACTTATTACTGCAACAACATTAAAATTAACATTTTTTTATATACATATCTCAAACAGTATACTTAAATTTTAATGTAGATTCAAATCTAATAAACATTATATGAAAAAACTATTCAATTACCGCATGAGTGATGAATGGTTTTTAGGCATTTTTGGCAGGAAATTTCTTCATTACATGCTCCATTAGGTCCGCAGATGACTGTTTAGCAGAAACATGTGCTCTTTTACGTCGAAATAAACGTCCCAGTAATTGACTTTGTATTAATTCTATTGATATAACACGCCATGTAATGTGTATAATTGCAAAAATTGAGCGTACATGCTAATACATTGGTCATTGGAATACCTAATTGATTTGCAACGGTTTATGAAAGTACAAAAATCGGGACTTTGAATCGAAATCAATTATTAATGGTTATTACAACGTAGAAATCGATTCATTATTGAAAGGTTCCATGAAAATATTAACCATTCAAAGTCCAGACTTGAAAAAAATGAGATTAAACCTCCACTATGAAAAATCAAATTCGATTTAAAATGAATTAATAATTCATAGAAATACATATAGGTAATGTGCATTATTTTACCTATAAGTATGTATGTTAAACAATTGGATGGTTTTTAAGAGCAAAAGAAATATAAGCTGAATTCATAAATGACAGAAATTAAGCTCTTAAGAGGATTATTCAATAAACTCTTTGTAATATGCAAAACTGTTATATAAAATAAGATAAATGTACCTGTGTATAATAATAATAGTAATAATAATAATATACTACCTTAATTTGTATATAGTAATGCGAATCTACTAAACAGTTCCATTATCAATTCTAATAGTCGACATCGAGAGCAAAGGGTTAACATATAACTTGACAAAATGAATGGAATGTGAATTAGTTTAAAATAATCACAAGTGCTGATTGTAGTCATGTACTAAAATGATTGTGTACCAGGATGCTATAACTTGTGATTGCTCGTTAGCCATGTGAGTCCTTCGTACAGGCCATCTCCAGTGGTCGCACAAGCCGGTTGAACGTACCAATTTCGATCTCTGATCCGCGTCAGGCCTAGCTTCTCTTGGATTTCGTGCGGTTTCATGGCTTCCGGCAGGTCTTGTTTGTTTGCGAAGATGAGTATTATCGCATCCCTCATTTCCCTATCGTTAATAATACGATGAAGTTCTTGTCTGGCTTCATCAATTCTATCTCTATCCGCGCAGTCGACTACGAATATCAAACCCTGAGTTCCTGTGTAGTAATGCCGCCAAAGAGGCCTGATTTTATCTTGTCCTCCTACGTCCCACACATTGAATTTAACATTTTTGTAGGTCACCGTTTCGACATTAAATCCTACTGTTGGTATGGTTGATACTGACTGTCCTAATTTTAATTTGTACAGAATTGTTGTCTTTCCTGCCGCGTCGAGACCGAGCATCAGTATCCTCATTTCTTTATTTCCGAAAATTTTCGACAGTAACTTCCCCATTTCGATGGTGTATTGTAGCGAATTTTACCTAAAAAATGATCACGTCATGAGATCCCGTCGCTTTCGCTTTCGATCGAGCTAAATTAAATAAACAAACCGACAAATTATAATTACATTGACAAATAATTCAGGAAATTCTCACTTGACAATCTTGACATCCACAGATATTTCAGACATGTATGGTGATCTTATCGCGGTCATCTAACGGAACTAGAGCCACTATCGCATATTATGCCTTCGGGATCCTTAAGATAATGGATTACTTGATCATTTATTCCAACCTCGCGCCCGTAACTAAAATAACACGCCTTCAAATCACTTTTTTTACTAAAATAATCCACTCCATATTGGTTTTTCCACCAGACAGGACAGCCGATTTTACCTGACTGTGACTGCGCAGAGATACGAAATTCCGTTTCGCAGAACAACCGCCTTTATAAAAATGCCACAGCATCACACGTGGTTACGTTAGGAGCCGCATTCGCTTCACTTTTTCTAAATACCATTTGTTTCTTAAATATTTAAATAAGTGGTTTTAGTTGCCGTAAACTCGTACAAATTACAAACAAATATCTTCTAGCGATCGTTATTTTCCGTACAAATATCATTTTTAAATTCATTTTTCAGCGACATCTAACAGCGCGCCTTCGAATTTCGTATTTCATTCATAGAATTTTACAACCCATGAGTAATTATTTAAAGGGCGTGTTCGAAATTTTAAGCAATAGTAATGCTATCTCTAATCTTATTTCAATTCGGTGGCATATTGCAATAGATTCTATGAATTCTATACATTTTGTAAATGCAGTTATTAAAAAAATCTGTCTAATCTTCAAACTACTCTAGGGTGTGGTTTCAAGTACGGATGTTTGTTCTGAACACGACCTTGGACGTAACAAAGATGACATCATAATGACAAATGTCAATGAATATGTCATCTGTCATAAATACATTTTTGTTTGTTTTTATTTTTTAGTGCTTTAATTTTGCTGTTTTATTTATGTGTTCGGTAATTATTTATTATTTGATGAGCTATTACATTCGATCGTAAACCAACAAGTTTACAGATTACCATTCAAATGTATTTTTATAATCCCTTGTAGCAAACTAATGACGTTAACTGAAATTCTGTCAATGCAATTTTCCGATTTAAGCAATGTTAAAATGCCTTGAAGAATCCTGAAGCATGCAATATAAATTATTGCCAAATGTAGTCATACGAAGTATAATTACAATTCGTATTTATGTAATGCATAAGTAACGTAATATGAACACCACGGCTGAGCAGAACCTTTTATCCCAACCTTTGAGGGTGGAAACTGATGATACTGTTCACCCAGGAGAAAGTTACTTCGAAGAAGAGGGCAATTTTAACGAAAACGGCAATAATGACAATTCGGACTCCCTCGGACCACTACCCCCCAAATGGGAAAAAGCCTACACTGAAAGCGGGGAAGTTTATTTTATCGAGTAAGTACCTACCAGTTTTCATTTCAAATTCAAAATGCTTTGTATCACTCGAGTAGGTAACAATTTAATTTGAATGTCATCATTTACTCTATTCTCCGATTGAGGTATCTAATTCAATTTGTGTATCTTCATTTCAGTCATTCAACCGGTACATCCCATTGGTTGGATCCGAGACTGTCTAAATTCCAAAAGAAAACCTTAGAAGATTGCATGGACGATGAATTACCATACGGTTGGGAAAAAATTAGTGATCCCCATTATGGCACCTACTTTATAGATCACGTTAACAGGCGGACTCAGTACGAAAACCCAGTGATACAAGCGAAACGAGCCGCATCCCAGTCATCAGCCAGAATCAGCAGAACATCTTTCACGAAAGATCCCGCGGAGCTCTGCGGGCAACGCTTCAAAACTTCCCTCGTAAAGTCATCGAGGGGCCTAGGGATTACTATTGTCGGCGGTGACGATAACGTCGATGAGTTTCTACAAATTAAATCGGTGGTACCCAAAGGTCCGGCTTGGCTGGACGGTCAGCTGCAAACCGGAGACGTCATAGTATTTGTGAATGATACTTGCGTTTTGGGCTACACTCATAATCAGATTGTCAGGCTTTTTCAGTCTATAAGCGTGGGCTCCACGGTGTGCCTCGAAGTATGCCGGGGGTATCCTTTGCCTTTCGATCCGAACGATCCCAATACAGAAGTTGTGACCACGATAGCTGTAGACACTCACATACAGCCTATCCCGAACGAAAAATCCTTCGTAGATACGAATTACAATTTCATTGAAAGCGAAGAAGTTTCTCACGGCGATAAAACATTGTCGGATTCTAACAACGATTTAGACGATCTCTTGAAAGGAATGGGCAACGTTTCCGTTGGGAAAATAGACGTGCAAGTTCGGATTGTTAAGGGTAATTTGGGATTCGGCTTTACCATCGCCGATAGCGCCTGTGGACAAAGAGTGAAGAAAATCCTCGACCATCAGCGGTGCAAAAATTTAATGGAAGGCGATATACTCGTTGAAATCAACGAAATTTCCCTGCAAAATATGTCTCACGATGATGTGGTGCAAGTGCTCAAAAATTGCGCTTATAATAGCGAGGCAACGATTCGCGTACAACGAGGATGTCCCAAAACTCCAACCATACGAAACAAAACCAGGAAGTTGGATGTTCGCTTCAACGGGAAGGACATAAACAACGTTTACAGAAGCAAAACGCCGACAGCTGATATTTATAGTACTCAACCTAGGGAAATACTGCCCAGTAGACCTAAAACACCATTGGTAGATACAAGGGGATTGTCGAAAACCTCAATAAAAGATATTAATTCGAATTCAAATCATGAATTATACAAGCATGAATACTTAAACGATAATATAAATAGTTCCGAGAGACCTCGATTAAGATTATCGCTGATAGATAATCAAGAAGAGGACGTAGACGATGTAGATTTAGCTGAAAACCAAAATAGAACAATGAGCGAGTACCCTCAATTAGATACGAGATTTAGTTTGTACAATCCAATTCCTCATAAATACGACTGTTCCTGCGCATATTGCTCGAATCCCAGGCCTGTCATTGCTGATCCAAATGACACCTATGACAACTCTAAGAAATACATAGGTAGCAACGACTGGTGGTTCCAATCCCCGGAATACGTGACGACGGTGGTCACATTACATCGACAAGAAACTGGATTTGGCTTCAGAATTATAGGCGGAATCGAAGATAAATCACAGGTACACTAACTAATTCATACTAAAAATGATATACACACAACAGCAAAAAGGAACAGTTAGTATACGTAAATTATTTCTATATTTTATTGTATTATAGCCTATATCTAGGTAGATTTAGATAATTTAAGTTTGTTTAATAACAATAAAACTGCATTGATTGAGGAATGGGACTGATTGCCTCCACAACTGATCGATTGCCTAATCAGAAGTATGGGAAAAAGAATGACTACACTTGTAAGGGCACGTAGGAGGAACACACGGTATTGAAACAAAATTATGCTTAATTTTGAGCTTCTTTCAATAATTAATTATTTATTATCTTTCAATGCAATTACAATTGCAGTCATTCGTCTTCCCAAACTTTTGATGAGGCTATAGATCAGCGGATCAGTTCTTGAGGCAATCGGTCCCATTCCTCAATCAATGCAATTGTTATTAAATAAACTTTAATTATGAGTTGGAACATTGAAATCTACTTCAGATATAGGGCATAGGCCATAAGACAATAAAATATAGAATTAAATTACATTTACTAACGTTCCTTTAAATTTGCTGGTGTGTGTATTTTATTTTCAGTGTTGTTAAAACTACTTTTTATGATGTAGTTAACTACAATTACAACTACATACTTTAAAAATATAATTAAATACAGGCTTAAATACAATGATCGGTATTCAGCGCCCCATTTTAACGTTAAATACATGTTTAGCGAGCGACATAAACGTAAACAATGTCCTTAGTTACTCCATAACAACAATGTAGAACTGTCATGTTTAAGGCGCTCGGTAAACATGACTTAACTTTAAAATGGAGCGCTGAATACGGGGCAATTTATTCTAAAGTATTTAAATACATCGGAATTGTTGTTAAAAGAATTTAACTACATTAATTCCTCGAATTGAGGCATTTAACTGTAATTTAAAATAATCTCATTTCCAATAAGGGAAAAGGGTTTTATACAGCGTGTCCCAAAAAGTTGTATACAAATGGGGAAAAAGTTTATCTTATATTTCATAAAAAAAAACTTTTTTAATGAAATTCTCTGCGTGACTTGTAAATCCATAATCAGGTACAAAATGTTTAAAAAATTGCCTGGAATACAGGGAAAACAAAAAGTAATGATTTGGACCGAAAGAAAAATATGCACAAACGGTAGTGGAGAGTAACATTTTCATTGAAATTGTGATTGTAGCAAAAAATTATGCACAATTTAGTCGAGCGCCTGGGGCTTTTTACCTAGGAATACGCATACAGTGAATGAAATTTTACGGTTGAGGTGGGATTTTGTTTTTTATACTATAAATTACAAAGTTTACCAAAATTTTTTGTATGCTAACGATTTTTTGATTATTTAAACAAAAATCTAAAAAAAAATTATATTTGAGCATATAACTTTGTTAAAAAACAGATTTTTTTTGTATACTTTGAACTTTACCCGAAAAGGTATAGAAGAACATCTTTCCAAGATACAACCTTGTACCTGTGTGTATTTAGGCTCGTATACAGGGTCATTCACGGTAGCCATGCATTAAAACTTTTAGGAGTTCCTGAATAGTTACGAATCGGAAAATTTGAAAGCAAGTTAAAATCGATGTTGTGAGTTTTTCTAAAATATTTTCAACCATGTGTGACTTCCGGTTATACCGGAAGTAGAAGTCAACTTCGTTATTTTAAATGGAAAGTACCATTTTTGACATCATTTTTGGATTCTGTGGTCGTTTTTAACCAGGCTTTGATAATAACACCATATGCCAAAAATGCACCATTTTTAAATTATTTAATTTTTTCCAATATTTTTTAAAACTGTCTAGTCTAGTGTATTTTCTATGATATCTCTATTAATAATGCACATTCAAGTTTGAAATTTGGTATCGATAATGTCCAGACATAGTACCAAATGGTATTAGACTGTGTTTTCATGGTTCAATTAATTAATGGGTGTTTAAAATTGGGCAACTTACATAAAATGACAATAACTTTATTATTTCAAATGGATCACTCTGTATTTTATGGCATTGAGCTGTGGGTATAGTTAAGCCATTTCGATTCATATGGGTATTCCCTATACCGAAATCCAGTCGTTTTTTGAAATAATCGAACTTTTATAAATTATGCTATGATAATTATAATTTTCATCTTCAATAACCATTCAATAACGAAATAGTTTTTAACGCTCTGGAAACTCCACTAATTTTTGATTATTGATATTTCTAGATATTCCAAAGCACTCATCAGTAACAGAAAATAATGCACTCGTTAGGAACGGGATTCGTATTCATCTCAAAATTTTTATTTGTTTATTAAAATATCTTAACTTTTTTTGCTACTTAATCACAATTTCAATGAATTTTTTGCTCTCTACTACAGTTTGTGCGTATATTTCTATCGGTGCAAATCAGAATTTTTTGTTTTCCCTGTATTCAAGGCAATTTTTTAAACATTTTGTACCTGATTATGGACTTACAAGTCATGCAGAGAATTTTATCAAGAATAATTTTTTTTGTGAAATGTAAGGGATACATTTTTTCCATTTTTATACAACTTATTGGAACACGCTGTATAAGCTTTGTAGATTGGATAGTAAAGAACAATTCACGTACCTAAATACTTTTAATTTAGACTAGAGGATAAAGTTATAATTTCTAAAATTTCAGGAGCAATACCTGCATAGAGAAAGAATAAATGATTTGAAAATGTATTTAAATTTATTTTAAATGTATTTAAATGATGCAGTTAAATACTATAAAAATGTAGTGATATACAGGGTGTAACAAAAAGGTGGGTCATAAATTAAACCACATATTCTGGGCTCCAAATTATGTCGATTGGTTCATATTTACCTATATCCAAAGTGCCATACAAAAAAAGTTAGAGCCTGTTTAAAGTGCAAATTGAAAATCGATTTTTTTCGATAACTCCAAAAGTATTCAATGAATCTTCATGAAATTTGGCACGTATTATTTTTATAGCAAGAGCATTTTATCAACGAAAAATTAATAAAATCGGACCACCCATTAAATATTTAAGGGGTTCATGCACTTTTAATCCCCCCCTATTTTTTTGTACTTTATTTATTAACTTTATTTATTATTAATTACTTTATTAAAATTTGATAATTTTAATTACAAAACAACGGACTAAATTGTATTGTTTCGATAAAAAAATTAAAAATAAGTTTCTATTAAAAGAATGAGGAAGCGTATAAACCACAAATAACTACAACACGAGGTAATAATATTCACATTAGATGTTCGATATGACCACCGTTTTCTTGCACACACATTCTGCAACGTTTTAACATTGAAAAACAAATTTTTTGGAATATTAATGGTTTGTTCGAAAAAATTTGAGCCGCTTCCGTAATTCTGTCTTTTAATTCTTGTACTGTAGTTATTTCTGTTTTATACACTTCGTCTTTCAAAAATCCCCACACGCTGAAATCGATGGGATTAAGATCTGGCCCTCTGGCTGGCCAAGAAATTGGCGCATCGCGACCTCTGCCTATCCAACGTCCAGGATATTGAAAACTAACTTTCTCTAACTTTTTTTGTATGGCACTTTGGATATAGGTAAATATGAACCAATCGACATAATTTGGACCCCAGAATATGTGGTTTAATTTATGACCCACCTTTTTGTTACACCCTGTATATTTAACTACCTAAGCTTAGAAAAGTAGTTAGTTTGTTATTTAAATATGTATAATGGCCCGTATTCAGCGCCCCATTTTAAAGCTAGAGTAACCTAACAAAAGTGAAACTTTTAGATTGTCATGGAATAACTATAGACTTTGTTAGAGTTACCATAAAACCGTTAAAATGAGACGCTGAATTCAGGCCATTAAAAGTAGTTGAACGTCACTTTTAACTACTTAACACCACCGTTTATTTTTTGTATTAATGCAGGTTGCAGTGGGGCATATAGTAGCAGGAGGGGCAGCTGATATAGATGGCAGGATACGTTCGGGAGACGAGATCGTCAGCGTAGACGGATACTCAGTGATAAAGGCATCTCATCGACAAGTTGTACAATTAATGAACACGGCAGCGACCAGAGGTCAAGTGAACCTTGTGCTGAGAAGGCGCATCAGCCATCCTCCGCAGATGCCGGTCAACATAAACGTCAATACGGGGGCCTCGTATTGGACTGTGGACAACCATTCGCAAATGCCGGTGAACATGACGTTAATGCCTACGAATTCGCATTTGTCGTCTACGCACGAAGTTACCGTGCAAAGGACTGAAAACGAGGGTTTTGGATTCGTGATTATATCGTCGGCTAATAAAATTGGTTCTACAATTGGTGAGTATTTTAAGGAATTTGGAAACGTGAGCAACTAATCGAATCTGAATTTTAGGGCGGCTGATAGAAGACAGCCCGGCAGAGAGATGCGGAAGGCTCAGAGTAGGAGATTACATCGTTGCTGTGAATCACATCGACATCACACATTATAATCATGGTGATATCGTGAATCTGATCAAAGAGTCCGGCCTATCTGTAACCCTTACTATTGCTCCAAATCCTGACCTTTGATTTACGTTAGTTTTATTTGTAAATAATTTGCTCACTGTCAGTTACAGAATGTTTTGAAGTTCACACATTCTTTTTTATTTAGGTAGCATTTGTATGTTGAATGCATAAGATGTCTGTACTGATTCTCGAATTTTAAAATGTATTTTTTCATGACAATGTGTGATAGAAAAAAGTCTTAATAACGTCCAGTAACGCGTAAAGTTTAATTTAATTTTAAATTGTAAACCAAAAATTTTTTATACGAATGAACTGAGGGTTTTTTAACGTAGTAAATTAATTTTAGATTTCATTTGTAGTGTACGTTTTATGTAGCATTGATGCAATTTCTAATATTTAATATACGCAGTAGTTAACAGTTTTAAGTTATAAACAGTTTTTCTTATATAAGATTAAACTTGCCATAAAATTTAGGGCTAGCCTTTATACTCAAGGAATAAAAATGCAAAAGTAGCTAAATTATATTATATGCAATAATGGTTAAAAAGATTTATAAAAGTTAACTTTATACATAAACATTAATAGTTTCAATTTGTATGTATTTTGTTTCATCTTGGATTAAGTATAAACTAAAACAAAATTCATAATACCACTGTGTTCATTGTTGTGACTTAATTTCGAACAAAACATGTTTACTTTATACTTAGCGTTCTAATGAATATAATATAGCTAGTAATTATGTTTTTATATTTTATACAAAGAGTAATTTCTATTAAATATAAAACTGTTTCATTAAATTAGTGAGTTTTTAATTATAAAAGAACAGGAAAATAAAACCACATTTTCATTACAACGTTAACAAGTTCTATTAATACAAAATAAAATATATAATTCTTAGTGTTAATATTCAATAAAAAAATAATTAAATATCCCTGAGTAGTAACAAGAAAAGTAAAATAATCTAATTTTTCTGAACAATCGCGATTTTTAATAAGGCAGTTCAATTGGTACATTTACATTCTGTAATTTTTTTTCTGAAAATAAAACCACATTTTCAATATAACGTTAACAACTTCTTTTAATATAAAAAAATATAATTCTTAGTGTTAATAATCAGTAAAAAAATAATTAAATATCTGAGTAGTAAAAAGAAAAGTAAAATAATCTAATTTTTCTGAACAATCGCGATTTTTAATAAGGCAGTTCAATTGGTACATTTACATTCTGTAATTTTTTTCTGAAAATAAAACCACATTTTCAGAATAACATTAACAACTTCTATTAATATAAAAAAATATAATTATTCTTAGTGTTAATAAAAAAATACGATAATTAAATATCCCTGAGTAGTAACAAGAAAAATACAATAATCTAATTATTGTTCTGTGTAAATCGTGATTTATAATAAGCAAGCACAATTGGTACATTTACAGCCTGTAAATTATTTTTAATCTCTTTGTACGTATTGAGGATTTCTTCATTTTCGTCTTCATCGCTTTCGTCTATTTCGTCAAGAATTTGTATAATCAATACACATACATTAGGATCGGAACTTTGTTTCAGAACATTCAAAAAGAAGCGCAATCTATCCTTCAACTCCAGCATACTCAAAGCATCGACTAATTGTTCCTTGAAAGTTAGAATAACGAGGAAGGTCATTTCGGAAATTAACTGATTCATATACAGCACAACGCCAGAAGCGTATTTATCCAAATCCGGATTGTCCAGTCTGATCAACAAAAGCTTCAACGCGATATGCTCTTGTAGAGTTTGAATGATCGTGAAATTTTTACCCCAATACTCCGAAAACAACAACACGAAGTCTTTCTTCGTGTCATCTTCCCGAGCTACAGCGAGGAAGGCATTGAAGAACGAATGCCTCAGTTTCCTGGAGAAACTCGAAGCAATATCGAACACGGCTTTCATATTTTCCCCACGTTCAGCTACCCTATCTTTCAGAGCGTTTATTACGAAATTATCAACACGCCTGAGTCTTTTATTGTGCTGTGCAGAGAAATATTTCTGCAACACATATACGATGAACTCTTTCGACATCGCCGCCAGTGTATCCCCACACACGAGCCTTAGCAATTTTTCCAGATAATCGTTCACATTAACATCCGTGTCTTCCAGAGATTCGAAAAAATTCCAACATTTCTTCAGGTAAACATGCCTGAATTTTTTCGGGACGTTAGCGCTATGTAAGCTATCCAAAGTTTCAGTGTCGTTTTTATCGATAGTCTTCAAGTTTTCGACGACTCTCAGCAGCAGCTCTCGAGAAGGGTTCCTCAGGAAGTACTTCAAAGTCGCCGAGAACAGGTGCTTCTGGCTCGAGACGTTGCTCTCGCTGGTGGTGCGCAGTAAATTCATCGAGTGCTCCCTGTCCAAAACGGCGCAGCTCAGGAAGATGGCGTGTTTCCGGGCCGATACGGCCCGCTTGCTCAGCACCTCGATGTGGGGATACAAAACGCGCTGGGGGGAGTTGTAAAACGCGCGGTAGAGAGCTGGAAGGGCGGCCTGCAGGAAGTCCCCGCGGCAGAATTTGATGACCAGCGGCAGCATCTTGTAGGGCTCCGGTACTTTGGAGAGGATTTTGGCGAGATCGCACTGGATTTTGTATAAAACGCGCATTTTTTCGTCCTGTAGATCCAGCTTGTCTTTCTCGGGCAGGTACTTTTCTTCGACGATTTTTACGAACTGTTCGTTGGGTAGCAATATTAACAAGCTGCTTAGGATTTTGTGAATGGTGGAAGAATCGGTTTCATCGGTAATCTCAAGTTGTTGTTTTAAATACAAAATAGCTTTAGTATCGAAATTAATATGAGAGTATTGTGTCAATAAGCGGGTAATATCATCAGAATTCCAACCGTCGATAATGCAGGCTTTCAAAAATAAATCGAAGTAAGGAATTAACGTTTTAGGGTCGTTTTTGAGGAGCCAAGTTGCTAATGTATTCCACAGATACTCCGGATTGATTTTCTCAAAGCAATATTTCAACAAAAGCTGCCCGAGTTCCGAGCGATTTCTCTTCATAACCAACTTCTCAAAAACGCTGGTAAACCAGGAAACGCCCTGTTCAACCTCATTGCTTATGAATAGAAACATTTCCAGAACTGCCGATTGGTCAATACGCACAGCATGGTCGGGGAAAGTTTCGTTATAAATAAGAACATCGGCGATGACTTGCCTTTTGTCATGGCTCATTTTCGGGTCCTTCTTGAAGCACTCTTCGATGCGCTTTAGGAAGTGCGGGTAGCTGTTGAGATCGATAAAATGCTCCTTGTTGTTTAAATCGAATTTGATTATGGCTGTGATCAGGTAACTGAAGGGGTCTTCTGAGCCTGCTTTGACGAAGCTCGGAACACGGGAGCAAATCGCCGAGTGGATTTCTTTCTCGATCGGGGGATTTTTCAATTCGAGCCGAAAGAGCGAATTGCCGATTATCAATTGCATGTAGTCGTCGAGAGCCGAGTCGTAGTTTTTCTTATTTTTGAACAGAAATTCCAAGTAACGTTCGCATATCCGGAAGAATTGGAAATAGGAAAATTCATTTTGTAGTTTGAGGATCTGAATTTGCTCGTTGATGTAGTACCAATGCGTTTCGTTCAATTCTGTCACGTCGAACTGATTGCTGATTTCATCTATTATATCAGTTCTTACATTGATATTCTCTGATCTGTGCCTAAAAAATAATGTATTAACAACATATGTATTATACAGAGTGTAGCAAAAAGGTTGTGACACAAAAACAACGCGATTTAACCGAACTTTACCTATATCCAAAATTACTTAGTTAAGATGTTATAAGGTTTTGAAGTTAAGAATAAAAAAGAGATTTTTTTGTGCCAGAATGAACCTTGTTGCGACACCCTGTAGATTTATAATTTTAGCTTACCTGGTGGAAATATATTTCAGTACTTCCGTAAGTGCGTTCAAGTCTTTGTTTTCAGCACATGTTTGTAGTAAGGATCTGATCAAAGCTCTGCGTTTGTACTGGTCTGAAGTAAGGTTTATTCTCTCTTTAATTAATTGTAAAGCTGTGGAAATCGGGTAATACTTGAGGTATGTTTCGTAGTCGCTCTCTCTTTTCTCATAGGAAATTTTAGCCCATTGGTGAATGACCTCTGAGGGTGGGTGGTACTCCTTTATTTCATTGTCAAATGATGAAAGTATATCAGTAATAGTCTTGTTTCGGAATTTTTCTGTGCATGTACTGAAAAACAAATCCCACCTACGTTTCTTGGGATAATACTTGATCATATTCCAATCGGAATAACGTACGGTATTGAATAGTGCGCTGAATTTACCGGGAAATACGCTTTGATAGACCAATTTAAAATCAGGAGATAGTTTCCTAACAAGGATTGGTTTATTCAAAAACTTAGAATAACGCTTAATGTCTTTAGAAATTTCCCCTTTTGAAACTTTCATCATAGTTTTAGTGGTTCTTCTGCCGATTTTTGATGCAGATATTAACTCGTTCCTCTCCAATTCTAGGAACAATTTCGGATCATTTAAAGCTACATAATTCACTACTTTGCCTTCAGAATATCTAGTTTTCGTAAGATTTTTGAAATACGTTATGTAATGCTTGAAAATGTCACAATTTCTCTTAAACAGCTGCAGTACCTGATTCGGTTTAAGTTTGATTTCATTTTCTTCGAGAGTTAATTTTATCTTCTCTGAAGAACAGTTGTGCAATATTTCTGAAGCGTCCACGAATCCATAACTAAAAATATACAGTTACATGTAAAATAGTACAAAAGACGACATTTTTTACTTACTATTTATCTAAATAATCATATAATTCGTCCATTTTGTCTTCTTGCCAGCAAGTAGATATCCTATGGAGCAATTTCTTGCGAACAATGTACGAAAAGTAAGGTAAGAAGTTTTCAAATAGCTCTTTAGCTCTGATATTACCAAAAGCTTGATCATAAAACCATTGTTGCTTGAGAATCTTAGTAGCGAATACTTGATTTCCACTTTTTATTACCTCGACAAGTTTCTCCGTTCTTTTAAAATATATCAATATATCTAAGTAGAATGCATTTTCTTGGTAACTTTTAGGCACTATATTTTGTAATGCATCATTTAATTGCTTTTCGTTCGTAAACAAACCCGGCTTTGTAATTAATTTGTACAAGCTTTTTTGTCGTTCACCTTTTAAGTCGCCTTCTAGATTATGAAATTGTGTGGCTAAATCGCCGGTGTCACCCATTGTAATTTAACTGAAAAGATGTAATATTACATTGCTAATAATGTATATATTCGAATGTTACTTACATTATTTGTAGTGTTATAAAAATTGCACAATATCACAATTTGAACCGGAAAGTCCGGAATGACATCATAGTTCAAAAAACAAAGTTTTTTTGAGATGACAATTGAGATTGACATTTTTGACAATTAGTGGCCTCTACTCTCTTTGGCTTTGCAATATTAAAATAGACAATTACAAAAAAAGAAGACGACTTAACCTTCTAAATAAATGTTAAATAGTTGAAATAGTTCTGTTAATTACTAGTTTAAAAATTTAAACGATTGCAATTGTTTTATAGAAACCTGGTATTATTTATTACTTGTATTATCAGTTCTAGTTTATTGCCACAGTTAAATAGCAAAAAATGCATGCAATATGGTTTCTTGCATTTTTACCGGTGTTTCTAATAGTCCTGTATTTGAAACCTTCGCAAAAAAAGAGTATCAAAGGTAAACATGTTGTTATAATAGGGGGCTCCAGTGGAATTGGAAGGAGCACTGCGCGTGTTGCAGCTAAAGCTGGAGCTCACGTTACTATTATGGCGAGAAACAAGGATAAACTTGAGGAAGCGAAGAAATACCTTAGCGGCCAAATTAGGAGTAACGAGCAAATAATTACCACCGCTTCCGTGGATGTTTCTAATTATGAAGATTTGGAGAAGAGTTTGAATGATGTAGAATTGGAAATCGGTCCAATTTACATGCTCGTTAATTGCGCTGGTTTAGCCATTTGCGGAAACGTAGAAGACTTCTCGTTGCAACAAATCAAACAATTAGTCGACATAAACTTCCTCGGAAGCTTATACTCTGTTAAAGCCGTTGTTCCTAAATTCAAGGAGCGCCAAGAAGGGATTATAGTACTAACCGGTTCCCAAGTATCTCTAATGGGCATGTTCGGGTATTCGGTGTACTCCAGCACTAAATTTGCTCTAAGGGGCCTGGCTGAATCGCTCTATATGGAAGTAAAACCTTACAACATTTCCGTAACTCTCTCCTTGCCCCCAGACACGGATACACCAGGGTTTGAAGTTGAAAATAAAACTAAACCGCTCGAAACGAAACTCATGTCGGAAGTAGGAGGTCTTGTTGATCCTGATGTTGTAGCCGAAAGACTTATGCAAGATGCATTGGTAAGTGAATTATAGTAAAATGTTACTTATTATTTATTTTATTTTTTCTTAGACAGGGAAATTCTTTAGCTACGTAGGAATGGAGTCCTTTATCCTAACAACACTATGCACTGGCATGAGTCCGTTTAAAAGTATTATTGATGTGCTGATTGAGTCTGCTCTTTTGGGTCCTTTAAGAATAATAAGTGCCTTCTATATAATTTCTTTTGAGAATATTATCAAAAAATGCAAAAACGAAAAGGAAGCATCAACCAAAGAAAAAACCAATTAATTTTTGAGAATTTTTAGTCTGTAGTTTAGTTTAATGGGTCCAGTACTGTCACTTGCATTTTTAAAATTAGGCAAATTTTCACTATTATTAAACATTTTATAGGGTGTTAGAAAAAATAGACGGAGATATTTTAGAGGGTGGTCCCATGTTAAAAAATATGAAAAAAAGTTTCTATAAACATGAGTCCGGAAATGCAGGATTTCAAGATACATACCGTGTTTACATGAAGGTATCAGGAATCGACTCGAGATTGACTCGAGATATCTTTTTCTCCGTCGAGTCTACTCGATCTGGTATCTTTTTTCTTCGTCATAACTCGATCCGTGTTTATACAGAGAGTCGATCTTGGCTTCAAGCCGACTTGAAGTCGGCTTAGATCCCTCATGTAAACAGAGCTACAGTATGTTAAATTAAAAAAAATTATTCACTATTAAAAATATTTACTCGGTTCTGTTGTACTATGGATGTTGGTATTGGAAAAGTTGCAACAACACTCTTTTCTAGAAATTTCTTGATTGTTTTCCAAGGCACCCCGGGATGCCACTGGACTATTTTAGGCTAAATTAGCCTCTTGAAACACATTGGTGCAACAATTGACATTGAAAAAATTTCAACAGAATCAAGTGAATATTTTTTAATTTATTATTAATGTATTTTTTAATTTAACATCCTATAACTTGAAAACTGCATTTCCGGACCCATGTTTATAAAAACTTTTTTTCATATTTTTTGACACTATTTTTCAAACACTCTTTATATGGGAGGGTTTACTTACGTATTACATAGGGAGGGTGAAGCGACATTCGCAGAAAAATTTATGAGGGTTAGTATTTCAAAGATAATTTTATGAGCTTTTATAGTTACTAAATAAATATTTAAAAACACCTTCAGGATTTTTTAATTACTGTTAAGTTTTTTAAATTGGAAATGAAAACTGAGAAAAGAGGCTAAATTTCCTAAATTGTATGATTATGTGGAAAGAAAATTGAATTAAAATTTACCTTGAATCGCATTCTCTTTTTCTTTTGTCCCATGAAACTAGTTCCTCGTAATTATTACTGTTAATTTTAAATTTACTTATTTAAAGTTTAAATTAATTTAAAAAGCCGCGCTTCTGTTATTGATTTACGATTCAAGAGTTATCAAATTATGCAAACATTTTCGGTACCATTCGATTTTAGGACAAAAATATTAAGCGTATTTTAATGCAAATTTGCACAACAGGAAAATAATCAGATCCGGCTCGAGAATCGATCGAAATATCCTACGGGCGAAAAATTGGGTTTGTATTAAATTAAGAACAATTCAAGATAATTACAGAATTTAGGACCCAGAATTTTGAAATCAATGTTCGAAACTTAAAAAAACCTTATTGAAGAAATTACTCTTGGGGAGTTACATATTGTAGAATACGGATCTGCTATGCGAAACCAATTTAGTGATACAGATCGAGTTACCGAATCAACTTCTTAAAAAACACGAAGAAGTTCAATACTCTCGATCCTTATAAAATTCGGACATAAATATATCTCGATTTGCCATCGGTGTCTGAATTCCAGGGAACAATTTTACAGTTAATTTATTGGGATTATAAAATTCAAATTTTAATGTACCTATAACGTTCCCGCTATATCTGCAGCATTTCGATTAATCTGCTATCTTTTTGCCAAAAAAAACTCCGGTTGTAAAGTAACCCATGTAGGTTGAAACGCAAAAATTTTACTGCAGAGATTACCGATTATTTTAGCTGATGGTCGTATTTTTTATTAACAGTCGTTACCACTTGGAGGATTTTAAAATTTGATTTAAGGAAATGCTTTGGTAGGTGATGTATTTTTTGCGCCTCCTTTACTTTTTTCCTACTGTTTCTAAATTAGTTTTGGAGGGTCAACCACAATCTATGAATTTATCAAAAAGACTTCAATGAAGATGTAATTGCCAGTAAGATGCAAGATTTAATGAGTGAACCAAGTATTATGTTTATGAGCAAGTAGAAATTTTTCACGACCACATTTGAATCTATAAAAGTCTAACAGTAGAGCAAAGTTTTATCTGGTTTCATTAGAGGAAATGTGGCCTGTTGATCAAGTCGCCGGTCCGAATCCTTATTAAAATAAAAACAAGATCCTTGCTAACTTGTAAATTGTAAAATCCTCCAATGAGAGAGGGGAGATGTGCGTGTACAGTTTTATAAGAGCACCTTTACGAAATAAAGGCATTGCCTTACGACACGGGCAGCGGTAGCGTATTAAAATCAAAATCAATTTCTGGTTAACCATGAGGTTAACTGTAAATGTCTGTTGGTGTTTGATTGTGATCAATTTAAAAGTCCATGCAACCGACACCATATTTGATGATGATAGTGAGGCAGTCGTCGTCGATGCAGGTACTTGATTTGTATTTTTTCGTTCGGAGAATAGCGATTTAAAATTTTGTCAGTTACGCCCGGTAACGGTAATAGCCGGTCATGCAAATATCTCGATTTATTTCGAAAAAACACCGCATAACGGCATATATACATATAAGTAAAAATTTATAGCTCATTAACACACTGAACGTCTGTTTGTTTTTCTGAAGCAGAAGTTCGGTTGTTTTTGTTCGAGAGAAGGTATTTAATTTGTTTTATAATATCTTCGATGTAATTACGGTGACAATATTACAAGTTTATATTTAATCAATCGGAAACCATTGCCAAGGTCGCGAAGAACATTCACCTCTTCATATTATACAACAAAGTTACGATGTTTTACTTGCTGTTCCTTCCAAAAATTTGGTTTCTTCATTTTTTAATTATGAAAAATTAATTCTTGTAAGTTATAAGTGTGAACACAAAGATCTTTATTTTAGATCAATTTTTTAATATACAGTATGAGTTACGCTCAACGGGACGGAGTATTGTAGGCAAACAGAAAGAGATTTGAAAAATTCCTTCGGGTTAAATATGTATATGTATGGTGGCTACAATTTATAATTAGACATATACAGGTTGTCCCAATTTTGAGAAAATATACAAAGTTATGTTTTTTTAAATGGAACACCTCGTATATTATTACATTTTTGCATTCTACTCGATGAGCTGATTCCAAAAAGGGATATTGGTATTTTGGTCTCATAATAAAGGCTATACAGCCACTCAAAAATCACAAAATTTTGAATTTAGGCGGCTCTGAAAGCCAAACAGTTGAAAATCGAGAAAAACGGCTTACAATATCCTATCCTAACTTTTCAAGTACCTACTATCTAATGACATGATATAAAATATATATAGGGTTGTCAAAAATTTCAAATTTTTTATCAAACATTTTTTTGTACTATTAGATAGTTAGGATAGGACAATGTAAGCCGTTTTTCTCGATTTTCAACTGTTTGACTATAGCAGAGCCACCTAAATTCAAAGTATTGTCATTTTGTGTGGCATTATTATGAGACCAAGATACCAAGTGTGACCCCTTTTGGGAATGAGCTCATCGAGTAGAATCCAAAAATGTAATAATATACAGGGTGATTTTAATATTTAATTAGCTACCGTATGGCATAAAATTTTTACTTATGACATCATATATTTTTGCACAATGACGTCATCATTGGTTTTTTTAAATGGCAACCCTAATTTTTTTTTTTTGTTTTTAATAGATGGTCCCATTACTTAAATGATGGTGTCAAAAAATTGGTACTTTAAATATTTTTTTTGAAAAAATGACAACTTACCGAAACAAATCAAAATTTAACTTAATGAAAGAAATTCCTACAATCATATCTGACAATGCCAAATGGTTAAAAAAGAGTAATTTGAACACTTGCGCTAAATTTTGTTTGTTATGGGGCGTTTTAGGATTTTCTTTCATTAAAGTTTAAAGTTCATTTGTTTCGGAGTAAGTTGTCATTTTTTCAAAAAAATTGTTATTTAAAGTACCAATTTTTTTACACCATCATTTAAGTAATGGGACCATCTATTAAAAACAACGAAAAAAAAATTAGGGCTGTCATTTAAAAAAACCAATGATGACGTCATTGTGCAAAAATATATGATGTCATAAGTAAAAATTTTATGCCATACGGTAGCTAATTAAATATTAAAATCGACCTGTCCGAGCGTTTTGCTTGAAAATAGTAAATAATGCAATTATGAATTTTGTTCCTTACTTTATCACCACACTGTACATATTTGACCCGAAGGAATTTTTCAAATCTCTTTCCGTTTGCCTACAATACTCCGTCCCGTTGAGCTTAACTCACCCTGTATATTACTGTTATTTTTGTAGTCTTTATGTTACTGGGGTTTAGTCCTTTAAGGCATTTAAATTTCTTAAGGATCTTTAGGGGAATCACTGCAAATATTATAACATTTTAATATGTATACAGGGTGTCCTGTAAGGAATGGTCAATAGTTTAATCATAAGTTCAGGACCTCAAAATATGAATATTTTACTAATGGGTCAAATGTTATGCAGGTGTTAAAGATAAAATTTATTTTTCGTTTTTTTTGCAATAATTCCTTTATCATTTACATATTGACTTGAAATTTGGAATGGTTAGATAGAGAGGGCGCCATCTACACTTTACTGGATGAAGAAAAGCATACATATTTTTTTAATCCTGCCCTTTTTTTCAAGTTCATATGATACCTACACCCTGTAATTTTGAAAAAAAGGTATACTTGTTTTAATAGCATAAATTAAGCCCATATCGACATTCAGTAAACATGCTCGTTAACTTAAAAATATAACCATTCCAAATTTCAAGTCAATGTGTTAAATAATAAAGGAATTATTGCAAACAAACGAAAAATAAATGTTAACTTTGACAACCTGCTTCTCATTAGTAGTAGACCCATACTTATTTTGTAAAATATTCATATTTTGAGGTCCTGAAACTATGATTAAAATATTGACCATTCCTTACAGGATACCATGTGTATGGGCCATATTTTAAAGTTGCACATAATCGACATAATACTATAATTTAAAATTTTTTGCAACATGGTAATGTCCATAATTTTGAAAAACGATAGGTATATTGAGATTATTTCTTGGAATGGGCCAAATAAATTCATATTGCGACGCTTGTTTTAAGGCATCCTGTAATACCTAATAATACATAATATGGAATATTCGAAATTGTTAAAAAGTACAGGTAGACGATCTTATTTTATTAAAAAAAATCGGGTTCAATGTTATCGATTATCTACTGAATTGTCGAGTTTATTGACAGGATTCCTCACGTTTCCACACACAATGCCTTGCGGTTTGCGGAGAATACTCCGCGACAAAAAAAAAGACGCGACTTTTTTGTCAATCCGTGATCTAACAACTCATTATATGCTAATTCAAAAAAAATTGCGAGACGAATTAGAAATCGCTTTCGATTCGTTCGACAAACGAAAACATTCATTTTCAGATGCGTCATCTCCAACCAGCCGAAGCGGCCGGCAGTACTTCTTTCGCGTTCCCGCGTTGCCCGTCTACAACCCCTTTCTGATACCGCAAGTATGGGGCGGGCAAGCCATCGATACGAACTCGCTGAACGCCATAGGCGCCACCGGCCAATGCTACACGGCCAAGGGCCTCGTGGGGAAGTGCACGTCCTTCCGGCATTGCTATCCCTACTTCAAGGTAGCCGAATTCGGCAATTTCGAAAGCTGGGTGCTCGGCATGTACGACACTTGCAGCTACTTCACGGCCCAAGGTCGACAGGTACGATTTCTGGATAGGCCAAGCTATTAGTAGGAGAGCTGGCACCAATTTTTGGGTAGGTATTTGAGGCAAGCTGAAAACTTGTCCTATTGTCCCCCAACACGAAATGGCAGACCTGGCTGGCGGGTAGCGGGGCTAAACCAACCCCTGATTTTTTTTTAAATATTACTTTTTTTTTGACGAAAATATTTTTGAGGCAATTTGAAATTTTGATATGTTGTATCTTAACATTCAAAGAGTTAAGAAAAAAGAGTTTTTAATCTTGCCATACGAGCGCAAAAATATTTTGGAAAAAATTATAAGGCTGAAATTTGTTTTATACATATGTACATTTGTTTGGGGTAAATTTGATGTCATTCGAAGCGTCTTGACGAGCTGAATCGAATGGTACCATTCTTAGAGCGCGGAAATGAAAATTAACCCCTAAAAAGGGGAAAAGCGCTCAAAATGGACAAAAATGCTTTAATAACTTAGAAATAATTCAGATGACGGACTTTCTTTTCTTTATGCATACATTATCTCGTCCCGACACCCTAACCCCCCAAGTAACATTTTAAAGTCTAAATGCTATCAGAAGGCTTTATTAATGCTTTATAAGAGCAAAAATTACTGCTTTTGTTTTATAAAAGCATATATTTACTCAAATGGGTTTTATAGCCAATTTTGTTTTAAAAATTGGTTTTTTTGCTATCTTTAAAACCCTTTTTAAAAACATTATGTTTTATAACCAATTTTGATTTATTAAGGTTTTAATATTAGCCTTTATTGTTACATCAATAAAGCTAGTCACACTTATGAAGTTCTACACGGCTAAAGAGCCCTACAAAGTGCATATAGTTTTATAGTTGACATGCAATTAAGTTTTATAGTTACCAGATACTATGAATCTTGTGCTACTTTGATTTGAAGATAAAAGAGTTATTAATTTTGCTGTTTTAAAACTTTCGTAAAGAGTATTCCTAAAAATGCTCTAAAAGTGGCTGCATTAAGATTAGTTCATATTTTCAGGATATTCTTAAAACTAAATTATCTTAAAGGATGTAGAGGTATCTACTAACACAAGGCAAAAAAGAGAAGAATATAAGAAGAAGAAAAAGACTTATATTTTTGACTTTTGTGTTCATATGGTTATTACAATAGTTGTGTTTGTTGTGTTATATAAGTTATTGATTTTTGTAAAGGAACATGAGTTCTTTCATAAACTTAATAATCACACTAGTAGAGGCCAATTTCAAGAAAGTTTTATAACAGCCTTATAATGGCATAAGTTATTACTATATTGGTCTTCAACCACCATTTTAAGTCGGTAGTGACTAAGTTAACTAATGGTGTTAAAAATAAACTTAATACACGGTTTATATTTAATTTGAGGGAAAAATGTATAATTATTTATACTATTTAAATTTAATTAAATTACAGCATTAAATTTTCCGGAACTTTTTTGTAAAATTTTAAAAGAAAAACTTAAATTAATATAGCGAACAGTGTTAAATCAAATATATTTCGAAGAAATTGTAAAAGGTTTTTCATCATTAATAATATAATGAATATTGATATATAGTACACATACTATATACAAAAGTTAATTGAAAACGTGGTTGAATAGTCACTTCCACAATATTACTTATAAACTGGATAATTTTTCGTTTAAATCTTCTACTTATAGTGGGCGCATTAATTATTTGAATCTATTTTACTAATATTTAACAGTAATGTGAGGTTCGTTTATTATTTACAGTTTTATATCTGGTTTATTTTTATTCCGATTCTAACTACTGAAATATAAAAATATCGACATTTTGTGTTATAGAATTGTATAAAGTATATTATATTTAGTTTTTAAAGTTAGCATAAAGCTTAAATTATGCCAATTTATTTTATTAGAGCAAATATTTTCGACAATTATAAAACCACTTGATTGTTCAAGGTCGTTAGAGCAGAGGTGGTTTTATAGCTGTTTTAAAATGACATATTTATAGGCTCAATTCTACTCTTATATTGATCTTATGATGGCATATGCTTAATATAATTTTTATAACAGCATTTAAAGTAGCATTAAATGCAATTATAAAGTTCTCCATTTTGATCTTAAAAGAGTTTTAAAGATGCAATGTATGTGTCCTATAGGATAACGCTGTTTTATTAGAATAGTTTTATAGATACCCTGAGAACTATGATAAAACTAAAACTGTTACTTGGGCCATCTCCTACCCCTACCCTACCCCCTTTTTTTGATAAAAGGATAAATGTTTTTAAGTACACTCTATAGTTTGTTGGCACCTACACTACCAACTGTCCTACCCCCAATTCTACCACCAATAGTACCCCAAAAAAAGGGGGTAGGGTAGGGGTAGGGGTTGGGTTAGGGTATCGGGACGAGATAGCATTGTATGATAGAATAGAGAATAGCAATATACAGGGTGGCCCAGAACTCACGCCCCAACGGGAAAGGCCTTATGGAACCGACAATGGAGATGCCATAACTGCAGTCGAAGATATGAAAAAGTTATTCCTTTGGTAAATAAAGAGGTTTAAAATCGACCAATCCCAGTAGCAGTTCACATATGCGAAAATGACATGAATTAGCTATAAACCAATTTGACATTATTGATGTCCTTTTCACATTCAAGGTTAACAAAAGCTGTCAGAATCAGCTGCGACTGTTAATCAAGGATTTACTATTTAATGACGATTTAATGGTTTAAAATAATTTCAAATTGTTACAGCTCAATTAGCCATTGATTCAAAAGTGTTTCAAATCGAATGATCGATTTTTCGTTCGATTTTAAAGTAAAAATCGTTGATTAATAGTCGCAGCTGATTTTGGCAGATTTAGTTAACCTTTAATGTGAAATGGACATAAAATCTTTCAATAATGTCAAAATGGTGTATGTAATTCACGTCATTTTCGCATATGTGAACTGCTACTGGGATTGGTCGATTTTAAACCTCTTTATTTGCCAAAGGAATAACTTTTTCATGTCTTCGGCTGCAGTTTTGGCATCTCGATTGTCGGTTCCATAAGGCCTTTTCCGGTGGGGCGTGAGTTCTGGGCCACCCTGTATAATAGCAGCAATATATAGAATAGCAATGTTTAAAGAAAGAAAGTCGTCATCTGAATTATTTCTAAAAGTATTAAAGCATTTTTATCAATTTTGAGCGCTTTTCCCCTTTTTAGAGGTTAATTTTCATTTCCGCGCTCTAATTGTAAGAATGGTACCATTCGATTCAGCTCGTCAAGACGCTTCGAATGACACCAAATTTACCCCACAACTGTACATATAAAACGAATTTCAGCCTTATATTTTCTTCCAAAATATTTTTGCGCTCGTCTGGCAAAGGTTAAAAACCCGGCAAAATCGTCTGGCTTATTTTTTTCTTAACTCTTTGAATGTTAAGATACAACATAAAAAAAATCTCAAATTGCCTCGAAAATATTTTCGTAAAAAAAATAATATTTTAAAAAATTCAGGGGTCGGTATAGCCCTGCTACCCGCCAGTCAGGTCTGCCATTTCGTGTTGGAGGAAAATAGGTTTAAGTTTTCAGCTTGCCTCAAATACCTAGCCAAAAATTGGTGCCAGCTCTCGGGCTATATAGGGATTGAAAATAACGTTCTTGTGACAAAAATAGTAGTAGCAAACCGATTTTGCGATGATATAAAAGATAATAAGCAGATTAATATGTATTGTTTTTCACTGGAGTTTCCGGTCATTCTGTTAGTTATTAACAATTTATTGCAAAAAAGAAGAGATTTTTTTCTTTTTTTGCTTGTATATCTTTGAAAATAATGGAGCAATCGGAATGCCTCAATGGAATGATTTGTAGAAAATTAAAATATCTACAGAATGAGAGGTACGTCTCAATTGGATAATTAGATCCTGGAAAATTTAGAAATAACCGGAAAATTAGGCGTTTTTTCGAAAATTTATAGCTCCGTCATTTTTTGAGATGGAGCACTAAAATGTAGGTAAAATGTGTAAATTGAGACAATGTAGGGATTACAATGTCCTTGATATGTGCCAAAGGTGGGAGCTATCGGATTATTGGTTCTCGCGAAATCTCGATTGAAAGTTTGCTGTGCGCTTTTTTTCCAGAAGACTTGTATGCGTTACCGTAAGTCCAATAAAAATTTCAAAAAAAGCTTTGAAAATATGACATCGTGCACTACAAAACGTATATTTCAGTTTTTCAATCAGGGGCCTGGAAGTATGCTAAAAACACTCGTAAAGTTCGTGAAAAACGGCCGAAAATCGGGTTTCTTTGGCCCGGTCGCCGAGGTTGCTATGGCAACCTATAAGAATAATGAATTCACGAATTTCGGCCATTTTTCGCGAACTTTAGGAGTGTTTTTAGCATGCTTCCAGGCATCTGATCGAAAAACTGAAATATACGTTTTGTAGTGCACGATATCAACTTTTCAAAACCTTTTTTGAAATTATTATCTGACTTACGGTAACGCATATAGGTCTTCTGGAAAAAAGCGCACTGCAAACTTTTAATCGCGATTTCGCGAAAACATATCAAGGACATTATAATCCCTACATTGTCTCAAAATTTTAGCGTTCCAGCTCAAAAAATGACGGAGCTATGAAATTTCGAAAAAACGCCTAATTTTCCGGTTATTTCAAAATTTTTCAGGATCTAATTATCCGATTAAGAACCTACACACAACCTACGTACAACCTCTCATTCTGTAGATATTTTAATTTTGTACAAATCATTCCATTGAGGCATTCCGATTGCTCCAATGTTTTCAAAGCTACAAGCAAAAAAAGAAAATATCTCTTGTTTTTTGCAATAAATTGTTAATAACTAACTAAATGAACGGAAACTCGAGTGAAAAACACATACCTATTAATCTGCTTATTATCTTTTATATCATCGCACAATCGGTTTGCTACTACTATTTTTGTCATGCAAAAATGCTAGACAGCTTGGTCAGTGTTATCTGGCGTTACGTTTTATCTGTGGTTGATCTTTAGATGTTTGGTATATGTTGCACCAACCCGAATCCAGCTAAACCCACGGACCCTTCCAACGCTATTTTATCGACTGAACAACCGCCTGCAGAACTGGAAGATACCGTTGTGGATGCCATCCATTCCAACGAAAGCGCTATACCGTATTATCCTCAATTGTTCAACTGGCCTCCTCCGCTCCCAACTCACTCGCCTGATAACACCATACCGCCTCTTCCGACTCACCCGCCTGCACACGCTTACCCCACGTTCGCTCCTACAGCTTGGCCTCCTACCTTAAAACCCATTAACACCATCAACCCGGTTTATCAACCGACTTACAAGCCCCCCACCTACCCCACTTACAAGCCTAGTTACCCTACGTACAAACCGCCCGCCACCAAGCCGCCTACCCAAGTCCCGGAGCTGCCTTCGGCCGCCCTTCCTTCCGGATCCTGCGGCGCTAAAAACGGCTACCAGGATCAGAAACGAATCGTCGGAGGCCACAACGCCGAGGTGAACGAGTGGCCCTGGATAGCGGCCTTGTTCAACGGGGGCCGGCAGTTCTGCGGTGGTTCTTTGATCGACAGCCAGCATATTTTGTCGGCTGCTCATTGCGTCGCTCAGTGAGTACTCCTCGCATTTACTATCACCATCAATAACATCGTTATTTGTTTCAGTATGACCTCTTGGGACGTGGCCAGGCTTACAGTTAGGCTCGGCGATCATAACATCAAATCGAATGCGGAGACCCGGCACGTGGAGAAGCGGATCAAAAGAGTTGTGAGACACAGAGGATTCGATTCCAGAACATTAGTAAGTTGCTTGATTGCAGTTTCTGCTGATTAGATGTGTAATTAGGTGAATTTTAGTACAACGATATCGCTATATTGACGTTGGACAGTCCGGTGGACTTCAACCAGCAGATCAGATCGATTTGTTTGCCTACGGGAATTTCTGATCCAACCGGGAAAACGGGAACAGTCATCGGCTGGGGTAGTCTTAGAGAAAGTACGTATATTAAACATTTCACGGAATATTGTTTTGATTTTTTGATTGGATTAGGTGGGCCGCAGCCAGCAGTACTCCAAGAAGTCAACATACCCATTTGGAACAACTTTAACTGCAAATTGAAGTATGGCGCTGCTGCTCCGGGTGGTATAGTGGAGCATATGCTGTGCGCCGGTGAAACGAACAGAGATTCCTGCAGTGTAAGGCTAAAATTTACAGGTGTCTATTTGCAATAATCGCTTGGTGGTATTTTAGGGCGACAGCGGCGGGCCTTTGATGGTAAACAACGGCAAATGGACGCAGGTGGGCATCGTGTCCTGGGGCATCGGCTGCGGCAAAGGCCAGTACCCCGGCGTGTACACTAGGGTAGAAAAATTCTTGCCCTGGATCCAGAAGAATTTAAAATAATTTATTCAACGCGAGCCGAATTATCCGAATAAAATATTTATTATTATTTAATAGAAGTTGCGTTTTAATGAAACTACCGTCCTGTATGCAAAAGTTGGTTTAGTTTGGGAGATCGATCGAGACAAAGGGACGAAAAAAACTAATGATTAGGGATTTATCTTAAGCCAATTAGCGCTGAAGAATGATAATTGATATAAATGGAGCGTTGTGTATTTTTACATTCATCTCGAACTCCAGGGAACACGTAACGTGATACACCAGAGTGAAATCAATGTATCATTGTTTTAGTTGGCTGTAAATTATCCAGTGGGCGTTTCTTTTATTTAACAGTCGATAAAAAACCGACGACAATATTAATTCCGTGTGAATCGGAAGAAAGCAAAAATAAAACAGTGAAATATACTTATTTACAAATAGACTTTATTGCATAGGTAATAATTTAGAAATGAACATGTAAATTAGGCAAATTTATGATCGCATAATAAAATCAACTCTTTCTATAAATAGAAACTAAAAAACACAAACAGAAATCGGTAACGTAAATATCTAATTGTAAACCGACTAAAATTATAATATATAAAACTCTTAAGGTGTAGGTAAAATGTATACAGAAAGAGGCCATCTGGTACATCCCGACTAAAATAGATATATCTACTATACACAGTTCAAGGAAATTATCTTCTAATGAATTAACATTAGGGCGCTACCTACTGCAGATATGCACAATATTAAAAAAATCACTATTACAATAACGAACAGTCTGGATCCAACAAAAAATCTGGAAGTATCCTGAACAGTCGTTAGGCAAACATAGAAATTCATTTTACCGATATTCAATAATCAATATCGGTAAAAGACTTGTGCATTTACTCGAGGCAAATCGGTTCCTGGACCTATCTACAATCTACATAAAGTATGGTACAAATTGAATAAATATTTTTTACCAAGATTAAACCTGAATTTCAATAAAGTATATACGTAGGTATTTTAATTAATTAAGTATGTATCCGTATGTGGTAGTTCAATAATAAATAAAATGGTATTGAAGGGCAAGTATTTGAAATGTAATTAATGTCATTTAAATAGTCGTTTATCAGGCTTTGATAATGCTTTTGTAATAGCAAAAAAATAAGTACATAAATATATTCACATTGATGAATACACTTTATAGACTGAGATTTTCACTTTTTCGACTAATTTCATCGACAAAAAAGTGAAATTATAACTTTTTAAAGCTTACTTGTCGGCGTGAATAAAACGACGATTTACGCATGGCCCATAAAACGACACATGTTGAAATTTTTATTCTTTGAAGGTCTCGATTTAAGGCTTCTTTTTCGATGTTAGAGGGCTTGTTCCTGTTTAAGTTCCAGCGCCCACACATGCTGAGGCCAACCTGTACGTCCTTTCGCCTTCCTGGAGCTGTTCAGTTCTTCCTGTTTAGAATAAAATTTACTATAGCAAGTCTTAAAGGAGCTCAGCTAATCGCTGGACGAGCGACAACCGCGAATAATTGTTTATAACAAGACTTCAACAACGCTTATTAACGAGCTAATACAGTCGCTTTTAATGGGTTTTTAAACGACCAAATCCATCGGCAGGAGTCGCGTATGTAGTTTTAATGGTTCCATTAACTCCCATTCATAAATTCGGAACGAAGATAAAAGATTACATTTTTTCTACTACTAGCTAAGCCAATCTAATAATAAAACCGCCATAAAATTCGCGCCCGAACAATTCTATTCATCCCCGGCGATTATTTATCAGCGGTGAATTTAATTTTCCTAATTGTAGAAAATTCGCTCTAAATTAAATTTGGAAAGTCAAAACAGTCGACACTAAGTATAGGATAATTCGATTACCCGGGAGAATAATAGCCGAGAATCCGACCAGTCACACTCTCCCAATTGCAGCCCCAGATAATTATTTGTGGCCGCGCTGCATTCTGGAAAATGTTCCGGCAGGACCGGCGCCGCTAACTTTGCTAATTTCAACGGGTCCCCCAAAAAGAGTCGTCTTTAAATAATGACATGATAAAACGTCGAAAAGTTCAAAGATTTTTCAAATTTGGCGTCGAAATTAATTATAATTATACACTGCTCCAATAAATTAACGCACCACTCAATATTTTGACCACTTTAAACAAAGTGATCAATATTTTAATACTTTTGGAAATACCCTGCTTGTATATTGTTTCTTTTAACAACTAAATAAAGTACTTGTCCGTGCAGATAATTTTTTTATAGTACTAAAATCGTTGAAAGATAAATCGACTTTAAAATCAGTTTGGTTTGATTTATTCCCGTTGGAAGTGACCTTTTACGCATTTCGATATTTTTATGGTTAAACTGATAAGATGCAACGCAAATCCCGAAATTTAACGCTTGTACTTCTTGTTTCTTTCAAAATTTTGTACTTTTTCCCTTATTTTTTTCCTTACGGCCTATTCTTAGGAATACATCGTTGAAAAATGCTTTGTTTATTCGGAGTAAATTAATTAAAATTATTGAAATATAGTGTTTGATTACTTATTTTAATTTTACAAATATAATATTTAGAAATTTATTAGTGGTGCGTTAATTTCATGAAGCAGTAGGTATATATAGGGTATAGAATAGAAGTTCTTTTCGGTAGATTTTTTAACTGTTTTCATCATTTTAAATAGTTTATGTAACTTATACTAACAATAGTACGTGTTTTTAGGATTTACAGGGTGACTCCTTGTTAAAAAATATGAAAAAAAGTACCTATAATCATGGGTCCGGAGTTTTCAAGAAACTCCGGATGTTCAATTAAAAAAGAAAAATATTAATAGGTATATTGAAATTTTTTTCCTCGATTCTGTTTAAATTTGATTTAAATGTAATTTGTTGTATTGGTTGAGGCTAATTTAGCCCTAAATAGAATCAAATTGTGTTCAAATTTTGTTCAAATTTTTGTTGTCATTAATTTTGGAAATAAAATATAAAAATCCACATGAAATAAACATACATTAGAAATTTAATTCCAACATATTGTAAAGAATTATAGTTTTTAGAATAGTTTTTATAAACTTTTTTCTATTTGGAATTTTCTGTTAAAGTAAAAAATAAGCCTAAAAAATGGGAAACCGATTTCAAATTTTACGAATTTATGAAACTACCTAGGGTAAAGTACGGATAGATGCCCCACTTTTTGAAATCGCCTCATAATTTTGAAACTATTAATTTATCAATAATTATTCCTCCGCATATAGCTAGTTTAATCCTTTGTGCAACATTGTGATTTGTTTTCATTGACCTAACAATCACTGATTTTGAAAAAATTGAGTTTTTGCAAAACCATTTTTTGGAGGATAGATGCCTATCGGTACGGATAGATGCCCCACCATGAAAATGCTAAGGGGGGATAGATGCCCTTAGTGTAAAATTTATGCCCTATGGACTAAAACATGTAAAATACATAGTTTTAATATGTTTGATTTATAATCTTTAGATGATAATCCTAAGAATCCATGAATAACCATAAATAAACTAAAGTATTTGTTAAAAAAATATCAAAATTTAATTTTTAATTTTTAACTATTAAAATCATATATAGCAATACATTAAAGTAGTAATTACTAAAAAATATCCAAAAAATCAACAAATATCAACTAAAAACCAATAAATTTCATGTAAGACATAATAATGCATCATAGTATATGTATTTTCTTAGGGGCATCTATTCGTCCAAAAATCGGGGCAACTATCCTTTTTGGCACGGATAGATGCCCTTTTATTATTTAAATAAACTAAATAAAAAAGTGCAACTATTAACACATAGGTGTGTACTTAATAAACCAATGTATGCATATAAAAAAATTACAGTGTAATTTTTTACTACTTCAAAAGTTATGCAGCAATATATACTTGGTTTTGAAAGTTTGAAGGATTTTTTGCGTTTGTTGCGGAGATAATCAAACATACACAAGCAAGATGCGTCTTTTTTCCAAAACAGCCTACGGACCATTAAGACATATGGACAGATACTTCTTATTTAGTTTATAAAATTTTTGTTGCGATTTTGGAAATGTTGTTTTTGGAGATCGGGGCACCTATCCCAATGGGGCATCTATCCGTACTTTACCCTATATCGCTCTCGCTTTTTATTTCTACCGCGCGTTTCGCAAACTATACAGGGTGGAATCTAAATAAGTCTCGTAACTTCAACCGATGATTCTATGTCTTATGACTTGCAAAAAAGTTTATTACAACATAGGTCCTAAAACCTACCGTTTTCGAAAAAAATAACTTATAGTATAGGAAAAGTTTATACGTGTGAGTATAGTGATACCACTTCAAAATACAAAAATCCATGCACGAATACTAACTATTTTATTATCCGTTTATTACTTAATCGTCTAATTGCACTTCAACATTAATTTAAACAAAAAAATATTTTTTTTCCAATTTAAAATTTTTTTTTTGATTTAGGACCTGTTATAATAAACTTTTTTGCTAGTCATAAGACGTAGAATCATCGGTTGAAGTTTCCAGACTTATTTAGATTCCACCCTGTATGTATATATTGGTGTGCAAAAATATTTTCATATTATTTAAAGCCCCCGCAAACTACAGAAGGTTCTAAAATCGCTTAACAAAAATCATAACAATCTGTGACTCTGCATTTCCGGGCCCATGATTATAGAAACTTTTTAGAAACAAGGAATCGTCCCCTAAAATATCTCCGTCTATTTTTCGAACACCCTGAATTTTTGAATGTTTTTAATTTTAAATGTCATAATATCATAATGTCATTTTCCATTCGATTAATCGAAATATTAGTGCACAACATAATCGAGAACATCCGCGTCGGTCATCCGCGTTTGTGCAATTAGCCAAATAAGTCTATTTTTGTCAATTACCTATCTATACATACTATTTTTTTAAAGAAATTTAAGCTCGCTTGAAATTAAATTCAAATTAATACTAAACATTTTATGCGAATACGGTCCTGGAATCCACCAAAACAACCTACTTCGTTAATATATTGAAAGGGCGTATCTGATCCAATCATTATATTCAGAAATAGACGATAAAATCCCCATCAGATCCCGGGGAGGCGATAAAAATATACTCGGGACGTCCTGTACCTAACGCGTAAAGTCGCTGCATCAATGCAATTACAATCAGAAATCGATCGGCTCGAATGAATTGCATGGCGAAATCGAAGTGAAAAACAAAAGGCTTACCGAGCTGACGCTTTTCGGCGAGACCTGCCCGGTCGTGCAGTCGTTCACTTGGACGGGGTTGTTCGCTGATTTTCTAGAAATTGAACTCAGCTCGGCTTTGAATCCGCCCGCTGGATCGTCGGTTTCCAAAGCACGCGTCAAATAGGCTATGTACGAGGTGGCCAGCCTCAGGGTTTTTATCTGCAACAATAACCAAAAGCAACAAATAACACAACATTCCATCGAGTTGATAACTTTGATCCTCACCTTTGATAGTTTTGTGTCAGCAGGGACATTTGGTATGCAATCTCTCAAATCCGCGTACGCCATATTTATCGACTGCGTTCGTCGTCGTTCCTTTTTATTCGCCGTTGTTCTTCTTTTCACCACCCGCACGAACTGACCAGGTGCTGGCAAATTCGAATCTGCACTTATACTTTGATAGCCTACCATAGAAACGATCAGATGTATACAAAATCTTTTATGCCAACTTTACAGGACATTCCAAAGCCATTGCTCTAGACCTCCTCTCCAAGCCCAAGCAAAGGAAAAGCTTCCCCAATGAATACTTACTAGTTCTGTAAGGCGAAAACCTATTGCTGGAGCATCCCACTTGCGTGTAAATTTGGTAAGTTCCTCCTATAGAATTTTGCAGCATGCTGGGCGACGGTGAATCGGACCTCGTTGGGCTATTCGACCAGAAATTCGTGTCGTCGGCCCCGTTGGCGTTGCCGCTGTCTGAAATAGAGGCATATTTTATTGGCGTAATTAATCCCCCGAACCGACGGGAGCATCCTGTACTTTCGGCGTATCTAATAGGTAGCCGGGAGATAATGAAACTGCTGCCTGTGTTTAACATGAAAGTAACAACTATAACTCTCGAGTTTATTTAGATAAGAACCTTTTGACGAAAATAACTCAGTGACTATTACAGATTTACCGGGTAAAGTTCATAAAATTTGATAAACAAACATTTCAGGCGGTTTTAAAACATCGGTGGTTTACTTCAGGATGACGATTATGATTTGTTATTCTTTTCAGTCGGACGGGTTACTCGACGTGCGGAAGAATAATGAGATTTTCGTAAAAAACGGCGAAAACATCAACAGATAAAGCGAAAAATTAAATAATTTTTTCGGGGAATTTATGCCGAAACCAAAATATACATTAAATTCATTCTGTAAAATTATTCGTGAATCATTTTGATTCAAGGAGTTTCTTACTAAAATTGAATCTACAGTTCAAGTCCACAGAATACTCCAATTTCATTACACAATTTTTAATATGATCAGGTTTTGAAGGATTGAAGATAAATTGAGAACTCAAAGTTCCAACCTAGCTCATGTCAAAAAACTTGTAATTCTTGAACCAAAATAATCAAATGAAACTTCTGCAGTATCTATCTAAATTCAACTCGAATGTTAAGTTTCAACAAAGTTTATATACAATAGTTCTTCTCTAAAGGAATTACTTTAGTCTTTAGTTTAATTAAATCTACTAAAAAAATTGCATTCAATTGCACTCAATCAAAAATTGTTTGAATTACAAGTACAATAAATGCATACGATGAAGAAGCGACTAACATTTATCTCAATTTTGATCCCAATAGTTGTTCTTCCACTTTCCTACACGCGAGTACTTACACGAAAACATTTGTGTAACAAATGTTAATACGGCATTATAAAATTGTTGAAATAATAAACACGAACTCCAATTTTTGTCATTTATTTTATTAAATATGTATTTTATGATCCATCTGAAACAGCACATTGTGGTGCCGGATGTTTCACTGGTAAATCCTTATGAATAAAATTTTAAAGGAATAAGTGCTAAGTTTTTGATTGCAATCCTATACTTATTCACTTATGAAAATTTTTAAATCGCCTACCTGACATGTAATGGTAATTGTGATTAGCATATCCATACTGGAACATATCCTGGTGATCAGGCGGCGAATTGTTGTAGGACATTATTATTATTCCCGCACGCACTGATCCGAAATTTCGACACAAACTCTTCACATCAAACGCAAAATTTCCGAAATTCCTACTGCACAAACCTCGAAAGCTTAGAAATACTAAAAGCTTGTCACTTTTGCGGTTGAACTAATTTTGTAACGTAGGCGGAGCGTGGCCGTTATCACAGGAACGTTATTGCTTGCATCCGGGAATTTGGGAGGATCCACCGGGAAGAACCTCCTTCGAAATCAATATTTTGTTATGATTCCAGTGTAATAAATTTGATAAGTCGCGTTTTAATTCGAATGATAGGTGATCCATATGTTGTTTTTACGTCTCGGAGATATTAAAATGTTTTTATAGCATCACGGTCAATGTATAACGAGCAAATTGAACAAACCAAATAATTTTTTTGTATACTTATTGTACTAATACATATCTACATATGTATGTACCTACTTGTTTCATTTCTTGTGTTTATTTGGTGAAAAGATTTGTAGAATTTATTTTTTTTGGGAGAATTGCAAGGGTGTAGTTTTTAAAAATTTATGAAACCAAATAAAACATTATAACCATTACAAAATTTAACTAAAAATAACCTCTAAGCAGTGCAGATGCACTGGTCCCGAGTCCCGAGGATTCTTTTACATTTCCTTTTTTTTGTGCTGCTTGGATTATAATTTTTTTCCCATCGACTTACCAAATGAAACAGAATAGTCAAGAAAAACAAAATAGAAAATAGTACAAAAATAACAAAAATAAAGAAAAAATCCCAACAAAAAATACTACCGACTGACATACAGGTATATCGCTTTCAATTACTTTATAAACTTACTTTCGCATTTTTTATATTTTATATCACCTGAGGTAGATTGTTAAACACCATTGATGCCCCAAAGGAATGATGTGAGGAAAATTTAATGAGGAATTTTAAAAACTAATAGACAATTTGGGAAAATTTGATAACAATTGAGTGCTAATTTGTAACGAAAATTCTCAATGATTTAATGCTAAAAATATAAAAAACAGATAAAATAAATTTCTATTGACAAACAAAATGTTCATGTAACTGTGGAAATTTCTTCAATTTCTGTAATTTGTTCTTGAATCTTTTATAGTGAATTTTCTCTAATATTTTCTTATTATTTCTCCTATAGTTTCTCAACAAATATTTTCTCTCTATTTTGAACAGTTCCCAACTGCTCCAATACACTTTTTGAAAATATTTGCAATTTTTGTATATTTTCTTTTCGTTCATTGACAAAGGGAAAATTAAATAAATTACCATAATAATAGATACCATAATAATATTTAAAACAAAATCATTATCACTCCTACAAGTTTTGTCTAAAAAATACAAAATTACTTATAATTTATAGCATTTTATACCTAATTAATAAAAAAAAAGATGTGTATCTATACATATGTAGGTAATAGAGTTAAAATGAACAAATGGGCAATTAGCTGCAAAAAATCATTTCCATGTAAAATTACTTCGAGATAAACTACACATGACATTTTATCGTTCGGTGTAGGATATAAATTACACGATAAAGGATCCGCACCAAAAAATTGAAGTGTCACGCTGTCACTTTATGTCATGTTATTATGTCGTAAAGGCAAAGTGGCTCCTGGCGTCTGTCTGAACACATTGATCCCTTTAGCTCTGAGGGCTATAGGGCCTACTAACGTTCGGAGTGACACCTAAACAATGAATTTTCTATTATAACTCAACAGGGTGATTTACGCATCGAAATTTAGACGTGCAGTTTCGAATTACAATTCCTGGAGTATCGGTTTCAAGGATCAACAATTTTTTTGGCGATTTTCGATTCGATTATTCGAACGAATGAATTCACAATGAACGAAAATGTATAAGTACGTTTATACGCTCGAACTTCCTCGAAATGCTGTTTATTTATGTATCACTGGGTAAACTAAACAGAATAATATTGTAGGTAAGTATGCAAAGTTCACTTCAGTAGATTAAAGTAGAGGCCTTCTGGTTTCTATCCAGATATGGTCCGAGACTTGTGCTAGAGAAAAAGGGGGAAGCTCGCGCTCATCCGACTTCCGATCCACCGTTTCGCTTCGATCATTATTAAATTATTTGTCCCCATCATCCCTTTCGTTTAAATTTATTATTATTATTTATGTATGGCACGCAGTTTATTTAATAATTATCCAAGTGTATAAGGGCAGGAAGGAATAAATTGCGTTCCGTTTCCGAGGTACCTAGTCCTGTCATTTTTACAGCCGGCACATCGAAGTGAATTCGTGCATGGGCCACAACAAAAAAGACGTAGATAAGTAATAAATTTCCCGAACACCCATGGTCAATAGTAAGGCTGGCGCCATCACTACACATGTTCCGAGAGTTCCCACATTACTAAATCCACCACTTGAGCAGCCTAGATAAATGCGCTTCTAATAAACATACATCAGTTCGGTAATATTTTTCTTATCTTATTTAAAAGCCCATATCAACGATCAAGATATATGTATTCGTTTTACAGCGCAACACTTAAAGCTTTTAATACGCCAATTTAATAACGCTTTATTGACTACCGACCTAATATGTTCACGTTCGAATTAGGTACTCACGTTAATTTCTTAAGAATAATATTCCACCGAACAAAAACGTAGGACCCGGTGCATTTCTTAAAAAGGATAATTAATGAAGAACGACCGTTTTATTTGATTAAAACGTGATGGATTAACGGTTTGGATTGCGAAAGCGACGGGGGTTGTTGTCTTGCAGGCACCCCAGGAAGTCGAACGCGTCAAAGGATTTGTATATAATGTCCGCAATGTCCTGCACCATCTCCAGAAACGAACCATGGAGAGAATCATTCGCGTCTCCTGTGCCGTCATTCTTATTATCGGCATATGCTTCGAAACTATTTTAGCGAGTCAAAGTGTAAGTTTTATGTTAATTGTGTTTGTGTGTTGTTAGTATATTGTTAGATGTTTAGTCATATTTTATCTGGATTACCTATGTGATACATCGACACAACGAAAATTGCTTCTTTTATTTGTTTTTTTGAGCTTGCTGGCATGTTGAAGCTTTCATATTGAAGTTTTTTGTTTATCAAACTGTTGATTTTAAACTCATCTACCAATATTTGTATTAGTTATGTATAGAGCATTTTCTTTCACCTTCATGAATTTTTCTCTTTTTTATTGAATTAAAGACCCATAAGAACCCACCTTGTTGTTATTACCTATATATAAAAATCGATGCATGTTTGTAATAACACATGGTTTATGTTTTGATTGCTTTCGATTCCAGTTCGATTTGGACAGTGGTAAAATCAAAGATGAGGAGGAAAGTAAAATACCCTCGGTGTGGTTCAGTCCACGTTTAGGTAGAAGAAAACGGACTTTGAAAGACGACCCATACAAACCGACTGAACAAGAGCTCCAGGAACTCCTGGAGGCTTTCGAGGAATCACCTTTGGCTTTAGTAGCAATAAACGGCAACGATAAGTTGGTTTGTAAAAATGTTCAAGGTAAATATCAGTTTTCTAATAGTACTTGAATTGGATCTTTTAAGTTCTAAAATCTGTCAAATCTTGGGTTAAAATTTAGTTACTATTGGACCAGTTGAGTCTGGTCTCAATGAAGCCTGGGTATCTGCATTCTTCACACAACTAATAGGTATATGTTGATGGGAAACTGCTCGTATCTACTTATACCAAAATTAATGCAGGAAAGTGACCACTTTTGGTACAGAATTTAACTTCTATTATAGTCTACATGTTGTGTATAATAAACTTACTTATATAGAATCTACTAGCTGTAGATTTATCTTGATTCCTTTTGAAGACCTAAATTATTGGTGGACTATTGGGACATTTACAGGATTTTATAACTCTTATCTGAATTTTGTTTAGTACATATTGAATTATGTCTTTGTGGGCAAATTGTGAAAGGTATTTTTTTAGGTAAACGTAGTAGTTTTGTGCCTAGATTGGGAAGGAACGTGGACGACGACGTGGCTAACGAAAAATGGTTACAAGACAGTGATAATTCCGCTGAATATGTGATTCAACGATCTCCGCCTTTTGCACCGAGACTGGGACGTAGGGTCTCTCCTTATTCGCCAAGATTGGGACGAGATAATTAATGGTCGCCATTGAGATAAATGATTTTATTTAAAATTGATATTATACAATAAATATTACAAGATGTTTTTCACACGATTTTTATTGGTTTGTTTTGGCAAGATAATATAATCTAATATAATCTAATTATTAAAATGTCAGATTCCATCAACTTATATTTTTCTTCAATTTTTGCAAAGCTAATGGTCCGATTCGGCGCCCCATTTTAACGTTAAAGTCATGTTTAGTGAGCGACTTTAACGTAAACAATGTCCTTAGTTACTCCATAACAACAATGTAGAACTGTCAAGTTAAAGGCGCTCGCTAAACATGACTTTAACTTTAAAATGGAGCGCTGAATATGGGCCATTTTGTGTAATTATCATATTTAAAATCTACTTCGTTAACATATGTCAAAAATAATATTTTTTCCCATAGACAAAATATAAGAAAAATATTTCTTTCTCTATGATTTTTTCTTTTAAAGAAAATATTCTTATGCCCCGAGTGACTTAAACTTTTCGATTAGTCCCTGTAGAATAAAATGTGAACAGAAATCTCCAGCACCATCTAGATTGTAACACAAAACTTAAAAAAAGGAAATACTTTAAATGAACGTGCAAGAGTAAGTGATCGGATCACTGACAGATGGTAGTTCGATCGGAATACTTTCTCCTTGTCTGACATTTGCGACTCTGCGCGTTTGTGGTTTATTTTTCATCTTGTTTAACAATACAATAGAAGAAGCAAGTGACTGCGTCTTTAAAAAAATATATAAATAACAAATTGCAAAACCGAGTACAGTTTATTCGTCGAGTTTTATAGCCAAACTACGTTAATTAACGCAAAAATCTGCTTGTCGTGCGAGGCATTTTAAAGCTTGGTAAGTGGGCATTCGGCTAATTTTTTTTGTTCTACATCCATAAAATGGAGGAGACTGTCCCGAATAATAACGAAAAGTAACACCGTTTTTTTTGCTCCAGACTATGAAAATGCCTGGTAATCAAACTACTGACAACGGTTTGTACGACTACGAAGATAATTCCTACTTTTCGGAAGGAATCGAAAACAGTGTGGTTGAAGATTTCAACACGACACCTGACCCAGATTTTTCTGAATACTTATGGATGGAGCATGAGGAAGAATTCGACAAAGAGGTAAAAAACTTTGTAGCTATCTTAACAGTGCTTGATGGAACATGTCTAAATTCCAGGTGATGCAAAGATTGGAAGAGGAAGCCCTGATGGAAGAATGCCTCGAAGCATTCATGAACGATGAGAACAATTCGAATCCTACTACTCAACAAAGGTAAGTGATTTGATAACAACAATTCACTTCGAGTGTTTATCGACTGTCGGATAAATAATTATTTTATTAACGAAAATTATCCTATCAGCTATTAAACCTTACAAGTTAATACAGCTTACTAGAAGATTTAAAATTTGATTAGTTCATATGGCTAGATATTTTCTTCCTCGAAGTGATGTAATTTTTTATTTTGTTAACCGATTCAGTTATCTGTTCAATTGGAATCGAGTTAATTATAAATTTACTTCCCCTAAGAAACTAGAAAACAACCAATTCCAATTATACAACCCCTATCTTGGTGAATTGAATTTTATGACGTCTTGTTTACGCACCTCAGTACTCGTTAAGGTGGTTTTTTAATTGATCTATTACTGGAGTTGAATGCATAGTATCTGATTGACATAAATTATCATAAATTGACTGTTTACATCAAAAGTTCAATGCCTTTCTCATCCATATGCTTTATACAGAGTAACAATTTTTTGCATTCGGTTATACAACAAGGATTAAGGACATTCACTTGGACATTTCCTCATAATTAATTTTTCTGATATTTTAATATTATAACTTCATTGGGTCTTTTTTTGTTTTTCTGTGAACATTTTATAGTACCTTTGTGAGTAAAAGCTAATTAACTATGATGTTTAGTATGTATGCTGATAAAATTTGTTATTGTTGATAACAGTATTGGGCTTTATCTACTCGCATACTATATTTACTTTTTGGTTATCTCTATTTGAAACATTTTAATTTTAAAACTTATCAAATCTTTAATAACAGTATGTAAAGAAATTAAATAAGTAGGTACCCTAGTTTTATGTTAAAGTAACTGATTACAAAAAAATAATTATACATCTATTCTGGAAGATTTTTTAATGCCTAACACAATATTAATTAAAAAAAAATGTTTTTTTGTTGTAACTTATTTGTGTTTTTATTACATTTATTATCTATCACTTGAATAATACATGTATTTATATTAACGTAAAAAACAAATTATAATCCTCAAAATTAGTTTAGGGACATTGTACTTTGAACAATTAAATACAATTAGGACGTTTTGCAGTATTCCAGCATCTGTAGATAATGTCGCAAACTCAAAGTTAAATCCCGAAGCCGCTGAATTCGTTCCTTCTAACAGAAGGACCCCTCAGGAAGTACCGACATCGACTTCATCTTAATCTAATCATTAGAATAAGATCTCAAGAACTGTATATAAGAGAACTTATTTTTTTCTTTATAAAGTTTCTTGCTTTAATTTGTGAGACAACTCAAGAATGCGAGCTTCTTAAAGCTTTAAACGTTTTTATTGAATATCATTTTCATTACTTCTATGCTTTCGTTTGCCGTTTGGATAAATGTTTTGTTTTGTTTTTTTTAACTCCGCACAAATTGATTTTTAATTTTGAATAATTCACTGGGCATTTAAGTAATTGAAAAAAAATATTGTTTAGGTTGTACATTTTTTTGATAAGATCTACTTAATTAGCTATATTCACCATAGTCTGTGATATTGTATCATTAATCACTCCGAATTAAGGAGATCTTATCCATGGATAATATTTAAATATTTTGTTTCATGTTGAAAAAATTAATGTATTTGTCTCTTCCTGTAAACATGTGAAAATATTTTTAAAGCACTAATGAATGTTTCTGATAAATTAAGTACACAAAATTTGATATACCCGTATGTAATTAGAAAAGTCGCCAATTCGAGCAATCAACATAATTTGTTATTTGACATCCCAATCGCATGGCGATGCTATTTGCATTTTAATATCTATCGGAAGAGAGAGTTGGATTGTTTTTTTAATTTTCTTGAATTTTCTCACATTAAATTATTAAGGTGTGTATTTTTTATAGACTTTGGCTCTTCTTTGTGGTAATTGTATCATTCAGGATTTTTGACATTGGCAAACACAAAACTTATTTTTAATACACAGGAAAGTTATTTGTATATAATTATGGATAGTCTTGAAATTAGGTATTGTACTAAAAATAAGTTATTTGTTTACAACCGAACAAGGCAGCTGAATTTGGTAATACGACTCACAGTAAGCTTAATCAGATGTAGAACATATATATCAGTGTTAATCTCGGTGTTCACTTTTTTATGGGTGGATTTAAAAATGCATGTAAATTTCAAAGTATTAGTATAAGTTGATTTCTCATAAATTTAAGTACATCGAATAACATTAATATTAATCAACGCTTCCTAGATAATTGTATTAAATTTTTAAAACGTATGAAAAAAAATAGATAATATTAATATTTAGTTTAATGTAGATCATTGTAAGCGTTGAATTTGAATAAATTAGCCAAACTTAGAAAAATGTTTACAATAGAAAGTTTTTTATAAATATTGTTCATTATTCAGATTAATACGTGATGTGCTTCTATGGTTCCTAGTTCAAGCAACAAAATCTAATACTTGACAAAACCGATTGTTATACTTGTTTGTCTAAATAGGATTAATCATACCTTTGTCATTGTAGTTTTTTAATGTTTACTCATAGTCTGTCAAGAAGCGGATCGAATTTTCGTTTTTTATACTAGTCAACAATAAACGTGATAAAAAAGCATCACCTTATACTTCTCTTCATTAGAAAATAAGATTCTGTGATTGTCTTTCATTGAAATGTTTTTTAAGTTGGTGATAAAATGTTTTAATTTTATATGTATCTAATTTTAGGTATACATTGCTTGAAATGCGATATTTTCGAAATGTTGCACTTCACTCATTATACCAAAAAATTTTTCTTTTTGATATCTAATCATTGATTTATTGAAATTTCTTACACTTGATTGATCAAAAAAAAACTTTGTATCTACTTGGCTTGACCAGAAAATTGGTTCGTTTGATATAACTATTAAATCTTAAACTAGCACAAGCAAAAAAAACTAAATAAATGTTAGAAAATAAATAATAAATAATAAAATTACTTAAATATTATATCACGGTTAGAGGCTCTTGTTTATTGTCCTATTTAACGTAATATTAATAAAAATTGTCGCTGAACAATTTTCGGTCTGTTTAAAAAAATATCATTTGCATTTTGATGTACTTAGATTTGTGCGTCTGAAAATCTGTCCTCGCCACAATCTCTGATACACACATATATGTGCGTGATACAAAAAGGCTGTGCGAGAACAAAAAAAATATTTTGTATGTTTTAAGTCAAAACTCACTTTGTGTTTGCTCTCTTTTATAAATAATACAAAAAAAATTATAGATGGTGCAAGAGTAGATTAATAAATTATTTAAGTAAATATATGTTTAATTATTACCGATTATAGAATATTTGAATACTGAAAATAAATGTAAATAATGCGTTTAAGTTGCTCTACATTACCTACTGTATTTTATATGAATTTTCAAGTTACTCATTGTAGGTATGATTTGTTCATAAATACACAGGTAAAGATGGCCAACCGCTTAGGGATTATGGCAATTGACTAATTACTTACCACCTTCCAATTTCCAATACTTTGCAACTTTCAAGTACGTACTTGGGCCAGGTAGTGAACACTATTTACATTTCCCGGCAAGGTCTTACACAATTTTAGGAAACGTTAATTCAAGATGATAAATACAAAATTTATATTAATACCAAAAATGTATATTTTGCAGAAGGAATAACTAATGGATTTTTTATCGTTTAAAGTTTTACTGAAAGTTTTAATTATTACCTACTGGACTGATAGAAATTATTCTAGCTATTATCCGGCCGCTTTCCTATTACTTCGGCAAATCAAGACCACCATTATGTCCAATTTATAACAGTAGGGGGTAGTGGTAAAATCGTAAATCCGGCAATAATTTTTCCTGTATACAGGGTGTTTCGTAAGTTGATACTTATTTTTTAACAGTGTATACTTAAATCTCTTAATTCAAAGCAACTTTTTCAAGTAAACTTTTTGAATATTCCGAAAAACAAAGAAGATAGAAAATTTCGAAAATTTTCCAATACATACCTGCTTTATTAATTGCTAGCTTTTGCCTAACGACACCCATCTCAATTATTAGGTTTATTTTCCCCATTTCACCCCCTAAGGGGTTGATTTTCAGAAAATCACGAAAGACGTATTTACTTATTTATTTTTGGGATTACTCCTACGAAGTTTCGAATCGAAATGTCTATTTAATTTTGTTTCGCCATACAAATTTTGAACCACCATTTTACCCCTTTAGGGGTTGAATTTCGAAATATCATTCCTTATTCCTTGTATACATCATAAAGGGAAACTGCAAAATTTCAGCTTTTTAGGTCCAAGGTTTTAGCTGGGCGTTGATGAGTGAGTCAGGATTTGTTTTTATATATTTTATTTAATTTATTTATAGCAGTAATCTGTCTAATAAACGTCGAAAAATAGATAAATTTATTTAATGAAGCATCAGAGGTACGTACTGGAAACTGGAAAATATTCGAAATTTTAAAATTTTCTATATTGTTTTTCAGAATATTCAAAAAGTTTATTTGAAAAAAATGCTTAAAATTAAGAGATTCATACACAGTTGAAAAAGAAGTATCAACTTATGATACACCCTGTATTTACGAACCAACTATACTTACATACAAAAAAATTGCATAACAAAACTATTTAATTTCGTTGCATTAGAAGTAGTATTGTTTATTTAATACGATATCTGTATTAATAAAGCAGTAGCCGACATGAATTGTTTCCATTTTATAATCTATTCAGCATGTAAGTATCCATCTTGGAAATATGTAAGTATGATGTGGGTTGCCTAAAATTGGCGTAAATGTGCTATAAAATATATAAAGTGGCTGAATAGTGTAATGATAAGAGGCATCGTTAAAGAGAAGTGAAGATTACTCAATTCTAGCACACTGGCGAATAAATAAAAAAAAATCCCTACGAAAACGACAACACTGTTCGTCGTCGCGATGTTCTGTTTGGATTTTGATTAATCTGTCGTAGAGTTAGATGTCAAAATTTTATTTATTTCGAATAAACGAAATTATTAAGTGCAGCAAGATGTGTTAGTTGATTATTTTAAATGTTCGGGTCAGTAACACGGCGGGCAGCTCGGAAATTTCGTTTTTATTTAGTTTATAAGTATCAATAACGGTAGGAGGCCTACAAATGGCCGGATCAGATATCGATATTAATTCTCTTTTGGCACAAAGGGATGCCTTAATTCGGGAACAACGGGATCAAATTATTCGGTTGAAACGGGAATTAGATGGAGTGGTCGCGGAAAGGGATTTGCTCCTTTGCGAAAACAGCAATCTCAGATTCGAACTCGAAATGGTCGAACTCAAGAGGCTACAAGATGAAAGGTAAGAATGATATGCATTATTAATTATTTATAACGCAACAATAGAATTATACGGAACGCTTAATTGTTTTTGGAACGAATTAGAGGATAGAAATCTTTTCTACTGGCTGTAGGTTAGGTGATATTTTGATCAATATGACAACACACAACACTCAAACGTCAATTTAACTATTCGCAGGGTACTTCGATTTTTGCATTGGAAACGATTTTTTTGTGTGAAAACCGCGAAAAATTATATTTTACATAAAATATAATGTCACAGTAAATTCTATTTACTCAAATCATCGTCATTTATTTTATAATTATCGTGAAATTAAACAGATGTAGTGGTTTTGCTACATACTGTTGTAATTAACAAACTTTTATAACTTCCTACTATATTAAAGTGTTATTCATTAATAATGAAGGTCGCTTTGTAAATTTAGGCATAAAAATTACAATATTTTGATGTAATCCAGATCAATTGTTCTACCATATTTACAACATTATTTTCGTAAAACGCTCATCAAATCGAATTTCATAATCCGCCTCCTAATGCAAATAATTATTGCAAACAGTTTAGTTATTTTAATTTCTCCTCACACCCACTCGGACTTCTTTATTTGACCATGGCCACAAGAAATCAAGTTCCAATAAACAGCGATCACCTTAAGCAATATTTTTCTTTCTTTCGATTTGATAAAAATTGTAGGCGCCAAAAAATTAGATGTGTAGGCAGAAAAACGTCTAAAACTCACCTGTGACCGGTTTCCATCCTGCCAAGAAAACATCAACCTCGAGTTGGGTTTTTATTTTGTTGGAAATTCAGCTCATCCTGATTTTATTCATAAATATGTACTTTATGTACTAATAGACGTGGTTATCACATTTTGGTAATAATTGTAAATAAATATTGGAAAGTGATGATAACGTTATTTAATAAATTTTCTATACAGGGTGTTCGAAAAATAGACGGAGATATTTTAGAGGGTGATTCCTTGAATTCCTAAAATATGAAAAAAGTTTCTATAAACACGGGCCCGGATTGCAGAGTTTTCAAGATACAGGATGTTTAATTAAAAAAGGACAGTATTAATATGTACATACAATTCAAAAATATTTACTTGATTCTGCTGAAATCTGGCAATGTTATTTATTGTATTAAGAGGCTAATTTAGCCCTAAATAGACAAAAATGATTAAGTCTAGTAGCGTCCTGGGGGGCACCTAAGCGAATATTATTGGGAATAAAATGTACACCACTGCCTTTTTTGTAACTATAATATTTTTTGTTTTATTTAGCATCTAAAAATACAACTTCTTTACCTCTTGTATTTTTTCGTATCTCACTTCGTTTTTGGAGAAAAAAATAAAAACCGTTTTGGACAAAATTAATGGTATGTATATCAAATTTTTGCTAAAAAAATCATAAGTGCCTTGGAAAACAAAAAATTAAAAAAATATCTAGAAAAGAGTGTTTTTACAACTTTTCCAATATCAAATTTCAACAGAATCAACTAAATATTTTTAAATATATTAATGCTTTTCTTTTTATTGTAACTTGAAATCTCGGCATTTCCGGACTCTTGTTTATAGAAACTTTTTTTCATATTTTTTAACAAGAAACTACCCTCTAAAATATCTCCGTCTGTTTTTCGAACACCCTGTACCTACATTTGTAAATATAGAATATAGTTGTAGTTTTTTGGTTGAATAAATACCTTTTTATTATTACGAACGGTTTTTTTGGTAAAAAACGTCGAAAATTGTGTCTCTCATCTTTCAATTTTGACATTTTAAATTGCCCAAAAAATGGGGATCTTTTTACATAATTGACCCTATTGTATTTATTGACTAAAGCCCTCTTAGATATGTATGTAATTGATTATCTAAGATAGTAAATGTTTATCTGATCATCACATAATTGATTCTTAAATTATATTGGCCTTTTAAGTATATTTTATACTTCCATAGGTGTTTTATTAATTTTTTAACATCAAATGGGTAATAATGGGTAATAAAATTAGGTTCAAATATCAATTGAAGGTAAATATGCATGTAATGCAATTGCTCTTATATTTTGAGCATCACCTGTGATACTCCTTTATAAGATCGTAATAATTTAATCATTTATAATAAAATATTGATAAGCACAATAATTACTTGATTAATAATTTAAGTGCATTATTGTATACGACATTTTCTATTTATATGGGATGTTTAATCTAATTATCTTATGACCTTATATTAATCATACTCAAGTGTACGTTGACTAAATAAAATATGTAGCCTCTGTATTGAATTATGATTTATTTGTATTTGTATTTTTATGCACGTGTGCTAACGAAACATTCATAAAATTAAAAAGCTTGCTATGATTAAATGATGATATATTTTCCATTTGGAATTTTGGGTTAATTCGGAATAAATTAATTACATAACTGATTAGTACGAATGTCGCTAATAATTTATTTAAAGTGTTTTGAGAACATGCGAACTTTTAGTTGTTTGTATTCGGAAAAATCCAGAAAAATTGGCAGAAATTCATCAAATAATACACTGCTCCAATAAATTAACGCACCACTCAATATTTTGACCACTTTAAACAAACTGAACAATATTTTAATACTTTTGGAAATGCCCTATTTGTATATTGTTTCTTTTAACAACTAAATAAAGTACTTGTCCGTGCAGATAATTTTTTTTATGGTACTACTATCATTGAAAGAGAAATGGACTTTAAAATCAGTTAGTGGTTTGATTTATTCCCGTTGGAAGTCACTTTCTACGCATTTCGATATTTTTATGGTTAAACTGATAAGATGCAACGCGAATCCCGAAATTTGACGCCTGCAGTTCTTGTTTCTTTCAAAATTTCGTATTCATAATTTTGTACTTTTTCCCTTATTTTTTCCATACATTAGGAATACATCGTTGAAAAATGCTTTGTTTGAGAGTAAATTAATTAAAATTATTGAAATATAATGTTTGATAACTTATTATAATTTTTCAAATATAATATTTAGAAATTTATGAGTGGTGCGTTATTTTCTTGGAGCAGTATACTTTGGCTGTAAACAGTCGATTTAGTTCGATAAAAATTCCGCTTTTGCACCTCATGCATTCGACTAATATGAAGTAAAACGTATTTCCGCAAAACGGGGATACGAAACGGGCGTGCAGGAGAATCACGTCCCGTCGTCGTCGTCGACAAGAATTAAAATTACGCGTGTGTTGTCCAGCAGCACACCAGCTCACCGTCACCGTCGTATACAGCCCGTAGTCGCTCACCTACGCCTAGTGCAGACCACTTTCAGTTACCGTTTGGCGAGCTCCTCCAACGCTGCCTTCGTCCGTTTCTCGATTCTCACAAAATAAAAAAACGCCAAATAGTGTCGTAATTTCGCGGTAACGACGTCATCGGCGGTTTGCCTTCTCAAATATGTGCTGAAGAAGCTGCGGTCGATCAGCTGACGGGGTTCTGTGCTCGAGGAACTCCTTTTGGACGCGGTCCCTGTTTCGTGCTTCACGTGACGTATTATGCATTTCGAGTGCTGAAGTTGTTGCAAAATTGAGATTAGAAAGTGATTGGTTGTTTTGAAACGGAGTAAATATAATAGTTTATTTAGTATCTAATCGAGTTGTTTAAAAAGTTTATTTTAATTGCTTTATTATACATACATACGTGTAGCCACAAGAAGTTGTAGAATAATTATTGCTTGAAATCGATAAGAAAATATTTTATTAACATGTATTTATCTTCTACATGTTGGTTGATAATGAAAAGATCTCCTGGAACATATCCGTAAACACGCAGTGCATAAAGAAATTAAAATAAACAATTTGACTTATTTATATAATGTTCCCACGTGTTATTATGTCCTAGGATGGTTCACACATTTAATACAACGTACAAACGATGAGCTTGAAGCCCTCGATTTTATTTTTAAAATTCGAAAAATATAGAAATTTTCCAAAATTGCTATTTTAACGCAACCTTGAGTATATATTTGATTTACAACGATAATAAAAAATCGGGTATAAACTCATAATCGAGCCGAAAAAACGTGAAATTGCACTAATTGAACACCGACAATAATTATTATAAAAAATTTCACCCGACAAATATTTTTAATGTATTTATAAAATTGTCTTGTGCAAATTAATTGCCCGTACTGGCAAATTTACTTAATGACGTTAATAATCGTGAAAGCAAATTAGGAATTTTCAGAGCAAAAAATTTTCTTAATGCCGATCGACCAGCGATGCTATTTTGTGATATAACTGATAATGGGCGAGTCGATAATACTGAAACTTTCTATTAAGGATTTGGTTTGAGAAACAGATGGACGTGATTGACAAAGGCTGGAAACGCATCGGTTACAACATTGTCGATCTACATTTGAATTTTCTCTTTTATTTTGAAACGCAAACTCGAAAAATCGGCCCAACTGTTCAATGAGCAATTTTCAAGAGGTACAAAGACACACGCTCAAAACTTATTTATTTCATTCGAGCCTTCATTTCGGTTACAAATTTGACAACACATCTGCTGGGAGACTTGGATTTTTTTTTCTTTCGGTAAAATTGAGTTCTCGAACATCGGTTTAGATGTATTTACTCTCGGGAGTTGTATCCTCTATCGGTAGTTCTTGAGATCGTAAATCGTTTAATGTTCGCTTTCGTTCTTTTGAAGTTTATTAACCGCTGAAAACGTGACCGCGCGACATTTTGGGAAACTTTAAACTTTTATCTCGGCCCATAAGCTATTAAGATATAAAAAAGCAGGAATGTTTTCGTGTTTGTAGGTGTAGAAGTCGTGTTAGATAAACCGTACGTATAGATAATGACAGCTGTAGACTTTGTATTACAAAAACAATAGTTTGATTCAATGTTTACGATCGGAAGAGTTTGGTAAAGCCATTCTCAGAATTCGGCATCGGCTCGAATAAACAACAAAGCAATATATTTACGCTAAATAATTATATAAATTAATTAAATTGTTGATTCTATACAACGTTTCGACGAACTGTTGTAGATGCTTCAACTGACCCACATAGACGAGGAAATTTATTTTTGTATGGAAAATGTAGATATTTTTATTTTAAACTGACTGCACAAAAACAAAGTAGACGTCGGCCGGTTGCGTTAATGTGAAAGTTATTTGAATAGGAAGTTTGAAAATAGTTTCGATCTGGAAATGTCATCGAATACAACCACCATTAGCTCGCTAAATTGGAAAATGTATAAATAACTCCTTAAAATTACGTAATTATATTCTTACATGGGCAAACTCGTTTGTTGTATACCTGAGTGAATCATCTGGAAAGAACAATACAAAAAAGCAGGCTATCATCATACTTTTAACCGTTAACATGTGGGTGCATTATCGTACTTACATTTATAAATATTAAATACTATAACGGCAATGGTCTCCGTTTTTGGGAATGAAGGCAAATTATTCGAAAACTATTTTCGAACGTTATTTTCAAACCAGATTCAACAATATTGGATTCTTTCTAATAATGTACTATACATTATTTATCAACTATTTACTCTTTAATTAGGGCTAAACAACCGATTCCAACTCGTTAAAAAATACTTGTTTTTTTATTAAATTATTCCTATTCCTTGATGGTCATACAGACGACTGTTAAATAAATGTATTTTTTCACTTCCTGTTTCTATATATCAATCACTATTGTGCCATTAACTACATAGGAGAATAATGATTATATTATTCTTTATATTTGCCACTGTAACGTTCACTTTGTAGTCCGTGATAGAGAAAAATATAAAATGAACACGCATGTTGTCCACTTTGTGATTCAAAAATAATATTCAATTGTATTACAATAACCGGTAGTTATGTGACTATTTTTGTCTGGTGCACACGGTTTGTTTCGTTTAAACAAATGGAGATCGTTGCTTTTAATTGAATGTACCTAATATTTATTTCTATTGAAATGTATAGGAAAATAAAGGATGGGGTAATGTGGATGTGTCGATTTTGGTCGAGAAACTAAGCCAGTAAGTTTAACAACAATGTAAATCCTTTCGACGTGTCAAATACTCAAAACATCCTAGTAAAACTAATTTGAATTTCATTAAAATTAATTTCCTTTTTTTCTGGAAATATTAACCTTTTGTTTTTAATAAAATGAAATTCGAAATGTTAATTTTTCGACTGGCCATTTTATCGACAAATTATTTATCATTTGATTTTATCCGACTAGAAACTAGAAACGTTTCATAAATAAAATAAAATGAGTCGACCTTGGCTGTTTAACCGATGATTAGTTTTGATTACAGTTTTAATAAAGTTTTATCTTTAGCTTTGAGGCCTCTTGTAAGGGCGTTTCAATTTGCCAGAGGAATTTTTTCATCAGCAGGATTTTAACCGATATTGACAATTCGAATGGGAGAACTTCAATTAATTGTAATCTAGCTTAATAGGCACAGAACACAGTTGTTATTGGCGATTAGGTAAATTTATATTACAATGAAACATCATAAAGAATTTTGTCGTTCTAGCGAGGTGTGCTTTCCAATTTACGTGTGTTTAAACAAAGCCTTTGTTATCCGTGCGTATATTTGCTCAATGTCACTAAATTTCGTTTGAACTGTGATGGTATCGGAAATTTTGGGTATTTGACCACGTTTAACATTAACATAGAAAAGCATGAACTTTTTATAGCTCGGTAGATTTCGTTTAAACGAGCGGTTACGAGGAAGTCGATTAATTAGGCATTTTAATGGAGTTTTCCTCTCATCATGCAAAAAGTGGCAGGCTAAATATTACCGTCATTAAAATAATACTTTAATTACCTTTAATAGTTTGTGAAAATTTTACACTGTTCAACCAGCTATTTATTATAATACCTGTTGTAACGAAGTTATGAATTGATGTTCGAAAAAAATCTACCGACTATAGAAAGTATCTTCTTGCTTAGTAAGTCCTAAATTTACGTAAGTTCCTGGTTATTCAGCAATGCGGAGCACAAACCCAGCTCTCCCGTCTGTGAGTTATCGTCACGAACCCGGTCGATATTCTAGTCTTAGCCCTTTAAGAGGTCCTGCGGTAACTTCAATTAGCGATGTTTGTGACAAAACGGTTGTCAGGATCCGCAGGACGGGCGTACAGCAGGAGAGGATTCGAGTGGTTTGCACGACCAGGAGACAGCACGTCAGCAGGATGGTTACCGTATCGGATATGTGTCACACATTGCCTTCTTTGCGAAAGCACGTCACTGTTATCAGGTTTGAAACTTCTTGTATACGCCTATTGTGTTTAACAGTAACTATTACAATGTGATAATTTCGCTGTGTTTACTCATCTGTACGTTTTTTTAATGCTAAAAGAAAACCAGTAGTCGATTTGAATATCTCAGTTAGAGTAATTAGACCACACTCGAGTAATTTACAGTTTTTAATTAATGTAACTGTTTTAGCAAGAAATAAATTCACACATAATATACCATGAACGAAAATTACTTTCAAGCATGCATCCAAGTGCAATACATGATGGTTAAAAGAAAACGCTATTTAACGCACACAGTAATAGTATTTTAGTTAATTTATTTTTATTATTACATCTCATGACTCAGAATCGTCTTGAATTAACACCTTGACATATAAGAAATAAATTTAAAACAAAATGAGCAACTAATTATTATGCATTATGTGTGATTGGTGCAGTCTTTATTTTTCGTGGGAAATCCCTGAACTGTTTATAAACCTATTAATGTTTATGTGAACTTGAAATTTTATTTTACTATATAGAATCAATTACTTCGTCCTTCCTTCTATTATTTCCACAAGAAAAAAATATGCTAATCGCTCATTACAAATACGAAGTGAATTGTTTTATTCAAATATCCAATACCCTTGTTCGAGTGATTCACGAGGCTTTAAAAATTCGCCTGAGGTTGTTAAACCTTTTCGCGAATTGACTCATATATTAAATACATCTAAAAAAATCCAATAATATTTAGCACATCGCCTAATTCTCATCATTTGATAGATTCCTGATTACGATATACACTGTTTCAGGTGATGACGAAAGATAAACATATCGAACAGATAACAAAATTATTGCCTAAATGTTGGATTAAATTCACGCACGTGAGTGATGTTACAAAATCGTTTATCCTATGGTAAATATTGTTGCGAATAGGTACATAGTTTCCATCAAACATTTTATCCCTGCAACCTATTTGGAATGTAAATATCCACATACCCGGAATTTATGAACCTAAACTTCTACGTACTATCGCAGATAAAATTGCCTTAATAAGAATTCCTATACGACAAGCTATTTCGCTGTGTTGTAATGAATTATTTCGAATCCTTTTTTAGCTGTTTTAAATTCTTGCCTTTCGTCTCGAAATTACTGTTTAATGCATTCTAATAACCCTCGATGAATGTAGGTGTAGCGAGTATAAAGTTCAATTAGATAGAATATGCGAGTGCAAGAATTGGTCCGGAATGTGGGTCAGCTCTGTTAGTTGGAGTGAGGTTAATGGTTAATCGTCGTTAAGGAATCGCGAAAAAATGATGCGGAGAGATGATTCTTTTTTAACAATCATATTTGGTAGTAGCGTCCGAACAGGTTAAAATTTCGTTAGTAATGTTGTATAAGATCGGCCTCCGAATATTTCTCAAAGCAGGTACTTTCACTTTTCGTATACACTATTTGATTTGAGATCTTATAAAAACATGATATTAAAAAATAGTTTCGATTTATATCGTTTACAGTGTATTCTCGACGTATGGGATGTAATCATTATTGTTTATTGTTGTATAGAATATGAGTTATATAATTATGAATTTAAGATTGCCGTGATAGTCAAGGACAATATTTTTTATGCTTTATTAAAATGTTGTTGCGAAATTATTTCGTTAAATTGATTTAATAGGATGCTTCGCAAAAACAATAAAGCAAAAGCGCGATGAAGCGTGTTTTTAATATCTGCATTAGATGCAAGATTATTTATTATTTCACTGTCTTGAGAATACGGTACTTTGAAATTGTGTCACATAAAGTAGTACAGTAATGTGGTTAACAACTATTTTGAATTAATTGTTATGCATTATACATACCTACATAAAAGTTGATATAATTAATTCATAATTACGTGCAGGATATATTTCTAGCTCATTTCAATTTTTAACGCACCATCCCCTCTTGCGTGTCATCATATCGCCAGCCATGTGCACGTCCTGCTGCTCTGCTCGCCTTTCCTTTGCCTCTGCAGCTGTATAAATCGATAATATTTACAGCTATCAAGAAAAGGAGCCGGCCATAAACGAGATACATATACTTAAGGGCGGCCTCCTAGAATTTGTGTTTTTGTTTTTTTTTGTTTTGCCCCAATTCGGTTGATTTGTACGGCACGTTTGCATTGTAAATGTAGCGAGCTTCATGAGGAGTTTTCACTTAGCTATGTTGATAAACACACGGCGTTCTATACGCTTGTGTGTAGCACGACAGCTAATTATAGACGATTCCAATTTTTACGTATTGTGGGAGATTAAGTTAAATGCAGACACTTGGAACTTGGCGTTTGTCCAAAAGTTGTACGTGGTGTCTCGAAACTCCAGACACACGCCGAAAACGTCCCGGCTAATTTTTAACCGGATCAATTAATGGAGTTATATAAGAAAATAATGAAGCACATTAGCTAGCCGTATTCAAACAAGATGCGGTAAAACCGAGAATTGAATAATTTACTTCGAATTGAAGGTGTACAGCCTTGAAAAATGACGCTTTAATTAGTACAAAAAGCAAGTTTTTTTTTCAATCACACATGTAGCAGAAATAATGTATTGCGCGAGGTACAAATATATCAGGGTTAGATTGGTTTTTAATGGGATTGTGGTACTTGCTTCATTGGGGATCGAGTCCGGCTCTGTTTCGGGGCAGGTGTTCTTTTACAACACGAGTACCAAATTATTATCCATCAAAAGATGCCCATCTTTTGAAATTCGAAACATTAACCACCTCACATGTGGCAGATGTTCTCTTTTCACTTTTCGGATGTTTTCTTCGTATTTGTTTGGCTGTAGAAATGGGAAGAGATTATTTTCGAGTATTTTCTTTATTACGTGAAGATAAAAATTGATTTTTTTTGCTTAAACTTATGTGGGTACTGGTTTGTTTATGATGTTCCAGTCAACATTAGGTCCCGTTAAATGAACACTTTTCAATTAGCATGTGATCCGCGTAACATTTTCTCCACTGAGTGAGCATGTAACAGTGTCTCCTAAACCTAGTTTTCATTAACTGTTTCTGTCGTACCATAAAAATACATTATGACGTATGAGTTTGCACTTTCGGACTCCATTAATATTACACAACTATTGAATTAGGTTTGATTCAATGAAGATCATCAGGCATTTTCGTAATTACCTCGGCAAGAGAGAAAATTGTTTTTTTATTAGTTTGTTTTTATTCTTTACCCACACTAAATTACTATATAATTTTAACATAAAAAAACTGCTTCAATTAACTAGTAATAATAAACAGCCGATAAAGCGCTTTCCGTTAACCTGATTTTCAAATTATTAATATTCATAGAACTCGTGGATGTTTAAAAGGTATCATTAAAGTTATTAGAAAAATTACTGAAGCAGTCCAATACTAATTACGAACTAAAGTTTTCTGTTTAAGCACAAACTTTCGCCCAATTACAATACATACACACTGTGACAGGTTTGCACATTATGCTTGCGTTGTCAACCGTTTTACGTGCGCAAATCGCCGTCGATTTCGAGATTTCAGTAAAGTGTATATATTAAACGCATTTAGTGGAATGCGTTAAGCACCTGAGACGGAATCAGAAGGGCCGACCAACTGACAATCGGCCATTCGACTGCTGTCAAAAACGGAACAGCTGCTTCTCGCGTACCTTATTTATGTTTTTGCTCCATTTTCTTATCCTCTTCTCTCGCAGCGCCGCTACAAGGGCGTAACGTAACGGTAAATAAAAATTTTACCCCGACAATTTTCGCTAAAAATGCATTAATAATAAAGATTGCGAGTTCGCTTTCATTGAACCTCTAGTAGGTAATACTAAATTTTAGGCGAAACATTGGCTAGTCATGTTTCTTAAGTCGACTTTCTTTTAAATTTTGCAATTTTTTTGTTACTAAATATTTAGGTTCTTTTATTAATGAAATTTTTAGCTCGATAGAGTAAGCCCGTACTAAAGCGTAATCAATTTTTACCAAAGAAGGTACCATCCTACGACACTGAATTACTACCTGTGATTTAATACTGAAGAGTTCTACCATCTCGTTTTTGGACTTTTTGATTGGTTTCAGTTCGCCAGCTGCTTCCTTTAGGATAAGTCCAGAGTTTGGAGTTTGTGCAGTCAGTGTGTACCTGTCTTGTGTTTTGATAGAATGTTTCAGTGCACGTAGTCGATCGTTAGTGGTATTTCTATCAATAAAAATGATTATATGCATATCGGGGTTTCTAGTGGGAGGGTAAGTTAATAAATGGTTTTTACTTATCTTTGTGTTGTGAGTGAAATTAAATTTCATAAATGTTATTAATGGATGTTTTGCGGTAGTATTAGTGATTAATAGATTATGATTCAAATTTTTGCGATCGTTTCAGAACTTTCTGCGATTTATCATCCACTCAATTTTAGCCTATTAATCTTTTTTTAAAGGATAATATTTTTGCTTAAATCCTTTTGACATTAATCTTATTTAAATAAGAGAACCTTGTCACTATTTTAGTATATTTTATTTTTTATTTATACGATGTTAATAGTTTCAAGAATATTCATTTAAGGTATTTTTGTTTATTTTTGCATTTATTTCATCATTTTTGCACTATGCAAATGTCCGATTATTATTATATTCATCGAAGCTAATTTTCCGAGTAAATCAATTACTATAATAATGTCGACGTCGATATAAATAAAGGACGCTTACTATTGAAATTGAATTCAATTGAAATTGAATAATTAATTGCAACAATCAACACATTTGATGGAATATTACTGGAAAAATCACGAATGTATACGTGAAATAAATGTCAACAGATAATGTTTGTATTATTTGTTAGTACATCTACCTCTAAGTTCAATTTCAATGACGCAGGTTCTTTTGCTATAATAAATTTTGTTTTGATTTGAAACCGATACACTGTTTTAGACTCCCTGTTTTATAGGACGTGTCACATTTCACAGGCGTTAATCTCGATTCGATCTCAAATCTCAGTGATTTGGTCATAGCAATTATTGTTTTCTGTGTTAGTTGGTGTTTTTCCACCGATCCAGATGAAGTTGAGTAAGTTTATCCTGGACTTATTATTGTTTTTCGAATTGTTAATTTTCCTCGTTCCTTCTTCAGTTCGTTCCACTTGCGAGGAAGACAATTCGGTATCAACTAAGCTGTTTTTTATGGTTAATGTTAATCTGAAATGGCGACGTCGTTAGTGAAAGTTCCAAAACTAATTGATTGATAGTAAATACATCGTTTGTGAGTGTCAGTGAACCCGCTTACTTACATAAATTTTTGCCAAATTCGTTTGCGTACTTTCCCTTTGCACGACGGTATTGAAAATCCGTTGTTAAAATGTACCCTTTAGATGAATTGTACCGCTTATAATATTATTTATTTAACTTTCACGTTGTGTATAATAGGATTTCAGTAACAATTTTTATGTTACAATTGTTCAGTTGAGACACTATTTTAGTGCAGGTACACATTTTTTTTTCTATTTAACTTACGTAAATGCTGATATACTGACGAGATAAAAATCCCTTTAAAACAATAGAATACATTAATAAATGGGAAACAATTACTCGTCATTCACACAAACTGCATGCGAATTATATAATGTTCTTAAATCGTTATCCAATCTGGTTAAGCGCAATTTTTTTGTCAGGTTGTGACGAAAATAAATAAACAAATCAATTTTGTGTAGGTGAAATAATCCCGTTAGTTCATTATAGAATATACTTAATTCTAAACTAGTGGGTTAGGTTTCACAACGTTCGGTTTGGGAACATGAACGTAATATTATATGGTGTAATTTTATACGAGTATTATATTTTCATTGTATGTATTTGCACATTATAACACAAATATCTTCTAATTACACAAAAACTACATGGAAAAATTATTCATAAAATATCCTCTAATGTTCCGTATAATATTTCATGTGCGTTGATAATTTTATTCTAACACAAACAAACTTATTGCGAATGTACAGCTATAATTGTATGCTAAATAAGCTAACGTAAAGGTCGTTCTGTTCTAGTTTTCCTCCGAAAATGGAGCGCTCCCAGATAGTCAACTCCATGGGCAGCTCGGACCACATACAAGAACAGACCTACATTCAGGCGCCCAGTTTCGTCCAGTCGCAAAATTACGTCAACAATTCTTCGAGTTCCATTTACTGCAGGTCGCCGAACTCGACGCCGTACGGCTCTGTGGCGCAGCCTCTCCATAAAAAGGGAACGCTTCGGAACGGGGACGTCCTGAAGAGGTCCAGAGTGCAGACTACGTGAGTTCGCCTAAGCAGCTTTTCTTTACTATACAGGGTGTCCGGTAATGAATAGGCCATACGCTAAGGGAAGGTTCTTTGGCTCAAAATATGACGTTTTAACCAAATTTACCTTAGTCAAAGTTGCTTCATTAGGAAGTTATAGCACTAGAAAATCCATTTTTTATTTCGATTTTTTTGTCCGTCCAGCGTAATTCAAGAGATATCTTTTTCAAATTTCACATATGGGGGTTTTAGAGGATGTTATCCATTTTGCGCTTGACCTAGAGGGCGCCACTTCAGCGCACTTTTTTCCTATGAACGGCCATAACTTTTTTGTACGTAGGAATTTGACCAAACGGGATCAATTTACAAAAACTACAATATTTTAACTTTAAAAAAGGTAAACCTATTTTGAGTCACTAAAATGCACCGTTTCGAAGATAAATGAGTTTGAAATTTGCGCTGCATGCTTATGTAGGTAATGACTTAGGGGTTATTAATTATGACATTTCGTAGCCAGAGTTTTCAGGCATTTCCATAAATTTCAAGACAGTTTTCAGATATTTCCAAACATTTCTAGACATTTAAAGATATTATCCAGACATTACAGACAATTTACAGAAATTTTTCATTCATTCCAGATATTTACAGTTAATTCCAGACGAAAGCTTCGTTATTACCCTTGTTTTGTATGCCTGCAGCATACATTTCAAACTCATTTATCTTTGAAACGGTGCATTTTAACGACTAAAAACAGGTATACCTTTTTTAAAGCTAAAGTGTTGTAGTTTTTGTAAATTGATCCCTTTTTATCAAATTCCTATGTACAAAAAAGTTGTGGCCTTTCGAATGAAAAAAAGTGTGCTGAAATGGCGCCCTCTGATTAAGAGCAAAATGGATAACATATTCTTAATTGGACACCTCTAAAACCCCCATATGTGAAATTTGAAAAAGATATCTCTTGCATTACGCTGGTTGGACAAAAAAATCGAAATAAAAAATCGATTTTCTTAGTGCTATAACTTCCTATATAGCACCCTTAGCGTATGGCCTATTCATTACCAGACACCCTGTATTTCCTTATAGCATTTTTTTCTTTCTACATATACTTGAATTTATTATTTTTCTTGGTTTCAAAGTTATGTAGAATATTTTCAACTCATTAAAATCATGACCGAACACAGTTTACTATTTAATGCATGAAACGTGTTTAATATTTAATGAAAAATGAAACGAATTCGATCGATAGAATTTCGAATATTTCGACAACGAACAACAACATTCACAGTCTGCTTCTATTCCAACGGTTTATCCAGGTATGAGCTCTCCCAGGACATTCTGGACAAGCAAATCGAAGTGCTGGAACGGAAGTATGGCGGCGACAAAGCCCGCAGCGCGGCCCTCACCATCCAAAGGGCCTTCAGGAGGTACACTTTGCTTAAGAAATTCGCAGCGATCACGGCGATGGCAAAGGCAGAGAAGCGGATCAGCAGGAGGTTGCCAGCCAACGCTGAAGACTGTAGCCCGACTCCCACGGCGGAGCAAACCTGCAACGAATATGCGTACACCTTCGAAAACCACGACTGCAACTCCTTGAGAATATTGCCCGTGAGGTCGATGTCGTTGCGGGAGCGAAGGCACATCGATAACATGCAGATACCTCGCAGTCAATCCGGAACTCCAACGGTCTGTTGGGAGAATTACTCGTCTTCTTCTTTGCAGGTAATTGATCGATTGTTGGGTACCATTGAGTAGGGCTAACTTGTTTTGAACTTCCACAGCATTATTACTCGCCAGCCGAGACTAAATCGGATACGTCTACGCAAGTTACTCCCAGCAGCAGCTCTTGCAATACACCGGCATCTTCGTCAAACGGGTATATGAGATCGAGGAACAGTATATCCAGCAGGAAAGTTCCGCCGGAAGTACCTAAAAGGACTTCCAGCATATCGTCTAAATCGATGGAGCCGAATCGACAGAAGAGCAACGGTTTGATCAAAACAACGGAGAACGGGTCTTTATCGAGCGTACAAAGTTCAGGCAGCGATAGCAGCGTTTCAACCGAAAGGTAAACTCCAACAAATCCATTTTATAGGATTCTCTAAATCATCTTTTCCACGCAGATTGCATTGCGAATATGCCAATTCGCCGATTTGGAAGCGCAAGGGCAACAGTACCTCCGAGTACGCTGAACCGGCTTTAGAAACTAGTCTCGGAAATATATCTAATGTCAGTTCGACGTACACTTTAGTGGAGAGAGCGGCCGAACAGCAAACCCCAAATAGTTATAAGATTTCGGAAACCATTCGCAAACGACAATACCGCGTCGGATTGAACCTATTTAATAAGAAACCAGAAAAGGGCATAGCTTACCTCATACGAAGGGGATTCTTGGAAAGTTCACCTCAAGGTTTGTAGTTTTTCATTTATTTTTGACTTTGACTTTGATATTTAGTGCGTGGAGCATAATAATTTTGAAACTTAAAGGTAAATCTTTTAAGGGGTTATACGCAGTTATAAAGCAAAAATAAGACAGGTTTTCAAGAATTTATCCTGAAGAGATTTTTGAATGTATTAATTTGAAAATTTTTGTAGATACGCAGGGTGTCCCGTAAGGAATGGTCAATATTTTAACCATAGATTGAGGACCTCAAAATATGGATATTTTACTGAATAACTATGGGTCAAATGTTATCTACTACTAAGATACAGGGTGTTAAAGTTAAAATTTATTTTTGGTTTTTTTGCTATAATTCCTTTATTATTTAACCTATTGGCTTGAAATTTGGAATGGTTATATTTTTAAGTTAGTAAATCATAAGCATCTTATCAATTTTGAGATTAGATAAAGAGGGCGCCACATACACTTAACTGGATGAAGAAAAATGTATCCATATTTTCTTAATCCTGCGCTTTTTTTAAAATTTTTTCAAGTTCATATGATACACACTATAATTTTGAAAAAAAAGGTATACTTGTTTTAATCGCATAAATTCAGTCTATATCAAGATTTTTGCATTTCAAATATTCTAGCCACGCTATTTATTTAATTTACTTTACCATATTTCAACATAGTAGGCTTGAAAACTAAAATGACAATGACAGTTGTCAAATAATTAATTGTTAGATTTAATTTAATGATTGTTGTGTTAATTTTTTCTTGATCAAATTCCATCTAAAAGTAGTAGTGAAAATGCCACGACACAGCCATTTCTCCAATTCGGAAATGAGATATAAGATATGATTTTTTTTAAATTAATTAATCATTAATCATTTTTTTCATCGTTTTCAGGCCTACTTTGGTGAAATATGGTAAAGTAAATTAAATAGATACCGTGGCTAGAATAATTTAAATGCAAAAATCTTGATATGGGCTCAATTTATGCTATAAAAACAAGTATACCTTATTTTTTCAAAATTACAGGGTTTATCATATGAACTTGAAAAAAAATTTAAAAAGGGAAGGATTAAAAAAATATGGATACTTTTCTTCAACCAGTTAAGTGTATGTGGCGCCCTCTTTATCTAATCTCAAAATTGATAACATGGTCATGATTTACTAACTTAAAAATATGTATAACCATTCCAAATTTCAAGTCAATAGGTTAAATAATAAAGCAATTATTGCAAAAAATCCAAAAATAAATTTTAACTTTAACACCCTGTATCTTAGTATAGTCCGTTCGTTGAAATCGTGACGGTTTCGGATTAAGCGTTTAATGTTTACAGTCCCCAAAAAATACCTGTTTTCGGGGAAAACAATATTGTTCACAGTGTTTTGCTGCAGATTAATTTTGATAAAATAAAATAATTTTGAGCAGTTGGCGTTTTCCCCGAAAACAGGTATTTTTTTGGGGACTGTAAACATTGAACGCTTAATCCGAAACCGGTACGATTTCAGCGAACGGACTATAGTAGATAACATTTGATGTTATTCAGTAAAATATTCATATTTTGAGGTCCTCAATCTATGGTTAAAATATTGACTATTCCTTACGGGACACCCTGTATAAGCATCTTTCAAGAACGTAAACCAATTTTTTATTTTTAAAAATGTGGATTGTAGAGCGCGCTGCAGGCGATTTCCGGAACTTCCTCTAAAAAAAGACGATTTACGGTGTACATCGTATCTCAAGATTGGATTATTTGAAATCAAAAAACCAAACAAATTTGTTTATAAAATGGAAAATAAGTATCGGATTGACAAAAGGAACGATTAATTACTAGAAAATGTATGTAAGAAGAATGTGTTAAAATTCTAGACCGATCGAACAAGACGTTTTTGAGATATCGTGTACACCGACTTGAAAAATGCTGTTTTGAGAAACAGCTTTTAAAGTTTTCAAACCCGGTTCACACATAGAATAAAAATTTACTAAATTTAGGTATAACTCCGAAGGTATTGCTCGGATCGACTTCAAATTTTGTGTGCATACTTTTGAATATGTGTACATTACAAAAATGCAATAATTCCAAAATCGAGTTTTTTGAAAATCATAACTGCGTATAACCCCTTAATGAAATAACCGATTCGGACAGTGTTTTGCGGGTAAAAGAACTAGCAAACGAAGCAAGCGAGGAGGCGATCGAATCTTCTATCTTTTTCATATTCATGAATCAAGTGGAAGCTAACCTTGTTCCTCCTATGGGCAAATTCGTTCTATTACCCGAAAAATACTGTTCGAATCGGTATGTATTAATATAGCGTATAGTCTGAATGGGGTATCTAAATTTTAGGAGTCGCGAGATTTTTGATCTCTCGCAAAGGATTGAGCAAACAGATGATCGGAGAGTACTTGGGTAACCTGCAAAGTCCATTTTGCATGGCTGTGTTAGAATGCTTCGCCGCTGAGCTCGACCTGTCTGGAATGCAGGTGGACGTGGCCCTGAGGAAGTTCCAGCAGCATTTCAGGATGCCCGGGGAGGCTCAGAAGATCGAGAGATTAATGGAGATTTTCTCTCAGAGATACTGTCAGTGCAATGTGGATATCGTAGGAAAATTAAGGTCGATGGATACGGTAATATAATTAAAGGTGTTCCACTTGCTGATGTGTTCATTTTCGTTTGTTGTTTAGATTTTCGTGTTGGCGTTTGCAATAATAATGTTAAATACGGATTTGCATACACCGAGCATCAAGCCGGAGAGGAGGATGCGCTGCGATGATTTTATCAAGAATCTCAGAGGCATCGATGATTGCGGTGATATTGATAGTAATATGTTAACGGGTATATACGATAGAGTCAAAGCCAACGAATTCAAGCCTGGTTCAGACCATGTAACGCAAGTTCTAAAAGTACAAAGTACTATCGGTGCGTAATACACAACTTTAATTTAATATTTATTTAAAAAATTCGTTAATATTTTAGTGGGGAAGAAACCGAACATGGCCTTACCTCACCGAAGGTTGGTATGCTATTGCCGGTTGTACGAAATACCGGATATTTACAAAAAGGAGCGACCCGGTGTACATCAAAGGGAGGTATTCCTATTCAACGACCTACTCGTTATCACCAAGATCCTCAGTAAAAAGAAGTCATCGGTAACGTACACGTTTAGAAACAGTTACCCGTTATGCGGAATGGTTGTAACGCTATTCGACGTACCACGTAAGTACCAACACTTTTATTTTTACTATCAACGAAAATTCAATTCCTCATTTGCAGATTATCCGTACGGCATACGACTGAGCCAGCGTGTAGATCAAAAAGTCCTAGTAACATTCAACGCCAGAAACGAACACGACAGGTGCAAATTCGCGGAAGATTTGAAAGAGGCCGTCAGCGAGATGGATGAAATGGAGAACCTTCGAATAGAAGCCGAACTGGAAAGGCAAAAGTCGAATAGAGGCGGCGGTCGAACAGGTACGTTCGCATTTCCAGTTCTACAAACAGGGATAAATGTAAATGTTTCCTCAGGTACCGAAAACCGCGACAGCGGTGTGGCAGATGTCGAGGTGTTCCCGTACCAGTGCCCCTGCTCGCAGATGCCCTCCATGAATATGAACGAAGAAGAAATACAGCACGATCCGCAAATCAAACGATCGGCGCTTAGTAACTCTTTAATCGACATCCACGAACAGTGTAAGTTTCATTAGATAACGATATTATAATCGTTAGATTAAATATTAACGATTCTTTTTGTTGACATTAATAAGCAGTACATTTCCAAGTAAGTGCATAATTTATTCTTGCTTATAATCGATAGCGTTCAAGGCACGCCTTATAGTTATCACGATGTTTTTGTGAGTACGCACGTGATACATGCACTTGCTTATCAATGAACTGTGTTTATTTTATTTGGAATATGATTTGTTAAAAAAGGAGTGCACTATCTGGATTTTGTGTAGTTTCAGGAGAGAAAGCTCAACGAAGAGGTAGCGTCGGCTCGTTGGATAGCGGAATGTCGGTTTCATTTCAATCGACATCGGCAAGCTCTTGTTCGAGATCTGATAAATTAGCGGGAAAGCAGCTCGGTAAGGCCGGAATCCACAATCATCAAGGTCCATCGGGCCACCAAGGATTCTTAGGAGGTATTTTCAATAAGAAGGCTAGTGGAGGGCAACCGAAATTAACGGAAGTTTAAATAAAAAATGCTTCTTGTATGCCACGATTTTTTTAGTCATTCGGCGTTTTTTATGACTTTCCTGTCTTGAAAATCGTTTGGAATTCGAAAGATTTTGACCGCAAAGCCTTCACTGTCCTATCTAACAAGCTTAATAGTAACAAAAATTTTGGAACGACATAATAATGTAATTGATACTATTAAATGATAAGCGCATATAAGACTGAGATGCTTGTATTTAACGAAAGACAAAAACATTTAGAATGTGTGATATGAATTGTGTTTAGTATGATTATATTTTATTAATTTATATTCAGATATTAGAAGATGTGCTTTGTATGGATTAGTGAAGTTTTTCGGGCCTTATCACTACGAAAACATCACATTATTTATTTTACCAACAACTTGCAAGATTTTCTCGAATTGCCGAGTATTTTTATAATTTGTATATACAAACACACGCGCACATTTCCCTTTTCGTTTATTGGGGACAATATTTAAGGAATTTACATTTTTGTAGAATAATAAGGACAATACATACAAATTATAAACGTACTGCAATGCAGAATTAATCCGTTACCAATCGTTTAAAAGTTTCAAGGCTTTGAGAAAAAGAAGTATATTACGATAATCGGCTTAATATTATGTTTTTTTTATTAAAGAATTTTAATTCTTATAAAATGTGTGTAGGGATTCAATTAAACTACGTTTATTTATTAGGTTCAAAAAGATGGAATCGATGTTATACAATGTTTTTAGAGGAATGCCTTATTTTAATTTATTCGTTGCAATTACAGCAAGAAATAACCATTGTCATTGTTTACATAGTAAAAGTAAAAGGCCACTAACTAATTTAATAAATTTTTAACTATCTTTTTTAAACTTGTGTACTTAAAAAGCACGGTTTTCTTTCTAGTTTCTGTAAGTTTCTTGCTGCTTCTTTTTATTATATAGTCAGTATTTCCTCCATTAACATGCACTTGTCAGCTACTATTTTATGAATTTTCTCTATTTATTTCAGTATTAAATGCTATTTGAGTGTGTACTGTATGTGTGGTGTTCGTGGATTTGATTGTGTTAGTAAGTTATAAATGCAAAAGCTTCTTGTGCAGCACGTAATTTGAAACTTGTATGTTTCATTTAAGTAAATCATGTACATACTTTGAATCCATCCTTTTGAATACATTATTTCTGTTATCGGCAAAAACGCAAAATTTTCAACGATTATTTTCTATTTTCATTTAATTATTTTTCATTGCAATAGTCTTGAATCGTCGAGATCAAAATATTTAGTTCTAATTTTAGTAGATTTCATTTTTTGTCGATAGAAGTGTTTTAACCAAAAAAATAAAATTGTTCAAAAAAGGTTTTCAGAATAATATTTTTATTCGTTATTTATGTTAAATTTAATTCTAATGGGTTTATAAAATTAAGTTTACATTTCACCATTATACTTTTTCATTTCAATTTTTTTGCCAATTCGTTTCGTCAATGCAATTTTAATTGTATATAATAAATATTAACAATTTTAAATGCTATTCATTCAGTCGATAATATTATTAAGTGTCAATTTGTAAGGCGAGCAGACTTTTGGGTAATGAGTTTGATTTGTTAAGCTTTTGAAATTCGTTTTTTTGGTACATTTTGCCAAATTGCACTTTTAATAATGCCTATTATAAGCTTACATTAAAGTAATTCTAGTCGTATTTGAGAATATTCTTGAAAAATTGAGATTATAACCTGGTTTATAACGGGCACTATTGAATTAAAATTTTTCAATAAGTTATGATTGATTTTTAGAATTGCTTATTATTATTATTTGGTATTTGCTCTAATGCGTAATTAAACTATGATAGTTAACATACAATCGATAATGTAGAATAATTTGATATGAAAAGTAATTTGGTGTTTTGTATAAAAGTGTGATTCGTACTTTTGCTGTTGTATTAATATTAAGGAATAAATGCAATAATTAAAATGCAGTATTTTAACCTGCATTCTCTAGCTATCAATTTTTGACAAGAATATTTACACTCTCAATGTAATTTATATATACTCACAAAAAATTACGTAAGTAAAGTAAAGACGTCTCTTATTCATAAATTATTAAATAAAAACAAATAGTACATTCACTTTTATCTGCCATTTTTAATAAAGTGTTAAATCAGTTTTGTATCATAAAATTTGTCAGTATGATTACTTCTAAATAGTTACCCTGTGTATAAAATTTACTTATTATTTGTATTTAATTTGTGCATGACAAAAGTAACCAAATATATTTTCACCATTTTTAAATGTTAATGAGTTTTTGTTGTGTTTTTCCTACAGGAAAATGTGAACAAAATATAATCATTTTATTCATAAAAATATATATTAAAACAAAACTAAACCGAGTAATATTAATTGAAATGCAATTATTTTATTGAAGTATATAGTCGGTATAATAGGCTTGCCCATTAAATACTTTTTACTGCTTTCCTAGCAGCATCATCGAGATTTTCTGCGGTGATGATATTCAATCCGGAGTTGCTTATGATTTTCCTCGCTTCAACAGCATTGGTTCCTTCCAATCTGACAATCAACGGTATCTTGAGAGTCATCGTTTTTAAAGCTCCAACAATCCCATTTGCGATGGTAACGCAATTGACAATGCCCCCAAATACGTTGACAAGAACCGATTTCACACTTTGATCGGACGTTATTATCTTGAACGCGGCTTTAACTTGTTCTTCCTTAACGCCGCCTCCAACATCAAGGAAGTTCGCGGGGTCTCCTCCATGCAGTTTTATTATATCCATCGTTGCCATGGCCAGACCAGCACCGTTCACCAAACAGCTGAAAGTTAGTTAAATTACAGTTGGGTTCGTTTAGTAGAAAATTTGTATATTTACCCGATATTCCCTGTCATGCCGATGTAGTTCAGATTGTATTTCGAAGCTTCCAATTCTCGAGGATCGCTCTCGGAGACGTCCTCCAACTCGAATACTTCCTTCTGCCTGTACTTGGCGTTATCGTCGAAATTGAGTTTAGCATCGACGGAGATGACTTTGTTGTCATCGGTTTCAACTAGAGGATTGATTTCGAGTTGGGTGGCATCGACGGCCACAAATAATTTCCACAATTTTTTGAGTTCTTCGCTGGCCTTAGATTTCAATTCGCCTTTGAATTGTAGGAAATCTGCTAATTCGTCGGCCATTTTGTCGGTTACGCCTTCAAATATGTCTATCGGGACGGTTTTTAGTAAGTGAGGAGTTTTTTCAGCAACGCCTTCGATGTCTACACCGCCTGCTGGTGAAGCTATTATTACTGGTCCGTTTTTCTGTCTGTCCATTAGGATACAAACGTACGTTTCTCTCATTATATTCACACTTTCGGCCACCATTACTTTGTTTACTTCTATACCTTCTTTTGGTGTTTGTTTCGTTATTAGTTTGTAACCTAGCATTTTATTAACGATATCTTCTATTTCATTGCGGCTGAAAGGAAGTTATTGTAATTTCCCGATTTATAATTGCTGTTTTGTATATTTACTTTTGCGTAATGTGTACTCCACCTTTGAATCCATTGTTAAAATGGCCTTTTCCTCTACCACCGGCCAGTATTTGTGCTTTTATAACATATTCTTTAACATCTACAACAAATGTGATTTTTAATAAAAAACACGAAATATTCTAGAATTACTTACTAAAATTATTTAATTCTTGTGATCCATTTTTATCTATCATACAAAAGTCTTGAATAGCGACAGCATTTTTTCTGAGTAGGTTCTTGCTTTGGTATTCTAACAAATTTAAAAATCGCCGTGGCGTCTGAAACAATTTAACTCAAATACGGCACGAATAATATCTAAATGATTACTTACCTTCAAAATTTCATTCCGTTTAAAAATTTTTAGAACATAATTTCTGGGTAGCATGTTTGTAAGATTAAAACAAGTAACCGATTATAAAAAACTAAATTACAAATATGATATCTCTATCAAAGTTCATGAAGTTTTAGTGGACTTTGAAACAGCTACTATTATTTATTTTTAAAATGTATTTAGGCGATAATTGAAATAAATTTTAGGTTATGTCATTTATGTGACACTGACAACTGACAAGAAGTGATATCTTTTCTTCTAAGTAGTAGTGAATAGTGAGTCCTCAACTGCAAAGGCTATTCGATCTTATTGTTCTGTAAAAAAAATAAAATCGGAACGTAATGGTGGTAATGGAATGAAGATGAAGGGCATGCGGGATCCAGTGATCGGATCGGGATTGACTCGAGATATTTTTTTCTTCGTCGACTCAACTCGATCCGGTATCTTTTTTCTTCGTCGAGTCAATTCGATCTGTGTTTGCAGAAGAGTCGATCGAGTCGATCTAGGATTCAAGCCGACTTGAATCCCGCATGTCAACGGGGTAAATGTTATTATTATTACCGCGTTTATATGTAGGTTTGAGGGATCGGATCGAGATTGACTTGAGATTTGAGATATCTTTTTCTTCGTCGAGTCAACTCGATCCGGTATCTTTTTTCTTCGTCGAGTCAATTGGATCCGTGTTTACAGATGAGTCGATCAAGTCGATCTAGGGTACTAAAAGATCGACTACTACTTCAAGTCGGCTTGAATCCCGCATGTAAACCTGGGTATATAGTGTGTGACGTCGTGACGTGTGTCGTGTGACTTTCAGATGTCGATATACTGACATGACATTAGACATTACATTTGACAATTTTGACAGTGACACACCTTTGCAGTTATGATTCATTTTCTAGATAAACAATAATTTGTATATGATTTATTTTTCAGTAGAAGAGTTTAGGTGTTTCATAGTGAGTCATTTCTACGATTTTATATTAGAAGTAAAAGCTCAATTACAAGATGACTGACCGTTTTGGATTAAAATGGGACCCCAAAAATTTAGAAATAAGAACCATGTCAGTGGAGAAAACTTTGGAGCCCCTTGTGTTGCAAGTAACTACCCTTGTTAACACGAAGGGGCCCAGCAAAAAGAAAAAGGGCAAGTCAAAACGTGCTAATGCTCTTGTTAGTACAGTAGAGAAGGCCACTGAGAATTTCATCGAGAAAGGTGAGCAAATTGCTTACGAGAATCCTGATATAACGGATGAGATGATAGCTGCTGTCGAAGAAGTCAGGAAAACTGGTAAGTAATTTCGATAAAATTAATAAAATTATTATTAACGCTACATTTTGAAGGCAATGCAATGAGCATAGCTGCCAGGGAATTTTCAGAAGATCCTTGTTCCTCTTTGAAGAGGGGAAATATGGTACGCGCAGCTAGAAATCTTTTGTCTGCTGTAACAAGACTTCTGATTCTCGCTGATATGGTTGATGTTCATCTTCTATTACAATCGCTGCATGTAGTCGAAGATGATTTGGAGAAACTAAAAAATGCTTCAAGCCAAGGGGAACTTCTTGACAATATTAAGGCCTTTGGTCAAAATGCAAACGAACTTATGAATCAGGCTGCTAAAAGACAACAGGTAAGAAATCAATATCGATCTATTAATCATTAACAGCATCACTCACTAGCACTTACCCACCTAGCAGCCTGGTAGATAGTTTCATTAGAAATGTATGCATTTTTTATTAGGAACTAAAAGATCCTCAGCTACGTGATGATTTGGCTGCCGCTAGAGCAGTACTTAAGAAACATTCCACAATGCTTCTAACAGCTTCTAAAGTTTACGTTCGTCATCCGGAATTAGCTGCAGCTAAGGCTAACAGAGATTATGTGCTAAAACAAGTTTGCGAAGCTGTTAATACAATAAACGATGTTGCGCAGGGAAGAACACCTCAGCCCGCTTCTGGTCCTTACGATGGTCCAGGAGAACTTGCAGCTGCTTTAGATGATTTTGATGTAAGTCAAGTTATCGAATCGATTCGTTGTTCATTCTAACGATAAATTTTAGGATCACATGGTAATGGAGCCTCTGGCATACAATGAGGTTCACACGAGACCATCGTTGGAGGAACGTTTGGAAAGTATTATTAGCGGTGCTGCTTTAATGGCTGATTCGAGTTGCACTAGAGATGAAAGAAGAGAACGTATTGTTGCTGAATGTAATGCTGTCAGGCAAGCATTGCAGGATTTGTTATCTGAATACATGACAAACGTAAGTAGTTTTTAATGTTTCGTATTGTGAATGATTTTTATTTAATCTATTTTTATCGGCTTATGGAAGTTACTTTTTTGATATATTAACACGACTTTTGTATACCTTGATTTTAACGCTTCTTTTTATTAACAGCAATTAGAAGTGTTGCAAGGTGTGACGAGGGTAATTATGTGATTTTGTAATGTATATTTGTGTATACAGTGAGCATCATATGTGTTAACCCCCCTATTTAACTCGTTACTGGACTCTTGTTAGGAAAATAGCCGAGAATTTTGATTGATTTCTACAATGTACATTTTTGTATGAATAGTTTATCCCTAATTTCATCCCTTACTGGAGTACACTGTGTCCCATTTTGGTTGCGACTGGGGGGTATCTCGGATATTAGACTTGATAAAACATTACGGTTTTCGCGAACCTGTACTAATTTTTTGTCAAACTTACGATGGCGCAAACAGATTTTATAAATCTCTTTTCATTTTTGAGTTACAGGGTGATAATGAAAATTCTGATGTATTCAGCCACTATATTATTTAGCCAGTATGGTATTTTTATTGCCATACTGGGATATGCGGAAAAACAAAAAAAATCGTAAAAATGTTTTATTTAATATTCTCAATGACTAGTTTTGTTCTAAAAGTATTTCATTTTGGTTTTTCTGCAAAGTCCCCTAAACATTTTTCGAATAATACAGTTCTTCTCTTTTTTGAGCGTTCTAATGAAATTCAAAATATAGAATGTGTCATATCATTAATAAGAGAAAAATATAAATTTAATGGGCAATAAAAAACTACAGGGTGTTCCATTAAAAAATTGCAAGTTGGTGTCATATTTCAGATATGGTAACCCCCATAAAAAAACTAAGAACGTCACTGAATTCTACGTAAAATTATCTATTATAATCAGTTTACACATTTAAAATATCTTCAATAGCAAGCGAGATACGGGAGTGGCTGAATACATCAGAATTTTTATTATCACCCTTTAATTAAAAAATGAAAAGAGATTTAAAAAATCTGTTTGTGCCATTGTAAGTTTGACAAAAAAAGTAGTACAGGTTCGCGAAAACCGCAATGTCCTATCAATTCTAATATCTGAGATACCCCCAGTCGCGACCAAAATGGGACACAATGTAAAGCATCCCATTCGAAAAATTTAAATAGGCATGGTGTGGTGATTGATAGCTCATTTGAGAGGTGGTTTTATTCTCTATTGTGCAAAGGAATTGCAATTTTCTCCATTAATTCTCGACTCATTATTATTTCGAAATAACGAAAATTAACGTTTTGCTCCCTTCCAGTAAGAAATAAAATTAGGGATAAACTATTCATACAAAAATTGTACATTGTAGAAATCAAGTCGATGTTCCTAACAAGAGTCCAGTAACGAGTTACATACTTATGATACTCACTGTGTGTTACATATTCACTTGCATTTATGTTACATAATTGTTTATAACCTTTTTTGTGCATTACTTACTTTTTACTAGTTTCTACCTATGAAGTTTGTGCTTTAACAGAAAATTAACTAATTGGGAAAACTTTAAAATTTTTTATATTTAGCATAAGAAATCTACCATGAACAGCTATGTTTAGAATGGTTATATTATTTAGTATTATGAAAATGTTGGTAGTAAACTTATGTTAAACTGTGCTAACATCGATGTTTGGATTGATGTTGTTGCACGTTTATGCTTGTTTTCTCTCTTCATTTTTTCATTAAATACTTCATATATGTTTTTAAATTTTTTTTTTCGTATTACTTTTCTAATCTATGATAATCTATGTAATGTTTGTTTGGTATACCTTCAATGTTATGAGTGCCTTACAGACTTTGAATGCATTATTTAATAATCAAAAAAATGTACAGTCACAATAATAGTAACTACTTCCTTGAATGTTTGCATTTGAACGATTGATGTATGCAATTCGTAATTTTCTTGCAAACATTTTCAACATCTATCTATAATTGCAGATGGGCAAGAAGGATAAGAGCGAAAATCTTAACAGAGCTATTGACAATATGGGAAGAAAGACCCGCGACCTTAGAAGGCAGCTCAGAAAGGCCGTGGTCGACCACGTTTCAGATAGGTACAATATTCAATACATTCCCTTTTGCGTTTCGATTAATTCTCGTATATTCCAGCTTCTTGGAAACCAACGTGCCCCTCTTGGTCCTGATCAAAGCAGCTCAAAACGGCAACGAAAAGGAAGTGGAAGAATACGCCGTTGTGTTTACCGAACATTCCAATAAGCTCGTAGAAGTAGCCAACCTCGTCTGCAGCATGTCGAACAACGAAGACGGCGTCAAAATGGTTCGATACGCTGCCGCTCAAATCGACAATCTATGTCCTGAAGTAATAAACGCCGCTAGGATCCTAGCGGCCAGATCTCGCAGTAAAGTTGCTCAAGAAAATATGGAAGCTTTCAAACAATCATGGGAAAACCAAGTGCGCATCTTGACCGAAGCCGTTGACGATATCACAACTATCGACGACTTTTTGGCCGTGTCCGAAAATCACATTCTGGAAGACGTTAACAAATGCGTACTAGCTCTTCAAGAAGGTATACATTTCTTAATACCATCGATAATTTTCCTCAAAAACTGTTTATATTATCAATTCTACAGGCGATGCTGATACATTGGATCGTACTGCTAGCGGCATAAAGGGCAGATCAAACAGAGTATGCAATGTTGTAACAGCCGAAATGGATAATTACGAGCCTTGCATTTACACTAAACGCGTTTTGGAGGCCGTGAAAGTTTTGAACGATCAAGTGATGCCCAAGTTTACCCAAAGAGTACAGGTGGCTGTACAGGCTTTGGGCAACAGTCCGCCTAAAGAAGTGGACGAAAACGATTTCATCGACGCATCGAGATTGGTTTACGACGGTGTCAGAGAAATAAGAAGAGCTGTACTCATGAACAGAGTGAGTATTTTATATCGGTTCTAAAGAATGAAAATATTTATCTTATGTTTGTGTTTAGGCCGACGAAGATTTGGATCCCGAAGACGTCGAACTCGATGAAAATTATTTGATTGAGACCAGAAGCAAATGTAAGTCGTTACGTTTCAAATTGTGATGTTTATCTAACATTTCATTGCGATTTTTCAGCGAGTGCTCATACTGGTGAACATGGCGTTGATGAATATCCTGACATCAGTGGAATTACAACCGCTCGGGTATGTATATATGACTCTTGCTTGTTTCGGATTATAAGTGCTGTTTTGTGATTCCAGGAAGCTATGGGTAAGATGCCTGAAGAGGATAAGCAAAAAATATTGCAGCAAGTGGAGTTTTTCAAGAGCGAGAAGCTCAAGTTCGATCGCGAAGTCGCCAAATGGGATGATACCGGCAACGATATCATCGTATTGGCTAAACACATGTGCATGATTATGATGGAAATGACAGATTTTACTAGGTAATTGATTCGTTTAATTCTCTTGTCAAATAGTTTTTAAATTAAATCTCGCTTTTTAGGGGAAAAGGTCCTCTGAAAACTACCATGGACGTCATAAATGCAGCCAAGAAAATTTCAGAAGCGGGCACTAAATTAGACAAGTTAACCAGACAAATTGCCGAACAGTGTCCGGAAAGTTCAACGAAGAAAGACTTACTCGCCTATTTACAGCGTATCGCTCTTTACTGCCATCAGATGAATATCACTTCTAAGGTTAAAGCGGACGTCCAGAATATCAGCGGAGAATTGATTGTTTCTGGTGTACGTAAACACGTTAAATTTTATTAAGCATTTAATTATTTTTGATAATGTATATTTCAGCTCGACAGTGCTACATCTTTGATACAAGCTGCCAAAAATTTGATGAACGCTGTTGTTCTGACGGTGAAAGCTTCATACGTCGCGTCTACTAAGTATCCTAGACAAGGAACTGTAGCTGTAAGTACATAAATATATTACACTATACACTATAGTGTAAGGCAAGGTTGCTGCGGTACATCGAGATGATGAAACAGTATTTTGCAATTGAACTAAAAGAGCATTGTACTGTATTGTATTGTATATATTAATTCTGCGATAGAATGGATTAGTAATGATATGTTTTTCAGTCTCCGATTGTTGTATGGAAGATGAAGGCTCCAGAAAAGAAACCTCTTGTAAGACCCGAGAAACCTGAAGAAGTTCGTGCCAAAGTGCGCAAAGGCTCACAAAAGAAAGTGCAAAATCCAATACACGCTTTATCTGAATTTCAAAGCCCCACGGAGTCTGTGTAAATGTTAAAGCCCCCACAGAGTCAGTGTAAGTGTCCTATTTCATTATAAATGTAATAACTATTATTTTTCGCCTGATTGTATAAGAATTTTTTTTATGTGACTATGTAATTTATTGAAATACTAACTCATTTACAAACACTTTTCAAAGTGAAGCTACAGCTCTTGTATGATTGTTTGAATCATTATTGCATTTATACCAAGACTGATTCCTGCGAACACAGTATTTACATTTACACATTATTTTCTACCGTCCTATTATTAGAAATTATATTATATTCACTAGCAATAAAAATGTGATTTTTTTGAATTCTTAATCATGTACTAATAATTTTTTAATGACTATTGTAATTTTTATTTTATACTATACTATTAGATTTATATACAGGTTTGAAAGATTGTGAAATCTACTTCTGTAGACTTAGAAATCGGTAATACTGCATTTTATACGTATGCAAAGGTAGTTTATGAAGTAATACATTCCTTTAAGGCCACAAAGAAAATCGCTCAATTAAAATTTCTTAATATATTTTTTTGGTAGATATTGAAGTTGTAGCCTAAAAATTAACATGTGAAAACTTCGCGAACATAAAAATGTAATTTACAAGTTTTTCTTTTCGAATGTTTCGTAATTAAAAAAAAAAAACAAAGCTAAATGGCGTACAGTAATTGGTATGACACCTTTTAATAACATTAAAACTGCCTCAAAAATGACTGTTACAAAGCAATAATTTCAAACAGGCTGTAAACCTATTCTGTCACCAATAATAAAGAACATGGCCGAATCGTTTAATAAAAGGCTGTAATAATCAGCTAAAATGTTTATGCCAAATTTAGTGTGCCTACTTGATTCATATTCCTGCCTTATCTAGTTTTATGCCTCAATATCGATAAATTTTGTTGTAAACATAGTTCTCAAATATGAACATAAATTATAATTTTTTAAGTAACATTAAACTGCCTCAGCTGTTGAAAGGAATGTATTGCTTTCGCCAACACCCTGTAGTATTCGGTACATTTGTAAATGAGTTATTGGGTTAAAAACGTGTAGAGTTGTTGTTTGAAACGTACATATCAACAATCTACAATATATTGGTTATTTATTTACGCAGTTTTATGTAATTTATGTGTGACTTAGAATGGTTTTGGTAGTTAGAGCTTTAATTACAACTTACGAATTTTATTACTGTAATCTTGATACTGAATAAAAGGCATTTTAATACAATGCGTTAAATATCAACATTGTATTGTTTAGGATAGACGTTTGGGTTTTAAATAAAATTTCCTATTTGTTGTATATATAATATATTTTCTTATTTTGCAACACAAACAGAACATAACGTGATATATTCGATAGATTAATGCTATGGTATAATAAAATCGAAAATCTAAAAATAAAATTTCAGTGGAAAATCCCGAATTATATTTGAAAAAAAAATCTAGGTTCACTTAAAAACACATAGAGGGAGAGATGAGATTTAATAATACGTAACTCAAAAGGTTATTTACAGGATATGTTCTATAGTTGTTTGAATGGTCGTTCTGCTCTCTCAATACCGCTGGACGGATCCTAATTTATCTGAAGCACATACTTTACATTCATAAACCTATTCAGGAAACGAGCGTTCAAGTAACATTAGAACATGAAGGGTAATAATAGATTAGTTTGGACCATCAACTTTAACTAATTATACACAGAGAGCTATTTCTTATAGTAGACAACATTATAATATATGATCTACTGTTCTAATGTATACTGGATATTATGGATTACACTTAGGGTTTTTACATTTAATATTCTTCTTAATTACTAACATTAGCACATTTATAATTAGCACATTTCCAAATATGGCATTTAAAGATGGTGCAACAACATATAAAGGTTCTTTTAAATTCAAGGGATTCAGTTAGTGCGCTTAATTAACAGTAAACGTGGATTATACTACTCTTCAAAATGTGAATATAACTAGTAAATATATTTTTTTCAATCGACAGTAATGGATTATTTTATCAAACGCATTTATTACTTCATTAAGAACATTTTGTATTCTATGGTTACTTAAAACTTTTTTGTAGTCTCGATGAATCAGTAGACAAACAGGGAATTTTAAGTATGAGTGAGTCAGTAGTAAATGCAATTAATATAATAAATACGCGATTAACCTTCGTTTACCAAAGTCTAAACTTCGCCATTATTGAAATCAATGCCTTATTTGGAGTAATTTACATAAAAATAGATATACAAACCATTTTAGAAAGTTCAGTCAAATACGATAAAAGACGTTAAATAACTTTTACCAATTTACTTACAATAATACTACTCCTGAAACAAGGTATTTTTTATACAACTTCGGGTCTCATTTACAATCTATATAACTGCTAAACCAATACAAAAAGGATTTTACCCGCGAAAAATATTCTACAGGATGCCTGAACAAACCAGTATATATTTATTTTACTGTTCAATTTGACAATACTTGAAAAAGATTGTAATTCGTAAAGCCCCGTGGAATAATTTAAATTACCAGTGTTACTATAACCTTGTTTATTCGTTATATAAACATTTGAGATTATAATAACACATTCAACAATCTTTTTTTGGCAACAGTATTATTATGCAACAGTATTTTTATGCATTACTGGAAAATCTAGTTTGGTCCTCAGAGGAAAGGAAAATGAAGTGAAAGTATGAACGAAAGTAGAGTTTCCGTAAATTTTCATCAAAATGTAATAGGCATTCTGCACAAGTTTCTGATACAAAGGCAAATGTACCGATATTTATCTGCCTGGCACAAAAACGTCGTTGTTTCAGTGTTAGTTAACATTCTCAGTTAAAAGCTAACCGAGCTTTTTTAACTAGACTTTTAAGGATTCAAAGGATTTAGGATAAATATTTGTTTGTGGTGTTTTACATATTACAAATAAACACTTACTACATTGATTTAATCTAGACATTAAATGCGCTAAATTGTAGTTAAAGTGGATAAAGATATATTTTACCACTTGTTCAGTCTTCGTAGTGTTACCTTCATTTTTTCACATTTCGCTATCCTAATACGATTAATGCAATTCAACTCTACCAATAAAAGAAATGTGTACCTAATGAACTTGCGATACACGTCATGGCGATTTTCCATTGAACGGACAGTTGAGTTTATGTTTAGTTTTAGTTTTCTGAATATGGAGAAAACTGAAACAAAACTGAAACTCCTATACTTAACCATTACCGGCTCCGAGCGGGACTCGACTTGAAAAACAAAAGTCAAACTGTCGAAAAACTTAAAAGTCTCCAAAAAGTTTCAGTTTTGTTTTTATTCGACATGAGTTTGGGTTTTGTGCGTTTAGTGGAAAACCGTCTTTACAGTAATCGTATCGTGAAGCATAAATTAAATATTTATTTCAAACTAACTACCTGCTATATTTAAATTAATATAAAAAAATTAATAATATCCAAGATATGTTCGTGTTTTTTTCACGCTGTTCGTAACGCAAAAAATGGCAGTAAATTCATTGTCATACAACTTCAACAGTCATGTCTTAGGAAGCATACAAATCGGAATTCATTCGGACTGAACACTTTGCGTTTGTATCCTTTCTGGTGCACATATAGGTAGGTATTAACCATTGTGTAAAGAAATATTATTTTTAATGACAACGAACATTGATAGTGTCTAATTCTTCGAAGATTTTAAAGATTTGTTCCATCATGTTCATTCAAGTTAAGGATAGATTTTTCTATCCACCAAACATCATTATTTTATGCTCAAAATGACAAAACTATGAATTATTTCCTTCCCTGAATGGTCAATTGAATTCGTCTCTTCGCAGTTTTAGACAAGTTAAATTATTTTATTATCTGCAACATATAGCAAGCTGTATATTTACAAAAAAGACATAGGAACACACTTATAGGGAATTTAAATTACTTCTAAACACTGACATTCAAATAAATTATGTAATTAATTTTATCCCCCGGAATAAATCGAATATTGTATTGATAGTATGCGGTTTCTATGAACTGAATGTACTGGAAATCGGCTTGTCAATTTTTCAATACAATTTTTTTTATCAATTATAGTTCATTTGAAACCTTTTCTATTAAGTGAGTAAATCTGCCGGGGTAACAATTACGGTCGAGAATGTAATGCATCTCTTTGACAAAAATTTTTATGGTTTAAAAGCACCATTATTGCAAATAAAACTCGTAGTTTTTACGCCTCAATGGCACTAAAGTTTTATTACGCTTGCAAGCTCTTTATCGGGTTGTCCTTTGACTGTGATTCAGTGCTGAGACTGAGCATGTACATATTTTAATATCTTCGAGTATTTTTAATAGTCTTTGAATGCGTCGTTCATATTTCTTATTATTTACGGGTATATAATTGCATTGTCTTGATTGTGTGATTGAGACATTGTCGTACTTTTTATTTTTGTGACTAAAATCGTGACGTCTAATTCGGGCTTTTTAATGTTCATTTCTTTTTTTAATACATTTTTTACAAATTTTTAGTAGTGGTACGCATATGTATTTTGCAAAAATATGTATTAAAAATAGACACAAACATAAATGACAGATCTGTTTAAAATAGAAGGCATGTAAAAGTTTCTTAAAACTAGCAGTTAATGATTATGATTATTTACATGACCCTTTTTGTGACTTTTTCGTATACAAATAGATATTTTTATCATATCTAGCATAAGCTAAATTCAATGTTATGATTAGTAGATTTATAATTGAATTATAACGTTTAATTTGATAGATATCACAGAAATTAATTTTACTGCATCAGCTCTTTGTTTAAACGTAGTTCGTAGAGCTCGTTGAATTTTAATTCGTTTATTTGTATACAAAATACAGTGATTTTCAAAAAAAAAATAACTAGCAACGGAATGTCGAAATAGTTTAAATCCTTCTATTAATCAAAAGATCCACGATAACAGGCGTTTCTGCAAATGAAACGACGTACATAAAAAAATTATCGGCTACCATAGAGGATGGATTAATCATGCAGCAAACCAAATTTATAATATTATACAAACACAGAGTACCTTTTCTTTGAACCTTCAGATCATTAATTTGTTTCAAAACTAAGAGAAACAAATCCAAACAGGAGCTGACCATTTTACAGATCGACCCGGCAATTCTTGATCTTGCTTACGTTTTTAAACAATTCTGAAACGATCCCATAAATATTTAATCTAACTCACAATTCATATATGTATGTATATACAACTATATTTACTTAAAAATGAAGTTTATATAATAGTGGTATGATTTGATTTGCTATTAGATGCAACTATTGAAATATTTAAAAAAGGTTTAAGTTAAAAGCGTGCCCCATCCTGTATAATAGTGTTAGGTGTTAACAGAGTTAGGTAAAAGCAAACATAACGAAATCGTGGTGTTAGTGAACTGTAAAGTGTGTGTGAAAAACAATTAATCCTTTTGTATGCAGTAAATTTCCTAGTAATCAAGGAAATCACCTAAAAATAAGATAATTTTGAAAAGTCAGAGAAACACGGAATCATGCTACATTTACATACTGATGCTAAATCAGAATGAGGCTCCGTGTAAAAAAACAATTAAAACTCCATTCATTGATCCACAAATCACATACAATGAATTAAGCACAGTAGCAAAACGGATTTTTTCTCATAAGACAAAAGGCATGCTTCAAATGGCATTTCATTATAGCAATCGAATGTCGAATATCAACATTCCATCAACAACTATCATGCTAGACAAAAATCTGTCAACATCAAGTGCAGCAACATTTTTATCACATTAAATGTTCAAGTTACTCTATCTTGTCTTATGATAAGAAACCGTTAATACTTAACTATTTCAATGATGTAATTAAAGCAAGGTTATCGAAAATGCCTTTATAAATTTTGTATCATTTGCGGCAAGTTTTGTTTATAAAAGCACAAACGATCAATAATCAAAATTGCTGTTCAAAAATCAATCCGGTTGTCTCCCAAATCTAATGGTTTTCTTTAAGTTTACATGCTTACAGAATTATTTTCATTGATGCGTTTTTCATTAACAAGTAAACAAATATAAGCAATTAACGAAGATATGTGAAAACATAAAAATTGGGTACATGCTTTGAGGTAAACAACTCAGATAAAAATTCTCGATTATTTTAGAAGAGTTTCATAGCTAAAGCTAACATAAAGAAAACCATATGTTCATGACATTGAGACGATTTGGTCGGAATTCGAAATCGAATCGTCAGCATCCATCGTGATAACTTGTACATTTAACAGACAAACAATTACATTCTACGAGTCGAAATACACGAACAAAATTTAGACAGCCGCAGCTTCAGCTTCCATACCTTCAGGAGGTACTCGAACGTGATCGCTAGCACTGCCTTGTCCGTTATTTACATTGACCACGCTGCCGTTCGAGTTGCCGACATTGACTGCATACAAATCGGGAGTCGTTTCGCGGATCATCGGCTCCGGCGGGTTGCAGAGCGCTTGCACCGAGAGGTGCAGCTTCAGGTAGTCATCGCTCGAGATCCAAATGCCTGGCCGCCGGCTGTGGTATATTTTAGCGCACATGTATACGTCTACCTTGTTCTCGTTCATCAGATGCTTCTTCAGAGTGGTTAGGGCGCAGAACGTTGCCGCTTCGGTGCCTCCGAAACTGTAAGCAATTACAAGTATTGTTAAATGCAAGGCTGCTTTGGGTAAAAAGCTCATGGACTTGTTAATAGGAGATATTCCAGACTCAATATTAGTGCACCCTGAATAGGCAACAACATGGGATATTATTTACAAGAAGACCAAATCAGATAAGAACAACAGAATAACTGCTCATCACACCAGCAAATTTAAAGGAACAGTTTGTAAATGTAATTTATTTCTATATTTTATTGTCTTATATCTAGGTAGATTTCAATGTTCCAAGTCATTTAATAACAATTGCATTGATTGAGGAATGGGACCGATTGCCTCAACAACTGATCGATGCCTCATCAGAAGTATGGGAAGAAGAAATAAGTTTAAAATGTACAATAATTTTGTTTCAATACCGTGTGTTCCTCCCACGAGCCCTTACAAGTGCACATTCTTCTTCCTACAGTCCTGATGAGGCCAATATATAAATAAATTACATTTATTAACTGTTTCTTTAAATTTTGCCGGGGTGTTTATAAACTCCTGCACCTACAAAATTAACGCATCATCATAAATTTACCACATTTTTGATGGTATTTTTTTCTGAATTAATGATCCGATTTGATTGATTTTATTTTGGATTATAGGTTGGTTCCTTGACAATGTCATAATTTTCGCTGTTTGTGATAAAAAGTTCCTTTTCGATTTATACCGGGTGTAATAAAAATGTAATGTGTTTTTCAGAAAATTCGTATCAACCTATGGAGTAAAATAGCAAACCAAACATATAGCAGTTGACATTAGACGGTAGGTCCATCTTACGCCAACATTTTCTTTTTTTGTTTACTTCATAATCTCTGTTATTAAAGGAGATACGCCGTTTTATAGCGTAACATTATTTAATAGACTTTATTATTCAAAGCATTCATTATTAAATGTTTTCAAGTAGGCTATGGACCTCAAGTCTGACATTTCAAGAGATGTGTCAACAGATGTTGAGTTTTAAAGTCACAAAGATCAAATAAAATTCGCCATACTCTTCAGAAACTGCTAATTAAACGTTCGTTTCGTATGTCCAGTTGCCCGACGAATATTTTAATCTTGAAAAATGAATCGTCCAAAAAATTTATCGGCAGAAGAATCTTATTATTTTTGATTTTTCTTCTTTTCAAGTTTCACTCGTTCCCAAAAAAATGTTTTTTAATAAACTCACAATTGTATCTAATCTTAATTTTCCTTTATTAAATAAAGTAACTCGTTAATTTTGTTTTCATTTATCAAAGCGAGCAGAAATTATACAGTTAGGACTTACAGGACGCAGCTTTATACAGATAACAAATAATGTATTAGATATTGACACATCTCTTGAAATGTCAGACTTGAGGTCCATAACCTACTTGAAAACATTTAACAAAGAATGTTTTGAATAATAAAGTCTATTAAAACATGCTACGCTATAAAACGGCGTATCTCCTTTAATAACAGAGATAATGAAGTAAACCAAAAAAGAAAATGTTGGCGAAAGATGGACCTACCGCCTAATGTCAACTGCTATATGTTTCGGTCGCTAGTTTACGCCACAGGGTGATACGAATTTTCTGAAAAAAACATTACATTTTTATTACAACCGGTATAAATCAAAAAGGAACATTTTATTGTAAACAGCGAAAATTATGACATTGTCAAGGAACCAGCCTATAATCCAAAAAAAAATCATTCAAATTGGATCATTAATTCAGGAAAAAATAGCATCATAAGCCTGGTCCAGATCAATAAATATTTATGTTGTGCGTTGTATTCGACGCAAATTTGCTCGTGTTCGTCAAATTTTTTCTAGATTTTACAGTCCACATCTAGAAAAATTTTGACGAACACGGGCAAATTTGCGTCAAATACAGCGCACAACATAAATATTTATTGATCTGGACCCGGCTTTTTATGTGGTAAATTTATGATGATGCGTTAATTTTGTCCAGGAGTGTATGTAATTTCTATCGCATTCTTCTATTGCATTGCATATTCATCTAATGCATTCTTATCAGAGACACAGGACAAAAGAAATACAAACACTTACCGATCAACAATAACGAGTGGTCCATTCTGAACTCTGTTCATCTCCATAACAACGTTCGGCAATTGGAAAATGTCGGTGTAAGAGCTGATTTGTCGAGGCCAGTGGTTGCAGTATAACATTTTAACGGGTATTTCGTAATCGTCTTGCACGCTCTTCATCAGGAACTCCCTCAGGAAGTACGAGCCGTTGCCGTTCTCGTGCGTTTGCTTGATCTTGAACGTGTCGTTTTCGATGACTCTGTCGCCGGCCGGCCAGAAGATTTCGTATTCGGTGTTGTCGATGAAGCTGATCATTAGTATGAAGGTAGCGCTGTGGTCCCAAACCATTTGCCAGAAGTCGATGATGGTGTTCTTCAGCGGGTGTTGGGTGATTATGAATTCGCGGAGGTTGTGGAAACCGGGTAGCCATGTGGCGTTTATGTAGTCGGAGTTTTCTTGGTCTGCTTTTGGGGTTATTTGGACCCTGAAGTTTTCAACGGGAACGATCACGCCGCATCTATTTTTTATTTGGTTCTGTAGTTTGTTGGCTGAGTCTAGGTGGTATTCTTTCGGCATAAAATTGATGACCAACTGCAATGAGATAATAAATTTACGTGTTTTGTACGATTCCACGACATTTCATCACAGTTTTTTCTATTCCAATATGGAGAAAATGCGATCCATTACGCAAAGTGAATATTTTCAACCCAAATATAAGGAATATAAATTCAAAAACTCTAGGTAATTCGTTTAGTGTTTTGTTTGGTTCGTTTTGGTTTAGTTCGTATTTAGTGAATTCTATTTCCTTCAGTATATTAAAGGACAATTTATGTTTGTGCTACAATGGAATTAATATTAATTAAGAGGAAACAAGTTACTAATTGTAAATAAGTATACTTCTGGAAAATTAGGTATATTTTCGATATTGTAAAATATAAAGGTACTTTACTCTTGAGCAAAATTCACATTTTTTGACATTCCTCGTATAAGATTGACAAAATTTGATATTTGATGGTTGTATCTTGGGTTTTATATCATGCAGACATTTTTGTGAAGATGTAATATACAGTATGTTTCAGAATTATGGAATAAAACTTCTAGGAATTATTCAGGGCAACGAAAGAAGACATTTGAGTAAAGAACCCATGTCCAGAAATGTCTCCCTAAGGCGCTACGACCCTATAACTCTTTAAGATCACTATGTGCAAAAATCTGTTTTATCGAGTTCTAATTCATTTTTTTTAATTTGTTTGTCTAAAATAACAATACAATAATTCTCAAAATGTCGTCCCTGTACTTGAAATGAATAAGTGCCTGTTAAGCATTTTTTTTAAATTGTTAAAAATTATTGAAGATTTAGGGAAACATTTCTGGACCCATGTCCAGAACCCATGTTCTTGTACTGAAATGCCTTCTTTCGTTGCCCTGAACAATCCCTAGAAGTTTTATCCCATAATTCTGAAACACCCTGCATATTGTACCAATTGTATATTTTTTAAAATACTATAGCTTATTTATTAAATATTTTTTGACACTAAAAACTGTATTTTGTCCAAATTCTCTCGGCTATGTAAGTACACCAGAAGATGTTGATGATAGTGTTGATGATGTTGATGACCAAATGATAGTTATTCATGCAATGTAAAATCTTATCTAATCGGATTAGGAATATTTTACCCATTATATAACCCATTAAATTTTGTAACTGGCGACCAATCGACCGGTAGGCTTATAGAACCCCGCGGACAAAAATGGCCGTGGCGACCAAGTGGACAACACCGATGGTTTTGTACCACATGATTCATCGACTTACTTTGAATTGGTATTCCAAGGGTTTCCACATTTCGTTCTTGTCCTCGGTCTTGTTCTTGTGCTGAAGGCAAGATACGTATCGAGGGAATGTTTCGCGACAAATGGTGGTTTCTCCTGCTTCGATGGCCTCAACTAAAGCGTCGTGAATGAAAATGTACTGCTCTTCGGTCTGCACCAAGAAGTTTCTCTGGGCTCTGATGTATTTCAGGAAACCCGGAATGTTCACTTCGCCTCGATGTTTCACTTGCTTAAGCATAGCGTCCAGAACGATGTACGTACCAGTTCTACCAACACCAGCGCTGAAATAATACCACAATTGTGTATCGTTTTCTTATCGATTTCTGTGCTGAATTTACCTGCAGTGTACGACTATCGGTCCGCTATCAGCAATCCTTGCAGCTGATGATTTCCTAATGAAGTGGATAACCGGCAAGGGATGGTCGGGAGTTCCGTGGTCAGGCCAATTGGTGTAGTGGAATTGATTGACAACTCTCTCAGCAGCGGCTGCTTTCTTCTTGTTCCTGATCTGAAATTAGCACATATGATTAATATTAGCGTGTAACGAATATTGTTAATGTCCTACATTGACTCTGAGGTGTCGAATGCCGAGAGTCCTGACGGTGTGCGTTGCCATAACATCTTCTTTTATCAATCTCACTTGGATGATGCCGTAAACTTCAGATCCTTCCTTAGGCCAGTACATGTCGCACTTCCTCTGCAAAAATAGATAATTAATTTTCTCGTTGGAAAAATATTAAATAGGTAAGTAGCTAAGTTCGGGCGCAAATTAAATTACATCCTGAAAGTAACTACTCGACGTTAACACAAATTCCCTTCATCGATTATTTACCCTTCCTCTTTCGATTAAGTTGGTAATCATGACAATTATAGTGACTCGTTGTTCCCAGACCATTCTCCAAAAGGTATCAAAAGTCGAAGGTAGTGGACCCTGTGTGCCGATGTAAGCTCTGTTTACTTGGAAGCCATCGATGTAATTAGCGTTGATGTAAGTAGTACCCTTCAATCCTTTCATTGGCAACAGCTGGACGCGGGAGTGATCGTCTAAAAATTCAAAGAAATTTTAAAATATTTAATGCGGATTATTGGTGATAGTTAGACATTACATGCGATGATGTTCAGGTAGCGGTTCTTTGGTTTGTTTTCGGGATTCTGCGATTCTTCGGCAGGAGCAGCGTCGACTTCGCTGCAGGTTTCAGTTTGGATTGATTCGTATTCTTTGGAAAATCCTATGTTACCGTCAGCGTGCAGTTCCTCTACGTGTCTGGGAAACAGGGACACCGGAATGGGTCCTCTGTATTCTGCGTTTGGTTCGGGTTGGACGTTCCAGTCGAGGGCTGCGACTGAACATTGCGGGTTGTCTAGATAAAAGTAGGGTGCGCGAATGCACGTTCTAAAAAAACGGGTTATTTAAGTTAAATATTACGTAATCGAGTAATCGCAATCGACTTATTTAGGGTGAATTGTATCAGAGTTGATACAACTTAGCGAACAAGGGATTTATATTACCTCCATATCAAGTAAACGAGGCCGGTTATTAGGAGAGCGATACTTGCGCACACGGCTCCTGCTAGTATTCCTGCTCCTAATTCGCTGGTGGCGTTTGCTAAGTAGTCATCAATTGGTTTGTCGCATTTCTTCGAGATGTAAATAGAAGCCGCTTGGGACAGTTGGCCCATCAAAAGTCTGTTAGTCAAGTTACTTTTGGTTGAAGCTTGGACTTGGATTATATAATCTTCACCCGGTGAAACATGTTTCTTGGAAACCTAATGAAAATCGTGTAAGTAGCAATAATGTTTGTATAAATTTTATTTCGGTCTTACTGTGGTTTCCTGTTGGTTTTTATTGGTATGCAGAGTGATGTTGTCGTACAAATTTTCTCCTATTTTTATGTGAACGTAGTAGTAATCGATTGAGTAGTAGAAATTCGCAGGTCTTCCAATGCTAATTTCAATAGTTTCGTTTGCTTGGCAAGTCAAACTCAGTATTTTCGGTGGACTCGGTCCACTAATGTCTGTAGTAGCCAGCACAGAATCAGAAGGGTATCCTTCGTGCTTCTGCGTGAAAGCTTTCACGAATATCGTATATTCTGTGAGTGGTTCTGAAAAATATTCGATATTGTACCGCATTTACGAAGCTTTACCTAAATGGAAGTTATAGTAGTAAAACTGGGTAGTACTTACTTAATTTAGTCAGGTTGTAAAAGATGTGGGGTTCATCGTATGGCACCTTCTCGGGCCATACTTCAGTGAAATTATTGTGAATGTAATATACCCTGTATCCTTCGATGACGCCGTTCTTTTTCAACGGATTCGCCCATTTCAGCAGTATGCTGTTCGCAGTAAAGTCGAGTATGGTCAAGTTTCGAGGCTTTCCGGGAACTGTAAAAACGATTAAATTTCATTCGGCTGCATTGATATATAAATTTCTTGTGTTCCAAGGAACTCGACATATAATTAAAATGTATTCTTTCGGTTTTATAAGGACGTCACTGTAATAAGAAAGCCGGTCTTTTCTTAAAGCTGAACAATCCAATGAGTGTTAGTGACAACAACAGTTGAGTCGAGCAGACACGTTTAGAATAGTGCAAAGATCCCATTGGCGACTTTTGTCGAAAGAAAATGGTTTTCATTAATCCACCAGTCAAGGAACCATGAAATCTGTATATGAAGCGATTCTCTGGATGTCAAATTGAATGGATGTAACGAATCCAAAATGGGACGTTACGTTTGTGTCGCGTCGAGTTAATGCTCGAACATTCTCAGGCAATAATACACTTTCGGTGTTTGAGATAATTGAAATTAATAATTTGCTATCCCGGCTACGTATAGTTATAGTGGATGTCGATGTTTAGATGCGGGAATTAAAATAGCCTGATTATTTTAATTAACAGAAAATTTAACTAGCAAGCGTAATTAGAGTGCTGTTAAAATATTTACTTATTCTCTAAATAGCATTACATAAAGGCCTTTTTATTTTGTTCTAGATTCTAGAGTGTATATAAAGATATTCCTACAGACTACGTTTTAATTTCATTAAAATTAATTAGTGGATAAACTAGGGATCCGGTATTTTTTTGACTTACAGGGTGTATCATAAGTTGATATTTCTTTTTTAACTGTGTATGAATCTCTTAATTCTAAGTAACTTTTTCAAATAAACTTTTTGAATATTCTGAAAAACAAAGATAACAAAGATTCTTTGTTTCGAATTTCGAATATTTCCCAATACGTACCTGCTTCATTAAATATGAAATTTATTTATTTTTCGGCATTTATTTGACAGATGACTGCCATACATAAATTTATTATTTAATAGAGCAGGTACGTTTTGGAAAATATTCGAAATTTTAAAAATTTCTATATTCATAATATTGAAAAAGTTTATTTGAAAAAGTTGCTCAGAATTAATACATTCATACACAGTTGAAAAAGAAGTATCAACTTGATGATACACCCTGTATGTAATTATTCACAGACGTCCAAAAAAAATACGAATTTCAACAGCTATACAGTATTATGGCTCGTAAATAGAAGGTACACATTTGAATTCTAATTTTCTATGAACAAGTAAAATATTTTTTTTTTGACTTGCAGGAACATAAAAGTTAATTAACATAACTGGAATTACACACACATTAACAAAACCTAGAGTTACCTATATACACTTTTTTTTCATACTCGTCAAAAAAATATATGTATTTTAGATGCTCTTGAACAACTGGAATTTTACCACTATTATAATAATTCGTTTGATATACAAGATATTTTGGTAAAAATTCGTTTTATAGGATGTACGTTTTTGGGGTAAATTTGGTGTCATTTGAAGCGGAAATCAAAATCAAAATTATCCCCTACAAAAGTGAAAAAAGCGCTCAAAATGAACAAAAATGCTTTCAAACTTTTATGATGATTCAAAAATTTAGATGACGGACTTTCTTTTCTATTTACATTACCATTCCCCTCTTCTCAACACCCTAACCTACACTGTACCTCACCCCTACCCTACCCCCTAACCTACCCCATTTTTTTGTTAAATATACTACTCCCTATCCTACCGCCAACTAAAGCATGCCCCACTCTACCTCCTTCCGCTACCCTACGGCTATCCTGCACTAAGCCGATCCTACTCCTACCCTACTCCCAACTAGAACATGCCCCACTCCTGCCGCTACCGCTACCCTACGACGATCTTACACCCTACGGCGATCCTAAGCCCGTCACATACTACCCTACCTGCCCTATGGCGAACCTACACATACGAATTTCAGCCCTTAAAAACATATTTCTTCCCTTCTTTAGGGGGTTAATTTTAATTTCCGCGCTCTAGGAATAGTACCATTCGATTCAGCTCGTCAAAGCACTTCGAATGACACTAAATTTACCTAAAAAATCTACATCCTATAAAACGAATTTCAGCCGATAATTTAGGCAACCTTGCAAGGAATTGTATTCATCATTCTAATGCACCCTGTACAAACATTAATTCCGTAAAAGTTTAGAAGACTCTAGAAAACTTTTAGACAGAAGTGAAGGTTCAAGCTTTTAGTGCATTTAGGAATATCAACCCGCTGTTCTGTTATTAAAATTCCGTAAAGTTGCATGATAAAAATCGAGTTATAGTCGGCGAGTGGTAATAAAAATCCCGGCTTAAAAAACGAGAAAAAAATGCGGAAAATTTTGAAAATAAATAAAACCCTCTCATTACCCAACTCAACGCCAATTTGCTGACCAATTAGAAATGATTCGACGTTGAAGAATCGCCAACTTCGTGTCGGAACAGTTTCTCCCGAATTTATTTAATAAAGACTAATAGAATCGGCTTAAATCGCTTGACTGACAAGACTGGTATAAGGTAAATTTGAATTCCCAGCTGATTGACGATGACGTGGTTAATGTACCAATCGATACAAAGTGATATATGACCTGTCTGGGAGATTTCGAATCGCCCGGCTCGTGACCTTTTCCTCTTTATCCCTTCTCATTCGATTTAATATAAACCTCATCTAAATATATTATTAACACTACAAGTATGGTCGAGTTCAACAATGCACAAGAAAAAAGTCGATGTCGCTTGTAGAGGTGTAATTAGTTCGTTACACCGTAATGAATGTAATTAAAATATCGTTATAAATGAAGAGCGGAAAATATGCAGAAAAAATTGTTAGTATATGCGCATATATGTGCATATGCAACGATTTATTTAAAAGTATGCAGTGATTTTCAAAAAAATATCAAAATATGCAATAATTTACTAAAAAATTTGCGTTCATTTTCAAGAAAATATCAAAAATATTCAATGATTTTTAAAAAATACCAAAATTATGCAATAATTTTCAAAAAAATATTAAAAACTTGCATTGATTTTCAAGAGAATATAAAAAAATATTCAATGATTTTCAAAAAATACTAAAATTTTGCAATAATTTTCAAAAAAATATCAAAATTTTGCAGTAAGTTAAAAAAAATATTAAAAACATGCAGAGATTTTTAAAGAAATATCAAAAATTTGAATTGATTTTCAAAAAAATTTCAAATTTAAGCAAAATGACACGAAGTATGGAAAAATGTTTTATATCTGAAATTTTAAGTAAATTTTATCCTTTCAAATCGAATGTATAAACAAAAAGTAGTAAGTACATAAATATGTACATATATGCTAAAATATGCAATAATTTTCAAAAAAATTGCATTGATTTTTTAGAAAATATCAAAAATATGCAATGATTTTTAAAAAATATAAAAATTTTTCTGTGATTTTTAAAAAAATATTAAAATTGTGCAGATTTTCAAAAAAAATACCAAAAGTATGCAATAATTTTCAAAAAAATATCAAAAACTTGCATTGATCTTCAAAAGAATATCAAAAATATGCAATAAGTTTCAAAAATTATCAAAAATTTGCCATGATTTTTAAAAAATATAAAAAAATTTGCTGTGATTTTCAAACAAATATTAAAAATATGCAGATTTTCAAAAAAATACCAAAATTATGATATAATTAAAAAAAAATATCAAAAACTTGCATTGATTTTCAGAATATTAAAAATATGCAATAAGTTTCAAAAATTATGAAAAATTTGCATTGATTTTCAAGAAAATATCAAAAATATTCAATGATTTTCAAAAAAATATCAAAATTATGCAAAATGACATGAACAATGGAAAAATATTTTATACCTAAGATATTGTATATTCTTTTCAAATAAATTAAATTTTAAGTAAATTTTATCTTTTCAAATTGTATGTAAAATGATCAAAATTGATCAAATTGAATGTATAAACAAAAAGTTACATAAATATTATCTACATACATGTTAAAATATGCATTTTTTTTCAAAATATACAAAAACTGGACAAATCGTTAGATACATGCAAAGTTTGCATATAATCCGATTTTTTGGTTATAATAATAAATTGTAAAAATATGTAATAAAATTGTGTGTAATTATAATTATAAAACTTATGAATTCGTTTCATTTTCTTTGTTAGGCGCATCGAATTTTCATTCATCTCGACACGTTCGTGATATAATACATAATCGCATAATCCTCTTTAGTCGAGTTCGGTCGAAGTTATGAAACGTATGAACAAATTGTGACAGATTTGTCGGCGATTGCATCTCCGGGAAAAATAAGTAAAAATATGTTCGCGGAAAAACTGTATGTGTGTGTTATTGACGTCGCCGTCGCCGGCGAAATTCCCCAAAGTGCACAAAGACGGTTCGAGCCGGATGCATTTCAAAATTAGGAGAAGTTCGATGTACGGGGACGGATCGGTAACGCGAGCTCGAGGAAATTCTTCGAACTTCTCCGAACGAATGTGCCGTTATGAGCGACTCACTAAATCAAATTTAGCGCTAAGAACCGTAGGGAGGTCAATTTGCCGATATACATCAAACCGAGTGGGACGAATCCATTGATATGGGACGGAGGAAGGATTTAATTACAAATCGCGGTGAAATTTGAAGATGCGGATCTGGCGTATGTAATGGAAAGCCGGACACAGTCTTCTGCTGCGGACATTTTTATCGCAGATGGTTCACCCACATATTTGAAAACTGAGATACGAACTGAATATAACTAATCGAACGATATTCGGGAACGTGAACGTTTTGTTAAGCTGCCGCAATTATAGGCAACATGGAAAATCGTAACCACAGATTGCGATAACAGCCATTTGACGTGGATTTTCTTTTCGAAGATAGTTCGAATTCGCGGTAAATTCATCAACTTTCGCGTATGTACGACGAACGTATTAAACTAATAGGGATGCTATTTAAGTGTACGTTGAAGTTAGAGGGCATATGCAGCTCCGAGGCTGAACATATCGAGAATTTCTCCAAGTTTGATTATAACATTACTACTTGCGTAATTTCAATAGGTCCCTCCGGGCTAGGGCTGGGTAGCTACCGATCGTTTTTGTACTAGTACGAACCGCGATGTCTGGGTTATTACATCGATAAATGATGTTGAATTAATTACGGCGTACTAAAGATTAGCACTTACAATGTACAATCCCTCTTAAAGCTAAACCGTGCCGATGTTGGATCATATCCAAGCTAAGCTTTTGATCAAAGGAACACAGTTTTAGGCTAAAATGTAAAGTTGTGTTAAGCAAATATAGTACAGAGACCTTAGACAGAAAACGGGTCGTAATTTTGAATTATTCAATATCTACAGGGTGTCCGGTAATGAATGGGCTATACGATAAGGGTGCGTTCTTTTGTTCAGAATTTGACGATTTAACCAAATTTACCTTAGTCCAAAGTTGCTTCTTTAGGAAGTTATAGCAATATAAAAATCGATTTTTTATTTCGATTTTTTTGTCCATCCAGCGTAATTCAAGAGATATCTTTTTCAAATTTCACCTATGGGGGTTTTAGAGGTGTCCAATTAAGAAATGTTATCCATTTTGCTCTTAATCCAGAGGGCACCACTTCAGCACACTTTTTTTCCTTCAAAAGGCCATAACATTTTTACACGTAGGAATTTGATAAAAAGGGATAAATTTACAAAAACTACAACACTTTAGTTTTAAAAAAAGTGTACTTGTTTTTAGTCGCTAAAATGCACCATTTCAAAGATAAATGAGTTTGAAATGTGTGCTGCAGGCTTACAAAACAAGGGTAATAACGAAGCTTTCGTCTAGAATTAACTGTAAATATCTGGAAATGAATGGAAAATGTCTGTAAACTGTCTGTAATGCCTGGAAAATGACTGGAAAATGTCTGGAAAATGTCTGGATAATATCTTTAAATGTCTGGAAATGTTTGGAAATATCTGAAAACTGTCTTGAAATTTCCGCAAATGTCTGGAAACTCTGGCTACGAAATGTCATAACTAATAACCCCTAATTCATTACCTATATAAGCATGTAGCGCAAATTTCAAACTCATTTATCTTCGAAACGGTGCATTTTAGCTACTCAAAACATGTATACATTTTTTAAAGTTAAAATGTAGTTTTTGTAAATTGGTCCCGTTTGGTCAAATTCCTACGTACAAAAACTTTTTCTTTATAACTTTATGGCGAGTTTTTTTTATAAGAAAAAAAAGTGTGCTGAAGTGGCGCCCTCTAGGTATAGCGCAAAATGGATAACATATTCTTAATTGGACACCAAAACCCCCATATGTGAAATTTGATAAACATATCTCTTGAATTACGCTGGATGGACAAAAAAATCGAAATAAAAATCGATTTTCATAGTGCTATAACTTCCTAAAGAAGCAACATTGACTAATGTAAATTTGGTTAAATCGTCATATTTTGACCCAAAGTACGCACCCTTAGCGTATGACCCATTCATTACCGGACATCCTGTATATGTAAGTATCAAATAATAGGTAATCCAAAGTAAATTTAAAACGCTCGTCGCAATTACTCCGTCTGAAAATATTTTCGCACTTTTCGAGATGAAAACTGCTTGATCGAAGCTGACAAACGAACTGTATCCGTACTTTTCCTTTCAGTTTGTTTAAAAATACTCGCAGGAATTCTGCGGTTTGTTTGTCGACACTTTCTGAAGAAAAAAAAACCAAAGAGGTTTTCCACTTGGAAAATATTTTAGAAACATTATTGACGCGATAGAAAGCTAAAAACATCCCGGAGCAATGTTTAGATAATTATTTTTTAGATGACTGAAATTTCTCAGAAAATGAAGATTTCTCGACTTCATTTTCGTTTTACTTGCGGATCTAATTAAATTACCTACAGACAAAATACATCGTTAATGTGTTATTGTTTGGGGTTAAAATATCAGCCCCTTTACCATTTATTCAGCTTATTTGCTGCATTATTCGCACTGAGCCTCGCATCACTCAGTACCGCATTAATACTTGGTAATGCTATTGAAGCTCATGATATTTTGCTAATGGCCTTGATCAAATTAGTTACTATTTAGAGGGTGGATTACTAATACGCAGCTTAGAAATAGGAATAATTTCGACGGCTTTAGTTCCGGGAAAAACACCACGAGCAAATTCGGCTGAATGATAACAGGAAACTTGATTGATGAGCGAATCTTTTACGTTAATAAAATTCTTGATGTGGGTGATTTTGTGAGATTTTAATTTAGTAGCTACAATATTTTGTATGAAAATAGAGTAAAATAAAATAATTGCTGCACAAACAAATATGATAAAAAACAACACCAATGCTAAGTCGATAAAATACAGGGTGTTTCCGAATTTGGGGGACAATTTTCTAGGGGTGGTAGTTCGCAAAATTTGAGACCGATTCGCAGATTTCGTTTTTCTATAAAATGTATTATAAACAAAATAGAGCCATTATAAAAAAATCAAAGAATTTCGCCTGCAAATTTCTCCCTCCTCCCTCCCGTTTTCGAAAAACGTTGCTGATACCGATTGTTTTCTAGTGCGTATTGAGATTATTTTATACTGTTTTTTTAGTGATTTATTTGATATTGTTAGTTCTTAGTATTCTTCTAAGTTTAGTTAGTTCTTCGTGTTCTCAGTTTAACAAGTTAGTGTATACAGGGTGTTAAAAAAAAGGGTAAAAAAATTAAATGGGGAGTAGTATGGCCCAAAATATGCAGAAAAGTCTTAATAAACATATGTCCGCAAATTAACGGTTTCGGATATACGGAGTGTTTTGTGTGTTTATATCATGTATCTGGGCCGAAGAAAATCCCTATAATATTGGGGAATCCAGGCATCAAATTCGTTTTTCATTAAGCATTTGGAGGGGTATTTAGTATTTTGGGCGGCCGGTTGCTGCTACTCTTGTGAATAACCTCGAGGAGCTTCAGCAAAGGTAGAGCTAGGATGTCATAAAATCCTAGCCAATATGGGTGTTTTGGAAAGAGTTCGACAGTCCTTTTACTTGCGACGTAGATGTCGTAGCTGCATTGAAATGGAGGGAGACCACATTGAATGTCTTATTTGACACTATGTTTCTGCTGTTTGCTAATAAATATCATTGTTTTTGGTACATATTAAAAAATTTCGCAAAAAATCTCCAAAACCATTAATTTGCGGACATATGTTTATTAAGACTTTTCTGCATATTTTGGGCCATACTACTCCCCATTTAACTTTTTAACCCTTTTTTTAACACCCTGTACAATGAGACGGTGATAAGTTTGAATATTTACTATGAACTTCAAGCCATTTTTCTACAACAAAATAGGTGAGCTAATATTTCTTTTGAGTTGAATGTTTTTTACTTCTATTATTTGGAAAACCCGGCTTAATTTTATAATTTATCCATGATTCTAAAAATTTAGAGACCATATGGAATATGGAATTGTCGATTCTAATTTTACGGTAAGTTCGATAGTATCGCGCGAGTCGAGCGACTGCATTTGCTATGCACGACCGTATTTCTTAGATTTTTTTTCAATTTTAATTAATGTTTGATAAATATTTTTCTTTATGGTTTTGATTAAATAATTACATAATTCGCTAACATACAGTGTGTCTACTTAAGTTGGAACCATATGGAAAACTTTTTTATTAATGGTTTTATGAAAAAAAGGTGTTCTTGATAAAAAGTTCTGCATGGTTCAAAAGTTAAAATGCAACCATCAGATATCAATTTTTTAAAGCAGTATACGAGGTTTGTCAAAAAATTGAATTTTGTGCAAGAGAAAAGTACCTTTATTTTTGAAAATATCAAAAATTATTATAAAGAAAAAATGTTAGGATTAAAAATAATTTTCAAATATTCAATATTGTTTATTTATAAAAATAATTTTTTTGGCATTTTCTTTGTGAAAACGTTGAAAAGTGAAATGTGAAATCCGGTACCACTTTTAAAAAATGCCGGTGCATCCTAAATTTATTATGCAATAAAGTGCAAACTTAAATTTTCCACATTTTCACAGAGATAATGTCGAAAAAAATATTTTTATAAACAATAATGAATATTCGAAAGTTATTTTTAATTCTTAACATTTTTTCTTTATTATAATTTTCGATATTGTCAAAAAAATGATACATTACTCTTGAGTAAAGATCACATTTTTTGACAAACCTCGTATACGACTGAAAAATGTTGATATCTGATGATTGCATTTTAGGTTTTGGACGATGCAGAACTTTTTATCAAGAATACCTTTTTTTCATAAAACCACTAATAAAAAAGTTATCCGTATGGTTTCAACTTAAGTAGACACTGTATATAAGATGATCCGTTGTTACTTCATCAATAAAAATTGTACCCCAAGTTCGGAAACACCATGTAGTAAAACGAAAAAAAAAAGAAATCAAATTATAGCTTTTGATACATTTGTGGTACGTTTGTCTACCGGACAATTCGCAAACTAAGTTTCCCTATCAATTCCTCGTTACAGTTCCGGCACCTTTCCTTTAACAGCGCCAGGTTTCTCCCGACGCCCGGAGCTGTTTCGACAGATTACTCAGACGACACTAGAATTAGGTAGCAAACCAACCGGAGAAACTTAAGTTGAAATTGGAGGCGACATTGAATATTAAATTTACTTACTGCCTTCATCAGTCATTATTAGTACTGTTGTGTTCGGTCCCAAACCCTCGGGATTGAACGCCTGGACGGAGACGTAATATTGCGTCCAAGGTTCAAGATGGGTTAGAAGATGGTTCTGCAACAAAATAGAACACATTTAAATAACTCACAAGAATGTACGTATATTATAATTCGCTTTGAATTAGTTATCGCCTGCAACCCTTGTCAATATTGATCAAAACTGACGGGGTTAGTCGCATTTCGATATCCCGCTGCTATATATTTTTTTATCGCGAAGGTATGTAAATGTTTCGCACGATAAAATATTCGGGCCATCTCGGTCGAACAATAGGGAAATGAATTATTGATGCCCGCTAACGAGAAACAAGACGAATGCGATGACATCTTTTCATCCCGTTTCGTATAGTGAGTATCTAAAATCAGTTAAAGTTTGCTTTTCGATTAATTCCTTGATTAATGGACTCTGTGAGCGGGAGGAAATAGAACTCGAGTTTAACAACAGGAACACCGATTGGAAAATAGGGGGAAACTTCGAGGCCGATGACTTTCTAATGTTATTAATAAAATTCCTAGCTGGATCCGGATCGTTCCTCTCGATTTTTATAGCCTCGGATTAATGTCTCAATTGCTCGAAAAATGCCGAGTATAATTATTTCTAAAATAGCATTTTTCATCGAAATTAATTAGACTCGAAGCCAAAAATAATGTTGACAAATTTTTACATGAGATCGACACGTCGACAAGGTTGATTGATTGATTACTCAATAATATCCTTAAATTAAATTTGCTAAATAAATTCACCTACTCATTTAAAAGGGAATTTTGCAAATACTTACGGAGCATGAGTAATTAACAGCGCTATTTTGCATAAGCTCCTGTTATCTACTTTCTAAATAATTCTGATTGATGACCAGCTTATTTTCACCACTTCAAATCTGTTTTATTTTTAAAAATTTTATCTAGGTAATCACAAAAGTAAACAATTTCAAAATAAAGCAGGAGGTGAAGTTTTGGCCGGAGATGAGTATAAGCAAAAATGGGTGGAGTTCAATTGGTCCCTGCGGTCAAATTTACCCAAATATAATCCTTTTTCGACTCGAAAGCTATCAGTCAATTGGTCCCCAATATCGGATTAAGGGTTTCTAGGAAGGACTGATGGGAATATTTATAATTTCAAAATTCTCTGGTAAATTTCGATTATGTATTTTCATTTCGTAGTACAATTTAATGAGGATTTTATGATTAGGGGAAATTTTTTGACTTCTGTCTTTTTTTTCTATTTCAATATAGGGAAAATCCCAACCCTTCCAGTAGGTATACTTCTAGAAAATTACTACATTACTTTTCATAATAACATCAAATTTCGATATTGTAAAATATGAAAGTACTTTACTCTTGAGCAAAATTTACATTTTTTGATATACCTCGTATAAGATTGATAAAATTTGATTTTTGATGGTTGCATCTTGGATTTTAGATCATGCATAACTTTTTGTGAAGAATAACTATTTCGTAAAATTAATAATAAAGTTACCCATATGATGCCAACTATTTTTTGAAATCCGTTCGTATATTAAAACTAAAATAATTCTTTTTTTGTACAGATTTTTTCTTTTAATATATATTGTACCAATTGTATATATTTTAAATTACTAATGCTTAGATATTAAATATTTTTTAACACTAAAAGCTGCATTTTGTCCAAATTCTCTCAGCTATGTAAGTACACCAGAAGATGTTAGCCATCAAATGATAGTTATTCATGCAATGTAAAATCTTATCTAATCGGATTAGGAATATTTTGACCGCGGGGACCAATTAGCCCATTAAATTTTGAAATTGGGGACCAATCGACCTGTAGGATTATGGAACCCCGCTGACAAAAATGACCGTGGGGACCAATTGACCCAACACCGGCAAAAATAAGAGCAGTTATTTATTCCCCAAATAAAATTAGTATTAGCTCTTTCACGATAATATGTTCAATAAGTTTTAGTTTTTTCCCAATCTGCGTCCAAAATCGACTTCCCAGCAACATTATACATTTTATTGTAATTGCTCCCTTAGCGAAGCTCGTAACCTTAACCACGTATGTAACTTGTAACTATCGTGAAGTTTAAACTAGTCCTTAAGGAATTATTGATTATTTGCATAAGGAAATCCCGTCTAATGGCCTTACGATTACGTAAAATGTGCTCAAAATAATGTACTGCAGCCCTTATGTTATTAAAACCGAATAGAACAGCTAAGTACATCCTTTACGAGCTTGCGGGTTTTGAAATTAATAATAAGCTTTACGAGCTTTCGAATAACACCTCGAGAAACTCCGAACGATGAAAAATCTAAAATGTAACCAAACTCCGACATTGATATTAAATAGTTTTACCTAAAAGCTGATAGGAGATAGTATAGCTTATTTCGAAATAGCGAAGCGCTATTTGTACGTAATTTTGCAATACCAAATATCGGGCCAATTAAGCTGATTAAAAGTTATATTTGATTAAATAGTTATTGCATAATTGGCGATGTTACTAGACAGATATGTCTTAAAGCTCAAAAGCACTGATATAAACAAGGATTTCATCTCGTTAGCACGGTCATGTTCGAACTAATGAACTTATTTATTAAGGCAGCAGTTAAGGGTAGTTAAGAATATGGAACGAGGGTATAAAATTACCTCAGGAGGAGTTTCACCCCAAAAATTTAAACGGTAAATTGGCCTTTTTTTACAGAAAATTACTTTTTAACTGTTATTATGCTGTTAATGGAATAACTAAAATATGAAAAATGCACAAAGCTGCCGCGATTTAGAAATTGGTTTACGCTTCGTAAATAAAAAAAGATATCTGTTCGGATTAGGCATTCTCAAGTGTGCGAACCATCTGAAATTACCGCTAAAATGAGGGATTAAAAGCGTTATTTAAATTCGAGTATATACACGTTCCGGCATGAACAGGTTAATTTTCAGTGCTTTCACATTTTTATGGTCGAAAATAAACTCTGCAAGATAAAACTTTGTAAGAAAATAGTTAATCGAATTTCCGAAGCATAAAACAAAATTTGCTACACGAAAATCTATTTTTTATGATTTAAATATGACAAAGTAATTTTGTAGTAAAAGAGATTGTGTGTCATAAACAAAATATATTTTTGAAGATCGTAATAATAAATTTTCAAATAAAGGAAAAACGTTTTATGGTTTTGCGAATTTTTCGTCGAATTGTTGGATCTATTTCAGCGACCGGTAGTTTGGTGGAAAATAGTTAAATCAAAATCCCAGATATGCCTCTTTTTAATTCGTAATGGCCATTCGAAATTGAAATATCATCCTGGCCGAATTTTTATTCGAATTATAGAAAAATCCCATTTTGATTCGGCTCTTATATCTCAATGAAATTCAAACTTTTATAAAGCCCCGGTGGTATATGTAATAAATATGCAAATGCGTGAGTGGAGTTTTTGCAAAAGTCATTTATATTATCCCAAAATGCGATTTAGGTAATACCTCGGGTTTTCCTTCTTAACAAAGAGTGTTTTAGCGCCGAATGTTTTCATTACATTAGGACCGGTTGTACATATTATGACTTATGCCCGTTCGGTTTGGATAAAATTTACATCGAAACCCCACCAAATGCCCGTGAACAATTTTTACGTACGATGAAAAATTTATATATCCATCGCGATAATTTCCTCAATGCAAAACGAGCACACCGTGAAACATGATTATTTTGGGAGTTAACGTGTTGTTGTAAAGTTATAATGTAAAGGCTAACGAGCATCCTGAAGGTTTTAATAATATGCAAACATATTGATGAGACGTGAACAATAGCTTAAGGGATGAAATGAGAACTGACGTTAAAGGGGTTGGAAATAAACGGACAGCAGATCCTTCTGACCTCATGTTTTTTCACTTTATACTTTATTATATGTACTAAAGTTGATGTAGTTTATTATTCCATTGTTAATTTTGAAGCTTCCAAAATTGTACAAATGTGTTACCTCGTTCTTTCTTATTTTGGCTTTCCCGAAAAAAATATCAAATGTAACATATAAATATAATATTTTTTTTAACAATACATATACACGTTGGCCAAGTCGGACCGCTGCAATTTAGTGAGCGGTGCAGTTGATTATTTTGCAATGCATTTTAGTATTGAAATTTTTTTATTTCATTAGTTTACATTTTATTGAGAAAATCTCTATCTAGAGTGTACCGGCTAATATTTGCCAATCATCCATTACTTTAAGTACCTAATCATAGTAATAATTTTGAAATAAATTCTGTGTGCCACATAGTTTGAATCCTGAAAAGGTTTGTTAAAAACACCCAGAAATAATAAACATTTTTATCAGAACAGCGACCAACTTAACAACGGAACTGTAATTAAAATTCATTCCTGATAGTTGAATTCAGATAAACAACGAATCATAAAAGTAAGTGATATACGGTCGTGCATGTGAAAGAGCATAAAAGCTTTTATTTTACACTCATCCTTTAAACTTACCTTAATGATAACAGGAACATGGTAAATTAATTTTATGCTCGGTGGGGCTCCAAGTTGGCATGAGAGCTGGTTCATGTACTCTTTACACTATGTGATATACCAGGATTTTTTTTGCTTTTGATGAATCAAGAGATCATAAAGCCATATACAAAACAACGTAATAACGTCGAGCTTTGAACATTTTTACAGAAAAAAATCGTTCTTGTTCCGTCGCCAGTGAAAACGTCGGTTTTTTACACTACATAACCTCTGTTTACCCGACAATGTTTCAAATTTTTAATTTAAATTTACCATTCGCCATACAAAACTGCGCGATTTCGCTGGCAAAACGCGACACTACTATGACTAAACTACACAGCTTTCGAATAAATTTTCACTCACCGTGACCGTCGGGTCTCGGAGATAAATTTCCTTCTTGTCCTGCGGTGATGTTCTTGGCTTGTAAGAAATTCGATAACCAAGAAATTCGCCAAATACCGAATCTCTTGGCGGCGGCAGCCAACTGAAGTAAACTGAACTAGATGATCTGTTTTTCGCGTTTGTGATTGTTACGTGACCTTCAGGTGCTGAAAAAAAAATACAAATTTTCACAAAAAAGTAAAAGATACAATAATTAATATAGAATTGTGTAATTTCTAAGTTTTATTTAATTAATATTTGCTTGTTTGATGTGCGGCAATATCATATCCGAACGCAAAATCCATTCCAATTTGATTAAAAGTTTCGTCTAACAGTTAATAATTGTTGCAGATATTCAAATCAATTAATATCTTCAAATATTTAGATGGTGGTATTGATTGCGGCTTATTGTCCTTTGGATGGAATTGTGCCCTTTATATCCTTAGTATGAGTGGTGCCGTATGAAGAAAATGTCAATATTAGCTTTTACAAACTATATACTGTCTTCAAAGCTCTGTAAAGACCACATATTTCCACTCTAATAATTTTTGATTTGATTTGTAATCCTTTGAAACTTTTTTTTTTATTTCAAATACGTGTAATAACTATAAGATGTCGCAATCGTTTTTTACACAACGTCAAAGCAGATTTTATTAAAAACATTTTTCTGGTACAAACTTCTTTACTTTCATCGTTTACATGTAAATACATTGTTATGCCCATGTAAGTACACAATTACATCTGGAAACAAAACTTTTGCTACATTGTTATCTCGAAGTTCGGACTGTATTTAAATTTTTATTTTGAAGTTTATTTACGTTTGGCATGCTCTAAAACGTGCCCACCCGATTTTCGGAACTTTGTTTTATCAACGCAAACTAACAGAATCGACTGCATCGAGGTAGAAAAGGTAAAATAAATGCGACACGAAGCGTCGGATCTAGTTCCGACTTTTTTTGTTCTAAATGAATGAAATGAATGAAATATTCCAATTCTGAAAGAAATGAGCCGTTTTTTTGCGTTCGTGATAGTGTGTATTTCACGGAATTGGAATAGAATGAAAATACTGATGGAGACGGTATGGCAATCTGTCTTTTTCCCTAGATAAGCAGGGCCGGTAGATACGTCAACAGCCATTGTTAAGTTATGGATTGTTTTAATTTATTCTAATTTATACGGATTTCTATTAAATTTCCGACTCGCCTCAATTGAGTTTGTCAACAAGGACTTTTAAATTTCCTTTGACGATTGGTAAAATGTTCGTATCAATAGATGGCATATTCAATGAGCAGGACAATCGTATGCGAGTAATACATTAGTGTATTCAGGACATCAAATGAATTTATCTAAAATTAACATATATTTTAATTTCAGATGTTTTATAAAGTTAGAAAAGTTGTTTTGAAAAGTTGTTATTGTTATACAGGGTGACCCACGGTGGATGGCCTATTAGACGTTTTGACAGAACGAAGAGTAGGATCGTTGTGAAAATTTGGTTATTTAGGTTATTGATCCTGCTCTATCGATTTAAAATATTTTCAAAGCTGCGGCGTTGCCACTTCTACCGAAAAGTACCATCAACTTTGATTTTTTAAATGGGATACACTGTATATTTTTGCATTCTATTCGACGAGCTGATTCTAAAAAGGGGTCATACTTTGTATTTTGGTCTCATAATAAAGGCTGTACAGCCACTTAAAAATCACAAAATTTTGAATTTAGGCGACTCTGAAGGCCAAACAGTTGAAAATCGAGAACAACGGCTTACATGTTCCTATCCTAACTTTTCAAGTACTATTTAGTGACATGATATAAAATGTAAGTTCGAAGTTTTTATCAAAAAAATTTTTGTACCATTGGATAGTATTTACCTACTTGAAAAGTTATGGAAAAGTTAGGATAGGACCGTGTAAGTCGTTTTTCTCGATTTTCAACTGTTTGGCTTACAGAGCCGCCTAAATTCCAAATTTTGTAATTTTTGAGTGGCTGTATAGTCTTTATTATGAGACCAAGATATCAAGTATGTACACTTTTTGTAATCAGCTCATCGAGTAGATTCTAAAATTGCAAAAATATACAGGGTGTCCCATCTAAAAAATCAAAATTGATGCTACTTTTCGGTAGAAGTGCCAACGCCGCAGCTTTAAAAATATTTTAAATCGATAGAGCAGGATCAATAACCTAAATAACCAAATTTTTACAACGATCCTACTCTCCGTTCTCTCAAAACGTCTAATAAGCCATCCACCGTGGGTCACCCTGTATAAATATAATTTTTATAAAATCCGGCACTGGGACCGAATAAATTGAATTGTATTTAGAAAACACTACATCTACATTGCATGTGTAGACATACTTAAAGCACTTTTTAATAAAACGTACAGGATATAAAACTTCCCCCTTTCATTGATTTTATTGGAAAAGTTTTTTAGTTAAAATTGAAAAATATTAGTTAATGCAATGCAATAAAAGCGCTTTATTAATACAGGGTGTTCCGAAACATAAAACCCCTCAAAATTAGCGTGCAAATCAACTCCAATATTTCCTAAAAAGTTTTTATTATAGGCACCGTTCGTACCTTGCAGTTTTCTTTTCCGAAACCCCTCCTGTTTATGGGTATCTATTAAGAGGAAAATTCACCGGCTGCTAGTAAATCTCGTTGGAGTTGAGTTGGGAAACTCTACTTGTTTGGGAAACTCCATATGTGCGTGAACTCTTTATTTATTACACGGCCACAATTCATAGTCGCTTGCGAAATTTTGAATTCCGCCCGCTACCCGCGCCTCTTCGCAATACACCGTGGAGCGTTATCGCGTTTCACGAGGTCTGAAGTCGAACAATGACTCATCGTTCGGGAAAATCATTTCCCAGCACCCGGGTTGCATCACCGCTGTATTTTTTAATCCGCATTATGAATAGTATTTAAAAAAAAACTAAAAAAAATACTCTTACATTAAATATCTCTGGATGGAGGACGTAATCTCATTTTGTCCAGCTCGGTGCTCGTTTAATGATAGAACGCGATTTCCCGTTTGTCGACCCAACTTCGGCAATAACATTTATCGAATTCAGATCTTACTTAATCCCTTTTAATTATTGATATGCCCACAGGATTGGAGACTGTAAGGTATCGACTTAATTCGATCCGAAATAATATCAAAAAGGATAAAGTATATGCGATTCGACTTCAACCGGATTTGGATACCAGCTTATTGAAATTGGAAGAAGGTAGAGAATTATCGGAGTTCATAATGTACGTTTAAATTGTAATCAGCTTTCAAACTAGTCCAAATATACCAAATGAAAGAATTTAAAATTTAGCATGCGATGCGTGCCATGCAAAACACACGAATTTATGCTTTCGTACTTTTTAACTCTGTTTTGGATCGATTTAATTTGTTTGTTGGTTTTTTTTTGGTTAGCCTAATTTGAAGTTAAAATTTCTGTAGTTTGTCAGTACATTGTTCTCACAGATATAAAAACACAATAGGCTCCACAAATACGCGATAGAGATGAAAGCGGTTTTTAATGCAATTTTATTGTTGCCATTTGTGTTGTTGAATCAATTTTATTAAACGATTAATTCGCTTAAAAAATATCATTCCGAAATATTCAAATATTTGAATTAATTAGTACATGAAAATTGCACATGAAATAATGTAATTTCAGTGTTTCCAGATATTCATATCAATACCTAGAATTTTCCAACGATAGTATAATTGCATGCAAAAACTGAAGTACCTTTCCATCGCATACTGGACGGAAGCGTATTTAAATTTATTTAAAATTATTGTCAATTCCGCTTAAGTAATAAGGTTACCCGCCGTTCGGACATCTTTTCAGAATTTCCCGCTTCGTTTCTTCGGTTTGTTTTAAATTTTTAATTCTACGATACAATCGAGGTGCAGTGTAGTAACGAAGGAAAAATTAAATTACCTCCCAATCTTATCAGAACACACTTCTTTCAGATCCGCTCAAATTGGTTTTTGGAATTTTTGTTACTCGTTTTTGCGAAAAAATCGCTGACTATCTGCATATTTTTTTTCTTTCTCGGCTGCAGCTGTGGCAAGCGAGTGGTCTGGAGAGAGAAATCAGCTGTACGGAAAATAAATCAATTGTACACCCATTCCTAGCTGTTATAAGGTAAATACCCACAGGTAATTATTTCTTATCACTCTTACTTTAAGAAATAGAGGCGCACTAATTCATAAAAAATAAAATTTTCTAAAGTAATAAAATTGTTTAGGATTTAGGATCGTTTATTTCGAATTAATTTTCAACATAAGGTTTTTTTAGAAAAATGTGTGTGATGTATTAATTAAAGAATAATTTCGTCCTACCGAGAAAGCGAACAGGGCCAGCGTGTAGCAGTTTCTGAAAATTAACGTGAAAGTCTTGTCTTAGGACAAAATATGCCAAATCGCGAGACTGCATTTGCATTTTATTGCAGATTTACCACCGTAGAAGCGAGGCCAAATTTATTTTGGACTTGTTTTAATAAACAAAACGGGTCACAGGAAATTTTATTACAGTTAAAAATTAATATTAGTTAGCAGAAAGTCAACTTGTTAATATTAAAAAATTTAAATTAATACAGCCGGTGACGCCGAAAATAAATATATTTTCAAATTAAGTTCGGGCGAACTGTTACTTAATGTTTGAAGAATATTAACGCAAACGAACTGACTGTAAGATTTGATGCATAAAAATGTACACGACGTTCATTTAGAATAATTATGGAGGTGGTTTTTAACTGCAGGAGATTCGAAGGATTTTAATTGATATACAGGGTGTTATTTAATAAGTGCGACAAATTTCAGGGGGTGATTCTGCATGAAAAAATAATGATATTTTGCTATATAAACATATGTCCGCAAATGTTTCGTTTTCGAGATACGGGGTGTTAAAATTTCTTCTTAAAAACCGAAGATTTATTTATTTCTCTGAAACCAGACAAGATATTCAAATGGAATTTGGTGAGTTTTGAGAGGTAACTATTACACATTTTTTGACATAAAATTAAAAATTTTATGTTCATCATTGGCGCGCATACGGGTAATAATAAATAATTTTTAAAGAAAAAAATTATGTTGGTACGCCACTGAGGCATTTTAATTGAAAATTCAATTATGAACGAATTCCTCGTTCAATTTGTGACAAAAAAGCTCTCTTGTGTTTTTTCGTACGGGCCGCCATTTTCGAGTAAAAAAATAAAACATCTTTACGTGTATTTTTCCTTTCCTTAATTCGTATTAATTAAGGAAAATTTCGTATTATTAAGCTAGGTATCGTTACCTAATAGCTATCTTAACGCAATTAAGCAAGAATATTAACATAAACCGGTGTTGGTCAATTGGTCCCCACGGTCATTTTTGTCAGCGGGGTTCCATAATCCTACAGGTCGATTGGTCCCCAGTTTCAAAATTTAATGGGCTAATTGGTCCCCTCGGTCAAAATATTCCTAATCCGATTAGATAAGAATTTACATTGCATGAATAACTATCATATATTTGTCTAACATCTTCTGGTGTTCTTACATAGCTGAGAGAATTTGGACAAAATGCAGCTTTTAGTGTTAAAAAATATTTAATATCTAAGCATTAGTAATTTAAAATATATACAATTGGTACAATATATATTAAAAGAAAAATTCTGTAGAAAAAAAAAATTATTTTAGTTTTAATATACGAACGGATTTCAAAAAATAGTTGGCAAAACATATGGGAAACTTTATTATTAATTTTACGAAATAGTTATTCTTCACAAAAAGTTCTGCATGATCTAAAATCCAAGATGCAACCATCAAAAATCAAATTTTATCAATCTTATACGAGGTATATTGTGAATTTTGCTCAAGAGTAAAGTACTTTCATATTTTACAATATCGAAATTTGTTATTATGAAAAGTACAACTAATTTTCGATAAGTATACTGGAAGGGATGGGATTTTCCCTATATTGAAATAGAAAAAAAGAAAGAAGTCAAAAAATTTCCCCTAATCATAAAATCCTCATTAAATTGTACTACGAAATGAAAATACATAATCGAAATTTGCCAGAGAATTTTGAAATTATAAATATTCCCATCGGTCCTTCCTAGAAACCCTTAAGTGCGTACCGGAGCTCTCGCGTGTGAAACAAATTTCAACCTTATTAGACCTTTCTATAAGGTTCCAATGAAAAAAAGGTGGGAAAGCTTCTCATTTAAAATTTACAAAACTATTTTAAAATATAAAAACGACAAAATTATTTAAATTATCTATAGAATTGCGCGGACTCCTTTTAATTCAAAAATAAAAAAAATAAAAAAAAAATTTGAAAAATAAAACGATTACAAAAATTTCAATGAGTCTCCTCAAAACAATTATTATTTTTGGCTAACTTCCCCAAATTTCATAAAAATCGGATAAAAACTAACGATTCTAGAAGTATTCGCGTTTTTATGAAAAAAAAAGAGGTCCGGTATCCTCTTAATCCGGTATTGGGGACCAATTGACTGATAGCTTTCGAGTCGAAAAAGGATTATATTTGGGTAAATTTGACCGCAGGGACCAATTGAACTCCACCCACATAAACAAGAAAATTAACAGAAAATAACACTGATAAAATTTAACATTGTAAGCTATAACAAATGTTGAAAATGACCACCCTGAACAAATTTTATTTGAATATCTCGCCTAGTTTCAGAGAAATAAATAAATCTTCGGTTTTTAAGAAGAAATTTTAATACCCCGTATCTCGAAAACGAAGCATTTGCGGACATATGTTTATATAGCAAAATATCATTATTTTTTCATGAAGAATCATCCCCTGAAGTTTGACGCACTTATTAAATAACACCCTGTATAAAAAGTTTAATATAGCGGTTGCATTTCTTGGTAAAAGCCGCGAAAATGTAGGTAGAGCAGGCATATTTACTCGTAATATATGAGGCACAGTAACAATGGGTAACGCAAAATGTGTTTTATCCGTCCGGACAGTATTGTGCTGCGTCGCGGCAATACCTTAAGACGGTGCACCGCCATTATCGCGACTACTAAATTTGAAACACATAGAGCGCATAAAACAAACGTAAATACAAACTAGCGTTAATTATTCCATTTCGTGGTTTAACTAAACTACATCTGCAAATGTGTGGTGCACCGTTCTCCAGCGCTAATCCGCAGAGAAAATCCCCGTCAACGTGCTATAACAGTTCTGCTACCCTTCACTAGTCGACAACCACCATGCCTTCCACCTGTCCACCCGCACAACCAACAGGAACGTATTGAGGATGCCGAATATGCTCGATTATTTATCATATCTTGTACGAATCAATCAATTGGTACACTTAAATCAAACCTCCTTTAAAATAACAACAAACTACCGTTTAAAGAATAACTAAATATCACTAAAGAAAGTTCTAAAACTAATAAAAGCAATATTTACCATCTAAGCTACTTGTTCCGCAAAATGTGTATGTATGAATTGAAATTTATGCTGGATGTTGCGAAGGCAATGCAAAAATATTTAGGACTGTAATCCCTTTATGCATTCGAATGTGATTTCCTCTTATTGAAAATACAAAACCGTCGATGCAGTTATGTATGTTTCTAGGAAATAAAATTGCGGCTGCACTAACTTAGTCCAACGGATAATCTGAGAAAAAGTCCCCAGGGAAATACAGCCCTGCATATACCCCGTGCCTGTGTATGCTGGTTGCCTGTAGGGCGGTCGATATCACCCTAAATCGCGTTTATAAATCTTACGCAAGGCGTCAGTTGGCCCATTATTTTCTTATTTTAGAAAAAATACGTTTCCTACGTTTCGGTTAGTTTCTAGACGACTTTTATTAATTCATTTTTGAATTGGGCTACGTTTTTCTAAGGAATCTTAGTATAAATAAAATGTATTCGAAATCAATCAAATTTTATTGAATTACCTAAATTGATGCCTTTTTAGAATATTGCATTTAATTTAAATGCTTTTGTGCTAACCTAACATTTGTAATTATTAATATATTTATATATTTTAATATAATTAACAATTGTAAAGGTAAATATTCCAATTTCGCAATATCATAATTCACAATAATTGTATCTATAGTATTAGGTATACAACAAATAAATATTGTTAGTTATTAAATTAAATTAATTTCTAAAATATAAGCGTTGCAATTTATTTACAAATATAAAATATTGTTTTATCCAATATCCGTAGGTAAACGAGCCCAGACGCACATCAATTGGACCGAAAGAAATATTCAATACAATTTATTTTTCTGAATTAGAATTTATTCAACTATTATAAATTTAACGGATACGATTAAACTTATATTTGATACCATATATGATTTGGCTAATTAATCAACAATTTCGGATACTTATATCATCTAAAATAGTTATAAAATAAACAAAAAAGGAAAATTATTGTCTGGCGCAAATTAATTGCAATTAATCGCCGAGCGCCTTATTGAGAATTGGCTGTAAAATGGGCCCATGCAATTGGTAGACCAATTTCAAAAGACACTTGTTTGAGGAGAATTAAAAAAATTGGATATGGATTCTACAAGGTTTTACAATTTTCTACAATTAATTTGCGCCAAGCATTACCTTTACTTTTTGTTTATTTCATAATTATTGTAGAAGATATAAGTAATAGATATTGTTGATTAATTGGCCAAAACGTGCATAAGTATATACACGGCGGCCAAGTCACGATACCAAGGTACAATTTAGTGAGCGGTATACAGTTGATTATTTTGCAATGTATCGAACAAAGAGCGCATATGATACTATGACGCGCTGAAGCCACGCCTACTCTATGTTGTAGTATTGAAAGTATTTTCTATTCTCACTATCTTACATTTTAATTGAGAGCCTTTTCCATAGAGTGTACCAACAAAAATTTGCCTCTCTGTATAGTATGAAATAAGCTTAACCGTATCCGTTAAATTTATAATAGTTAAATACATAAATTCTAATTCAGAAAAATAAAATTATATTGCATATTTGTTTTGGTCCAATTCATGTGCGTCTGGGCTCGTATTTACTCCATATTTGCGAGTGTAACATTAAAAATATAAATACATAAATTTAATTTCCCCTAAATGCACTTCTTGTTTCCTATAGTTTGATAAACTGTACAAATGTCTTATTTAGAATATACATATTAATCAATAAAATTTGAATAATTTTCAATAAAATATTGAAGGGATGATGTCTTTTAATTCTCAACTCTACTAAAATATTTCTCTCTACGTGTGATTTGTTGGAATTACAAAGAGAAAACTTATTGTCATCTACACCAATGCATTAACTAAAGATGTGCCCCGAGGTGCACAGATATTATCTAAAGATTTTATGATCCAAAAAGGATAAATTAAAGCTCTATTAACTTTAACATGTAGTAAATTCGCGGGAGATGTTAGAGTTCTTGCAAAATTTTGGCGAATTTGTTTTAGAACATTGTAGCAATTCGGTTTTACGGGTTTCTGCTATAAATGGATCAAATAAATAGGGACAGCGAACATGTAATAAAATCTGCATACAAGCTTTTTTCTATTTTAATCGTAATAAAATGTTATCAAGCTTTTCGAAAAGTTCGTTCACGGAAATTGAACAACGAGTGTGCTTGTATAAGGCTAAGGCCTCTTTTGCACACGAATGGCAGTTTCGCCGGACGGCAAAAATACCGTCAAATATTTAGAATTCGTGATACACAGGAAAAAGTATTGCCGAATTAGTAAAGTTGATCTACTTAATTTGCTGCAGTAAATAGGAAAGCGACCGGACCGCACTTGATAATAGATTAATTGAAGATATATCATCTTCATTTAGTGTTTCCTAAAATTTTGTAAGTCCTTGCCGGGAAATGTAAATACTGTTCACTACCTTACGAGTACTTGAAAGTTCCATTGTATTTGAAGGCGGTAAGTAATTAATCAATTGCTACGATCCCCAAGCTGTGGACCATCTTTCCTGTGTATCTACGAACCATCTATACATAGGTACATACATGTTTTTATTAGAGCTTGCACACGGATACGGCAAATTAACCGGCCGGCAACCGTTGAAATTAAAATGGATTCTGAAGACCGGCAACCGGCCGGCAAAATAACCGGGCAATAGTTTCGTTCTATGCAAGACTGTTTCTGCTTGCACTTCACGATTTAAAAAAATCTAATCAAGATCGTCGCTTTTGATATATAGGTCAGTAGTTGTGAAGGAATTGTGTTTGAAGAAGTTAGCGTACATAAAGAAATGGAGGAATTTCAAACTTTGAAATTTAAATTGAAATTTTGTAAAAAGGTTTTAATTTGTATTAGAATATACCTACAATATTATTTTTACAACTACTACTAAAAATTATTTCTATACAGGGTGATTCAGATTTTATCTGCATAACTTTGGGAGTTGATAGAACTTGTAAAAATAATGTTAGTTCTTTATACCTATAATTTTTTTGCAAAAACCTTTTAGTTTCAGAAATACAGGGCATTGAAGTTGCGATTTTTTTTTCTTTTTTGTTCAAACTTTTGATTTAGTTCTCCGATTTTTTCCCCATTTTAAAACAGAAATACTTCTTTTCTTTCTGCATAAGCCTTAAATGTAAGAAACCACCCACTCTTTATTTAGTGGGTTTTTAGGTACTATCCCCTACTAAATTCTTTCAAAATTTTTACAAACATTTCTTTTCAGTAGTAATAACTATTCAGGACTATACCTTGATTCATTTTAAAACTATTTTTATTCTTGTAACTTTTTGATATTTTACTTTGTTCTTGAGATAATTTGTAAAATTTGAGGGAGTGCAACACCCACTTGCAAGCATTAATTATCATATCATAGAATGCCATGAAAATTTAAAATGGCAGGTCTAATGTAAACTGACGTTAATTGTCATAACTATTGTCACCAGTGTTGTTATTACTATTAAAGAAGTTGTTATAAGTGTTTATATGCCTAAAATTTTTTCAACTTATTAAAATTAATTATTAGCTTATAACTTAATTATTATTTATTAAAATTGAAAATTTTTGAATTATTTTTTATTAAAATTCAAAGAATCATGACATTTTGATTTTTTATGACATACTTACTATGATATGATAATAATTAAAGCTTGCCACTGGGTGGTGCATTGCCTCAAATTTTAAAAAATATCTAAAGAACAAAGCAAAATATCAAAAAGCTACGAATGAAAATAGTTTTAAAATGAATCAAGATATAGTCCTAAATCGTTATTACAGAACTGACGTTTCTTACAGAACAGAAACAATTTAAATTATTAGAAAGTGCAAAACATCATTTTTGCTCCTTTTCTTGTTCGTTCTTCCATCAATGTACATATGAATCCATAACTTTCTAGCTCGCGCATTCTTGTATTTACGGTGATAATACTAACAACTATTAAAAATAAAGCAAAAATTAATAATTATAACACATAATAATTTAATGTAATACGCAACTTATGCTAATAAAAATATGGGACTGCGTAACAAAAACGGTTACGTTTAGTTCGCCGTCATCGTATGCTACCCGATATTTTTGCCGCTCGACGAAACTGACGTGTGTAAGAGACCTTAAACGGCGAATTTGCAACTATGTAAAGAAAAATTCGTGTTTGTACAAGGGAAAGCATCGTTAATTAAAACATTGGATTTTCCGTTACTAGTCGAACAAAAGTAATGCAACTTCGGCCGTTTCGCGAAAATTAAAGGAATAAATTCCGATTTGCATATTATATTGCATCTTCTGGATCACAGAGTAGGTACGTTCATCCCAGGGAATGGATTCAATTGTCGTCATTTCGGAGTGTAATGTTTGCAGGATAAGGACCAGCAATCCACATGAACCGTAGCTCTGTAATAAATCAATTGGCAGTTTCCAACAAGACAACTACGAGTATTAATCTTGTTAAATTGGGGCTGATCCTTCGCGAAAAATACAAGCATATCTCTTCTCGGAGAACTCTCGTCGAGCAGTGACACGGACTGGGTTTTTGCGTCACCTCAATCGAACGTTTTCGACGTCTTAGGTTAAATATAATTTTTATCTCTCTAACAGAAATTAATGTGGTTTAATCTGTAATTAACCGTTAGTAGTTTTTTGGTCGGGTTGATCTCATAATCTAGGGGGGAATTTGAAGGAAGCATTGAAATCGTTACGCCACTGTTAGAAGACTATCGGAAAACTGGTGAAGAGATAGAGTTTAACCAGTTGTTTACTCAAGTGTGCGGGGTACGCTTAGTAGAACTATTAATCATCGAATTCTTTCTTGCTCTTTCCTGATTTTGTTTTGTTTAATTTGAAGATTTCGGTGCTTTTTTGGGAAAACTCTCAACGATTATTTCATGCTAAGTGGTTAATTCTGGTTTCTCTTATGAATGTATGCAGGCAAAAATGCGTTTACAGGATGTCCGGTAATGAATACGCTAAGGGTGCGTTCTTTGGGTCAAAATATCACGATTTAACCAAATTTACCTTAGTCAAAGTTGCTTCTTTAGGAAGTTATAGCACTATGAAAATCGATTTTCTGTCCATCCAGCGTAATTCAAGAGATATCTTCTTCAAATTTCACATATGGGGGTTTTAGATGTGTCCAATTAAGAATATGTTATCCATTTTGCTCTTATTCCAGAGGACGCCACTTCAGCACACTTTTTTCCTTCGAAAGGCCATAACTTTTTTATGCGTAGGAATTTGCACTTTTGCACTTTTGCACTTTGTACAGGAACATACACTTTTGCTTTAAAAAAGGTGTGCTGCAGGCTTACAAAACAAGGGTAATAACGAAGCTCTCGTCTAGAATTAACTGTAAATATCAGGAAATAAATGGATAATTTCTGTAAACTGTCTGTAATATATGTAAACTGTCCGGAAAATTTCTTTAAATGTCTGGAAATATTTGGGAATATCTGAAAACTGTCTCGAAATTTCTGGAAATGTCATAAATAATAACCCCTAATTCATTACCTACATAAGCAAATTTCAAACTCATTTATCTTCGAAACGGTGCATTTCAGTGACTCAAAACAGGTATACCTTTTTTAAAGTTAAAATGTTGTAATTTTTAAAAATGGATCCCGTTTGGTCAAATTCTTACGTAAAAAAAAGTTATGGCCGTTCATAGGAAAAAAAAATGTGCTGAAGTGGCGCCCTCTAGGTTAAGCGCAAAATGGATAACATATTCTTTATTGGACACCTCTAAAACCCCTACCTATATGTGAAATTTGAAAAAGATATCTCCTGAATTACGCTGGATGGACAAAAAAATCGAAATAAAAAATCGATTTTCATAGTGCTATAACTTCCTAAAGAAGCAACTTTGGACTAAGGTAAATTTGGTAAAATGGTCATATTTTGACCCAAAGAACCTACTCTTAGAGTATGGCCCATTCATTACCGGACACCCTGTACGTATATTAAAATACGAAGTATCGTTTTTATTAAATTGCGATATTTCAAGAATACTACATTTAAATTATGGAAAACGCAATACTGTGTGAATTTCATAAAACCTCATCCAGTCGAAATTGATGTTGAAGCATATTTATTAACTATGTATTTTCAATGTGGAGAGTTGTTGAAAAATACGAATTAATCAATGTTCCAGTTAAATCAATTTGAAATTTTAACATTATTACTTTAAATTGAAACAAAAAAAAATGCCCGCAAGTTTATCGTACAGCTAAATTTATACATACTCGTATCATATGCACTCTCGTTAAAAATAGAGGAAAATAAATAAAAACAAATTTCTATTTAGTTAGTAGAGTTACAATAGTAACGTAATACTTTGTTATATTCACTTTTTGCTTAATTTGCATTTATTATAATCTTTTGTGTCTTTCATATACAGATTTCAGATTTCTATGTACGCGCTTGAATCAAGACCTATTTTATCCGAATAATTAATTGTCGGTTTTTTGAAAATTTGTCCTTAATTTCAAAATATTTTTTTTAATAACATTTTCTTTTTCGAACTTGCAAGCGTAGTTATTGAAATATATAAATATCGTTAAAAAGCTTTCATAAAATAAGCTAATCGCCGGATAAAGAACAAATTCGATTTATTATGTCAGTACCTATAGGTATTGTATTTCCTACAAACTATTATAGTGCAGCTCCATGTATGTATTGTACAACAACTAAACTAATCACTGGTATAATGTAATTGTAATAGAACAATCAGATAATTTGATCGCGTATACTATGTAATTACACACCTAATGCAAAATATCTAATAATCGTAACTCACCTCAATTCTGATATTTACCAAAACCTGTTTTTATTTGCAAGAAAAAGCACTTAATATTTTCCCTCGAAGATCAGTTTTCCCGAAAAGCGCCGTTGTTTTCTTTTTCGGACAATTTCGTACCGTTAGTTTTAATATTTTATTTTTATTAGCCGTTAGATAGCTGCAAAATTGCACCCTTTAGGAAGAAAAAAACCTACAAGTAATACCGTATACTAAGATATGAAATACGTTAAAGTAAAAAATTTAAAAATAAATTGGAAGATTAACTATTTAGTTGTAGGCGCTATATTCCACACAAATAAACTGTATTTATGAAATATACAAAATTTGCACTTCTTTGTTAGATATTAATTCAGATTTTTCAGGCATGTAGGTCATTCTATTGGAAGTAGAGAGAACAAAGTCTCAAAACATGATTAAATACGCGGATTTCTAGAAAAGTCAAAAGTTTCCTAGAATATTGTAATCCATGGAGAATATGAATTTCAACTTCCCGAATCTACGGTTAATATAGGTATGCAAACTTTAGGAAAAGAAAAAAGGCATAAAAGCGTTCTTTATCTCATATTAGAAAGAAAATAAATGGCCGAAAAACGATATAGTCTGAGCCCAAGGTATCCGTAACTTTGTATTTCATCAGAATTGTATAAATCATAACGACAGTATCTAGAATGAGGACGATTTGAATAATATACCTCTGTTCCGCATATTTGTATACGTATTCGACAATAGATTATGTAGAAACAACCAACCCTAATGGTCGTTATGGCTCTCAGATCATTCATAACATTCAAATTCAGACCTAAAGCAACGAAAAATACACACCAAAAGCACGCTTATCTCCGCAAAGAAGATGCCACCATGGGCCTTTTTCTAAAATGGATTGACAACGCATTTTCAATTTTTATCCCGAAATTTCGCTCATATCTCATTCACGTACGATACTTATATCAGGAACACGTCAAATTTTATGACGTTTGTAAAAAACAACGAGTGGAAGATAAAAATCCCTAATAATTTTGCAAACTAATTTTTGCATGACATTAAAATCTTCAGATATGACCAATTTCTTGAAAGCTCGTTGAAGAAAATGTTGAGAATAATAAGTTGGTCTATATCGGCATATGAAAGTATAAATTGGTTTTTTATTGCACACAGACAATTTGATCCAATAGACGAAACTTTTAAATATCTTTTGTTCGGAAAATATCAGAATTTGACCTTAATTCCGAGCGTATTATACATCACGGTCCGTATATTTTCGAAGACATATATTTCTTTTCATATTTCGGTGGCGTTGCTCTAAATCTTCCGCGAGGACGCGGAGTAGTTTACTTAGGACCGGATTTGAGCATTCCTCGGATTCTACCAATTATTTATAAGATAAAGATAAATATTTTATGAGTTTTTCTCGCAAATGTGCGGCCGCGGAAGTATTTTTTTGCTTTCAAAAATCTAAACGAGCGTTTCGAAATTTCTTATTTACTCGAAATTATTAGATTTTTTTTATGGAAATACTGAAGAATTTTATTAGCAAACTGGTCTTGTATTCCATTATAGGACAGCTCGACGATTAATCAGAACGCAGCAGCATTCACCAATGCAATTTAGGCGTCCATATTTCATTCTTAGCCTCTTTTCATTTTCCAAATAGATTTTCCTTTCCGAAACTGTCAAAAAGTTAATTTAGTTTCTAACTGAATTCAATTTCTAAGCCAAATGTAATCGCTTTAAACTCCAATTAATTTTAGAAAATAATATACCATTTTGAGAAATTTAAACCATCTATGTTCTTACATAAATCCACCATAAAATTTTGAAGTACAATCAGCGTTTTTATTATTCTATAGATACAATATAATTCAAAATTCGCCTGCTTTAATTAAGAAATAAATCTCATTGTTTTATACAAATTATTTAACGTGTGAAACTAATTTCGCAAGTTCCGGTAAATCTTGACTTAATTTAATTGGATATCGAGTTGTAAAAGTCTCAAATGCTGCCATAAACATCGTTTAATCAAGCTGATGGAAAGTATACCGATAGCCATCAATATAGCTGCCTGTATTTCCATCTGCTTCTACCTGTAAACACAGATAAGTCAGAAGTTTTATTAGGCCGCATCTCATCGAGACATGGCTCAGAGACGCCAGCATTTAACAGAATTAGTCGACAGTGTCCTTTTCCCGATAGCTCAATTCGCTCTGACAAAAACTAAAGTTGAAATGGAAATTTATAAGCAAACGAACCCGTGCCAAACATGCATTTTTTCTTTCGAGTGAAAAATCTTTTATGCAACGTAAGACATTTTTGGTCCAACTGGCTGCTCGCAATCAAGATCACAATTCGGAAAAACATAAAGTTCCCGGTTTTCGTACATTTACCGCTGACGGGGTTACGGTCCCCACCGCCAGTACGCTGCTAGGTCCATTACAGTGCTCGCCGTATCACAAAAAACAATGAGAAATTGTTACAGACGTAATGGTCACTCGACGAGCAGCGCGACAGTGACACAGAAAGCGACTCTCAGTGGCGGATATATCTGGATTAAATCTATTTATTTTCGATTGAACGCGCTTTTATGATGATGGAATGAAAATGATTCAATGCCGAATCATCAGCTAGAGTTTTATAACGGAAATCTCAATAACTTAACATCACTATAGTATTGGAGTATAGTATTAAAATATAAAACTATAGTAGGGGAAAGGAAGGCAAAACGGCCCACCTTGATTTTGAAATGTGTCAAGCTATCTATGAATTTTTTACGTCAAAATTAGAGCCTCCTTATTCCTGCTTTCGGTCAGTGTACTCAATTCTACCGACCGCCTGTACACTGATTTAGCAAGGAAAATTGTTTTTTTAGATTTTGTTAAAAAATTTGCAATTTTTAATTAGCCTGCAGTTTGGTTTGGTTTGTGAGTATTCTCATGATAAACTTTATGTAAACTGACATATGATGAAGCTAATAATCAAGTATTCCGACGATATCTCAACTTATTACCTCAAAATTTTGAATTTTTGTTGTTTATAGCAAAAAGGTAAAACGGACACACAAAAAAAATATATTATTGAACTTCTTCAAAGTAAAAAATAATTAACATGGTTAACTCTATTATATTACGTTCAAATCAGACTTATTTGATAAAATCACAGACATTAAAGATATTGGTAAAGATCTCTACCATTTTGTCTTGCCTGGGGTTCATTTTGCCTTCGAGTAACGTGAATTTTAATAAATCTAATTAAATTACTTAAATTAGGGAAATATAAATGTTTTAATATTATAATAATCGTTTTTGCTTTCTTTTAGATGGTGAATAATTTCTGGTGAATATTTCTTGAATAATTTAGTGTAGGTCCGTGTTGCCTTCATATATATGGTCCGATTTTTCTCGACCATGAAGGTAAAATGGATTTATTGAAGGTATTAGAAATCATCCAATATCTTGATCGTCTGTGATTTTATCAGTGGTCCGTTTTGCCTTCCTTTCCCCTATATGTATATTATATACAAATTGCTGCAAATTTACTTGGAAAATAGTCAATTCAATGAGTTGAACAAGGATTATTAAAATAACAGTGATTAATGATTAAAATAACATTAGACAGACGAATGACACATTAGATAGACCAATCAAAATTCACTAAGGGGAACTGAGGAGTGGGAGATAAATTATAAGTCTTTCTTTTTCCTTTATATGACACTAATGGCATTTGTCTTTGTCGCACCCATGGACCATGTTCCGAGTACATTTGCAGCGATCTGTATATATGGTTATATAAAACCAATAGTATTGGAAAAGTACAATTGTTCACAATAAGGAGAGGTACGTATTTATCTACCCATCAAAAGTGTCACCTAAGGGAAATTCTACAGATATAACCATCTACATACAAGAGAAAAATAAGCTAGAGATATTTATTATAGAGCCATTTATTGACCTAAACAATCAATGTATGTTCCTAGGAATCCTAAGGAAACAACCTAAGAACCTGATATTTTCAGTAAAAATCTAATTTTTATAAAATAATCAGTTTTATATGATTATCTAATTAATCTGCGCCACTGGCGAATAATACAGAGTCTCGCAGTGAACTTAAGGATTTACAGTAATCGGCTGAGTTTAATCCAAATGAAAAACTAAGTCTGGTTTATAACGCAATTTAAAGCGCTTTTCTATTTCTTGGGGGATCGTAATATGAGTCATGTCTCATGTAAAAACGGAGCGGATGCAGCAGAATTTCCACCGATCGTCTCGCGGCGAACTTGGATACAATTTGCATAAAAAATTGTTCATTAATACTAGTCCTTTTTTTCATAACCGAATTTAAAGCGTAACGCTATCAAACGGGAGTTTTAGGTACCTTAGTAATAGAGATCTTTAGCCGGCTCGATCGTAATACAAAGAATAACGATGTAGGAAGTTTCTTTCTAAAGTTTCCTCGAAGATTTTTACGTTTCGTTGGACACTTATCTAAAATTGGCCTTCGAATCATAAACGTTATATTTAAAGTTTTATAGGAGTTTGTCAAATTGCACAAAACTTCCTAAAGAATAACATTTTCGAATCCCGTCGCGATTGTCCCTGGGGTCACTTCATCATGGCTGTTTCGGGTGCTCCTTTTTTTATATTCGCATATACTACACCATCAATTTTGTTTTCGGGCGCGAATCCTGTGCGCATTTTTAATAGTTTTACAACGGTACGCGCAAAAAAATTTATTCGCGGTCTCAACTGCGCGTATTTGTTGACAGTTGATTGACGCTCCTGAATTTATTCTATTGGCTAATTGACATCGCTGCTTGCATAAAAGATCGTGTCGTGGAAGAAAATAATGACTTTCAGCTCCTGACCCTTTCTCCTTCGCCTCGAGATTACGCCATTCAACCGGAAATGATAATTTCCTGCTATTGATTTTTTTTTTCATATTTTAATAAACCATTTCATATTCAAGAAAAGAATTTTAAATGTCCACCGGCGCATTATCTCTTATCTCGAATAAAATTAATGGAAATTTTAGATCGAAATAATATTTTAAGTCAAGCTGTCATCCATTTTTGAATATTCACCATATCTCCACTCAACGTTCAACATCGCTCACTGGGTCCTATTTTCAGAGGGAAATAAAATAGAGCATTCCAAAAGTATCAAAGAACAAGAGGGTAGAATAGACGGTTAGTTATTTTTATCATAATATACAGGGTGAAACTTAAGTGATGACTTTAATTTCAAGTAGTGATTCTTTGTCACATATGTACAGGGTGTCGGAAAAAGGTTGGGACATGGCTTAACCATAGACTTCTGGGACAAAAGTAAGACGATTTAACCGATTTTACCTATATCCAAATTTGCTTAGTAAAGAAGTTATAGGGTTTTGAAGTTGAGAATTAAAAAGAGATTTTTTGATATTGTGCCAGAATGGCTTAACTTTTTTAGTGAAAATTTGTACAGAATATCTCAGTTTGGTGACATAATTATGTGTAAATTTCTTTTTTTAAATTGTCCATCCCCCTCTGATTTAAGGGGGGTGGCCAACTTAAATGGCCAACAATTAAAGCCCTAATTGTTTCGCCCATGTAATTCATCTAATTTTTGAAACGAAACTATATTTATTGGTTTATTTATAATGATTTTTTACTTTTTGTAATTTTCTATAAAACCCATATTTTTGGAGATAAATCTCTCTTTTTGGCATTCATACGATTTTTGAAACTCAGATTTTCAGCTCATTATTGACAAAAAAAATTCATCACACCTTTTTAACAAATTACACTTTAACTTTAAATTATTTATTTAACTTTAAATTAAACAATTAATTATACCACTTAGCACATAACACCGAAAAAAATAACATTCAAAATTTTAAAGATTTATCTTTAAAAAATTTGATTTCTGTAATTTATAATAACGGTTCAATATGGCCCCCATTAATGATTAATGAATAGATTTTTGTTGAAAATAACTTGCTGAAAATGTGTATTTGAAAAATCGTATGGATACCAAAAATGAGATTTATCTCCAAAAATATGAGTTCTATAGAAATTTACAAAGAGTAAAAAATCATTATAAATAAACCAACAAATCTAGTTTCGATTCAAAAATTAGATGAATTACATGGGCGTAACAAAGGGCTTTAAGGGGGTTGGCCACCCCTCTTAAATCAGAGAGGGATGGACAATTTAAAAAAAGAAATTTAGACATAAATATGTCACCAAACCGGGATATTCTGTACAAATTTTTACGAATAAAGGTTAAGCCATTCTGGCACAATATCAAAAAATCTATTTTTAATTCTTAACTTCAAAACCCTATAACTTCTTTTCTAAGCAACCTTAGATATAGGTAAGTTCGGTTAAATCGTCTTATTTTTGTTCCAGAAGTTTGAGGTTAAGCCATGTCCCAACCTTTTTGAGATACCCTGTATATGAAGAATATAGTTCATACAAACATGTGTCCTAATTTGCTTCGTTTCCGAGTAATGGTGTGTAGGTTTCATATATTACTGAAAATTCTTTCTCGCTGATTCTACTTTCCAGTGGCGACCAAGAGATATTTATGGCAAAAATTATTGTAAGCTACTGAAGCAAATTAGGACATATGTTTATATGTCCTTTATATGTTCTTCATAAAATATGACAAGGAATCATCGCCTGAAATTAACGTCATCACTTAAGTTACCTGTATTATAATGATTCTCGTGGAAAAGTTCATTCAATTATGAGGATTAAATATGGATATATAATAATAAAAAGATAAATTCTTTGAATCAAGATAATTCTTTTGGTGCAAATTCTAAACCTCGATATACTGACTTACGTTAAACTCGTTTTGTTGAACTTTTTAAGCCGACATTACGTCGATTTAATAATACGCCGGGTCTTTACTTCAATATGATAAATGCAGATTCTGAAGTATTTGTAAATTGCCCCTTAGAGATATAATTTGAGAGTGCCTAGTTACGTCGAATGTAAGTGCAATTGATATCGCATCATTTTATCCGCAGTTTCATCCACGATAAAAATATCACAGAATAACAATCCTCGCATATAATTGTATCAGCTGAATGCGCCGGCTGTTACAGTTAAAGCTGTTTTGCGGAGCTTTCTAAGTTGATATTCGGTCGATTTAATAACACAATGTTTGATCTCCTTCCTGCGGCAGTGAATGGAGATTCCAAATTATTTCGCAAATTGCTCTTGAAGTATAAAATTTAAGTGTACCTAGTTATTTCGAATGTACAATCAGTGAATCATCATGTCGTTGTAGAATATTATATTATCCCGTTACATGCGAAATAAAAATCTCAAATCAGAATGTAACAATCATATGCTCGTTCCAGCTCAATAGGAGCCGTTTTGCGGAACTATTTAAATCGATATTCAGTCGATTTAATAAAATAAGATGCTGGATCTCGTTCTTTCGATGGCATTTCGAAGTACATTGTCGTTGAGATAGAAAATTTAAGTGCACCCAGTTATTCTGTGTCTGTACAAATGATACGAAACTAATTTCGGAATGTCATGTAGGTAGCATGAGAGTAGGTACATTTAAAAAATTTGAAGCGGCGATAAAATTTTGTTGGTTTACCGTTTTCTAACCGTATGGAGTAGTATCGGGAACAACTCAAGCCGGCATAAAATTAACGTATAAATTACACTTAGAGTTGTCTGGTTTATTGTTCTTCGGTGGAAATAAATGTTTCAATAAGCGCAGAAACTCGAACTCTCTACTTAACTTCTTGTTGGTTCTTACTAAGTTAGTTTTTCGTATGTTACATTTCTTGGAAACGAACATTAAGACCTAATTTCTTCAACGTAAAATTATTTTTTGTTAAAATTTACTGCCAATTTATTGAATATTTCTCGCGAATGTATGTATTTACTATGTTTGCTTTAGGGAAGTGGGATTGGGTATAATTGGTAGTAAATTTTCATATAAACTTATAGCCTAACCATATTGGTTTCGAGAGCAATTTTTATGGTCCATATATTTTGTACATACAATAAATAGGATATGGTTTTACACATGCCAACGACACGTTTATCAATATTTGAAGCGTTGTTAACGATTTATGTTCACCAATGAATATTTTTACCTGCAAAACTACTGTTCAGTTCAATTTAAAAATTACTTTTTACATTATTTGTTACTCGTCAGTGCCGGTTTTAAATCAGATTTTCGTTTAATTTAATACGTACGTATTTTTTTGATTAATCTATATCTGTACTGTAGCCGCCTGCAAATTTAGAATGTGCATTTGATGTCACAAGCGCCGAATATTTTTTCTTTAAATATTTTCCCTATTTTAATATTTTGCACACATAATTGACCTTTAATTGCTTCCACAAAATTTACAAAATATTAATTTTCGAATTCGGACCACGTGAAAATATTGTTACAATTTGTTCGATGAATATCAATTAGTAAAATTTCGTAAAAAGGGAGCGTTAAAAATATTCTGTGGCATTTCCGCAAAACCATTTATCTGACTTAAACCGTTTTGTTTTTAAAAATTTAACATCGAGCGGCAAAGCTTAACACACCGGTAAAAAGAGCTTTATTTAGCGAATAGGTGGATTTTAATTAAATGTAGAATTTAATGCGATTCGTTCGAATTGCTAGTTTAAATTCAATTTAAAAGTGAGTTAAACGAAATAAAATAATAAAGATGATTTTTTTTTGGACAAAAGCGTGCTAAAATTCTCTATATATATACGCTGGTTGATTTTCTTCATCTAAATTCACCGGCAATAAAAACCGGCCACCCTAAAATAATTTTAAAAAGGCGTACATTTATAAATCAATAGTTTAACAGTTATTTTTGGTTTTATCATTGCTTTAAGATGCCTAATCAATTTCATAATACCTGCAGTTTTCATTTCATAGGCCAAATTATCATTTTAACAACAACACGTTTCTTCAACTCACACAGCAATAGAACGTGATTTGATATCGCTTTGTATCATTATTTATTACAAAATGCAACTGGGATTGGACAATTGTCTGAAGTGATTTTAACAATTTATCAATGATAGCACCTTATGGTTTTGGTGTGGGATTTATGGTGACGTGTTATTGTTGTTGTTAACGTGATAATTTAGCCTATGAAATGAAAACTGCAGCAATTATAAAATTGATTTGCAGGTCAACAAAAAAAATATTTTTTTTTGTGCCGGAAATTATTTTAGATAAACTTGGTGGGCTGATTTCAAATCTGCATTCAGTTTTTATCTAGCAGCTCTAGTTTTTAAGATATACCTAATCAAACCTATAAGAGAATATACGGGGTGTCTCGTAATGAATGTTCCACACGCTAGGGGTAGGTTCTTTGGGTCTCAAAATATGACGATTTAACCAAATTTATCTTAGTCCAAAGTTGCTTCGTTAGGATGTTATAGCGCTATGAAAATTGATTTCTTTATTTCATTTTTTTTTGTCCATTCAGCGTAATTCAAGAGATTGAACATTGCATTTTTAAATACATATAATTAAATACTAAATAATACATAAATAAAAGTTTATGTTACCAAAAATTGCAAGATTTTAACATTAATTACTTCCAATAAACACAGTCATAGGCTTAAAGCTCCGATGAGTATATCTTAAAAATTAGAGCTGCTAGAAAAAACTGATTGCAGATTTGAATTCAGCGCACCAAGTTTATCTAAAATCAGCTGATAAGTCTCCAGCACCAAAATGGCTAGGCATCTTAAGGAAATGATAAAACCAAAATATACTACTAAACTATTTATTTATTAAATGTACGGTTTAGAGTAACTTTTTAAAATATTTCAGGATGGCCGGTTTTTTTGCCGGCGATTGTATAAACTGACTGTAAAAAAGTGCTTTTAGAAATCTTCAATAACAGAGTCCACAATGATAAATGTATTACAGGCGTATAATACAAAATAAATTCAATGTACTTACGCTCTCTTAACGTAACCATGTAGTAAGAAGGTTCGCTGGGTTCACTGGCTCCCATGCCATTAACAGCCATAATCCGGAAACTGTAGACTGTGTAGGGTCGCAGATCGATCAGGGAGAATTTCGTGTCGTTGTTTGGAGTTTGTAAGTCCGAATCTTTGTAGATGCCTTCCTCCCCCACTCTGAAACACAAAGGGTCATTTCCAAAATAGAGCGTGAGGAGCAATTTTGAATTTTCGAAAAATTTTTAAAATAAAATGCAACAAACTTGCCTCGACGCTCTGAATTGAAGTCGACCCCATTTATTTATAAGTATGTTTATAGTAAACTTGTTACCGATAAATTGTCGGATTAACGATTGAAATTGGAAGGCAGACTTTAACCAAAAGCCATTAGAAATACACCTTAATGTACTTAATAAGTCCATTGTTTGACTAAGAGAAAGGTATTAATGTTCTGCGACTTTACACAGCAAGTCATTATAAAATGCCTACGAGATTGATTCGATTGTTCCACCCTTACTCAAGGTATTTCATTAAATTCAACACACATAGACTTTAAAAGAATATTTAAAAAACTCTCATAAAAACAGTAATAAAAAAGTACCGAAAAGAGGTACAACAAACATTTTAAAATTTGAACAAAGAGATATTACTCTCGCTGTTAAATAAGCAAAATTACTGAAAGATTAAAAGGTTAGGGATAATTAGTTTCTCGTTGGGTAATTTACCATGGTGTACTTCAGTTTTTACGAGCAATTCTACAAGATTCGTTTCTAAAAAACAATAAATTATATACTGTTACGTGTCTGGCAGCAAAATGAAGGTCTTCCATGAGAGACCTGACCGAGGAAATCGATTGCATTAAGACATTTACCGCCTAAACTTAATCCTCTGTTAGTTTTATTTCCGTTACAATCTCTAGGTGGATATTGGGATGGCACGTCATCAAAATAACTGTAATGGGAAAATATTGGTTTTCTACCGGTTGCGGAGCTCGGTTAACCGGCGATTTCTACTCGAATTTCAAGAGTATTTTTGAAACCTTTACTGCGATAAGTCCGCAGTAAAAATTGATACTTCCAAATATTTTTATCTATCGACTGTTAGTAAAAAAATACTAATGATATAAAAATTGATTCAGATCAATTTTTTCCATATATAGGATGAAACTTGACTGATGGTCATTCCTTCTCAATTGTAAACAGTCCTTTAACTTTAAATGATTGTTAAAGAGAGTTTGATATGTTACATATCTCATTACAAACTTAAAAAAATATAAAAATTATTCGTTATGTTATGTTATGATTGATAGATATTTAACAATTTAATTATAAAATACTAATATCATATTCGTGTAACGAGACGTTTTTATTGATCGCATACAATTTATTAACAATGCTGCCGGAAAATTAATTTTATTGACAGATAGGTGAATGATGAAATCATTTTTTGTTCGACTGGCGATGGATAGAAGAACGATTTTGTTAAGCGATAAGTTAAATAATGGTAATAATTCACATGACGTTGCGGGTAAATAATAACAGGAAATGGTTTTACGCGGATAATTTATAGTGGGCTAATTTATTTTTGTTTTAGATATCGGTTAATATTTTGTTTTAATCAAAATACGCTAATTGATCGGTATTGGGGTTTGAAGTAATTGTCGGATAAACGGAACAAATTTAGAAATGTATGACAAACAAAACGAACAATTATTTATCATTTTCGAAAAAATATCGGTGAAAAAACCAACACAACGAAATTTCAATTTAACATCGTTAAGGAAATATTTAATTATAAGTTTCCAACTTCAACATTTTTTAGAAAATGAAAAAAAAATTCGTTAATTAACACATTCATTAAATCATTTTCGTCGAAGGCGATGTCGAAAAAGAGTAATTTATTTCTAATTTCATTAAAAGTTCCGACTGGAACAAATATTAAATTAATTGAATAGATTTTTTTGTTGGTGGATTTCCTCTATTACTTACTCCTAGAGAAATTTTTATTTTTGATTTCAATGGATTGAACGCAAACAGAATAAATTGAAATTGGCACTCCCAAATGAAAACATATCCGAAAATACTCTATCATGCTGTAATTTACTCTCTGAAAAGAAAAACTAGGTACCTGTTTCTAGGTCGCTTTTTTCGCCGAAAAGGGTATACGGAGAATAAGCAAATTCGAGTGGCCTGGCCGGTCCAAAATAGAAAAGATCCCGAATAAGGAGACTTAAGTGAACACCCGAATGGAATAAGGGATAGGATGCTACTCGTTTTACATTTGTATTCTACAGTTGTAGTCCACACAATGAGGCTTATCCCTTATCCATCTAAATGAATAGAGGAAACATTACACTAATCAAAACAATATAATTCCACTTTACACCTCGGACACTCGCTTGAGTCCTATAAAGAATCCACGGATGTGTGTAAGTATGTGCATCCTACAAGCTATTGTTTTATTTCATTCTAGAGAAATAAAACGAAATACATCAAACATTCAAGAAAATTAGGATAGTTTTCCGCTCAACTCTCAAGGAAGTTTAACGTATTTATAAGCAGTATAATAAAGAATTAAAATTGACCGGATTTACCTGACGAATTCCAATTCCAAAACGATGGGCTAATTGAACTTACTTGCCTTTAATTTAAACTTGCCTTTAAAACTTTTAATAACGTAGGAAGTTGTAATTTAATTAGCTTCGCTCGAAATGATTTGTTAAAAATACTGTCCAGAACAATGTAGAACTATCCAGAACGATTTAGAACTGTCCAGGGCGATTTAGAACTGTCCAGAACAATGTAGCACTGTTCAGAACGAATTAGAACTGTTCAGAACACTTTTACAATCCTTCACTTTTTAATGCTTCAGAAGGAATTAGAAATGATTCTGCACAAATTTGAACGTTTCAGAGTGAATTAAAACTGTCCAGAACTAATTTTAATATTTTCTTAAAAATCACTGCATATTTTTGTTTTTTTTTGAAAATCACTGCTTATTTTTAAATAAATCGTTGCATATACAGGGTGTTAAATAATAAGTGCGACAAACTTCAAGGGATGATTCTGCATGAAAAAATAATGATATTTCGAATATGCCTCAGTGGCGTACCAATATTTTTTTTTTATTTTTTTATTATTTCCCGTATGCGCGTCAATGATGAATATAAAATTTTTAATTTTATGTCAAAAAATGCGTAATAGTTACCTCTCAAAACCCAGCAAATTTCGTTTGAATATCTCATCCGGTTTCAGAGAAATAAATAAATCTTTTAAGAAGAAACTTTAACACCCCGCATCTCGAAAACGAAGCATTTGCGGACATACGTTTATATAGCAAAATATCATTATTTTTTCATGCAGAATCACCCCCTGAAGTTTGTCGCACTTATTAATTAACACCCTTAACATATGCGCATATATTAGCAATTTTTAGACTTCTAACAACGGAAAATTCTTCGAATTTTTCGAAAACGAAGTCTTATGATCTGGCTTTGTCGTCCGTCCGTCCGTCCGTCTGTCGCGAGTTTCAGCGGCTAAACGGTTATAGATAGAGACAAACGGACAACGGCATTCGATTCAGCATAGTCTAAAACCTCTCCCGTTTCAAAAAAAAAAAAAAAAAAAAAACTTAACGTTACATTAGTTAGAAGTCTCTCTACGGCGCACTGGGCCGTTCGTCCCACTTGTTTGCATATATTCCGCTCTTTAGTGATAAGAAATAAAGCTTTAATTCGCCAAATTTATCCATTTAAAAAAAACCCAGTTCAAAAAATAAACTAGTGGCAAACAAAAATGTTACTTCGATCTAGTGTCTATCTGAAATCATATCTCCATTGAATTCATATTTATTCAATGAATCTATTCGGAGCTGAATGTGCATTTGTAGTAGAAAATCTGGTATATTCACTTAATGCAGACCATGCCCGTATGCCGGAGTCCGAGCGGTTTATTGAAATGCAGGACGGCGTTGGATCCTTGCATTATAATTCGCATAAGATAAATTACAACCAAACCTTGTTGGACACGTCGGCCATATTTTGCACACTTAATAAATTCTTTTATGAAGCGGTTCAACGGTTTTTTAAAATGCTACAAACGCCGGAATTTCAACCGCAATCTTTAAAATACGAAGTTGGGCAAAAGTCCGGAATAAAATTATTATCTGTTGAACCATTAACTTAAACAAAAAACGCTGAAACACGCGAATTGATTTTACATTCGACGTATTTGTTAGCAAGAAAATAATATTTTTTTTCAACCCCTTATACACTAATGTACTAATTTTTCGTAAAAAAACATATCTAATGTATACAGGTTGTCGCAAAAAGGTTGGTATATGGCTTAACCCCAGATTCCTGGGACAAAAATAAGACGATTTGACCGAATTTACCTACATCCAAAATTGCTTAGTAAAGAAGTTATAAGTAGGGTTTTGAAGTAAATAATAAAAAAAGAGATTTTTTGATATTGTGCCAGAATGGCTTAACCTTTTTTCGTGAAAATTTGTACAGAATATCTCTGTTTGGTGACATATTTATGTGTAAATTTCTTTTTTAAATTGTCCATCACTCTCAGATTTAAGGGGGGTGGCCGACCCCCTTAAAGCCCTAATTGTTCCGCCCATTTAATTCATCTAATTTTTGAAACGAAACTAGATTTATTGGTTTATTTATGATGATTTTTTGCTCTTTTTGCACCTTTTTAACAAAATAAGTTATTTTCAACAATAATCTATCAATTAATCATACAACTTAACATAGAAAAAAATAACATTCAAAATTTTAAATTTTTATCTTTTAAAAATTTGATTTCTGTAATTTATAATAACAGTTCAATATGGCCTCCATTAATGATTTTTGTTGAAAATAACTTAATCTGTTAAAAAGGCGTTATGAAATTTGTTTTTGTTTATAATAACTAGCTGAAAATATGGATTTCAAAAATCGTATGGATGCCAAAAATTAGATTTATCTCCAAAAATATGGGTTTTATAGAAGATTACAAAGAGTAAAAAATCGTTATAAATAAACCGTATAAATAAACGTGTATAAATAAATCTAGTTTCTATTCAAAAAATAGGTGAATTACATGGGCGGAAAAATTAGGGCTTTAAGGGGGTCGGCCACCCCCCTTAAATCTGAGAGGGATGGACAATTTAAAAAAAGAAATTTACAAATAAATATGTGTAAACAGAGATATTCTGTACAAATTTTCAATAAAAAAAATTAAGCCATTCTGGCACAATATCAAAAAATCTCTTTTTAATTCTCAACTTCAAAACCCTATAACTTCTTTACTAAGCAATTTTGGATATAGGTAAATTCGGTCAAATCGTCTAATTTTTGTCCCAGGAGTCTGTGGTTAAGCCATGTCCCAACCTTTTTGCGACACCCTGTAGCTGCAACCCTATCCAACATTTTCTTCAAACGCAAAGGTATGTGATTGAAAAGCTCGTGACAAATAGAATCTCAGCATACTTTTTTTTCATACGTAACAATTCATAGAATTATTAAGTATTTAAATCGAAGGGAATGGGGCGAAAACGCTATGACCGACAACTTTAAGAAAATCGAATTATTTTTTGGTAGGATGTAGGACGCATTCCATCAATTTATCTATCGTCCCAAAAAAGCAATTTTTCAGGTGACCGTATCCTCTGAAGATACACGCCGACGACTCTAATAGATCACCTCTCTCGCTGGAACTATACAGAGCCATCTGACTGATTTATAAGATCCTACTAGGCAAGATTACAATGACAGTTTAATTTTATAGTGTCGAAAGAGGATTTAGGACGTATCAGTAACCACTTTTGCAAAATAATCACGAATGGATTCCTAGGGGGATTTGATCGACGTAGTTACAGGGTTGTTTAATTACCGTCTTAAACCATTGATAAATTAAATACACTTTGTCTGAATCGAATTATCAATTAATTCCGGATTTCATGCAAAACTCCTGCTCGAAGAATTGCTACGGCGCCTTTTTTTACTGCAGGAATAATCGTCTTCGCAACGAGCGTTAGTATAATTTCAACCCCATTCAAGTTTCTTTTACACGCCATTAAAATTTAGAGCCTCGCGTCGACCAAGGTCGCTTTGTACGTGCAACCCGACGTGTACAAATATGAGGAGGTAGTGAACTTTAAAAATCTGTCAACTAGATTAATGTAACAAGCAGAAGGTAAACGCAATAATAAAAAAGCTTTAACAATTTACGTTCGCGAGAAATCTATTATTTGATTTTTGGAGTCAAAAATTCACTCTCACAAATTAATAATTCAACCAAATAGTGCATTAAAAATGCAATAATGGCGTTAGCAGATTCCCTTTATGTGACGTTTGGTTCATCCGGCGTAATCAAATTGAAAGATCAATCGATAGCATCTTGATAAATGCCTATTGGCTTTATCATTTATAATTGACCGTGCGAAATTAGATAAATTAACTTGTCACGCGGGACCCTTTGTATAACAAAGTGGATTGAGGCAGACTTATCGTCTAAATAATCCAGTTAATTTAGTGTACTTATGTGTGAATTATTGGTTGGTTGATCCCGATTGAAAATATGTTTGAATCAGTGTTAAACAAACAATTCGAGTGGAAATCATTACTTCGATTTTTAAGAAAGAAATAATTCATTGGCTTTGTGATTTTTGAAAGTCGAATTTTACTCGGCTGGAAATTATAACGAAGCACCATTGAATTTTTTCCGATATTCTAAAATTATATGTATTCCGTGTTGTGATTTGAATGGATAATCTACATATTTAATAATAAACCCCTCGTTGATTGTGGTTTCCACGTCGAATTCTTTCCCTCTCTCGTTACACAAATTAGATTTTCATACGTTTTCGAAAAGAAATAAGTAAAAAAAATATTTAGGAGGGTGAATATCTGCGTGTTTATGTATTTTTTGGCAGTTTCTTTCGCTTATCGTGGTTCCTTTGAAACGCTACCTGAACGATGGAAATTGAATGAGGAGTTAATGTGCCAATGCGAAACTCCAAATGTAGCATAAAAAAATTGATCTCCTAATTTTGAAATCGATAACGTTCCTCTAGTAAATTCAATTCAAAATAGAGAAATAAATTTTGTATTTTTTAGAAAATAAGACGAGATTTCTGTTTCGAATCAATTTAACTTGCCTCAAGAACATTCAAATCAATTTCTCGATAAAATCTCGCCCAAGTCTGATTTGTTTTATTTCTTAAACTAAATTCCAATAGTGAATGTGTTCACAAACATACGTTTTCATTTTCTAGTGGCAATTTAAATTTATCTCTTTACATACTGCATTTACATTTCATTCGGTTTAGGTAGACATGAAATGTGCACTGAATTTGCTCGCAGGATCCGAATAAACTACATCTATAGGTACAGATGAATATATACCTGCTGGATCTACATAATATAGAGGAGATTCAGTCTGTTAAGTAAATGTTACAATGCGCAGCTAAGAAATTAGGTTTTAATGTTGGTAATGTAGGGAATTATAATCGATCAATTCCTTGGAGATTTCCTTTATCAGCGTGTCATAACGATTGACCTTTTAGTCCTCGATTTGGATATTCATTATCAGTAGTAGGTGCAGCGAGCCCTATGGGGTCATTAGGAGACTCTCGATTGGCTGAAACGACGATCAACAGTTAACCAATTGAATACTGGCCGCCAGGAGAGCCACTTAAAAGGAAATTAATTTAGTCGAAAATTATCTACAATTACTCCTGGAAATTACCCACGATTTTACTACTGTTACTTCTTTATAGCGCTCGGGAAATCCGTCATTCACTGTAATGATAGTGTATTCAAATGCGTACATATTAAACGGTTGGGTGGAGTTTGGAAGGCAAAATTAACTAAATTGTTGTACGTGCACTAGTAGCTTTTGGGAAAATCGATAAAAAAAGAAATATCCTCATTAACTAATGAGCATTACGGGGGCATTAACGGATATATGAAACCTTATTTTCTCAAACGAGAAATAACAGAACAGCAGGAAAATATAACAACAATACAGAGCACGAAGTCCTCCAACCATGCAAATATCTGTGTGAAGCAGACGAAGTGCTCACTGGCTAGAAAAGAAATATTGACTTAACAGCTCGAATGTTAGAGATGAGATAAAAATTGAAACCAATATGGGAGGCTTTCTAGGATCTAGATAAAGAAAATAAAAATAATACCGAAATGAAATGCTAAAACATGATATCGAAACAGTGTCACTACTTTGAGTTACCAGACTTCCTTGATGAATCAGAGGAAAAAGTAAATAAAAATAAAAATGTATAGTCCAATTCAAAATGACAAACAGTTGTGGAATACCCTGTATAGATTCTAAAATAATTGATGATACATTCTGTATAGTTTATTTTAATCTAAACAGTTTAAATTTTAACTTATTTCTTGATATAGATATAGGTATCAGATATTCCTCATTTGAAAGTCAAATTATTTAAACGGAACGAATCCGAATAAAAGAGCATTATTTATTTTCAGGGCAGAGATTAAAACCGTATAAGCCGCAACAGTACCAAATTGTCGATTCGGTTGATTGAAAAATTTTTATCGACGTTCTTTCGATTCCAATTTAGCTACACTGTTTTTTAATCTCTCGCTGAATATGTGGAATTGCATGCAGCAGTCATCACCTACGTGTACGGCTAATAAAAAATTAATTCACTGTTTGTGTGTGTGTGTGTGTGTGTGTGTATGTGCCCCGTTTCGTTCGGGCTCTTAATTTGTTTGCCGAATACGGCATAGGTTTACGGATGAATTGCAATTTTAAATCGGATCTATTAAATATTTCCGATGTAGGGGTGTGTTTATTTTTTAACCCTATGCAGATGACGAGAATTTACGGTAATGATTCTTTTTAATGAATTTGCATATTAGAGCTTTGAAGGAGCTTTGACGGTGAGCGGCATCAAAAAGTAGGTATTTATTGCGCGAAAGAAACTTTCTATAGTCCTCCCGGAAGATTAACATGTTTCATTTTCGTTAATGACATTTTTCCTTTTGAGAAGCCTTCTCCCTTTTGGCAATTCGCGGCAAAATGTATTGGGAATACTCAAAAGAAAAGGGGAGATATGTAACACAATATTTTCACTAGAAGCGCTCATGTATGTGAATAATTTTGTGACTCAACTAAGTGGATTGCTTTATGTTTCTCTTACAAGAAGTCGAATGTGGATGATATTTTATCCAGTGATTATTTGGGAATAAATTCACCTATCTTCTAACAAATCAAATATGAGTAATAGCTCGACAAGTCGAATTAATAAAATAATACGATTCTTCAACAAATGCTCGGTTACGCCGTCACAAACAATTTCATTACAACAAGTTGGAGCTCACGATTCAGTTTTCAACTCCGCAGCAATATCTAATGAATAGATAAGTTCGCTAAAGAGGGCTAGTAACAGTTTATAATTCATAGTTGCTCCTATGTATTACTGTCTTTAAGCGCTCATTGTCTTGGGTTTTTGCTATACGTACTATTTTGTGTTGTGCATGAGCTATTCACTCTAATTTGCATTCGCGAGGAGACTGAGAATCACGTCTATTTTCTTCCCTTTGCTTAGTGGCTAGAAGTACATATTTTTTGATGGCGTTTTTTCGATCGTACAGGAAACACGGTTGAAGAACCACATTAAAAAGCATCCATCAAAATTTAAAATGTGATTATTACCACCAATTTTTTGAATACATGTTCACCAAATTTTTTCATTTTATTCGAAGTTAATAGCATAGAAACTCGATATTTTCAGTCGGCTCTGAAAATAACAAGAGATGCATTGTTAATTTTAAATAAACCAATTAATAAATACTATTCTATTTTATCAATGGTATTAATTACTTTTTATGTTCGATGTATCAAAAGGTCTAACTTTGTGCTTTTAAATAAATGGCGAGTGCAAAAATCCATAGGTAGAATTAATTCATCAGTATTTACACGAGTAATATGATATTTTCGTTAGTTGGAAATGTAAATAAAAATGGACACCTTTCAAAACATTTCGATATTAATAAAAAAAAAATATTTCATCTTTATAACATTCGATTACATCATCCTATGAGAAACTATAAACTAATTAATTTTAATTATCAAATATCGAATAGCCTACCTAACGTTAATGACACTACTGTATATGTTAATATAGCATATAATCAATCATTCTGATCTCTGACAGTAACGTTTTCAGAAATACAATCAATTCACTTGGAATCCGCACGTTGGATTCCATTTCCCTTGTCACAAAGACCGTTTCTAATACACACATCGAGTTGAAATATATATTATTTGCTGCGTACGAGTACTAGGGACATTACTATAAAAAATCGTATATCCTCAAATTTCTGTTACAACCCAACATATTATGTAGGTATAGGTACAATATACATACAAATTTACTTTGGCAAAATTTGAGTGTAGGTGTATATCTATTTGGTTTCGTTGTTTTATTATTCAACACTTACGAAAATAAAATTGCTACATTTTATGACTTCAAGGTAAATGTAAACAAAAATAAAAGAAATCTAAGTCAGAAGGAAATACCATCTCCGTCTGTGCTTGACAAATACTAATCCTAACAACGTTCTCCGGGTGAAATAAACAAACCAAACAAAACAACGAATTCCAGACACTTACAAATTGATAGAAATTAATCCGTTACAGGATGATGTTTTTATGACCAACGTGCTATTAGCATAAACGTGCGAATTTGTTAATAAATAACAGAACCGTATTATAAAATTTGAATGCAAACGAATTATAAATAGAACAACGATCTTAACCTAATTGAGGAAGAAGTGAGGATCGTTTTATCACCAACTTTTACAAAAATAAATTTCAAATTTAATTAAAGTAAGAGCACGATTTTGTTCAGATAGACATAAAGAATGCTTGAAAACGGCCCTGATTAATGCGGACCAAAGTAGGGGTAGTTAGGGGTTGCGCTGCCGTCGCATTTTCTTGGTGTATGGCTTTGAATATGCTAATATAATGGTCGGTTGGTCGAGAATATTGCGTAATAGTCTTAACACGACGAAAAGAGGTTAAGACTATTGCGTATGCAAAGGGTAGGAGACAATAGGAGCGGCGCTTAGGTCAAAGATGTGAATTTATTAAGGCTTTGTTTTCGAGTAGGATAGCTTGGAAGTTCTCGAGAGTTATTTGTCTTTGGAGCTAAGTTGTTTGTTTTCCATAATAGATAAGTTTTTTGCGATTCAAAGCGCGAGGTCTAAGGATGTTTTCATAAATTATTCAAATAGGAAAATTAAATACAAATTAAAATTTCAAAAATATCACCGTCGAAAGCGAGCCGTTCGCATGACTAATTGCTCAATGCCCGGTGATTTATACGGGGCTCACGAAGTCATTGAATTAGAATCGAAATGTATGCAACGTATATTACATCACTTTTATTAGGTTACGTCTGCTCAGATTTTATGTAGGAGAATAGGCTAAACGCGAGTGTGTGATCTATGAGTATTTGGTGTACATTTCACGTCTATCACAACTACACACCTACGGTTTGATTTATTAATTCAACGTGCGAATTCGTGCTGAGAACTTCCACATACACAATACGTTCAAATGGACATACCAGTCACGTGACGTCAATTTACCTTAAAATTTAATTTATCTCATATGCATTTATAATGTCGTCTCTGTTATTCATTAGGTGCTGTTTCAAACTAATTAACTACATTCTCGTTTATACTGTGTATGTGCACTCTGGCATTTTTTTACCCGAATACCCATCAATGCCAAGATTTTAATGATTCTGATGATAACAATCAAATATATATTAATTATTTAATTAATGAAATATTTCCATCAAATTCCATTTTATTCCAAAATACGAATAATATATTACATATTATCATTTTATGCATATTTAAATAAGCTATAATTATTGATGTATAATTTAATTTTTTTGGGAGAATTGTTCGGATATAATGCAGAGGCTTTCAAAGCGTGCATGGTTGGTGCCCGTCATGTGAACGTGGCTTACCTAAATGAGCCACCAAGGAAAATTCATAGGGGTTCCATTAAATTTATCACAACACAATCAACGTTACGCGACGGCTTACAGAGGATTTTCATAATTATTTATTAACTAGTTTTTCAGGTAAAAATTAATACCGGGATGAATTCACATTAATTTCCACCGTGAAATTTTAGCCGACAAAAGATATTTGACGTGGTTGTAATTTGTTAATCATATTTTAAAAATGCACGTGTGAACTGATTTCCAATTTCGCTTTGGGTGTAGGTATATAAGCGGTATGTAATTGTTGAGAAACTTATTAAGAGCGATGTAATTACGAGCTAGTACAAAAGGCTTTCATTCGAAATTTAAGCTCTTAACTTAAATTACTACATTCATTTAACTGTACCTAATAAATTTCCATACAATTAGTAAACTTTGGATTTGTTTAAAATAACAATTCGCTTAATTAATTTCACTGAAAAATTCACTTGGAAAAGTTTCGTAGATAAGTACTTTATGAAAATAATATTACTAGTGAGGTGGAGACAGTGATACAGCATAACAATAACAAGAATGCATTATATCTAGTCGGAAATCTTAACTAAAATAATATTTGCAATTGAAATTTATGGAACATACATTTCGCATCAGTGATTTGAGCAGATCTAATTATATATTCACTCTGAATCAATTAGAAGCACCTATAATGCAGAATCCTGGTCGGGATTCCAAGAAAACATTTGCTTATAATTGAAATAACATCAGCCATTTATTTAAAAAAATACCTACCAGTAAATTATGTGACACAACCAAAAAAGCTTTTTTACATTAGAAGCCGGGCCAATCCTGGAATACTTCAAAATTGTTCTCTACACTCTATCTGTTCTATTTTTCTCAACAACCGACCAACGATGAACCCATAAATTTCTCCGTATTTGCGTATTCCTTCAATAAGACCAACTCTACTCTTTTTTGATAAAAAATTTCTATTGCATCTAATCGTTCGTCTATTGATTCTTCGACGAAATTGAGAAACAGAACAAAGGAAGTTTGCGTTAAACGTCAATTCATCACCTAAAATATTTTCATCGATAGGGTTCTTGAGCATCGAGTTCAATCGGACCAATTTGACGGAATTCGTTGGAAACTAAAACTGAATATACATCTAAACGAATAAAGGGGAAAATTTCCTCTGTCAAATTGGTAGGTATCGGAAATCCTAAAATAAACCGTAGCCGGTGGTCACATTTCGATTAGATTTCGGAAATAAAACAATATGAAAACCGTCGGATAAAAAAAAATTGCGTTGCAATCGCCTAACCGTTCATTCAAAGCCAATTTATTGAGCAAATATTATCTAAACTCATTGTACACTCCGTGGTTTGATCATGGGGTATCATGCTTATGTTAAACAAAAACGCAAAAATCCTGTCATACGTGTATATGGAATATTGGCAAGAAGGAGAGATAATAAAGTAGAGCTTACCAAATTGTTATACAGGGCGAAGTTTCAGGAATTTATTGTTTAATTACAACTATTTTTTGATATAGGGGAAAGGAAGCCAAAACGGCTCCTTTGGACTAAACGGACCACCTCGATAATTTTAAAATGAGTAAATCTATCTACGATTTTTTTAGGTCAAAATTACGTCCTCCTATTCCTGCTCTCGGTTAATGTCCTACTCAATTCCACTGACCGCATGAATACTGATTTAGCAAGGAATGTTACTTTTTTTAGATTTTGTTAAAAACTTTGTAATTTTTAATTAGCCTTCAGTTTGGTTTGGTTTGTAATAGAGTAAGTACTTATTCTCATGATAACTGTATGTAAACTGACGTATGATGAAGCTAATACTCAAGTATGCCAACGCTATCTAAATTTATTACCTCAAAATTTTTAATTTTTGTTGTTTATAGCAAAAAGGTAAAACGGACCCAGGCAAAACGGACCACTTCAAATAACTAGTTTAGAAATTTTTTTAATGTTATTGAACTTCTTCAAAGTAAAATATAATCAACATGGTTAATTTAATATTACGTTCAAACCAGATTTTGAAAAAATCACAGACATTAAAGATATTGGTAAAGATACCTTTTTTCTTGCCGGGTTGCCTTTGAGTAACGTGAATTTTAACATAAATCTAATGAAATTACTGAAATTAGGGAAAGATAAATGTTTTTATATTGTAATAATCTTTTTTGCTTCGGTTTAGATGTTGAATAATTCTTTGACTGATTAATATGTGTGTAGGTCCGTTTTGCCTCGACCATGAAGGTAAAACGGACTTTTTGAAGGTATTAGAAATCATCCAATATCTTTATTATCTGTGATTTTTACCCCGTTCACATGCGGGATCCAGTGATCGGATCGGGATTGACTGGAAATATCTTTTCTTCGTCGAGTCAACTCGATCCAACTGTATCTTCTTTCTTCGTCGAGCAATCAATTCGATCCGTGATTAGGGTTTCCTCAGGATCGATCTGGGATCTAAGCCGGGTACAAGCCCGCTTCGATCCCACATTATCAAATACCCCGTTTATATGCAAGTTTGAGAGCTCGGCTCGAGATTGACTTGAGGTATCTTTTTCTTCATCGACTCAACTCGATCCGGTATCTTTTTTCTTCGTCGAGTAGTTAACTCGATCCGTGTTTAGTGTTTACAGATAGTCGATCTAAGATTCAAACCGACTTCAATTCTGCATGTAAACGGGGTAATAGTCTGATTTGAACATAACATATACCGCGTTTACATGCAGGATTCAGTGAACAGATCGGGATTGACTCGAGATATCTTTTTCTTCGTCGAGTCAACTCGATCTGGCATCTTTTTTCTTCGTCTAGTCAATTCGATCCGTGTTTACAGAAGAGTCGATCGAGTCGATCTAGGATTCAAGTCGGCTTGGATCCCGTATGTAAACGGGGTAATAGAGTTAACCATGTTGATTATTTTTTACTTTGAAAAAGTTCAATAAAATTAGTATATTTCTTTCTATACTCGCGTTATTTGTAAAGTGGTCCGGTTTGCCTTCCTTTCTCCTACCTCATAGAATATTTTTAGTGAGTTTGGGTAGCTTGTGATGATTTATTGGAAATTAAATTTTTTCACATTGTTAAAACGAAGCAATGTTTAGATGCAAGCGTAAGAGCAGTGTTAACATTGTAGGTATTATAATTTAAATTTTTTCTGAACTGACAACCATGACTTCCACAGCGAGCATGAAAACGAGATTACAGCCTGGAACAAGAGCTTAAACCAGCAATAATTAAAGTGAAAAAACTGTCGTACCTGTTTCACAGAAACAAAAATTATCGTTCCTTTTTTTTCATTATTCACATATCATAAAGTAAAGCGTTGTGTCAGAAGTTTAGACCTTTATTTGCGCGTTTTTTCGAGCGAGGATAAACATACATCAACATAATAGTAAACTAAATGTATTTGCCGAAGTATTTTCGCCAGCACGTGAATAAAAAAAAGGTAAACTGGTTTTATTCTCTTTTAATAGAGCCAGAATGAAACGTAATACTGGACGTTTATGAATAAGAAATTCAATTAAAAATTTACGAGACATTTGTATGTGCACCGTCCCGAAACATATGTATGTGTATTATTACTTTTTAAAAATGTACAGCGCACTCGCCCTTTGAGTATTAAAACAAGAGAAACGCTCGTTTTTCACGACTATCAAGTCTTCATAAACTAATTACACGCAATTAGAATTCGACAAAAAAATTCTTGTTCGGCGTATGCTGGAAAATCGATATTTAATATTATTTCGGTGGGTGCTGGTTGCGTTAGGAGCTGTCGCTGAGAGAAGCCCGTTCTACACTGATGTAACCTAATCTACTTAATTTCGGTTCCTTCCCATCTTCCGGTATAAAGTAACGAGTATAACGGAAATAGAGCGAAATGGATTTTTTAAATTGAATGCGAGCGGTAGAGAATGACAACAAATCAAATGAACCAGCAAAAGAATTGACTTATTCTTGTCCTACAAGGGCGAACGAACACACCAAAAGCAAGGAAATTCACCGAGTTCATTATTATCATTTTAAACAACTATTATGTTGATATTACTTTTTTTCATTCACCAGGTGCATCCGTCTCCAATTATTGCTTGTTTTCCTGTGTATCCGTTATCATTATCACTAATGACATGCTACCGCTGCACCCTGAACATATAAAAAATTTGAAATAGATCAGAAGAGAAATGAAATCGCGCTTGTACACAAGAAATTGTCGGTGAAATTTTATGTTTTAATCGAAGCAAGTCTCCAAAGGGTTGCAGTCTGGAAATATTCTTGCACCTAATTGGTTGGATGTCAGTTAATTTGCAAGTATTATTTTGCTTGAATACACAGACAATGAATGCAGAAATGTATTTTAAAAATAATATAAATTAAAAATAAACTAGTTTATTTAATACATGACAGTGTGTGTCTTCATAACATTTTATTTCAAAATACGTGAGCCGAGTTCAAAATGTTTATATAAGCGGAATTTTCTCTATGTATTATGTAAAAATGTGCAATATGATTAAATCTAATAGCTGCAACTTTTCTGTTGGCTTTATTAAAAACGGCTTCTGCTGTTGCATCCGTTGCGGGTGAAACAACACAAATCCGTTAAGTTATTTGACATTTAATCCCTCCCGAATAGTCATAAAAAATTATTAAAAAAGTCGTCAAAGATTTTATTAAATTGTTTTTCCTCTAATTTCGGAAATATCTATTACACTATCATACGTTGTACATCGTCAAAGGTTACACAGCTGTGTAAGTTGATTGTCAATCAATAAATGGCTTATCAACCGGTCTCTCGTCAACTGTTTACGCTGAATTGCGCTGAAACGAGTAAAATCTAAATTGGCCATCACTCATCAGGAGTGGACTCAAATTCAGCCTTCACAATTTACATAGATATAATGTAGGTTTACCCGAGAATTTTTGATGTCCAATCTGAATATTTATTCAACGTTATTTTTGTCTTATTTCATATGTTTTATTAAATGACACTCTGTTTGATCCTCATTTTGAATCCCACAAACTGCACGTGGAATTCATTCAAGCTTTTTGAGCATTGAAAAAATTTTGAATGTCAGAAGTTTGATAGATAGTGATTGATCTGATAAAATGAACTGAAATGGCAAAGAAATGCAACGAAAATCGTTACAGTGAACATTACAACGAAAATCGAAAAAAAAAACGTTACAATGAAAATCCGGTCCTGTCGTAAACGTGTAGAATGGTCCCGACCGTGAAAGCAACAGCAATCAAGTCCCTAGTTTTTATTTAGTCGGGTCATATTTGCCTCGCATGCATGGTCCAATTTTCGAAGATTCTTCTAAGCGAATGGTCAACGCCGCTCGTGTAACAGCAATCAGGTTTACCACATTACTGGATTAGTCGATACCTGGCCAGATTGCATTCCCGCTAAGACTAAATAGGAATCGATTGTATCGAATTACAGCGTCCTTTAACGCTTTCTGGTAATTTGCGGTAATTGAAAACGTTTAAGAGACAACACACTACTCCGGCTAATTACCTATCAATTTGCAGCGAATTAAATATCTTTAACGATTCTCGTGTAAATCTTGCATTATTACTGCTATAACGTGCGCGTTTGGTTACAATAAAAACGGTTTTATTAGGATTTCAATTTCGGTGACAGATTTTAACTACGTGAATAACTGTCATAATTGCGCAGCCATTGAATAATTTACCATTATTTTGAGACTGACACAATCGTTATAAAGCCCAGTAAATCAGTAATTCGGTAATTAGTTTAAATAATTGTTTACTCTTCCGAACAATTTCAAATTAGTATTCATATATTTGGCAAATGCAGTGTTATAATAAACTTTTGGATAATAGACTGCTTCATAAATTATATACCCACCAACCCTATCACAGCAAAAAGCTTAATAAAATGAAAATGATATTTAAGATTTGCTTGGAAACGGCCAATCGTAAATATAAAAACCGTTGAAACAATTTTTTTTTCGCTTCTAATAAATCAAGCCTGTGTGGAAACATTAATAGATCGTAATCCAGTTTCCCAACTCCATCGGTTGATGAATTTGAGTAGTAACCCCCGGTTGCGAAGAGTTAAATTGTTGAGATAACGTCTCTACAGGCAAGTGAGTGTAGGAAAACTAATTGCGCCCCATCCATTTGCTAATTAGCACCTTTCAAACGCAGAAAAATGTACAAATCAATTAAATTGATTTCGCTGAGATATTCTCTCATCCATGATTCGTTATCGAAACGGGAACGGAAAAAATGTACGTATTCAAACAGATGCTTTTTTCGAATTTGATCCTTAATGGATTATTTAAACTCGAAAGATTCTGAATGAAATTAAACTGAAACCGTAACGTTGCAATGAGATTTTTCAATTATTCGAATCTTGGAATATGTAAATTAAATGGAACTTTGTTAAAATATCAAACAAAATTTGTAGGAATAACTTTGTTAAAAATAAAAGCATCTTGCATATAAATTTTGTTTCGAACAACCCGTTGCAATCAATTTGCTTCAGGTAGGGTTGCAGTAATATGTTTTAGTTTCTCAAAACTTGGAGCCCAGTCAAATATTTGCTTAGCGAGCTTTAAATGTAAATAAGATTCGCAATTAAACTATATTTCTGATCTCTCTGTCTCTCTTCGGAACAGTTAATGGCAATGATAATAGCGGTTAATAGAAAACTTTGTATCTCCGAACTCCGAAGCATTTAATTGTGAGAACATTCTTACCAGCGAGACTTAAATATTTCACCTATTCCATTTCGCATAGGCAGTAAAATAAAAACGAAAGATCCGTCGGAATATTCCCGAGCATCTTCAATTTTTTTTATTCCCGATCAAAATTTTATCACTGCGGTTCACTTAAAAACCAGATACCTATTTTTCTTTATTTCCCTATGGGCCATTACATATCTGCCGGAAAATTTTATTTCCGAGGTCTTAATAATGCGGGCTGTTCAAAAATCCACCATTGGAAAACAACAAACACCGTTAGAATTGAGTTTTCAATCGTAAAGATTTTCTTGTTATCCTGAAATATCGAACTCTTTTTAAAGTTTTATACTCCATTTCTATTCTATTGTTCTCGTGTGCCATCGCGGATCGAATCAATATGTAAACGATTAAATGCATTTCCTCGTAAACAAAAGTTACTTTCAAAAACCGCATTCTGCATAAATCCTTGCAGTATAGATTTCATGCGATCTCTCTGAATTAAAATTCGAAAATAGAGAGATTTTCGAAGCTTATAGGTAAAAATAGGGAGGCACTGTTTTAATGTATGCAATTCAATCATGAATTCAGAGATTTAAAGCAAACTTCAGACATCTGACAATGAATTTTCACGTATGACAAGTCATCATAACGCTATTTTTTACTCGAATCAGTACAGACTTTGATTCAAAAAAATTTGAAAAGTGGAATCAACTGAAACGATAAAAATACCAAAATAATATTATAGATAAAATTCTTGGTGCTTCGCAACAACTCTTCAGATATTCATTTCATAACGGTGGATGTTTTGTTTTAAACGAAAAGATACCTCCGTACAGTTTACACTTGAACTTTTCAGATGAGGATTTGAATAAAGAACAAACCTGATAACTTTTCCACGCATTCGATATTCTTTTCGGATTTTATACGGTTACGGAGAGTCTTAAAATTTTTGCAAAAAAGTTTAACTACTTCGCAAGTTCGGAGGGAGCTTTCGAGATTTCTTTATAATGAAATGTAAAGTAACAAAATGCCAGGAATTCATTTCGCAGATTTATGTTCGGTATACTGAATGTTTTTATTTAACTATCTGTAAATTATTTATTAGTGCGAATTTTTTACCTCCAATTAAAATAAAATAGCGTATTGTTTCAGCCTGTTGATTAAATCAAATAAAAAAAACCTTCCAAACATTGTTCATAGCGCCACAGGGTAATGTATCTATCATAATGAGTTTCGTAATAAATTCAGGTTAAATATCAACAAATATTTCATTTAAATTGCGCATACTTTTCGCTTGACTTAAATATTTTGTCTTGAGGTAAACTTTTTTGCTTTGAACGAATCTTGAGTCTCACTTAAACGAATTTCCTCGCATAAATTATGCGGGTTGTCATAAAAATTATCTTGACTTTTTCGTAACTTAAATTCCCATTCCACTTTATTCCTGAGATTTAAGTGCACACGAAGCCTACATTTCCAATGCTTTAAATTTCATTTTAATTAATTATGTAAGTTAATTGTTGACGGAATTTTGTACACATAGATACATTTCCTTCCTTTAGGATTTTTTTGTGGTGCCTCAGGCATTGTACGGCTTTGTAGACCTGAATCAAAACAACATTTCGGAATATAATACAACGTAAGATAGTTGTTAATCTTTATCCCGTAATTCTGGCAAAACATTTATCTGAATAGTACATCGGTTTAATGTTGGTGCATATTACTAAAGCTGTCTAACACAAAAACAACATAATGTGGTTGGCATTATCTTTTGAACGTAATTGTTTTCGTATCTGCCAGCTTATAATAGGAGAGAAAAGCAATATTCCTTTACATTTAACTAAATCCGCTATACAGAGTGTCCCGCGACGAGTTAAAACTGTCTGTATATTGGAATCTAATTACCCGATTTTAATAAAATTTGGTATGCATATATGTATTATGCAATAAAGTAAATCTTTTAAAAACATCCTGACAGTCATGGTTGTATCGGAAGTGGACAGAACCTTTCTTATTTTAAATGGGACTCCCTATACGATTTAAAACTAACTCTGTAGAATCTTTAAAAATATTTTAGTTATAAGAGGATATCGGACCTCTTTTTTTATAAAACCTTCTAGAATCGTTAGTTTTTATCCCATTCTTATGAAATTTGGGGAAGTTATTTAAAAATAATAATTAATTGTTTTGAGTAGACTCCTTGAAATTTTTGTAATCCTTTTATTTTTCAAATTTTTTTGTTAACTTTTAAAATTTTTGGATAAAAAGGAGTCCGCGCAATTCTGTAGATAATTTAAATAATTTTGTCGTTCTTATATTTTAAAATACTTTTGTAAATTTTAAATGAGAAGCTTTCCCACCTTCTTTCCATTGAAATCTTATAGAAAGGTCTAATAAGGTTGAAATTTGTTTCACACGCGAGAGCTCCGGTATGCTCTTAATCGAAAATCTAAACCTAGAAAGTTTCATTATTACTAAAGTATTTTTCCTTATACAGATAGCTTTAACTTGTCGTGAGACATCCTGTATGTTTTATTAATCTTAGATATTTGTATTTGTACGATATTTAGCTATTTAAAGACGAATACCCACAATTTTTAGGGTATAGTAATAAGAAATTTCTTGTCCTTTGCAATAATTTTATCAGGAAAATTTGCAATGAAACTTTTCAAATAATGGAGTCATTTCGCCGAAAATTAAAAGCAAGTTCTTCAAATAAGACGAAAACGTTAAAGAAGAATCGAATATTCGTATAAAACGGTCCCCATCCTATTACATCCCATATTTTGGATGCTTCTGATAATATTGAAAACAAAATTAAACTCGTTCTTTTTGATTTCGTTTTCTTATACCTTTCGTGTATACAGCAATATTGATTTGATTTAAAAAGTTATTTCCAACATATATGACAATAACTTTTTATATTCTATTGCTGGCGGAAACATCCGAAAAAGTGATTTAATAACGTTCACAAAAATACGCTATTTAAATAAAACTTTCTTAAATTATCCTAAATTAAGTTCTGCAACTCTCGGGTATAGAATTCACACAGGACTTCCTTTCCTCTCAAAAACGTACTTTCAAGATGGCGAATGGAGTTACTCACTTTGAGCGGGCATTCCGGATCTAATTAGCAACGAATGTTGTCTATTGTGTCGGATATTGTGTAAGAATGAGTTAAAGCTTAGCTGCAGTCAGCAATTTAATGTTGAGCGAATATCGAACGGGAAGGCGTAGATAAAAAACCATGAAGAGGATAATGGCAAGTGCAACGAAATAATTTAATTGAAGAAAAAAGTACCCACACGCGTGTAAAATCAAATCGGATATAAATGATAAAGAATTAAGTTAATTTGAATCCCGTTAAATATTTAGACGCTTAAAGGCTTTGTAAGGTTTACTCAATTTCGTATGTGTGGCAATAAAAAGGTAATTGAATTTCTGTTTATGCATAGAAATATAACCATCTTCGCCGCAATAACTGTTTTAATACTATTAACACCATTCTCTCTATGCTAATGTTGGTAATTAACAAACTTCCTCATCTAAAGTTATATTGTTACTCTATTCAACGAGCTGGATAAAGGAAATTTTTTTAATTGGTTATTTTACCCAAGGCGACTTATAATTGTGGAGATAATCAACGCGATGGAGATAATTCTTTTTTGGTTTTTATAATGCGTCAATATTCCTCCGCATTTTGATACAAGTTTGGGGAAATTTAAAACTTTTTCCGAGTCAATTACCTAAAACATAACTACAATATTGAAACAGTAGTAAAAACTTTTTGACGATTGTTAAACAAATTCTACTCGGAAAAAAAGAAGGCAATAAAAGTATAAGCCCATTTAAATGTAGGTATCAACTGGATACAAATAACAAAATTAGGTAAATTAGTACTCATTGGATGTAATAAATTTCTCTTCAACAATTCGCTAAATTACGGTTCTATTTGTAGAAGTTACCACATCGGTTCGTTCTCGATAAACAACTCTAATTCTCGTAATGACTTTGACCCGAGGAATATTTTAAAATGGCGGAGGGCGGTAAGGACTTGACGCACTAGTGATCGGTTAATTTCATGGAACCTCCTTGCTCAAAAGAACGGTCATAAATCAGGTTTGTTAGTAGGCATCTTCCCGAATTCTCGCATAAATTTGTTACGGTTTGTGAACTTTCACAATCCCTCGACTGTTCCGTGAAATATGTTGTCGTTTTCGCCTAACTGAATTTTTAATTGTTGATGGAAACCACTTAATGTTACCAAAGTTTTTTCCCTTCATTTTTTATCATCAGGCTTTTTCGTCTAGACGCTATAGATATTCTCGGATTTGCACTAAACTTCCCTAAACGGAGCTAAACAGTTTGCTATTTTTTTTATCAAGCACACGAAGATTTGTTTATTTTAATTAGTTACATAATTACTATACAGGGTGTAATATAATAAGTGCGACAAACTTCAGGGGTGATTCTGCATGAAAAAATAATGATATTTTGCTATATAAATATATGTCCGCAAATGCTTCGTTTTTGAGATACGGAGTGTTAACGTTTTTTCTTAAAAACAAAGATAATAAAAAAAGATATAGTTAATTTACACATTAATTTACGTAATTTTAGATTATCAAAAAAAGCTAATTTGATCAGAATTTTGACAGTAGCCTACTACCGTCTAAAGTCACTACTAGATAACGATAGAAGAAATGAAAAATACACGTAAAGATGTTTTATTTTTTTATTCGAAAACGGCGGCCCGTACGAAATAAACACAAGAGAGCTTTTTTGTCACAAATTGAACGAGGAATTCAATCATAATTGAATTTTAAATTAAAATGCCTCAGTGGCGTACTATACAACATAATTTTTTTCTTTAAAAAATATTTATTATTACCCGTATGCGCGCCAATGATGAACATAAAACTTTTAATTTTATATCAAAAAATGCCTAATAGTTACCTCTCAAAATTCACCAAATTTCATTTGAATATTTTGTCTGGTTTCAGAGAAATAAATAAATCTTCGGGTTTTAAGAAGAAACTTTAACACCCCGTATCTCGAAAACGAAGCATTTGGCGGATATATGTTTATATAGCAAAATATCATTATTTTTTCATGTATAGAATCACCCCTGAAGTTTGTCGCACTTATTAAATAACACCCTGTATAATATTGTCGACAAAAATTTCGATGTATTTTCTCGTCATAGTAGAGCTTCTGGCATTCTCGTATTTTTGTTGCCATATCAGCAGAAAGTGTTCATAAATCTGTTATTGATGGATATTTTCTAATACGAAATTTATTCGCGTAATTATAAGATTTTATGTTTTTTACATACGTCTAACCTTGATAAATAGCTTCTGCGAAATGTAGAAATACATATATAGTCGCCTAGCGCACCGAGTCCCACGCAGGATCTCATTTGGGACCGCTGTCGTTTTTGATTTATATAAATGGATCTTGTTCAAAAATTTTGGAAGTTTATTTTATATCTTGACAACCTAATAAATTTCTATTAAACGCGAGCGTTCAGAAAGGGCTGTATAGAGGAAAACTGAGTTTGATCTTCCGAGTCAGAATAACATACGGAAAACTTACCCGCCCTGCGGATATTCGAGCGACTTACCCAGAAATAAAAAATGGAAATTTAATTTTTCAATGAAATCGGCATTGGCATTATTTTTCTATTACAAGTTTCAACTCGGAGTACGTGCAGGAGGCGCATCCACCGTCACCATAGATATTTCCGTGAAAAACAATTCTCGGAAACTGGGGAACTGGACATTTGCAAAGACGAATGACGAAAATCCGTGAGGTGAATACCATTGTCTATACTCGAAATAAAATCTCTTAAACGTGCTCCGCAATCCAATCATAGATATTTGCAAATAATTATTTCGACCGAGTTGCAATTACACACTCCAAACAGAAACTGGAAAAGGGGACACGATACAGGAAGTGAGAAATACTGCTTTCTACACGAATACAAAACGTTTACTGAAATAAATGACACCGTTTTGTCTTATCCGCAATGGCGCAGCTGAAAGGATAAATATTTTTCTCGCTATAGTTGTTTCGTTAAAAGAGAGGGGGATTAATTTAAAAAAAATACTTGTGTATTTATGAAACAAAAGATTTATGACCTAGACGAGAATAATAATAGATGTTCAGAAAATTTATTAGTATCATGTCTCTAAACGGATGTTGTTAATACTTTTGTTAAATTTGTCAATCAAACACGGAACTTTTGTAACTTATGTCTATCCCTTGTGTAATTAGTCTAAATTCAGTACGCTTTGTACAAATAACTGTATCATTTTTCACAAATTTTTTCTTCGGTATTGTCAAAAATAAAGGTACTTTACTCTTGAGCAAAAATCACATTTTTTGACAAACCTCGTATACGACTTCTAAATTTTGGTATTTGATGGTTGCATTTTAGGTTTTGAACCATGCAGAACTTTTTATAAAGAATAACTTATTTCCGAAAACTTAATAATAAAAAAGTTCCCCGTATGCCGCCAACTTACGTATAGACACACTGCACATGCGCATGTAGTATGTATCTATTAGCATTTTTTTTTGCATATAATCCGCTTGTTACTTATGAAACACCCTGTATATAATTTTACAAATGTCGAGTCATTAATATTGTTTCCTATGATATTTCAACCGGTTTTTTACGAAACATTTCTCTGTTTATTTGCAATGTTTCTTCCAACTTTTGGAAAGATATTCAGTTTCAACTAGCATTCTGGAGTTAAATTAAAGCTAAAAGTAAATTGTGGATATTAGAAATAATAATTTCCTTTTTAATTAAGAAATAATCTCGTGTTTCCCAAGTGAAATGGGATCCGACTTGAATTGTTTCTTGGACCAGTACTGCGAATTCCAACAGCAACTAGTTTCCTAACTTTTGGCTAATTTAGTTTTGGCTTCCTTCACTGTTGTAATATTAAACAGGAAGTAATGACGTGACTTCGAGGTATTATCAAGAAATAGTTACATTCGTTTTCATAGGTTTAATTGCACGGCAAAAAACCACAAATTGTCTAATAAATTATCAATAAACTTATATGAAACATCAATGCGAATTAAAAGCACTTATTGTTAGTGAAACAATAGGTGAAAATTCCGAAATGTATAACTCACGCGGTAATGCTTAGACAGCAGGTAGTGTGATGGAATTAATTACAAATAATTAGTTCTGCTAACTGAAGTAATTATGCCGTAATCGTTCATGAATGCATCTGTTATTAGTTAAGTGCACAACTCGGAAAGTTGGTAACATATACTGGTAATTTTAGGTGAGCGTATTTATTTCATTAGGGAAATCGGAGATTTCCTCGTTTAATGGTAAATTCGCCGTGTAAATTCTCTAAAATAGATCTCCTTTGGGTAAGTATCTTTCATACTAAAAGAACCCAAGTATTTCTACGCTACGGTCAAGCCAGATTTGCTGACTTCGGTCGAGGTATATCTCCCAGACTTCTCCATTCATTTGCCGGCTCGACCGCTTAAACAGGATTGCTCCCATGTGTATGCTTTACGTGCTCATCTACACGGAAACTATTTTACCTCCTATTTGCTACCACAGACAAATATCCAATGAACCATCGGCTATAACAAACTCAATAAAATTTATTTTATTACGCCCGACAATCCAATATTTCAAATTGCCAGTCATAGCCTCAGAACTTTTGTTCGATAAACTTTTTTACTCCAGTGCACAGTGCTTTGAAAAGATTTTATAGTTCAGATGAAATGCTTGCATGTATGTACTTATGTTTAGGATTTTTTTGATGTTTGCTGCGTTAAAATTACCTTTCAGTTTTAAATATCGATCCAGAAAATAGGACGGGGTGAAATCAGTTGTCAGATTTTTTTCTGCAGATTCGTCGGAAAATTTAAAATTCCTTTCGATTTCATTCGTTTTATCAAAATTAAAACGACGGTTCAGCGAAACTAAACAAGCATAAAAATGTATAGGGTGTATTTTATGTGCAATATCTCCGGCACAGGAGCGGACTTAGCGTTGGGCAAAATGTAGAAAGTGAAATTTAACCAAAACAATTAAATTTTTCTCTTGATAAGCTTATTAATCCTAGCGGGTTTATGAACAATTACTGCACAAATTTCGCTTGTTATGAAAAATAGTACAGCCGGTGCTGGTAAATTCGACCCCTATTCTTATTAAAAATGTGATAGTCAAAAACCGTTCCCATAATTTTTGCGCTCCGGGGTAACTCGGTTTTTTTCTTTAGAAATAAGCTCTTGAATGTCTATTCCCGTGAATATAAAGAAAAAGTTGCTATCGATGCAAACAAGTCGCTTTCAATACCTACTTGATTGTAGGAAGGCTATCTACCAGATTTTCTTTATTATATGGAGGGTGTGCCTCCTGAAGAAATAGTAGGAAGAGTGGGGCAAAATTAAGCAAAATTCGTACGAAAAAGTGAGACATCCGAAATATCGAAGGGGATTTTCGAATTTACTGTCCTATAATAAATTTATCGAACTTTTACACCACTCTAATTTTACGATCGTCTGTTAGTACGTTCCCTAGACTCTGCTCTACTACATGTCGATGGATGATTTTGCATTCAATGGCGTGCATATCGAGTTGAGGGACATATTAATATTTTAATATTCCGTGGGGGAATCGCGAGAGCTCAAAGAGCTTTCTATTAAAAAATTAAAAATGTGAGTTTTTTTAAGCGGGAATCAGAAAGTGGATTAAAAAGGGTTTTGTTGGCTATATTCGCAACCCATTTTTTAAAATTAAGTACATCAAAATCCTACCGATTAGAAAATTTTCTCTAACCACTCTGTTATTATGAGAATAAGAAAGAAATTAACGATTCTGATAGTTTAATAGTTATTAACAAAGTTTTGGGCTAAAATTTCGGGTAAGATAATTGCACTTTGTTCGTTGGATATGAAAGCGAGCTCCGAACTATTCCTCAATAGTTTTCAACAAACCACATTTCACGTAACGGATAGCACACCATATTCCATAAATGCTGATGATTATGTCACATTAAATGCAGGATACAGCGAACGTTATCTCATGCATATCCTCGCCCAGAGTCCGTTCTCATTCTAGTTCGGATTCGACCGGCGAATCGTAAAAACTAGATAGAAGCTCGGATAGCGAAGAGGAATTATACGTTCATTCCGAATTGACGAAACTTCACGCGAAGAAATCGAGTGCGGTTCGATTAAAAAGGTGCACAGAAGGTGGAGGTCGCGGAGTCGATCTTTCCCCGGAGCAAAAACAACAATCCGGGATTGTGCTATTGTCGCGCACCTAGAGGAAAAATCTTTAAGATGCATTCAATGTCTGAAAAAGTAGATTAATGTGGCGCCGAGACGAGAGCTTAATTTCTAATTTATTACCGAGATGCTTAAATTAAGCGCAAAAACTCGTCGACTTAGAACCGCTAATAGTTTTTATCTTGAAAGGCGCAACGTTTAAATTTATTTCAACAATCGCAAATTTTTTTAAAGAATCATGTTGTCACATTCGTATAAATTAACTTTGTGAAGACAATGCACGTATGTAAGTTTTGCGTGAATTCAAATATTTCTCTATATTTTGAGGTCTATCTACTTATATAAAGGTGGGAAATTTTTATCTGTGGCACACACAATATTTTTATTGCATTTAGCCGAATATCCTTGGATCAATAGTATCCCAGTAGACTGTCTTGAAAGGATTTCAAGTAGGTATATGGAAAATATCTTTGGAGAACAAAAGTTTCTCGGGAAGTTTTCGTGGGGAAAATCGTCCGGATTTATTTAAAATCTGTCTATAAAAATACCTTTATTTACCCGATAAGTGCAGATAGTGTCATCGTATTTATTGCTTCAAATTATACCTATTCAAGTTCAAATTTCGAATCAGAGTTAGGAAAAAAAAACTCCCGATGGCGGTTATCGATTCGAAGCTTTTCGGTCGTCATGTTAAAATCGAACGCATCTCGTTTCTCAATAACGGTTTTTTAACGAAACAGTTTTATTCCATTTTGCGTGATCGAACGAAAAACGAAGTTAATTTTTTTTATCCCCTAGTGCAAAATACTCGGGCACTATCCCAAGAGTCTTCTCAAAATAATGCCCGACGTAAATTGGCAGAGTACACAAGGCAAAAAAATAGTTTTAACACACCTGTTAAATTTAACGTCGCCTCTAGGTAATTGCATTTAATTGCCGATGTAACAATTTACTTGCAGTAAAAATCTCAGCGACGAATAAATTCGCAGTTCAATTATATTTTGTATGTACCCTGCAGATTTATTCGAATGATATATTAAAAAGGGTTTGAAAGCGCCGGATTGCCTACTTGGACCTATTGTTCGCGAAGCTAAAAATTCAACAATATAAAAATCGAGTTTTGGGCCGGGCACGCGAATCATTAATTTCGCCCTTAGTTGCAAGTGCTTGTCATTTTTAATATAAAGTTCCCGGAGTTTTATTTGGAATTAAAGTGGCGTCGTTGTTATGTGATATCTGAAAAGAATATGAAAACTGAAATGTCACAACTACAAAATAAGATATATAGTTATATATTTTTAGCGTTTCATTGATGTCTGAAAATTGATTTGGAGCGAACCAGAGAGGCTAAGCGTCTAGAAAATAAATTCCGGGATTGCCATTGTTAGATTTTGATAAATGTACTTCGAAATTAGGTCGATAAATTACTATTTATGTCCTTCGGGATAATCCTATATGAAATTTTCGAATTTTATTAAAAATTATGTTAAATGCTTCGAAAATGTGTACATACGGTCCTTTTTAACAAATATGCCATAGAATGATATATAGGGTGTCTCAATACGTAGTTAATATTATAGGGGAAAGGAAGACAAAACGGACCGCTTAACAAATAACAAGTATAGAAAAAAATATATTAATTTTATCAAAGTTGAAAATAATCAACAGGGTTCACCTATGTGAACCTATGTGATCTATATCAGGTCAAGATAGATCAGATTTTGATAAAATCACAGACAATAAAGATATTGAATGATTTCTAATACCTTCAAAAAGTCCGTTTTACCTTCATGGTCGAGGCAAAACACACATAGGTAGTCAAAAAATTATTCAACATCCAAACCAAAGCAAAAACGATTATTATAATATTGAAACATGTATCTTTCCCTAATATCAGTAAGTTCATTAGATTTATATTAATATTCACATTACTCGAAGGCAAAACGGACCCAGGCAAGGCAAAACGGTATCTTTAAAATCTGTGATTTATCAAAATCTGATTTGAACGTAATATTGAGTTAACTATGTTGATTATTTTTTACTTGAAGAAGTTCAATAAAATTAATATATTTTTTCTATACTTACTTGTTATTTGCAGTGGTCCGTTTTGCCTGGGTCCGGTTTGCCTTTTTGCTAAAAACAACTAAAATTCAAAATTTTGAGGTAATAAGTTGAGATAGCGTCGGCATACTTGATTATTTGCTTAATCATAGGTCAGTTTACACACAGTTATCATGAGAATACTCTATTACAAACCAAACCAAACTGAAGGCTGATTAAAAATTGCAAATTTTTTTAACAAAATCTAAAAAAAATAATTTTCCTTACTTATAAATCAGTGTACGTGCGGTCGATGGAATTGAGTACACTGACCGAGAGCAGGAATAAGGAAAATATAATTTTGACGTAACAAAATCATAGATAGCTTTACACATTTCAAAATTATCAAGGTGCTTCGTTTTGCCCATAGGGGGCCGTTTTGCCTTCCTTTCCCCAACACATAATTTAAATGAAATGAATGATATTTATTATTCTATTCAAAATGAATATTTAAATTTAATAGAAAAATAATACAATTTTATCGGTAACTACATCAATAGTATAAACATAAAGCGTCCGATAAATACATATATAATATTATTATAAAAGTTCATAGTAATAATTAATCCAATTAATCCTTGCTCGTTTCACATAATCATTTTCATATTGTACCTATTTGTATAAATAAAAGTAAAAGTATATTACTGAAAAAAATATTTTTGTAACGAAATTTTATAACCAATATATTTGTTCATGGAAATCGCGAACATAAAGTTTTATAATAACAAAATCATACGTAAATTTTGACCATAAAATTAAATATTAAATTTATAATTTACATAACAATCAATAAATTATATATTAGTGTGGGAAAGCCATAACCTATAAAATTCATGCGCGTAAAATTTTATTATCAAAAAAGTACCTTTGGATCATAAAGTTTAACAATGGTATGTAAAAATATCTCGCATAACACAATCGATTTTGCGAAATTACATCGCACTAAACTTATGTAAACAGATCGTTTCCAATTCCGAGAAAATTATGCAATAATAACTCGACTAATTTTTTTGCTTCATAAAAAAGCTTAAAAACGAAAATTTATAGCAAAAGGAAATCACAAAGTACATTTAGAATAAAATTCAGAACAATCTTAACGAAAAAGTAGAAACGAAAGCTTACCAAGTGTGCCAGCAAGGACTTACCGTTCCTAAACTTCATAATTATTAATTAAGTGCAATTTAAAAGATTTCTCTTTTTTAATTCGTCTAATTGGTGAAAAAGATTGTCAGAGTTTACTCGCTAAATTCACTGGCTATTTGATTATTTTTTTTAGGTGTAGCTAATGCAAAGGTTTAAAATCCTGCTGTATTATTTGCCTTGAAAACGAAGTAAAAAATATTGACCAAATATTTAATATCAAAGTGCTGAAAATTAGCTACAAGAATTAGCAGGTAAGTGTTGGAATACGGGTTGGAATGTAAAAAAATTCTTATTTTAAAATGTTCGCGCATTTCGAGTAGCAAAGTCGTTGTTAAGTTAACAGGCTTGCTTTGAAACATCTTCAGAGCAGTAGGTAATTTAAAACAAATGCACCTTCTTGCGTTTAAAGAACTCGCATTTAAAATGACTTAATTTTTCATTTGAGTCGGTGAATAATTCGCTGCTCTGCAATAAATATTTCCGACAAAGTGAATAGTTTATAGAGTTTTAATGTCGCCGAAAGTGTTCTACAATGTTTCGCTTTTTCAATAATGCCAGGAAAAATGGCAAGCGATATTCGTCTCTTTTCAGCGTTCAACGACTGTGAAAGGAAGGCCACTAAGAGAAAATAGGTTCCCATTTGCCCGACATTGATACCGGGCGTATTTAAAGCACCTGCGGAATTTACAGAATAATCCAATAAATTAAATTCGGAATGGTAGGTACATGCCTGGAGAATCCGATGGGCACTTGGTAGAATTTTGATGTACTATGTATGATTATGTTCGGTGATTTCGTTGAATTTATGACTGTTATATAAAAGCCAAAATCTCGAAGACTTAAATTACTTTCTGTTGGATTCTTAAGCCACTGCTAATAACCTCACGTTACAAACTGCAGTGGTTGCCAACTATTGTTCTCCAACGCTCCTACGTATTATTTTTCAAAGCGAGTTTTCACCTAATTTAGTTCTTAACTCAAGTGGTCATTTTTTAGAGCTGGAAATTTTATTTAAATTCCGCCCGAGAAAAGATAATTGAATTTTTTTCATTAATATAATTATTTACAATTAACTTTTTAGACATTCCTAATTTTGGAATTCTTTGCATTCCAGAAATGCATCTTCAACTGGTAAGATGATTTGTAACAAATAAGAGGAGAAAATTTTGCATAATTTTGACTACGTCACAACAGAAATTAGACGGTTGCGTCACTGGAAAGGCTTTATAAAAGAACCGTTTTGTCTGTAACTGTATTAAAGAGTTTTCTTTTTTTTTTGACTACTAAGAAAAGGGAAATAACGATAAGGGGACTGATTTATGGCCAAACTTGGGCGGCAAAATAAAAAAGGTTCTATTTGATAAAAAAAGGATGGTTTTCTATCAGGATAATCTATTGCCCACATTGTATAGCCAAAATTGAATAATCAATTAATTCGTAAAACTATTATAACCTGCATGTTTGGAGTCTCGCAGAGAATCCAAAATAATTTTACTGCTCCCAATAAACTAATTAACAAAGTTTTAGATGAAACAACACCTCTCTGTTGTCGAAAACGAGAGGAATTTTTGTTTTCGCTCGGTTATGATTACGAATGATTTAATATCAAAAAGGTCATCAGAATTTTTCATTCTCTTTAATCTAGAATTTGACAAACAAATTAATTTAACAGACTGTAATAAGATTTCGGAAAAAATAAGCCTAAGCGACAGACGGTTTTAGACGGAGCGTTCCCCCATTTTTAAATAGCCCTGGGCAATGAATGATTTCTCAAAGAAAAAAAAAGTTCTTTATGAACTCTAAAATATTAGAGTATCGTATTGATATTCTGCGAAAACAAGCATACAAAGGGAAGCTTCCTTTGTGTTATCGCTTGTTTTTTAATTTTCGTTTTTGTTAATTCGTATATATTTTTTTGCAGAAATTCAGATTTTGTACGAGAGTACTTACACCTCAATACATTGTAAAAAGTTTGAAATTTCTACCTAATAAATGAGACATACGAAATTATTTGAGCATTGTTAGAGGGTGTAAAAACTTTTAGCTAAAGGATGAACACAAAATTAGGAATGTGTAATTAAATAAAAACGCGTAAGCGCAAACGATATATTGTCATCTTTCCCCGGGCTCAATTTATGTCGCCATAAATAGTTTCTTCGTCCTAGTGCTTTCATTCCCTCTTTATTAATTACACCAATTTATTTTCTTCCTGAAACTTTGGAATTCATTATACAGATTTTTGGTTAACTAATTAAAGTGTAAACAAAGTTGAGAACAAAACCAGCTTTTTTTACCTTCCCTCTTAGAAATATGTCTACTGATTAAATTTGAGAAGACGCGCGATTTTTCGTCGGAATATTTCGAATCAATTAATTACCACGCGAGTCCGAGTTGCCTCTTTATTTTATAGTCACGTTTATTTGGAAAAAATCGATTAAGCAACTCTAATTCCTTGTAATTTATATTTATTCGCCAGCGTTCTGCCTCGATTGCAATTCGCAAAATATAATGCTGAAATTAATGTGGTGTTAATATAACGAAATTGTATTATTATCTTACCTTACTATTCGAGGACGCTGTTGGGAATTAATTATTCAGGTAGAAAGAATATGCTTTCGAGTGTTGCATTCAAGATTTATTCGTTTGGAATGTGTACGTGCAAGCCGCAAATTCACATAATAATTGCGGGATAATCGTTGTGGATCTTTGAATGTTTCGGTAAATTCGCGAAAGCCCTAATTAGTGTTCTAATTTTCATCCTAACCGAAGGCAATTTTAAAAGGAATAATTCGAAATCTATTTAATCAAGGGAAATATGAATCTATCCCTTTTTTTACCGTCCACCTAGATTTAATTAAATTAACATTTATTTACATTTTCGGGGCTTTATTATGCGAAGGCTTAACAGATTTCTGGCTGAGCACCTGTTTAAAATGCATAAAAGAAACATAAAAGTTCGAGGGTTAGGTAAAGCAACGCTATCGCATAATATAAACTAATATTGTCTTTTCAACGTAGACTTTACAACTTTAACTTTGCATTGGAGCTACAAAAGATTCGGAAATTCCATTTACAAAGAAAAATCGTTAGGCAAATAAGGAATTTGGATGAGCTTTTTATTAGGATTTAGGCCATTGTAACATTCGGCGACCGATTACCAATTTGGTAGTGAAAATTATTTAAAATTTTAACTACTCGTAAACTTAATGCTTTTGAATGTATCAAATTTATTCTTAATAAAAGCAAGTTTTTTTTTTAAATCTGCTTCAATAAATACGAATTCCTCAACATTATTTCTACTTAAAAAATTGTTTCCGCAAAATAGAGAAGCTCGTTTCATTCAGTTTTCCTCAAGTGAAAAGAAAACCGTTCTCATTCACCGACTATTTAGAAAAGCTCGTATTTCAGGTAATGACACATAGCGAACGAGCGATCAAAGGTTTTTCTAAGTTTTCATGGGGATATCATTTTGTTTACTTGAAACTTTATACTTAAAAAGTTGCGTATTGATCTTGAAGCTGAGTGACTCTATCTCTGCCCCGGAATACAGTTCATTTAGCAAATAAGTGTGAGATTTAGGGATTTGAGACGCAACGAATGTTTGTTTTATTAATAAAAGTTCCCCTAATTTCCAGCCCGGAGTCATAACTTGCAGGATTACTGATTACTCTGTAGGGACGCGTCAAGATATAATTTTTCCGATACAAGTTGCACTCTAAGAAAGTAGATTAATTTTAAAAACTCGATATATTTTTCTAACGTGGCTTGTAATTGACACTCGAATTTAGCAGAAGAAGAGGAAATAGGAAAATTTTTGATGTTGAGGAATTTTGTATTGGAATTGATTTAAATAATTGTGGTGCCCAAAAAAATCCTTACCACTAGTGTACTCGCCATTCAAATGTAATTTGTCTTGCCCACGTACTTACCTGAAATAGAAAAAAATAACAATTAGTTAATTGAAATCAATTAAGATAAAATTCAGTTTTATTCTCGGTTTAAGGGGCTTTGCAATCGATCAGTCGACTTTCGACGGTCGATCCTCTCTGTGAGCGACGGCACTGATCCTTGCGAATGAGTACCCAAGCGGAAATGCCTGATGCTGGTTTATATTAAACGTGTAGTCATCAGAGTTCAAGAAATCGATTTCATTTGCATCAGTTGCTTCAGTCAATCAACATTTCGGAATTGTGCGAGAGATCTGTCCCTTCTATTCGTTGTGCATATTTGATCTTTTGATTCGAGATGACTTATTCTCGCAGTATTAAAAACGGAAAAATAAATACCAGCGGCTTTGATTTCGAAACGCGCTGTGTAAGTTTTCCTTTCCGAAAATAAATCTTGTTTGCGATATCGCTATCTGTTTGAAATTAGACTTTAGTGCGAGCTATATAAAAGTTTGCAATTGTCGAAAAACACTTCGCTAGAATATTGAGTTCGGGTTTTAATCCTCTTTTTATAAGCCGCAGAGGATCGCCTTGGTGTCGAAACACAAAACAATAGATGGCTTCATGTCGGAAATAAGCTGCTTAATTTGCGGAGATCTCTCCACCATTAATTGAATTTTATTTTCCTTTTCGACACCACTCTTTTGAATTGAAAATAAAAACGAAAAAAATCAAGATTTTCAGTTAGTTATTTACTAAATGTAAAGGTAAATGTTTAAATGTTGAAACTGCATCATCAAAGGCAACGATCAAGTGTAATCTCGGAAAACTCCGGAGTTAGCACAAGAGTGGGTTTGCTTAAGCGGGATAACTTGCAGACTATTTAGCTAATAAAATATTAACCAATTCGACAGGGATAATTCATAAATAATAAACTACAGTTTGCGTACGCCCTATAAGAACGCGCCGCTCGCTAAATCACACGAAAACCCTAAATTCGGAGTAATAATTAAAACCTAGTTTATTCAACTCCTGCGGATAGAAAAAACGAGCCGAATTGAATACATATTAAATTAGTTGTTAAGACGCACGCCCCTGAGAGGATTAGACATCCTAAGTTGCGCCCTTCCAGACATACAGTATGCGAAAGACAAACAGTCGCTGGTTGATGTGAACAAAGTTTTATATAACTTTTCAAGCTCAAAATTTGGCTTGAGGCATGAATGTAATTGGGATGAATGAAGAGGAAAGGCGGGGAAGGCGCCGATGCGTAAGCTAGGGAAGCTGTGTAATTGAGACTGATGATTACAGGAATTTTCCTTTAAGTTTTCTTTAGCGAAAAGGGTATACAAACATAATTAAATATATAACTGTATTAACAGCTGATATTAGAACAAACAATAATGTTATATTTCTCGGATACGACGGAGTTGCGTTTTAAAGAAAAACTTTCGCAGGAAATTCCTAATAATAGTTCTGGGCTTCTTTAACTTCGCTGGCTACCCACTTCACGAACTTAATAAAAAGTTTCTAAATAGTTTTTGACACTATATTAGAGAAAATGTATACAAACGCAAAATATTTACCGAATATTTTGAAAACTTTCCGACAATGTTACATACTCAAGCTAAACACGCTGCGAAAGTAACTTTGATATTAAATTTTAAGTTTTTGATATATATCGCCAACGTATGTGCACCTAAGTGTCTCAAATCGCCTCATTAGACGTCGGAGCTTTTATATGCGCATTCTAGTAATGTTGTTTACTCAAAACTAATTAAATTTATTGAAACAAGTTCCTTGAACACCTACCCGAACATTTGACACTTGTGACATAAATGCACCAAAACATCCATTCACAATATATGCATTCAATATTAGTCTTATAAAGTCATATAGAGTCTTAAAAAGTCATTATAAAGTCATAATAATAATTATCAATAGAACAATGTTGTTGTTAACATGAAAATTTAATAAATTTTCTAATATTTACCGCATTCTAATGGAGAAGACCACGACTTTTTTTTTAATTTTTTTTTCAAAACCGTGTGTTCTAAGAGGGCGCGTAATGAAATTTTTATTGTTTTCTGTGGCCAAATAAGGCCGCAATTAATTTTTAAAGTTTGAAAAACGTCACACAATCGTCATACACTCTGCTCCAATCAAAGCGAGAGATGCAAAGAGAAGTCACATTTAGCAAGTTTGCCACGTTTCCTATTACTCTTCTTTACTCTGCAAAATGTGCGTTTTTTGTATATTTATTGCAATAAACATTTTCTGATTTATCCATTTCTTCCATTACCTAATGGATAATTCGATATATTAATATAGAAATAACATCTTCATCTGTATAAATTGTAACCGATTTTCGTGTTAAAAACACAAATAATGGTCCTGAAAAATTTATTTGGCAACATTCTTGTCAACTTCAATATTATCAGTAAAGTGTTTTGTGCCGAACTGCAATTCGTGTAATTTGTTTTGAGCATTTTTCAGAAAAATCTGACAAATGACAGTTTGATTTTTGTTCGTTTGTGTATTCTTTGTTACTGCGTTCGAAAATTCATACTATTTACGATACAACAAGACGTGAGTGGTTTATGATTGGTTGATAAGGTATGAGTCAAAACCCGAAATTTTTAAATTTCGAAGGGCTATAACTTTTTAATTATAACACATTTTGAGCAACTGAAAACGGTTTTGATCTCTAATAAATCATTTCTAATCGTATCTTTTGCCGAAATCCGCATATCTCACATCGTGGTCTTCTCCATTAAGGGGCTATACCAGAGTGACACTTTCAACGACATTTTTCAAAATTGCTGACATCATAACTCAATGAGAAATTGACCGATCGACTTCAAATTGAGAGTTTCAATCTTGAATATATTTACTATACAATGACCTACGATCATTTTGATTGGTTGGAAATTGTCAATTTGGCATTAAAAAACGACAATTTTTTGACCCCAAAAAATGACACTTTTCTTCAGAACTACGCCATTTTGTTAATTTTTGATATTTTTCAAAAATCGTAGGTCATTGTATAGGAAGTACCTTTAACTTTAATAACCTTTTTGATTTTTTTTTTGTTTCACCTACTCATTCGGCCGGAATCATATCAGCAGTTGGGGAACTTTTTCTTGGCACCTCCGAAGACAGCACATAACTCCGTAATTTTCCAATAATATTGTAAAAAAAATCACAAAATATATCTGAAAATATACCTTATTATGTCCAAAAAACATTCTATCTAGTACTTTCTTTTAAAAAAATTCGCGAAAATCGCCTAATTTTTCATGGGTTACACTGGTATAGCCCCTTAATTCGATTTCCGATGTTTTTTTCTACCTCAACCACTAAACTATTAATCATTTTTTATTGGTTAATAGCATTTCCGAGCGTATACTAAAGAAGTCATCAAAAACGACCGCTATACTTTCACAAACAGCACACGCTATTTCCTAAACAAGGTCCGACCGAAGCAAACAACTTCCTCCAAAAATTTACCACGCATAACATTAACTTAACCAGCGAAATGTTTGATTCTTCATGAAAGTACATATTAATCAAATGCGATACAAAATTCCTTTCCTGTAAATTATCGCCGAGATTTATGGGCAGATGTATTAAAATGATTAGAGCGTTTATCGAAATTTCCAATCAGGTAAAAGATAATTGGTTTAATGACCACAATAAATCACCGATTTCGTTTTAAAAGGTGGAAGCGGGGTCCGTGACAGTCGGTAAAGGCACTGAAAAGCCATTAACGTGCTCTTCGATACGATTTTATTGCAAGGAATTCAAGGAGATAATTTTTAATTTATCAATTGAAGCCCCTCATAATAGGCTAATTTACTTATTCAAAACAGGATTCACATGTTCACGTACCATCACATGCAAATCCCGTTTGCAGCGTAGGTATACAGAGAAATAGTTCATTCGGTTTCGTTTGTAAATTAACAACAATAAGTCGAAGTTATTAAATTTAGCGATGATGTTCATTTCCATTCGATTTCCCCGTTCCGCCCATGTAAAAGCGTTCGGTTTCGAATAATCCTGTGTTTCTTGCCTAGGGCTCAGACAGTTTCCGCTACCGCACGAACTGAAAATCAGGATTCTGTCATCAATTATAGCTCCCGCATGCGACGAAAATATGTTTATGGACATTTAATTAATATTGAAGATCTGATAAACGTTACCGAAAGCGGAGTAGTTGGAAACTGGGAGTTTCCTAATTTTATCAGGTTGAGTTTGAAACACATATTTGACTAATTTCGATTTCCAACCTCGATGGAAGCGACTAAGTACTATATCAATAAATTCTTTTATTTCCAATTATATTGTAATCTTCCATCTTTACCAATTGACAAAGAGAAACCCCGTAAATTAAATAAATTTTGCTAATAAATTCCTTTTAAGTAGGTATGTATATGTAAACAACCAAAATCTATAGAAAAATCTACGCCGAATCCGAAAGAAAACACTTTTATTTTTCAAAAGATAATACAGTGGCAAATACAGAAAAAAAAATGTTTAAAATGTGGTATATTGAAGAAAAAGAACAGTAGAAAAGCGGATACGCTAAAATCGAAATAAAAAAAAAGGAAAAGTAGAACCTTTACGAGTTTCCTTGTAAAGCGTGCGATTGACTGAAACGTTAGGAGCTTTGTTGTCTAAAAGAATTCTAATACTCCCTACCCATTTTTACTACTGAATCAGGAAGAAAAGGAAAAACACGCCGACGTATAATTGTTCGCTGCCTGTGGAGAGAAAGACTTTTAGTTAAGTGGCTGGCTACATTTTTTTTGTTACATGTAATGAATCCCCTGGCGAATCCGTTAATCGAATGTAAATTGCCTGCCCTCGTTTGTTGACCTTTTTTTTACACTTAAGTAAATAAAAGCTCGTTTTACTTTTTAAATGTTACGGATTTTTTTACAACTAAAAAAAAAAAACAATACCCACCAGGAAGGCTCTAAAAGGTAACTATTTTAATATAATGTGCTAAATAAGTGACAGAATTCTATCAAAAGTTCTTCTTGGGTTTTGTTAGAGTAATTCAACTTGACCTGTTTTTGTTATTCCCTGCTTCTCTAAAATAAACCAGATCGATCCGAATCTGAGAAACTTAACAGCCCTCGGACTATTTGGTGAAAAGCGCAAACAGAAGAACGGGTCCCGCCTTACATAAATACCATCTGTGTTTTTGTTTGGAGGAACTTCACCTCGTCATAGTCATCGTTTTTCTTCCGAATTAGATCCCTCTTCCTTTTAACCGGCCATTTCCTTTTGTGTAATGCATTAACGGCTAGCAAGCGAATTGAAAAAATTATTATGAAATAAAATGACTACCAGCGAATAGAAAGGTGAATAAAAATGAGATTTCCATCGTCGGTGAAGCTGCAAGAGTTCCGAGTAAACTAAAAGGTCACTCGGATTTTTTCGAAAATTGATTCAATTAGGTTTTATCGATAAATTGGCTCAGTAAATTTTGAAGTGATGATGAGTCTGGAGTGCTCGCAGTAGTAAGACGGCAACGAAGCAGCAATTTTTATTTTTGAGTATTGTTCAAGTTGCCTCATTACCTAACGCAATTCAACATTCTCCAGTGGATGGGACGGCACGAAAGCACAAAGTTGCATTGCAGTGAATAGTGAACGTGCCAGAGAAGCTCCATTCACTCTTATGTAATGCACATTTTTCTGTAGTTTACGTAATGTCTATAATTTTTCTCGAATTTTTTCGGTGAAATCTTAGGTTCCAAAGAAAGTACCAGGCATTACGTTTACCTTTAATCACAGTGTTTATAGTGATTATTCAATTATTCGGTTATAGCATGCGATAAGTAAATTTAACAGCCATAACATAGTTACACGCTTCGCTGATAAATATCAATTTTGCGGTGCTATCTATTTTTTGAGTGTTTTTATTTAACATTAATCCGTGCATGTGCAACATGTTTTCGCCCAACGTCCGTTGCGAGCATTACACAAGTGGCTAATCGAATGAGTATATCTAAAGAGAAGTGAGACCAACACGCTACAAACGTTTTGGAAATGTATGCTATATCAAGATTACAATGCAGAAATTTCGAACTGATGTATTTATTATGAAACCAACATTCAAACCAACTACAACACTTTGTCGGAGGACTAAAAAATATCGGACGATTTTAAAACACGTTTTAATATATTCACGTCGTTTTGAACTGGACGTGTCTTTTGTGGGCAATCCTTTCATGAGCCGGATTCGGCGTGGGACCATCCGGTGGACAGTAGATCTCTATTAATAACAAAAATGTCTTAACGAGACCATAAATTAATTGATAATCTTTATTACAAAGGAATGCCGGGTTAGCCGAGCCAAATAAAGACGGAGGATACATTAAAAGGGAAAAGGGTGGAAATAGTGGTAGGGTCATTAACCATTTAAAATGAAATCTGGAATAGCCATTAGTGAAATATTCCAACAAAACTGGAAAATTGTGCTAATTATAAAAGTCGGGAAATGTGTATACTACCGTTATTAACACCATAAATTATTTCCATAAGGCCAGGACGAATTTAAAGGGAGCTTATACGCCGTGTGTGCCAAGGGAAAACTATTTTTTTTATTACACTGAATCGCTTTGCTATGATAATATTCAACCATTAGCGACAAATTAAAACGAACAAATTTTACTTTTTAGGTTTATTGTGATCTTACGAAACTTTTGAGTGGATAAGATAAAAAAAACAATCTTCACTCCTACCGATCGATATCGAGTGTCATCAATACACTTAGCGATTCATGAATATTAATATTCTATATTTCAGCCAGAGTCCTTCATCTTTATTGCAAGAATTTTATGCAAACTAGTCGATGTCACCGCAGGATCATAATAAAACCATAATTAAGCTCTACAGTTTAACAATACGGTTTCACGTTCGAAAAACGCAAATACAAATTTAGGGCGCCGATGAATATTTAAAAAGTTATTATGTCAATATCAGATCGCTAAACGTAAAAATAAATAGAACGCTTGCCGAGTTGTTAAATTAATGTAAATATCGATGCCAATGGTTGTTTGAATGTACGAACAATTTACTTTGGATATTATTTCTTTAAGGTTGCGTGTTATATCAACTTTGATTTGAACAGGGTTCCAAGTTCCAAGTTGAACTCAATGCATATCCGAAGTTTCTGACCGGAATCAAATTCAATTCAGACTTTTAATATTAAAATGGATTAAATAAAACCATTTGTAGAAAGAATATGAAACTCCATATGAAAATTTTTTAAAGGCGCAAATTTCATTAATTATACGCAGCATTTCGGTTGCTTAACTCTCATAAATTAGTGAAATAACTAAATAAATCCAGACCCGTTTACCCGCGGATACCGAGAATAAACAAAATTAACATTAACAAAAGCAGTGTTTTAATTACCACAATATACCTTCCTAAAGTTTGTCCAATTTAAGTTGATTAATGTGTTTGAAAATCTTTAATTAAAATTTTATTTTCCTTGATTTATTAGAGAAAAGTTTGCTGCGCATTGTTATTCGGATTATCGTACATTCTTTATTAATTGCAGAACGCAAATGTACCGATTATCGAATAATTTACAAGCTTTCAGGAGGTAACATTCCTTTTATTTGGAACATAGGATGGGGAATGTAATAATATGTATGTAAAAAATCTAGATAATCATATTAGGATAAACAAACCAATTATATAATTGTATTAATATGGGCTTATGTCTACTTTCAATTGAATCAATAAAATTTTAATATCATAATGCCTGTTTTCCCCCCGCATGGAAAATGATTGAGAATGTCTGGAGATGCAAACACGAAACGAAATAAGTTGAATATGGTCACGTAAAAAGTTTCTTCTACAGGGTGCTTATTACATTTAGAAACGTTTTACCCCCAACAGGAATTTCTCGTATTTTGGCAGGAGTTCCTCCATACATGCTAGGAAGGGTCATTAAGAGATAGTTCCGCATGGACTATTAACGTTTACTATCTTTATTGATTTACCCTCTGATCCTTTTGTTCATTTGCTTCAATGTTCTTCAAATCCCCTGTATAAGTTACGAACCTCCCTCGCATTTTGCGGCTCAAATATACAATTATTTCCCTTGTATTTTATTAAATTTAATATGCACTCCTAAGTTGTAACTAATACCTAGGTGTAGATACAATATGCAGAATTCTTCGGTCCGCATTTTCCATTAATGGTATTTTGAATGTAAAACTGTTTTTAGTATGCGAATAGTTCAGTTAATTAAAGTCACATTCAGTTGTATTTCTAGCTTCTGAACGCAAAGTGAACTCCAATTTTAGTTGTAACACAAATGCTTATGAAAGTTGCTGTAATGATATCTTGTAAATCCCCAAAATAATAGTTAGCGTTAATTCCGCAGTAATGGCGAATTTTTTGCGGTTAACTTCAGAAATAGTTGTTATTTAATAAATAAATATACAAAACTGCGCTGTAAAGTTAGCGAAATAATTCGACCGCAATTTTCAGTAACACAATTTAATTAAAGCGACCATAGAATCAGTTAAAGCAAATGTAAATTTATCGCTAATGAAATAAAACGTAATGAATTTAAGTGTGACCTATTTGGCATCGATGTCGCACCAGTTAAGTGCATTTCACTGTAAACACCCTTCAGCAGACAACTTGAATACGACGATTTTGAAATGCATGCAATAAATTTTCGATACTTCCTAGTTGTTTAACAGGAATGGCGCTAAAATAAAATTTCATATCAGGATTCGGAAAAACATTGAATAAATTCGGGGGGTGTCTGTACGGTGATGACAACTTCTGAAAGGAAATTAAAACGTTCTAGCACAGCTTCTGTTCGATTTGAATTATTTTTTCGAATATTTTTAATCAAGAGATAATAATCCGGAGTAAACGCGATTTCCGGTTCGAAATTGAGTTTTTCATATACTCAACAAATATTAGTTGGTTAATTTGAATAAATTTATTTAATATTTAAAATGTATTCGAGCTAATCTCGAGTTGTTATCGAATGCTCAAGAAGACGTAAAAAAGAAAAACGAAAACGTAATGAATGGTATAAAATAAAAAGACGAGAATATCGGAGTAAATCTTCAGATATATAAAAATCTCTCGCGGTGGCATTGCAATCGTACGCTTCCTTCTCACTTAGCAACCTTTAATGAGAAATGGGATAAGAAACCCAACACTTACTTCCCTGATCATTCAATAAAAAACCGGCAGAGGCGTAACTTCGGAGAGGAAATTTTATCTCACCCTTATTGAGAAATAGTAGAATTATAATTAACCGTGCGCCTCTGACGATTCATTCCATACGTGAAAAAAGGATAAAAGTCGATAGATAAAAGTCCCATTTACTGTGTTAGACAATATAAAAAGAGTCAGGACTTGAACAGAATCTCGTTTAACCATTTAATTCATACTAATTCAGATATCAACCATTTAATTCATTTCCTTTACATAACCGACTTGATTGCAGTTTCATCTAATTACATTTTTAATTTTTTTTCGCATACACCGGGTAATTCGGTTACGAAATACCCGCACGATAGCTAAGTACCTTAATTCAGTTTACTTGCCGAATAAAATAAGATTAGTTTCCAGTACTTTAGAAAGGAAATTGAAGTCAATCTAAGAGTCACGGAGTTTTTAATGCCGCTCTTTCACAGACAATCTCACAGCGGAAAATACAAACTATAACTTCCAACAAAACGTGGAGCCTGCTTCAAGAATCATTAATTCTAAAACACATGCATATTTTATAACAAAGGGTTATTAGCTAAACCGTAATAAAAGTTGTCTGAAGCTGCTATTATATTGGTCTAATTTAAATTATACCACGACTCAAAGTTCTCGACCAGAATTTTCCGGAGTTCATTCTCAGACTCCTAATTTGCAATCTCGGTAGCTAAAGCGAATTTTAAAGTACTTACCGTCACAACTGCAGTTTTTTTTATTTCTCACAGCCGGGATTAAATCGAATCAATATTTTTTTTTCATTAAACCGCTTAAGAAATTTTTCACCAACTACAGCTAGTAGGAAATGGTTATTAAATAAAAGCGGCATTAATTACCATTCGGATTATTTACTTAACGTGTCGCTGAGGCGACTTTCGTGCAAGGCGATATTTCAGGGTAGGTTAGGTGAGCGCATGAAGAGAATTTTGAAATTTTCATTTGACCCGATGCGAAAGAAGCGACCGCAAGAGAAGAGCGTCCTCCATTTATTTTATCCGAGCCATTTCTTACCAGCCAAAGCCGATTGCATGTAAACGGAAAACGGTATAGTAAGTTTTATTACTAGTTCTCTCTTGTACAATGCAAACGCGCATCGATTTTTATTGTTGTTCATGGGATAAACTACTTCTAAAGAATTTTACAACAACCATAATTCCTTTACTTCACCGAATTCATTGGAATACTGTTTTTATTCGAATACAAAAAAGTTGTATGAATGCATTGTGTTATTTATTAACACAAGTAGGTATTACTGAAAATATCGACCAACAACATGTAAATAATTAAGAGTAAGTTGACTATAATGTAGAGTGGATATTTTGACAAAGCTTCTTCATAGAATTATAATTTTAAATGCACTGCACTGCATCCTTCCAAAGCTTGATAAGGAAAATAATGACTATTGATTAACGCCATGATTAATGCTCCTAATCAGGGCTAGTCGGTTAACAATAGTCAAAATTAACCAATTTTTGACTTACGTATGCAGGGTACACGTCTGTGAAAGTCTCGATAATTACTAGTCACCCGGTATAATATATGCTTGTAATTAATGCAAAATGAATAGGTTATTCGGTATACCTATATGCCTACATATATACAAAATGTATGTATAAAGCTTTCTATACGGTCGTAATTCGCAATTCAAAGATAGCATATCATCAAAACACGAGTCTAATTTTATGAATATGTATGTTATGGCATTTGCTCAAAAATTATCGAAGGAGTGAGTAAATAATTCGATTACGCGATGGAAAGGCGTAGGTATCAGTGAAATTAATTACATAAGCAAATTCATCTTGTTTTATATACCGTATTCTTGTCTTAGATGTGGTTTCCACGAGGTCGCTTTGTGTAAGTTCTGTATGCTCGCTGGAAGAGAACTGATGTCTTATGTCGCTGAGAAGAAAATTTAATAATCTTCTTACTCTCTGAGACGGTTGTTTAAATATATCCTTCTCCACCGAATCGAAAATGTACCAAGCGATGTGTTATGCAAATTATCGCATAACCCGGAATATCATATATTCATTTTAATTATTAATCTAGTTTTCATAAATTGACGTACAGTTAGTCGTGTCAATTTAATAGCATGGTGACGCGTTTTTATGAATTGTTGCTCTGAAACGTAAACCCTTGAAGCTAATTTACAAATTTATGCCGCTTGTGGAATTATTCGTCCAGATGTCAGCACACTTAAATGCTAAAATTGCATGATGATAATGAGCGACATGACTTAAATGACGAACAATTGAGGTAGTTCAAATACGAGTGTCAGAAAGTTTGTATTATAAGTGTATAGCAAAATGTAATGTTTGCTCGAATTTCTCAGCATTCTACAATTGTGGCATTAATCTGCTTTAATAAACCTTTTGTTGTTTCCATTGATTTTATTTTTAACCATTTTCCCTTGATTAATATTCCTTTTTTTGCAGGGAAGTCGATTAACTATTGAAAAAGAATCACTCTTGGAAACACCTGCCTATTAATTACTAGCATTTTTAGTTCTTCAATTGAGCGAAAAGTCGTGGAACGTGAAATCTATTCTTTCATCGTGATTAATAAAAGATCGAACGAAAGTCGATTTCTACTTTAATGTTTTTTCTCGCTATAATTTTAAAGTCGTTAACCAAACTTAGTGATTTTATCATTTTTTAATTCGGCTAATTCTTTCTTGAGAAATTCGCAGTTCCCTTAATTATTCTGATTAAAGTTTTTATAACTGAATGATGGCTACTCGGAAACTATTTTATAGTTTTTACAATTAAATTTTCTCGTTTTAATTTATTGTGCTGGCGCGACTGGAAGTTACTTTTCATACGCCGCTTCTGTAATATTCTATTTATGCAGGGGAAATCTTGCGAGTATTATTTTATTCATTTTTTACTCTGGAGAATCAGTGATAGGTAGTCCCCGAAGGAGGAGATGAAAAGTGCTTTTGTCGAAAAACTATTTGGCTTATTGTTTCTTTGAAACTCCTCTATTTATTTCTCAAATAAGCCCAAACAAGAGTTTAAGGCTATTTTTTAATGAAAGACAATCCTACAATTTTCTAGGTTGTACAAGCTTACGTTCGTTTTTTTATGTTGTCACTTCGAAGGTTAAAGAATTTTTAAATTTAAAAATCCCGAGAAATAAAGGAAATAAATTTAGTAAGGACACAAAATACTTCCAGTCAAGAATGCTAATCTTTGACTTTGTTTTATAATAAAGAAATATACTTTATAGACTCCTCATAATCAATTTCGAAGGTATAAATTGCGCAAGTGTCGCAGATTTCGGTAGATGAAAAAAGTTTTTCGTTGAACTAATGCAAGTATTTTTTTAAAGCCCCCACGATTATCTGAATTTTATCCCCGCCTTTTGTTTTCTTTATTATCACTAGGTCCAGAGTCCATTCGATCCTAAAATTGGGATAAACTGCCCCTGCCGCAGATGCGACTTCTGAAGTTCTTCTACAGAACCGTAATCCAATCTTTTCAATTTACTCTTAACACATGTACTACAATAATAAAATAAATCGAATTATTCGAGTTTTATTTTACATCATATTGATTTTATAGCTACATTAAGCTTAGTAATTATTTAATCTATATAGGGTGTACAGAATTGTGAAGAACATAAAGAGCGAACATACTTAATAAATATAAATCTAAAAAAAATTATATTAACATTCGAATTTAATTTGCACATTTTTTATTTAGTAACCCATATTATTCATTTCTTTAAATTTCGTAGTTCGGCTCTGATCGAAACTAAAATCTATAGAGCCCTTCGATTTTATCACTGAATCCAATAAAACTTTTTTACGTCTTATAAATTGCTACCTAAATTTTTTTACCCCTCAAAATATAGCACCATTTTGCTATGAGAACTTTGTATACAAGATTGTTTTCTTCCGAAACTATATGAAAATTCAAAGAAAGTGAACTAACTAGATAAAAAGAAAATTTCATGTTGATTTTAAGCAGACGTTGAGATAAATCGACCTGTTGACATAATAAAATATTTTAAGAAAATTGTGTTGGCTTGCATAAAACACGTTAAAATACTACGAAATGAAAAGCTGGTTTACATATAGACTAGAAATTCGTAAAATATAGCCCTAATGTAACATTTCTTGAAGCAATGAGTAAATGCAACCATACATCATTCTAATTATACGTATTCATGTCATTATGTAGCTGTACGAAACATTTCCGGTCAATTTTTCAAATCGGTTACAACATTTGCGTTGAGCTGTGCTATTACATGTAAATTACGATCTAATGTAATTAACTTAAACACAATATTCGTATATCTGCGGTAGAAATTCTACAACAGTAAATTGCTGTAATTAAATTATTTTGATGAAGCTTACGCTGCCTAATAGCGAATGCATCACACCTTTGTAATTTTTAGATGTAAAAAACTTTTTAGATGTGTTTGATAGAGAAAAATGATGGGTGAATTGTCAGCGGGTTGTTCTCAGATTAATGGCGTTTTGAATTGTTAATCATAAAAGGTTTCAAAAACAGCTCTATTAAATTTTATAACTGCATAAAATAAGCGAAACGTACATGAAGATTTAATAGAATTTTATCTGATATCTCGAGAGGGTGTTAGAAAAATATATCCCTCCAAATTGAGATAATGATAAAGCATGAGCTAAAATGGAACACAGTCTTAACCGCTACGTGAAAAGCCGAAGGGAGATAAAAAAATTTATGCTTTCTTTTAACAAACCTCAAGTGAAAATGAATAAATAAAGCAATAAAAAATAAATTACAATGTAAGTACGTTTAAAATATTCACGAAATTCGAACGAGAGATAAACAAACATCAATATTTTATTTTATATAAAATTTTGATTCGTCAACCCAAAAAAATATGACAAATTTTAATTTAATATTCACTTTAAAATCCATAAATTTATTTCTTGTGACTACTAAAGGGAGAAGACGGTCATTACTGTCCAATCAAAATGTAATTAGTTTCTTACTACATAAATCATTTTCATGATACAAATTGCTCTACCGTAATTATACTGAAAAGACCCGAGCCTGTAAAATCAATTTGTTTTTTAGCATTAGTGGCATTTCAATTTAAATTTTTTTTTTTTTTAAAATCTCCAAATTAATTACCACGAAATTCAATATGCGCGTGGCTCCATTCCGACAGTTCCCGACATCCGAAATTGTATTAAGTCGGCTGAATGCGATTTAGATTATTTAGAAAAATATCTTTGCATTATGGAGAAGCATCCATTGAAACGTTACCCACCAAAGGGTTCTATACTGTAGACATTTGCAGTTCTACACAGCAATTGTAAATTGTGCTAAGGGCAAACACAAACTTAGATTCCGAGACAAACGAGAATTATTCAATTAGCAGTTAGACCAATTGATCTGCTAATTTGGAGGGTAGCTTTATTAGTATGGATCGATAATTTGATGAGTCTTTTTAGATTAACAATGCAAACTCTTGGTGAAATTATTGTATTAAGAATGCGTTGCGTTGGAGCAAAAAATTAATTCATTCTGAAGGTAATTTCACGATTTTATAGTTAGTTTTCAGAAATGTACATAAAACTTGTTTCTGAATTCAACTGCGTAAATTGCCTGTTTGTGCAGACACAAATAGCGTTAGTGATTACATAGATATTTTAAAGGAAACTAAAGGGAATGAAATTCAAATTGATGCAGAATTGAATACATGTTTATTTTAAAATGAGACAATTTGTATGCAATCAAAAAATGATTAAACCTACCAAATCGGATTTTCTATTATTAAGTTATTTTGTTTCTTTTGTTAAGCTATATTCTAACTGCATACATACTTTGATTTAAATGATGGTTTGTTTACATCTTTATGCTATAATAAAGCAACTCATATTTCAAGCAACAAAAATTACCAAAATAGACCCACAGTTAAAAAGTAACTTGGAAATTTTTGTTCAATTATTGCTCTTCGTTACGAATCGAAATTGAAAAAATAAAATGTCAACTTCATTCTAACTGGCGTCCTTTAGGGTGCAAACTTTGATAAAGTGATTCATATTGTTCGCACCACCAGCAATTATTTTAACTATGGATCCTCAATTTCAATCTTTTCAATCTCTCCCCCAATGACACAGCCCCATTTAATCAGCATTCCAGATCTATCCTGTATTTGACACGTGAGTTCTTTATGATCGTATGCGTGTAAAACAGCACTCATTACACCAACTTTCACGAATTTTATTTTAATATTTTCCCTTGTCGGGTGGAAGGTAAATATAATTAAGGCAAACATAATAAGCACTTTTTCTATTTTAAAAATAATATTGTATAGCTAATATTTGATAAGGTTTTCTCCGAATTTTACCTATAATAGTGAATGTTTTATCTGTGTGAACTTAGCACCTCCACCATCAATAACATTAAAAATTCATCATCAAAATTTAGTGCTCTTTTAGTGCTAATTTAGTTCCCAATTATTAATATTAGTGCTTAACTGGTTAAGCAGAAAATAGCGATTGAAGATATTTGATAAAAACGTATATAGAGATATTAGAAAAACTGAAGAATATAGAAAAAATACATTAAAACATAAAGAGAGTGAAATGATTTTCTAATGATTTTCTAAATGAATTTCTAAAATAGCTTCTAAAAGTTTGTTAGGAAAAAGTTTCTGGGGTATTGAGAGATAGCCCGGGGGACATAAAAAAATTCGCTGATTACATCCAACCGGCTCATTTTGTCAGAAAAAATCGTTTTTACTAAAATCTAATAGCACTTAAATCAGACATAGGCTATTTTAGAAGCACTAAAATCAATGAAAAATTATGAGACTAAAATCATTTCTCTATCTTCATTTTTAATGACACTTTACTCTTGAGATTTGGACTATGTAAAATTGAAATAACCTATTTTTTGGGGCTAATGATTAAGTACTAAAATCAGGCTAGGCTATATTAAGGCGGTTTTCCACTAAACGGACAAAACCCAAACTCATGTCGAATAAAAACAAAACTGAAACTTTTTGAAGACTTTTAAGTTTTTCGACAGTTTGAGTTTTGTTTTTCGAGTCCCGCTCGAACCCGGTAATGGCTAAGTATAGAGGTTTCAGTTTTGTTTTCCATGTTTCAAAAAAACTTTAATAAAAACCAAAACAAAAATTCAACTGTCCGTTTAATGGAAAACTGCCATTTGAAGCACTAAAAATCAATGTAAAATTAGAGACCAAAATCATTTTACTCTCTCTATGTTTTAATGGATTTTTTCTATATTCTTCAGTTTTTCTAATATCTCTAATAGGTTTTTATCAAATATCTTAACGAAAAATACCTTAAATTAAAATCTGGTTTGTGCATTTTGAAAAAGCACTAAATTCCGATGTAATATTTTTTAATTTTGTTCAAATATTTAAATGTGGGGGTGCTAGCTTTTTATAAACTTAGCACCGCCACTTTCAATCACAATTTTCTGCTTAACCAGTTGAGCATTAATATTAGTAATTGGGCACTAAATTAGCACTAAAAGAGCACTAAATTTTGATGAATGAATTTTTAATTTTATTGATGGTGGAGGTGCTAAGTTCACACGGGTGAAATTTTTTTTTGTTATTGTGAAATTTTTATTTATTTTAGTTTAGTTGCTTTAAAGAATATTAAATTTTAAATTTTTCGTTTAAAATTCATGTAAGTACATTTGTTATTTTTCGTTACGATTTATTGAAGATAATTTTTGTCTAGTTAAATATCAGTGATTGTTGTAGCTGAAACATTATTGGGCGCCGTTTAGATTACTTTTTCCGATAATAGTCGTCCTGAAACGGTAATTCTCGTCGCAGGGAATATTAACTCTCCTTGGTCACCAGCAGTAAAACTGCAGTTTATCGGAGAAATAAAACCGGATTGATCACTTTCACGGCAGTAAATCAGCGACTCATGAGTCCGTAACGGAATAAAAGTTTCAATTTTCAATCGCCGCTGTTACAAATAATTTATACAGATTCGATGCCGCGTCTATAAATTTGCTTTTTATCCACTTTCGGAAGACACAGTGGAAAAAGTAACGCGGGCGCTTGCAAATAGCTTTTTACTGTTTGGGTTTCCCCGTCGACGTTTAAAAAGCCGCGATTGAATTAGGAATATAACAATTCTCACAATTCGAAAACTAAAAGTATAAATATCTTATTCCAATTACTTAACTTGGGGATTTTTAGCGGTTACCTCATCTATACCTCATCGGTTGAATTTTGAAAGTTTCACAAAGAACCCACATGAATAGGGCAATTATACAAAATTTAACTTAAGCTTGTACATGTCTATTAATTAGGAGTGAATGAACACTTTGAAGCGGCGCGTCTGCTCGAGAACCCGGAATCTCGTTAGCGCCGGAGCCCAAGTATTTTTCTTAGACACAATTAAACGTATAATGGCTAACTTTTAATAAAATTTGCTAACATCCGGATATAGCAAAATTCTATTATGAGTTAAACTGCGATAGAAATTAAATTTCGTGACATTTTCTCCTCCAACTTTACTTTACGCAAGCATTCGATCCCCCGCCAGAACAATTCCTATTATACGCTCTTGTCTAAGGTCAAATACGAGGGTAGAGCGGGAAGTTTTTAATGTACATATTTCGCAAATCTTGTTATAGTAATGTATTTTAAAGTTTCAGAAAACTCAAGTTTTTGATCAACTTATTTTAGTTATTTTTCAGTTAAGCGGATTAAAGTTTACGCCACGACAATTAAACCTTGTTACTTTATAATTCGATAACGGAAATTCGAGGAATTATTTTCGTCGAAAAAATTCTTTATAATAATAATCCATCACTTGGGAATTTTTGAAATACAGTGCTCAACAATTGATAAGGATCACAATTATTTTTTGACTATTTTTAATTTAAATTGATGATACAGCTTTTTATTTTTGGTTGTTGCTAGAAAAATAATTTTTCTATGGAATAGGATCAAAACAAATAAAATAAATCATTTGAACCAGAAGTAATTGTTCATTGTAATAATTTAACAAAAAGTCGTGTTCTTCTAAATCAAAAATAAGATTGAATCAACTGATAGAGGATATGCCTGATAGAGTAAGAAGCCTCACTCGTGCTCGAGGAGGGCCAACAAGATACATTAAAATTTTTTATTTCATTCTTTTATGATTATTTTTGATTTAGAGGAACACGACTTTTTGTTAAATTATTACAATAAACAATTACTTCTGGTTCAAATGATTTATTTTTTTTCTGTTTGTTCCTATTCCATAGAAAAATTATTTTTCTAGCAACAACCAAAAATGAAAAGCTGTATCATCAATTTAAATTAAAAATAGTCAAAAAATAATTGTGATCCTTATCAATTGTTGAGCAGTGTATATACACTGCTCCAATAAATTAACGCACCACATAATATTTTGTGAAAAATATGACCACTTTAAACAAACTGAACAATATTTTAATACTTTTGGAAATACCCTGCTTGTATATTGTTTCTTTTAACAACTAAATAAAGTACTTGTCCGTGTACCTAGATAATTTTTCTATAGTACTAAATTCGTTGAAAGATAAATCGACTTTAAAATCAGTAGTGGTTTGATTTATTCCCGTTGGAATTGACCTTTTACGCATTTCGATATTTTTATGTTTAAACTGATAAGATACAACGCGAATCCCGAAATTTGACGCCTGTAAGTAGTTCTTTTTTCAAAATTTCGTATTCATAATTTTGTACTTTTTTCCCTTATTTTTTTCCTTACGGCCTATTCTTAGGAATACATCGTTGAAAAATGCTTTGTTTGAGAGTAAATTGATGAAAATTATTGAAATATAATGTCTTATTACTTATTTTAATTTTACAAATATAATATTTAGAAATGTGTGAGTGATGCGTTAATTTCTTGGAGCAGTATATACAGGGTGTCCAGAAACTCTCCTGACAAACGAAGACCGGAGATTCCTCAGATGATTTTAAGACAATTTAGCCCAATTCACCTAGTCCGAAAATGCTTCCTAAGGGAGCTAGAGCTCTTTTAAGATGGCGCCTTGTAATTAGTTTTTTTTAAATACCTCCAGAACGCTTCTATTTAGAAAAACGAAAACTGGTACGCTTATTTATCCTCCAGAGATGAATCGATTCCATCAATTGCGAATTTCTAGTACAGGTCATAGGCGTCCGTTTTGGGTAGGTCAACGGTTATTTTGACGCATAACTTTTTTGTCTTTAACTTTTAAGCATTTGTGCCACTAGATTATTACATTTTCTGGTCTTCTAGTACTAAAAGGTACTCTTACTTTAAGTCGATAGGATACACCGTTTTCATGAAAAATCGATTGAAAATTTTTCGTTTTTTCGTCATTAAAGTTCAATTATTATTTTTTGCACTAGTTGGCTCTGAACTGTCAACAGAAGTAAAACCTACGTTTTTCATTGTTAAATTCTTGTACCAGTTTTCGTTTTTTTAAATAGAAGTGTTCTGGAGGTATTTAAAAAAATTAATTACAAGGCGCCATCTTCAAAGAGCCCTTTCCGAAGCATTTTCGGACTAGGTTAATTGGGTTAAATTGTCTTAAAACTATCTGAGGACTTTCCGGTCTTCGTTTGTCAGGAGAGTTTCTGGACACCCTGTATACAAACCGAAAAAATCGGGAGCGTTTAATTGGAGATTTTCATGACAAATCATTTTCATTGTTCCTCAGATTTCGTGCCTGAAAATCAGAAAAACACCCTCGGTCGAAGATTAAAAGTTTGGAGAAATGTTATTAATTTAACTGTCCAAATATATGTAGCTCGAGCACCATGCTAGGGCGCAGCGGGATATCTGCTATTGCCGGCTCTAAATTGCCACACCGTTTCACTTGCCTCTATTTTCCAGGATCGGTCTCGTCGGCGCGGATTAGCCGATTCAGCGAAATTAACATTACGATTCTATTCAACGAAATACATAATAGAAATATATTTACTCGAAAACGAAGAATCCTACAAACCAAATAGAAAATGCTGAACTAAATCGGTCTATTCAACAGAAATTACACCACATTAAATCCATTGAATATATACCTAAAGAGTAATAAAATAAAACAACATTAATTTTAATAGTAACTAATGATATTATTGAAGAAGTTAAAAATACTTGGGGTTACTTGAGTCCAATATTAAACAATTTAATGTTATTCTGTATATAATTTTTGTATTAAATTTCGTTGTATACTGTCCTGGTTCTTCTATATAGGTACGTCTACCATTTTAAATGAATCACTCTCCATTTTTCACTGGTAAAAGTGAATATCATTGAGAAAGTTTAGTCTTTCCCTATGCTTTCGGGATCTCGTGAATAACCTTTCTGGATCAAAAGGTTTCATTGTATACTTTACAGAAGCGATGACAAATGCCCAAGGTTTGGTCGGCTTACCGTTCTAAATAGACTGTATTTTTCTTTTGTTGCTTTGTCAATCCTTTGTGTGTTCCGAATATTGAAATCGTTAAGTTATTTTAATTTTTCCAGCTTTCCCGCTATATTTTTACCCTTTCTTTTGAATCGATTTTCCTTTTTGTATACCTATAAATAATTCTCTGCTCAAAGGCTAGAGAATTTTATCGACATTTCGGGAAGAATGTTTGCTCAAGTGTATATTAAAACTATTTCATCAACTTCAAAATAGAACGATCTGCTCGTCAACCGATTGATTAAAACGAAAATTCTCCTAAAAAGCGTCGAATGTGTTGATGCATGTAAGTTTATCTTCCGCTTAGAACGAAATGGCACGGCTCAAGTTGATTACACTTTTAAAATTTCTAAACTATTTTATATTGTGAAAGGTTTTATACTTATGAATGGAGAGACGCAGCGAACAATGGTAAATGTTCCAAAAGCAACCATTAGATTTCTGTTTACAGCAGCCGCTTTTTGGGACCATTCATCAGATTAAACCTGATAAGTTTCCCAAGGCAGGTGCATAAGCCGAAACTTTTCGAACTAAAAGTTGTTTGTAGAATTCCATTAGTTGGAAGTAATTCATTTCCATATTGCTTTATTTATAATAATGATTTTCGCATTGAATGCACCTAGAGGATTAAGTGGAAAATATATAAAAAGTATAGAATTTAACTCAATGCAAACGATGATAAAAACATTGTAACCATGCCTCTAGGGCAGATATATTTTTACGATCGACCTTGTTAAATTTTTAAACCCCTCTAATACAAATTCATATCACCAAAGCAAATCTGTATATTTGTATATGTGGATCGTGAATTTTTGAATATTGATTGGCCCACCTCGAGCAAAAATTTAATATCCTGGAAAGATCGGAGCGACTTAATGATTCAATTTGAATGTTTAATAATTGAAAAAAAAAATTAGCACAAAATAACCAAAAGCATCGATTTAATATCCAACAAAAAAATATAGTTAGTTCTTTAAGGGTAATTTTATCCTCCAATAACAGATAGAAATCGCCAAATTAGCCGTTTTATCTTCTATCCGGTGTGAGATATAACTGAAATTTTGCAGATAAATTATTGCAAAAGCTCGTTTCGTTTCCGAATATCATTCTAATGACAGAAGTTACGATGCTCATCCTAATTTTATCAGGAAGAACCTGCGCCCACAAATACGTAACGTTGGAAATCTACAGGGAAACATTCGTTTTAGGGTCTATTTTGGAGCGCTGATGGTGGCGTGTAACTACTAATCTAGCACGTGTTGCGATCGATCCGGTTTCAAATTTGAGAATGTAGAGTCGTTCGGAAGGGCAAAATCAAATTGTGGGCATTCCATTATATGAAAAATCCATCTCGGTTTTTACCGCAATGTATCGCCCCATTTTTTAAGAGGAATTTTTATACTTATTTTGAGGTGAAACTTCAGTTTGAATCCATTTCATTACCTATTCGAATCGCCATTCCTGATATTTCAGGAATTGCGAGCCTATTAAAGCTGCTGGACTGTACGAGACAGCTGAAATTTAAAGCTTTATCTCGTTCGAAGTAAAAAAATAAAGAAATAAAGGCGATCGCACCGCGTTAATTTTTTTAAACCTTCGGTCTTCCGTTCTGTCCGTGGCGCAAATTGCGAATAACACCGCATCAATTAAATCCGTTTGGCGTATTTTATTCAAACTCATCATAATTTAAATTACGCCTTTTAAAACCAACGTTACGTACGGAATGATGAATAGTAGCAGTGCGAAATAAAAGGAGTTTATCGATCAAAAATATTTATCTACCTATATACCCGAAGAGATCTCTGAAAACTTCAATTTATCACGTAGATGCATGATGTTTCTAAAATGTCTTAATTGATTCAATGCTGCAGGTATAGTGATGTATTATTTGTTTATTATAAGTGTATAAATAAGAAAATACAAGTATTTCCATTTATTTCATTATTTTGATGGTCTCTTTTTTGGCATTTTCCGTACTGCTGGTAGATGTATCGTGTTTGTTATTTTTTTTATTTCGTGGAAAATTATGTTTTATTTTTCGATATGTATGTCGTTTTCGCGCAGTGTGTGAAAAGCAGAATGGAATTTCGTGTCGTAATATAATTCGAGGGAGTTTAGAAAAATATTCATTTTATCGGAGACTATCAATAAAAGAGATGAGCTGGAACCTTTTTATTTTCTTGATTTATTTTCTGTCAATAACTTTTATTTTCGTGACATTACCCTCAAGGAATTCCCTTTATGCTTCAGTATTTCTAATATCGGAAATGAATGGAAGGCACTTTAGCGCGCGCAATGGTGGTAAACACTCCACTTTTATGGGCAATGACACGCCGGGATGCTTTTACTCCTCAGCGTACTGAACAATCAGACAGGAATCTAACGTTCGGCAAATAACGGGCCAGTTTATAACTTAAAAATTTCAATGAATCTTTAAGATTTCCTCGCCTCGCCGGATATCCGGAATCCTCTCCGATTTTCATTTCTCAACGCGGCTCGAAAATGATGTTGTTATATATAGCAACAACCCGGACAAAATTATTAAGAGATTAAGACCTTTTTTCTAAAAGGGCACCGTTGAAAACTTTTCCTCGATATTGTTTTTTTTATTCGCAATTTGAAAACAAAGTTAAAGGGAGTTCGCAATTGAAATGTTCATTCTATGGAAAATCGACGAATCCTCCCCGGGCGCCGATTAATCTCTATTAAAAGTTTCCAAATTATTAAAAATCCAAACGGAATTCTTGGGAAAACTACTTTCATTGCGCTACATTATTCCAATAATGAATCTGAATGGAGCAGTTAGAGACGAAAACGTCTCCTTCTTTCAGGAAAAAAATATTCAAAAGGGAACTTTTAATTCTATTTACCAGAGGAGAAACAAAATTTAATGAAATTCATTCCGAATTTTATGATATCTGCGCTTTTGTGTTTTTTTCGTTGCTTGTACGTGTACCTACTTTTGGAACTTCAATGCTTCCTTTGTGAATAAACGTTTCATTATGAATTTTATCGAGTATGATTTAAAGTTAAGAATCTGTATACATGCAGATGCGCAGAATGTGATTAATACATATAAATAGTAGGTGGTTAGAAAGTAATTATTCTAGTAGAGGCGACGCAAAATAATATACGATATTGCGTTTAGCACAGCAGAGTACGTTTTCTGAATTATGTCTCATATTTGCAACAATGTATTTTAGGGTCGCTGAGCTTAATTAGAAACTCAGTGTTATTCGGGTTGAAAAATTCCCGCTAAAATAATTACAAGAGACAAATGTCCCAATTTACGTGTAACCTTCGCTAGAAAATTAATAATTTTTCGCGAAATTTTTAATAGGATAAAAGTCGGCTTGTTCCGGCCGTAAATCCCTTGCAAATAATAAATGATAGCAAGATAACTCGTATAATATCTTCGTGCGAATGTAAAAAGATTCCATTTTTAAGCATTATCTTCCGGGACGGCAAACTAGCAAAAAAACTTACTCTCATTGCGAAATGGGCTCCGCCATGAAAAAGAGAAAGTCACTTCAAACTCGAAACCTTTATTAAAAAACTTTTATATTTTCCCTAGATTTATTTTCATCACATACGTTTAAAGTGGGTTGGATGGCCGAGTTTTGCCATTTAAATTCGCTGGCTTCGGGATTGTTTCATTAACTACGAAACTTCATTTTAATTTGTACCACTAGATATGAATTTTTTTCTGATTCATTTTACAACACTCTTTTAGCGAATGCATTTTGGTTCGATCATTGAAAATTTGAATATTGAATCCTACATTGTGTCCAAGTCGCGCCGGTACATCGAGTCGATGAAACATTTAAATACAGGTGTTTAAGAATTATGATATAAAATTTCTAGTGATTATTTAGGGCAACGAAAGAAGACGTTTGAGTATAAGAACCCATGTCCAGAAATATCTTCCTAAGGCGCTATGACTCTTTAAAATCACTATGTGCAAAAATCTGTTTTATCGAATTTTAATTCATTTTATTTTAATTTGTTTTTTCTAAAATAACAATACAATAGTTCTCACAATGTCGTCCCTGTACTTGAAATGAATACCTCTTAAGCATTTTTTGTTAAACTGTTAAAAATTATTGAAGATTTATGGAGACATTTTTGGACATGGGTTCTTATACTCAAATGTCTTCTTTCGTTGCCCTGAATATACCAGAGAGGCAAATTTTTGTCGGTACACTATGTAGAAAGAAACTCTCAATTAAAATGTAAAATAGTGAGAATAAAAAATACTTTTAATACTAAAACAAAGAACAGACATGGCTTCAGCGCGTCATAGTATCATACGCGCTCTCTGTTCGATGCATTGCAAAATAATCAACTGTACCGCTCACTACATTGCTGCGGTCCGACTTTGCCACTTCGTATAATCCCTAGAAGTTTTGTCCCATAATTCTGAAACACCCTGTATTTATTTTGCAATGTATCGAACAAAGAGCGCATATGTCGATTCCGGTTGAATTTTTTTTAATAATCTCAAATCAAAGGCACTTCTTTTATCTGCTTTAATTTTTTTTATATATCCGACAATCACTATAAGTCACTAAAAGTCACTTATAAGACGATTTATAAGTGTTTTTGCTACAAAATAATCCTTTCTAGCCAATTCTTTATATATTTTTAATTAAATTTCAAAATTTTTAATTTCCACCAAAATGGTGGAATGTTGGGTAAAATTGTTTAGCCTAAAATATTCCACAAATGATATCATTTACTGGATAAATAGATAAAAATTTATCAAAAATTGTAGCTATCAATTCATCATCTACAAAAACTAATTTTTCGTTTTCATTTGAAACTTTCCTGTACCAACTACCATTTTTTTAATTTAGAAGCAATAATGTTTTTTGAACAAAAAAAATCTAGCGAGTCCTTCGAGATTTTTTCTTAAAAAAAGTCTGGGTACCTATACATATATCGATGCGAAGTTAATGAATCAAAACAACAACAATAAGGACGATTTCACCAGTAAAATGTTGGAAGAATGGACGCTATTTAGGGCCCCGTCGGGACTTGGAAACCTTACAAAAAGCGATAGAATAGTGGTTGTTATTGGATCTCCGACTCGACCATTACAATTTTGTTTAAAATTACTTTTCAAATCTATGGTTGGTGAACTGTTTTCCACGTAGGTAACGTTACGACCCTTTCATTTCCTATGTTAACCAAAATATATTGTATAATATCTTCGACGAAATGTATGAATGTTTGCTTGAATACTCCACTAGATACCCTACCGATAGAACTAAAGAAGTAGTTTAAATTTTCTCGATTTTCACTCTTTATGTTTGTGAAATTGGAATTTAGTTCGTATAATTGAGGCGGAATTTGTGATTACACTTTTGTGAAGCGACCCAATTTCGACCGAAATACCGATCCATATTCCGTTGGAAATATTTCTTATGTTTCACTAGATTGTCGATGTTATTTACATTTTTAATTTCGTATGTATTTAATCGATTCGAATTGACCCTCGTAAGATTCGATATATGTATTTTTTAAGTGCAATTCTATCCCTAAAAGCACAACTGCACTATCCGTTAACTCCCAATAGCGTTCAACGAACTTTGGTCATTAAATAACTCAACTCGACACGAAGTTGTTAATTACAAAAACTAGTGCATTTGCTGATTAAGGATACCTTTTTTTATTAATACGTAATTTCAAAATGAAACCGGGTTTTCATTAGAAAAAAAAATCGAGTTTGAGAATAAATATTTCGAGGAAACTCATCTTGTTACAATAACTCACCTACGCTTCAAGTTTGATTAAATATTTAGTAACAGGATCGGCTTCGTCTCAACTATTATACAGTTCCCAAGCCCTCTTCAGTTTAAATTTCGAATAAATTAGTTTACTAATTGATTATTTATGGAATTAGTTCAAACGTTGTCGTTGTATCAAGCATGCATTACAGTCCCAAAATACTTAATGATAATCTCATAAAATTGTTATGAAAATTAGCCGAAACAACAAATAATTGTTTTTTAACTATTTCTGTTTCTGTCAAACTAGGAAAGCATTTAATGAATGTCGGAGAACTCCTTAGAGTAATTTAGAATGCAATAATAGAGATTTTAAACAGCGTATACAACAGCAAAATGGAAAGAAAGATTATGTTCTGCTCGAAAAATGAACGAAGTTAGTTTCAACTCTTATTGTTTCAGAAATGTAATATGCAAAAGTAACAATCGCGATATTACGTTTTTTGTTGGATTTTCAAATTACTAGTTGACTTAACAAGACAGCGCATAGAACACTTACCGGCTACGTATGATGTAGTGTTTGATGGGGCTGAAATGCGTGTTGGACGGCGATGCCCAAGAGATGTCAGCCGTTCGGGAGGTGAAGCTGGTGATCAATGGTCTACCAGGTGGGTCACAAATGTCTGCAACAAAAAAAAAGGCGCAGTTTAATTCATGCTAATGTCCTAATCTAAAAGCTATACCCGAAATCTGCCGAGGCCCAAGTAATAATCGCATCATTCAAACTGTCAATCCGATTTTACTTTACAAAATTGGATCGCGCGATTAAAAATAATTTCGGAGAGAGAGAGAGAGAGAGAGAGAGAGATTTCAGCAATTGTCTTAAGTTGACTACCAATTAAAACTTTTTCGAAATCGGGAAAATTCCATTAACCGCAATCGATCATCTTCGAGGTTTTCCGTTTCGTAAGATTTATTTATTTTTGTATAAAAATATTATTAGCATCAAACCTATAGACGTTTTACGGTAAAATATGCACTTATATGCTTACAATACATACACATATTCCAATATACGTTTGATTCGTATTCAACGGAATAAAAAAAAAAAAGATTGTGCGGTAGGATGAATACCAAAGCGATGGTAATTAGCAGCATGTCGAAAAAATGCATTCCGGAAAATCCGGATAGCTAATAATTAACAATAGGATCAAACTGCAATTAACCCATTGAATTTCCAGGGCAAAGGACACGCTGGTAAAAAAAAATCGATTTTATTGGTGTATGGCACTGTAATTTAGTTGACACATTTTTCTCCAACAGATGCCATTCAGTGAGCTTCCGCTGCAAAAAAGAATCGCCGTTCGTATGAAATCTCGCAGGGGTTTTATTCTAAAGCACAACGCCGGAGATGGAAATGTGTTCGGGTGTTTGTTTCGAATCACTAATCACGAATTTACAAAAGAATAAACTTGCTCGCCGATATCGAATAAAATATATATCAAAAATAAAAATCATCAATAAATAATGAAATCTTGGAATGATCTACCAACCGAGAGAGAAAACAACTTTGTGTGCAAAAAGTGATAAATCTGTTATTATCATAAGGTTTTTCCACAGTATGGTTGTTATTTTTTTGGTGGATCATTTATCTCATGATTAATCGTCTAGAAGGTTAAATGACATGAAAATGGTGGTTTGGATGAGATCGGAAACACTAGTATGCCATATATAGGATTATTAAGATGTTCTAGAAAAAACTTTCAAGATTACCGTTCGTGTTTAAGGGCTTGTAATTTAACAAGAACGACACGATGCGGATTAGCCAGACCACTTGCCTTTTAAATGAAGTTTTCGATAAGTGCTATTACGAGTTGCGACATAGGCGACACATAAGGTTTTCATCAACAATTTTTCTACGCTGCCTTTTTTATAATTCAATTCAAATTCAATTTCGTCGTGTCGTAAGTACTATTGTGGTAACAAACGCATCAATATGTAAATTACATTAGTTTTCGTTGTTGGTACAGTTTCGTTTTTAATTACAACCGATTTACAATGTTGAAACAAGCAATAAATATTCTGTTAAAAAAAAACTTAATCCGTATGGTAATCGTCGATCGACATTCGTCAGCTGAATCGAAAAACGCAAAATTGTTTTCCGCCGTTTTGAGTGAATTTGGGGTGATCAGGATATTTGCCTAACCACTACAAGCGGTCAATTAGTCTTTTATTGAGCATATGTACGGTGAATATACACTTCATTTCACTTCATTAACGCGGATTTTTAATGCTCTCTTTACTAATTCCATATCGGTAATAAGGGGGAAGCGGATTACGCTCGGTTTAATCAATCAGAATTAATTTTGTTCCATAATATTTATCACAGCTCCATAAGCAAATAGGTTAACGAAGGATCAAACAGTATCTTGTAAAAACGTTACAATATTTTTTAACAATTATTCCGTTGAGATATAAATGCCTGCGGAAAATATCTAGACGATTCAAAAAGGGGCCGAAGGGACATTGGGACCCGAGAAAACTACTAATAATCTCAGGGTGGCGCAGCCACGCGTGGAAAATTTTGATTTGTAGCCATGTTGGGCTTTAGTCCACTGCACGTTCAATATAATTCCTTGATTTAGCAAGGCGTTAACAAAGCGGTAAGTTTGTACCTTACGCTGTTGGTTTTTCACACCCGACGCTGTAATTTACTGCTCTAAATCAGTGATATCTAACATGTGAAAAGGTAGCTAATAAATTTAGTGCGAAATAAATTAGTTGCAGCTATTTTTAGGGCTACTCTTCGTTATGTGTTCGCAAACACATAAACACATTAATAGTGTTTATATTTAATTTAAGTTATGGCTGAAATTCGTTTTATAAGATGTAGATTTTTGAGGTAAATTTGGTGTCATTCGAAGTGTCTTGACCAGCTGAATCGAATGGTACTATTCCTAGAGCGCGGAAATCAAAATGAACTCCTAAAAAAGGGGAAAAAGGTGCAAAAAAGCGCAATACACTACTTTCACTGATAACGAAATATTTCAAACTAAATAGATTAAAGAAAATTATATAATATAAAAAAACTTGTATTGTCGGTTTAACTATAGTTTATTTCACAGACATGCGAACCAAAACAAAACAAGTTGCAGAGGCGTGCGATTTTAATCTTCATAAAGGGATGAGAAAACATAAATTTCGGATGGCAACTAATATCTATGAATATGTTTTAACCATTTCCAATACAGGGAACGTCACTGATGTGTTTTTCCAAAAAATTCGGTTTTGTTTTCTCTGAAAATATAATATATATTATGCAAATATATAAATATTAAATATTTTATTCACTCCGCTAATGAAAATAAATCATTTATAGCTTATCAGTAATCGAGTACGACTCGCAAAAATACCGCAGTCGACCAGAAAAATAGTAGTCTCTTATGATTTCATCATGATGCTGGTATATTCTTAGTATATATAGTACATAAGTAGTATATAAGTACATGGTCCACATTTACACTAATTTATAGGGTTAGTTGATAATTTATTTTACTTTTTTATCTCATAGAACTAGTGAGACTTTTATTTAATCCTTATATTTTATTTCAACTACATTTCCTTTGTTAAAAGATCGAAGTCGAAGTTTGCATGTCTGTGAAATAAACTATAGATGCAATGGGTGAAATAGGAACGTTGTCAAATTGTTTTTCAAATTAATATTTATCGTTTTTTCACAATTTAGTGCGAAATAAATTAGTTGCAGATATTTTTAGGGCTACTGTTGGTTATCTGTTCAAAAACACATAATTATATTACAATTATGCCCGGTTGCACCAATATATCCTAGGCTACATTTTATCTAAGTCTGACTTAAATGTGTGATCGTGTGTTAAATGTGTTTAAAAATGGCTATTTTATCTAGGATCCATTTTAACATAAATAACAACTGGCAATGGTATGGTCCATAATTATTGTATCAAACAGATAGGTGTTGTAGAGGGTATCAAAATTATATCATCTTAGGGTAGAGGGTATCATAATTATACAAGGGCAAGAGTTTATATATTTTTTGTGTGTTAAAATGTTTAACAAATAACTTAAAAAATACCGTATAAACTAAAGTAGAAATTTAGATTAAATCTGATTCGATTCCTTTTTCGTAACATTAAACAATCCCTTACATTTTTATCGCTCCCCCCGCGATCTGTAATTGAGCTAATCTCTTTCCTTTTCCCATTTCTACTCCCCAAATGGTTTCACTCCTTTTTTTTCTAATTTCACCCAAAACATTAATTTTGTTTTAGCCTCATATAATATTAAAAGTTGTTCTACCGATAGCACGTTTCGAAATGCATTAAAGTTAAATGGTTCATCTGATTCATTCAAACAACTTTAGAGAATATTTCGCGCTCTTGTATTAATCTAATCTAGAAAATGCGCGCGTAATAAATAGGCATTCCGCAGGCTGATTGTAGTTTTACAAATTTATCAAGCGAAAAGCGAGTTGAGATTGAGGTAGACGTTTTTAGAGCATATAGATACACACGCTATTTACATTCTGTTTGAATCAGAAACTTATACGGATGAAAACTTGAAATATTTTGAAAATTAGTTACACCGTCAAAGGAGATGCGTACGAGCTAGTCATTACTAATCCACGAGGCTCATTAATTTAAATGCACTGAGGAGTGAGTCTTACGAATGAGTGAGGTTTTAACGTTGGTATGCGAATATTGTATGTACGTTGAAATCGGCTTTGCATTGTTCATATGTATATAAGCGCTTGGAATTTTTGCAAAAGATTTTTCAAATATGTAACCGGCGAAATTCCATTTGCAAGGAAAACCATTTAGGTACCATAATTTTTCCGCTGCAAAATAAACTAATTCTATTATAGGTGAATTAAAAATCGAACTCCATTAAAACGATATATAAATTAATTAAAATGCGTTGCGAATATGGCGATTAATTTTTGTTTCACTTATCCTTTTGAACTTCGATTTCGCTGGTGTAATGTGAATTCAGAGAAAATGGAGTTGAACATTTTCCATAAACATTCAATATAATATGCAATATGTAGTGTAACATCAATTTTAAATTGAACGATTCGAATAAATAGAAATTTAATTTGTCGAGTAGGTTTAATTACGAGTATAAAACTTTTACATTGAATATTCAATTTATTAATGATAATATAATAAATTTTAATTGATATTTAGTCTCGTGTTAAAAAAATTGAAAATTAAATTTTTTAATGTGACAGACAACCTGTGGCCTGAGCTGGCTTTAATTTTTGTTCAACACAATTTGTATCCTAATTGATCACACTAGGGAATATTTCATGTAACGTGTCATCGCAAAAGTAATAATCAATGATTCGGTTACGTTTTTGCATGTATTGACGCCATTATGATAAATCAAATATTCACACACGTTCAGATTAGCAAATCCGCTGTCATCCAATTTGTAATCTGCAATTTAGCGATGTGTTTGCAGGTTTACGTAAATGCGAAGAAACCCATATGCGGAATTTTTGAAATTTTTATCACTCGTTTTTTCCCTACGTACACGCGTAAAGGTCATTCTGGTCAAATTGACAATTTTTCGCTGGATGATCAACCAAATTCTAATTTTGCGATAGCACCTATATCGAAACCGCTGGGTAAATCATTCATGTATGTAACCTACATGGAGATACATAATCTTTAAAGGTTCATTGATTTTGTGCATACTTTCACAAAATATCAATTTACACCCCAAGGTCTATACAAAGTGCAATGGTTGAAGCTCGTTTCCAGATGAGTGCTTTTAAAGACACACCCGCCTTAAAATGTCTAACAATAAAATTCATTACTCTAAAAAGGAAAAATTTTTCATCCAAAACTTGGTTATAAAATTTATTATTCACGTATTGGTTAATGTGATTGGAACTTCTAAGAAAAGGTAAATATGAGGAAATAAAATATTATATACCTAACTAGCAATAAGATGTAGTTTTCTGCTTGAGTGATAGATGATCTGCTCAAATGTGATAAACTTCTTTGTAATTCAATATTAAGTCCAAACTTTCAATGTGAAAGGTTTTATTTTAGACTTTATTCTATTAAAACTTTTCAATATTTCGACACACCTATCAACGAAACAAACTACAAAATTTGTTTCCGGTGCTAACTTTTTATATGTAGTTAAATTTCTTTTTCGACATGTGTTATACCGTTCTTTCCACTTCAAATATCGACGAATGTTCCGTTTACATAATTCTAACTTCGTCGAACTAAGTTAAACTATTCAGCGAATAATGCTTTAAGTTTAATTAATTTTTTTCAGGCGATCGATGAAACGCATTAAAGATATGAACTTCTAGTTTAAACACTAGATTCCACCGGTATTTTCCTTTTAACTGTGTGTTATCTTGCAATTCGTCTTTGTCTTCTACTTCGCGCCTGACTTACTGCCTTACGTACCTACTTTCGTACAAGGTGTCCTAAATATCCTATTTAATCCTTTTGATTGTAGCAACTGACATTAAGGAAGTCCTGATTAATATTTTTCAATTGTTCCATTTAGAAATTTTAAGTGGGCCTAGATAGTTTGATAGATAATACTGCATAAAAGAGGTAAAGTCATAATGGAATTGATGAATTATTAACAGTACTAGCAATACTATTCAATATACTCATTGTTTTAATTTCTCAATGAAAGCCTTTTGTATCAATCTGTAACAAAGGAATGAATTATGAACACCACTGATTAGTTGTATAATCTACATATTCGTTATATTAATAGCAAGAACTTTAATCACGCCAATGAATAATAATTTACATAGGTAATTAGTAATTTTCTCGGAATCTATTTTAATTACTTTCAAATATTTGAATAACTGCTCGTGGAAGTTCTCGTGTTTTAGGCAAAAGCAAACATACTCCGAAGTGATTATTCTCTTACAGCGGATTATTCGAAAATATTCAAAGTAGCGCAGGAATGCCTCCAAGAATTCCTTCCATTTTACCCAAAGTGGACTGCTTTATTGTTCGGAACTACATTAACAAAATTACCATAAAAAGAAGCAAAACCGTTTAACAATTTTACTGGGGCTATTAATTATTTAACGCATCGATAAATTCGATACGCATTTAAAAATATATACACTTAATTAATAAGTATCTTGGCGGAGTATAAAAAAGAATAAAAAAAGGCATTCGTTGAAGCCGCCTTGTATCCATTAGACGGTGATTGGAGAAAATCCTTTTCCAATTCAAAATGGTTCCATTCACTACTAGCCGTGCTGTAAAATAGCGATACACTAAACTTGAAAGGGTCTATTATTCCAGAATTTTCTATCCTGTTTCAAATGACATTGTTCAGAATGTTTATCAGACCGAAAATACTAGCTGGTCGTAATCATCATTAAATCAACCAAGAATGCGCAATGATATTGCTGGAAAGATACACGCTGTAAAAAACGTTGTTATTAAATTTTGCCAGATATTTCCTGTAATTGCTCGGATCGGCAAAAGATGAAAAATCGAAATCAACAAGCAGTTTCAATTAGCGAGATAGAAGAGACCGTTTTAGAAATTCGATTTATCTACTCACCCGGCTCCACTTTTGAGGGACGACGCAATTATAATGAACGAAAATAAATAAGTCAAGCCAGAGGTTATTTAACGCTATTTAACTGGTTGGAACGTCGGGCATTTTGCTTGTTTGTTAGGCCATTGATAACGTTTCGTGAAAAGGAATGAGAATAAGTTACTTACGAGAATTACTTCATTAACTCCGTCCTTTCTGAATATGTTCCTGCCGAATCGAATTACAGAAATTTCCAAGTTCCTCTTTTTCTCTAACAAAATACATATCTCCCGACAATTATCCTAGTCAGTTCTTGCTCGTACAAGTAATCAGATTATTCCTTGATACACGGGAGTTTGCTATCAACTAACTATCAAACGAAACATTGGTATACACTCTTATATCAAATTATGATGAACACATTTGCTTTAAAAAGTAACCTACTTCGTAGAGTATAAAAATACTTATTAAAAAATCAATAATTTTTGTAATACCTCATTCGCGAAATCCCAAAGAGCAACAATGTGGTTATATTGTATTATTATCTTCGGAAATCTACTAGACTGATAAATGTATACTAACAGTCGGCAAATAGGGTAAACTTTTACAATTAAAAGTTAGTAAAATCGTATAGGTACCGCTGTAAATCAAGCTAACCTTTGCAGGTGCAAATTTTATTGTTTAGACAAATTTTTAAAACAAATACCGGAAGTAGGTACAATTTCTGAAATTCATTTCTCTTCGTTACTCACAGATTTTATTGTTTCTGGGATGCTTGCTAATGATGTTGTCGCGCATACAGTTCTATACAAATCATTTCCTATAAAAAAATATTACTTACCCATTACTCTCAGTTGGATGACTCCATCTGGTTCAGGACGGCCGTTTATGAGACAAATATAATCAGCAGTGTCAGAGGCTCTGACTGGATGTATGGTCATGCCGTAATCTTTAGCAAGGCCGATACGATTGGGGTCATCGTAGACCACGACTGCTGAGTTTTTGGAATACTCGAGGATCTTCTTGTCGTGGGACAGAGAGATCCATTGTAGGCTGTTCACTAACGATTGCTCGTTGGCTCCAATGCAAGGTATGGATTGGTTGTGATCAGCTTTGACTAATATATGTTCTGTTTGGATTTGTGTGTTATCTGAAAATAAAACGGAAATTATAGATTAAGCCAATTAAATTCTAACGAAAATTGTTCGATAGAGTAGGGTTGTGCGCGGATGAACAATATTTCCTTTGTTAAAAAAACTTGCTCTAAATATACCAGCTGTAAAATATCATGCGGATTATTATTTAATGATTATTTTCGCTTAATGAAAGAACCCAGAAGCACGCTATTGCAAGAGTAAAATGCCTTTTTCCAGCAATTTCCGCGAAAACATTACTGTAATCTCGCATGTGCGAATAGTGATACCATGGTGTAACTAATTAGGCATGGGCCTGTTACAGAAACGGACTAACCTGCGGACTAAACCCTTTACATATGCATTCCAAAATGTTGTTAATGAGAAAGTTAGAAACACCAAAGGCTGCATAAACAAATATTCCACTAGATTAGAATTTCTGTAATGGTTGAAAAGCTATAAGCTTTGCCACATCATCAAGGACAGATTTCTATCAACTGTGATAGGGAAAGGAGTATTATTGGAAATTCGTGTTGGAACCTAAATGACATCTAATTGTGGGCGGTAGCGTGTTGAAATACAAACACGTGATAATTTTTTGCTTTGGGACTTTGGAAACAATTAGCTTTTTGGTTTCCGTGCATAAATATATCCCTCTAATGATCGGAGACTTCAGCACGCACCTCTCTTACCGTTAACAGTCGATTTAACACTTGGAAAAATATATTATATTTGACGTACAATTACAGTGGAATAATTACATTCACCTATTATTATAATAAATTTGAAGTAATTAGTTGAACGTAGAGAAATTAATTTTTCTTCGAGTATAATTTCTATATATATGTTCTATCATTTAGATATAATTTATATTAAGCTCTTTGCTTTGGGGTGGTTGATGATGAACGAGCCAACTAAATGTACCGATATTTAAATTAATTTTAATGGCCGCCCGCTGTATCATTAAAAATAAAATGCTAATACTGGGAGTACTTTACTAAATTTCTGTTAAACCAGCTTTTCGGCGTGTTTGCCAAAACACTTAATTATTTCGACCGTTCCTGCTTATTCTCTTTTATCTGACCTCATTTGCCAAGCCAGTTTTTGGAAGACCCACAAAATGACGTCGGTTGTGAGAAGGTCTCACATTAGTGAACAGTTAAATTTACTCTCTACCGAATAATACTTTCCTGAATATTAAATGGATGATAAGCATTTTCCACTCAGATTTAAATATTTCCATAAATCAGCATTGTAACAAAAAAAAATAGGATAAACATTACCCCAGAGTGTTGTTTATTTTGCATAATTAACAAACATCTATCTGTACGGCTGATGCTATAACGAGATACAATAAGAGTATGTATTCGAAAACTTTGTTCATGTTTTCGACGAGTTCGATGAAATAGGTATCAAAATAAAATTGTGTCTGTAAAAATTTAAGTATTTTTCAAGTTCTTCTTTTTGTTGTTAGAGAACTTCACTCTTCTGACTGTTTCTCTAAACTTGTAACGCCGTGAAAAATGAGCCGAAGGAAAAGTTGAAGTTTAAATGATATTTGTTGCGTTCGACCTCTCCAAGTTTTAATTAGAAATGTAAGGTAGAAAAAACAATCGATCAAAGTTTTAATATTGTTTTAGTTGGAGTGACTTGATTTATAAGGTATAAGACTTTCTTTGTATTAATTAAAAATATCTCTACATGTAACAGGTGTTTTGTATGATAATTGCAATAATTCTAACGTTGGGTACACAATGGTAAATAAATTAACCTAGTTTCTATTTTTCTAAAGACACGATAGAGGGTAATAAAATGAATGTTTATCCTGATTAGATATACTAATTGTAAGGACAAAGCGGATTCAGCAAACGCATAAATGTGTGGGGTTTCGTTTGGTTTATGTCCGTGTGTTTTATGCTATCTAATCATGCCATGTCTACTTCCTAATTCTCTACGCTTGATAATTTCCAGGTAATAATTCAAAAACTATAATTAGAAAAATTTTTAATCGTATGAGATTCCATTCCCATTGAGTAAAAAATATCAACACCTTTAAATTAACACACACAAATTTAATTTTATCCGAGCGAGTCCAGTCCTGGGCGTATTTTCCCTATTTTATGGTAAGTTAGATTTCATAAAATATTTAATCAACCTCTGTCCGATCCAATGCTAAATCTAAACGTGGAGAAAAGTTCGAAATTGCGAGGACCCTTGTTAAACAAACCAAAGTGGCCATATGATGTCATTATTTAAACCGGTCTTCTAAACAATAGCCCAATGAAAACTTTGGATTAAATTTTAATTTTACACGAACATGTGTATTTATGGGCTCGAGTTAAATGGTCCTACGTGTCAGGAGTTCATTTTTGTATACGTTACAATGTACACAAAATGAAGTTTTATAGCTTTTCCGTTATTATATGAAAGGGGTTTTTATAATATTCCGAAAGAATTTTATAACCCAGACTATGAAAAGTTATATGTATATCGACAGAAAAACGATTTATTGAAGTTTGAAATTCGTTTTCCTGTCTAAGTAAATGTAAAACACGCAAAATCAAATGCAAATGTTAATATTGTTAGTAAATTAAAGCTTATTTGGGTACTACATAATAATTGAAACAAAATTATTACCAACAATTAATCAGCAATTGATGTTTGTATCAATTGCTCAGCGTTATTATTATCTGTTAAACAAATTTATTAGAATTATTTGTTTCCTTTTGAACGTTATTGCCCAATTATTAATAAATTACGGCAATAAATTCCGCAAAATTTGAACACCAAATTACTGAACGGTGTAACGTTAATGTTCTGTAATTACATTTAATAGTTTATTGATTTTACACAGAGTATATTTGCAGAGAAGTTATATACACACAATGCTAAAAAAGTAAAAAAAATAATGATAACGTAAGTAGCGTCCCGTTATTGTTACGGGAGAACGAAACCCCAAACTGATTCGGTGAGTTATTCTTCCATGAAAACCAATTCTCGATCATCCTACTTGTTAGAACAGAACCGTTCGATGGACATGTTGTCTATCGCACGCTGCAGCTGGAGCTTATTACAAATCCTCCAAGATTATCATTTATCAACCATTACGGCGTAGCAAAAATGATGACATATAGGAAATTCAATATACTTGACAATCTCGACACTTTCAACGTAGTGGCCGGGCCTGTCGTAGCCAGGAGGGACCAAGAGGATTGGGTGAACTGACGCACACACAAACGACGAGTCCGGGAGAAGCTGCGATCGCAGAGATCAGTTATACACGTTCTCGGGATGCTCTTATTCGATTCGTTATGAAATATTTTATCGGAAAATACCGACTGATTTTCCCTGGAATTGTGTCCGACGACGAACAATGGGAATTACGTCGGAACTTCGATATTTAGAAGATGGGGTTGAAAATTTATACTCATAGAGTTGGAAAATCGTTATAACGTAAGGAAGGATAACTGAATTTTAATGATTTCGATTAATTTACCTTCGCGGATTTTTTATAAATTTATGACGATTAACAGCAAGTTTAGAGTAGGTATACAGATCGCTGCAAATTTACTCGGAACATGGTCCATGGGTGCGACAAAGACAAATACCATATAAAGGAAAAAGAAAGACTTATACTTTAACTCCCACTCCTCAGTTTCCCCTTAGCGAATTTTGATACGTCTGTCTAATGTGTCATTCGTCTGTCTAATGTGACATTAGACGTCACATCGAATTAGAACTATTGGCGGGGTAGGGGAGGTAAATGTCATGGGCTGTCCAGATCGATTGCAACTTACTCACTCTAACCACTATTATTTTTATAATCCTTGCTCAACTCATTGAATTGACCATGTTCCGAGTAAATTTGCAGCAATCTGTATGAGAGAAATTAAATTAACTTTTTAAAATTTGAGCGCTTACAAAGGAAGAAAACTATTTCAGTTTATTTGTGATTCTATTAAGCATTTATCAGTTTCTGTAAATTTATTCTGCTGCGCTGATTTCGTAACATTTTTCACCAGGGATTTTCCAGGCTCCGAGTATTAATTGCACTACATATATATTTCGAGGAAATCCGCTATTCCTAGCAAACACACTAACCATAAATATGCGCAAACATTTGAAAAATGTCAACGCCTTTATCCTGAAATAAAAATAAATCAAAGAAATCGCTCACCGAAAACGGTCGGGATTTTTGCTGAATCTGTATTTATCTAACACGAAATTCTTCCAATGCCCCAACTTGGGCACGACCAGACGAAAGAGAAGGGTCCAATTACGTTAGTAATTTTTTTTAAATGTATAAGCAAGGGATAAAATCGCTTCCAGTTCACGCAGACGTTTAATTTATGCGTGGGCGTCGGCTCTTTATACCGCAAAAAATTGGAAAAGCAATTAAAATGTCCCTAAATTTTTCATTCGCAAATTAATACCCACCTCGATTACTTCCAGCCAGATACATACATGAAGCATTCTTGAATTTATATTATCTACCTTATGACACACACATGAATACCTACTCATATCAGCAACAATTTTTTTTAAATCACCCCTATTCTAAGCGTAATAAAATTAAAATGTATAGGCTTACCTGCAAGCTGAATAATGTGGTCACAAAATGTGCTAGTCGTATGTTGTGGGCACATTATCCCTGAAACAGAGAAGAGAATAAGATTTTTTTAAGTTCGTCGAAAGTCGTTTACCTAATTTATAAGTTCAAAACGTAACGTCTGAAAATTTCATTCGCATAAAAAGTGCCAAATAACATTGCACGTTTGGAACTTTAGTAATAAACGGGCGGGATATGAACCATTGCCGGAGCAATATGGCGGATTGTGATTCATGCGTCGCAGCTTCAAAGACACATTATGTTTGCTGGGCAATTTTTGAAAAGAAATGCTTGTGTATGTTCGAAATCACTTTGTTTGCATTCAGCACACCAGATGTTAAGACTAGTTAATAGCGAGTGCAGGTAAATGTTTTTGAATATATTTCCTATAAACAAACTGCGGAAATATTCTTTAAATTTATCGGCGGGTAAATTTTTGAAAGGAAATACATAAAGGCTTTTCCAAATAGATTGTTTCAATAAATACATTTCGTCGTTTGTATAACTTTACACAACATTCACAGAACGAATATGGTCAGTTTTTCACCTTTTATTGCCGACAAAAGAGTTATATAAATGGTTCGGACCTGAAAATATATTTCGTGTTTTCTTTTGCTCGACATATTATTTGATATAACAGTTTTTTCTTGGATTTATGAAAGAGCCTATTATGCCATTAATTTGCAACGAAATCCAATTTCCTCATACCAAACGTCTGATTTTTGTATCCTTTCAGTTTCAATTAATTTTTACCCCGCGAGTCTCATCGATTTGCTTAAAGTTTAACATCATATTTTCATTCTTGGTTAACCTCTTTCAAGAAAGCCGCGTCGCGACTACTTCTCTTCAGGTTCTATTCATTTTATTTATAACGCTGAGATCTAGTTTGGCTCTTTGGTGTGTGAAAGATTTATACTCACTTGCAAAGCTTTTAAATCTCGTGTCAGTCAATTCCATCAGAGCAGACAGCCGATATATTTACCTCTTTTGAAATTTTTCCTTATTTTAGGAGAGGATTTCAAAAAAATTATAGCAGGAATCAATCTCTCGTAATAACACTAGTTTTTCTCGCTGGTGTTAGTTTTTAAGGGCGCATTATTTTCGTGCCATGGAAAATTTCAACTTCTGCATGTTAATTGAAGTCGGCGTAAACAGTAACGCAATTCCCTCATCTCGCTTCTAAATAGTATAAAGAAGGTTTCTTTTGAGCGTTTCACATAACTTGAAAATAACTTTAATCGCCCTGCTTCAAAAATTCAAAGCGGCAATAACTTTCTTAGGATCCACAGTGAAAATTCCGACCAATTTCATTCCGGATACGTAAAGATATTTAATGAAATAATTGGTTGGCTGCGATACAAAATGAATAAAACAACCAAGCTGGAAATTTACCATTATTTCGTTCATACCGGGCGGCTATTGTGCAGTAATAAAATCACACGGTGATTGAATAACAAAATAATAATAATTTAAAATGTTATTTTAGATATAATTTCATGTATAGGCAGTAACAATGAGACTGAGTATTGTACATACCTATGTACATACTTAAGTATTCATACATAATATACTATATGGTCAGGTTGCTGCGATACATCCAGTCGTTGAAACAGTCAATTATTTTGTATCGAACAAAGAGAGCATATGTTACTATGACGCGCTGAATCCACGCCTGTTTTGTATTTTAGTATCGAAAGTATTTTCTATTCCTCACTAGCATACATTTTATGGAGAGAGTCTCTTTCTAGGATGTACCGCACAAAATTTGCCGTATTGTGTAGTTTATACTTCTCGAGTATTTCGATAAATATTGGCAATTAAAAAAAATGGAATTATTTGTACAATAAAGGTGCAATTACACGTATCAAGTAGCTAAAGCAAGTTACTAAATCAAGTAGCTAAATTTAGTTACTTGTATGGTGTGAACCACTTCGCAAGTATAAAATCAAGTGGTAGCTACTTGATACGTGTAACTGCATCTTTAGGCCCAATACAGATGATACAACACGACGGAAACACGATGTCCATCCAACATGTTGTTTGAATATCGCCGTCGCGTGTTCGTATTCAGACGAGGCGACACTATTTCAGTTTTTATTGGAATACAAAACAAAATTGTCGCAATCCCCAGTTTATTCTAAAATGTCTAGCAACGAGGAACACTCTGTTTCTAGTGATGAAGACATTCTTTTGTATTTATATTTACGTAATCGAAGAAGAAGGAGAAGGAATTTTTGGATATATCCGTATATTGCGAGAAACAGAAGGAGAAGACTGTTTCTATAGAAGTGCGGGAATTAAGGCTCAACGATAGGCTCAAATTACTATCTCGTTTGGAAGACATTTTCCTAATATTTTGTAAATATCGCTTGGTTACTGTTGCCTGGCGACTTTTTAAAAATGTTGATAGGAAACAAGTTTTTCAGTTGTCTTATCGTATCGTATCGTATCGTATCGTATCGTATCGTATCGTATCGTATCGTATCGTATCGTATCGTATCGTATCGTATCGTATCGTATCGTATCGTATCGTATCGTATCGTATCGTATCGTATCGTATCGTATCGTATCGTATCGTATCGTATCGTATCGTATCGTATCGTATCGTATCGTATCGTATCGTATCGTATCGTATCGTATCGTATCGTATCGTATCGTATCGTATCGTATCGTATCGTATCGTATCGTATCGTATCGTATCGTATCGTATCGTATCGTATCGTATCGTATCGTATCGTATCGTATCGTATCGTATCGTATCGTATCGTATCGTATCGTATCGTATCGTATCGTATCGTATCGTATCGTATCGTATCGTATCGTATCGTATCGTATCGTATCGTATCGTATCGTATCGTATCGTATCGTATCGTATCGTATCGTATCGTATCGTATCGTATCGTATCGTATCGTATCGTATCGTATCGTATCGTATCGTATCGTATCGTATCGTATCGTATCGTATCGTATCGTATCGTATCGTATCGTATCGTATCGTATCGTATCGTATCGTATCGTATCGTATCGTATCGTATCGTATCGTATCGTATCGTATCGTATCGTATCGTATCGTATCGTATCGTATCGTATCGTATCGTATCGTATCGTATCGTATCGTATCGTATCGTTGTCGTATCGCGCCGTGTGAATATCTATATTTGAATACATGGAGGCGATATTCAAACAACGTGTTGGATGGATATCGTGTTTCCGTCGTGTTGTATCATCTGTATTGGGCCTTAGTCTCCCAATATAATCGAATACTGGATGTGGTATTTATAAATAACGTAATGAAATTAGTACGAGTAGGATAGAATTTAGTTGGAACGGTATTGACTCGGTTTATTTACGCTGGTTTTTCACTGAACCTAATCTAATTGTTTTTGTTTAATTAAAATAGCGCCTAAAGCTAAAAACTGGTTGTATCATTCAGGGAGTTTCAGTTTTCGTCTATTCGGCGTGTTCTTTTGAGTAGTTAATTGCTATTTTCCAGTGTACTTTCGAAACTAAAGAAGTTCTTTCAAGGGTTAACGCAGCAATTAACATTCTCGTTTAATAATATAGCAACGGAAGCTGTTAATGGTAGCAAAATTTAAAGAACGGGCCGAAGCGATCGATTATTATTGGGGGAGAGAAAGGATTATTGCTTATATTTAGGCCCATTGTGCTTCCCGATTTAGATGTTCGCCTCAAACCGCTACTGTCTAGCGGCGAAACCGAGGATGAGATTAGATGGTATGTGGGTCACTTCATTTATATTTGACCATTTATCCCTAAAGACAGAAAGCCTACGTTCGGTCAGAGAACGTGCTTTGCCGTACGTATTGAAAAGCTCTATTAAAGCTAATGCGAAGGTACCAGAAATATTACAAATTATACGTGCATATATAACGCCACTGATGAGCTTTCCATCATTTTAATCGACGAATAAAATTAATAAAAATGCTAAATGCGGTCGAATTTGATTCGAATAAGTTACAATAATTACCGCCGATTGGAGAATACAAATGAGAGAATCCGTTTCTATTCATTCGGTCAATCGAAAAGGATTTTATTAAAATTTACTGTCGAAATAAAAAGCGCCCTCAAGAGAAATTTAAGAGCTTTTTATTTTAATAACAAGTTCCCATTGCCCTTTTCAATATTTGCAACCGAAAGCTTTTACAAATAAAAATCTTAATAAGATGGAAGTCAAATATAAAAATAAAATAAAATACCGGAATTAGACGTTGAAAAGTCTTATCGCGAACATTTTATAGTTATTAAGAGAATTAAAAAGTCATTCAGAAGTGAATTTATTAAATTACAAAAATACGTGAGTAGTTAGGTATTGGCGGTTCAAATTGGGAGCAACAAAAATTGAGCAGGGGTCAAAGGGGAGGGGGGAATAAATTAGCATAATTAGAGCACAGGTGGATCTAATTAGCATAATAACGGTCAAATTTGCATAATTAGAGCACAGTGGAATTTGGCGGTTCAAATTCGGAGCAAAATTAGCATAATAACGGTCAAAAAAATAGGCATTTGGCGGTTCAAATTGGGAGCAAAATTAGCATAATAACGGTCAAAAAAATAGGCATTTGGCGGTTCAAATTGGGAGCAAAATTAGCATAATAACGGTCAAAAAAATAGGCATTTGGCGGTTCAAATTGGGAGCAAAATTAACATAATAACGGTCAAAAAATAGGCATTTGGCGGTTCAAATTGGGAGCAAAATTAGCATAATAACTGTCAAAATTAGCATAATTAATAAAACCGGATAAAGTACGTTAAAAGAAACATTCTTACAAAAATTACTTCAGTTCAAAATGCAGTGCAACAAGTGTAACAAAGAGTTTACAAGGAAATACAATTTGCGTCGTCACGAATTAAGTTGTGGTGTAAAAATTAAATCAGAAAAGTGTAACAAGTGCAATCGGGAGTTTACAAGAAACGATTATTTACAACAACATCAAAAAAAGTGTTTTGTTTCAAACATGCGAAATGATAATGATTTAAGAGAATATCTATGGCGTATTCAAAAATATTTACCAACATTCTTGCAGAAACCTGATTATTGTGAAAAAGAAAAAGGGGAAGAAGAAGGAGGGGCTGAAAAGCAAAAAAAATGTTGATATAAAACGTGTTTTAATTTTTGCAAATGTGTTGATATTTTCGCTTTAGAATACGAACAATTCAGTTTATAGTTTTTCCAGTTACAATGTGGGTGCTAAAGCCTTACATAAATTATACTCCAATTGTTGGTTTACACAGTGGGATTACAAATATTCGAGAAAAATTGCACAATATGCTTTTAAATCTTGAGGATGACATATGTTACGGAAATGCTCGGTTTATATACGACAGATTTATGTTGGATTTATTAAAAAAACAGTATCAAAAAGGTTATATTAGTTGCGTAGCATTTGAAAATTATAAAATGTGTTTGGAATGTTTTATTTCAAGTTTACGAGCTGCTAAGCAACAAACACTTTTACAATGTTTAGAAGAATACCTGCCAATGTGTGTAAAAAAGTGCGACTGCAATTACCGAGAGGAAAAAGAAGAAACAAATTATTTATTTTAAAAATGTTTGATTTAATTTATATGTGAATAAATGATTTAATAACTACATTTTTATTTTTTTACCAATAAAACCACTAAAATACAATATTATTTTTAATTTTATATAGTTACTATAAAAATAAAGTTACAAATATTTATTTATAATGCTAAGAATAAGTATAAAAATAAACACATAAAAAAAACTTTTTTCTTTTCTATAAGAGGATTCCAACATTTTAACATAGGTGCAGTAGGCACTACACTTTGCATGGTTTTGAATTAATTTTTCTTTTCTATGAGAAGATTCCAACATTTTAGCATAAGTGCAGTAGGGACCATACTTTATATGATCTTCTATTGGATCATCATTTAATTCCCATTTATAAACTTCACAACCACAACAAAAACATCTAACACAATCTTTAAATCCTGTGTAGTAAAATCCCGCTAATGCTAGTTCTATTGGAGATATAACACCTTTCCAATTTTTAAAACTATTTAATCTACAATCGAAAGAATTTGAAAACTTTTCTTCAGCACACATTTTTTAAAAAATTCACAGAGATTGAAAAAATTTTTTCTATTAGTAATATGGTTAAAACAACTACACTGTAGTAAGATAACCAATGAATTGAATTATTTTCAACTGTAGACGTTATTTTTTCTTTTTTGTTGGGAGAGGGGTACAAATCACGCCAATCTGTCTCTTCTAATTTATTATTACTTAATCTAATTTTTAATTTGTATACAGTGCTATTTTGTGGTAATTTAATAGTATGAAGCGGTGTATTATTAGGGGAATAACTAATCATTCTTTCCCAATTAGCAGGCCAACTGTCATTTTTAATTCCATTTTTATCGAAACAAATAAACACTTCCTTACTATTATAAGGATGTTGAATATACAAATGATTTAACCAGATGGCTTGAAGAATTAAAATACTTGTTAACATCTTTACGCCTATTAAACAACTAATATTTTTTATATAAAACTGTACTTAAATGTAATTTGATTACCCCTCAATATTTTTACAATTAAGGAAACACATTTTTGCATACGGGTTAACCGTTAAAGTAACCGTTTCATCTTACACGCGATCATTGTTGCGAATATTAGAAACAGTTAAACGAACAAAAAGTAATTTACCGAAATATAACCGAATATTGTAATTTACAAACATCGGGGTGGTTATTTAAAGAGAATTTAAGATAAAGGGGGGTTTCTAATTAAAAAAATAGTATAAATTCAATGATAATAAAAATTTGTTCATTCAAGATGAGTTCAGAGTGTGTGATTGATAGTTCAGCCTTTTTTGAAAAAACTAAAACAGTTTGTGTACATCATAGTTATTACATTTTGACCCCGATAAGTTCTTTAAAATTTTGTTTTAATTGTTTATACAACATAATATCCGAGTGGGATGATTTAAACTTAGAATGTTGTTTTGTGCATAAACATTTTATGGAAGAATATTCCAAACTAAAAAACTTTGAACAATGTTCTAATTGCGACAATTCTTTATACCAAATTTTCATAAAAGATTTTTGTAAGGTGTGTTCGCAAAATATGTAAAACGTTTTTGAAAAAGTTTTTTGCGAGTGGTGGTAGTGACACATAAAAAACATAACCCGGAAATATTACTTTTATTTCAAAAAATGGCTCAACAATTTGAAGATGATGAAAGCGAATACGATAGCGGGATCGAAGCCGAATTTGACCAAGACATCAAAAACTACGTTTTTAATTATACAACAAACCAGGAAGAATTAGTTTGTATTTTTTACCACTACATCTACTGTGAAATTGATAACAAATGGTTTTGTTATTATTGTTTTAATTCAGAAAATCGTTCGGTTGGAGGAAGCCATTCTTCACACGAGACTATTAGCAAACATGTACTAAATAGATACAATTACGAGTGTGATAAATGTAAATGCAAGTTAATTAGTGTTGTGTGTCTGCAAAATTGTTGTATTTGCAATTAAAAAATATGTCAAATTTACGCTTTTGATTTTTGTAGTTTCTATGTAGTTTTACTATTGTATTTAGGTTTTATTAATATTTAAAGTTTTAGTTTTATATATGTAGGTAAATAAATTTATCAAAAAAAAAAAAATTTTTTTTTATTACAAAAAAAAAACATTAAAAAGGTTTTATTAAAAACTTATTAATTCAAGAGGAAAAAATTGCGAAAGAACTTATTTCTAACTTAAAACAAAAAACACTTTATTAAAAAATAATTTATTTTAAAACCATATTTTTACAAGTTTTTTGTATGTTATAAAAAAGGTAAAAAATTGCGAAAGAACTTATTTATAACTTAAAACAAAAAACACTTTATTAAAAAATAATTTATTTTAAAACCATATTTTTACAACTTTTTTGTATGTTATAAAATAGGTAAAAAATTGCGAAAGAACTTATTTATAACTTAAAACAAAAAACACTATTAAAAAAACTAATTTATTTGAAAACCATATTTTTACTAGATTTCGTATGTTATAAAAAAACAAAAAAATTAAATAAAATTTTGTATTCCTAAAAACAAATATAACTTTTTTTTCACTACAAATAAAATTAATTATCGTGCTAAAAAGTCGGATGTATTAAAAAATAAAAAAATAAATAAACTTATATATCGCGAAAAAAAAAATAAAAATCACAATTATTACTATAAATTTTTTTGGAAATCCGTAATAAAACGCTTTATAATTTTTGTATACATCCGACTTTTTTTAGCGTATTTATCCCTTTTTTCATTGTATTTTTTCAATTCTTGTTCAAAAACAAACATGCTATTATATACCACTTTAATATATTTTTCAGTTTTTTCATCAATTTCACTGTCACTATCACTGTCTTGGTCCCGTTCCTCCTCCTTATTCTCCCACATCTTCATTTGATCATGCTCCTGCTCCTGCATTTGCACCTGATCCTGCTCCTCCTCCTGCATCTGCTCCTGCTGCTGCTCCTCCTCCTGCATCTGCTCCTGCTGCTGCACCTCCTTCAGCTCCGTTAAGCTTTCATCGTCGGAAATATCCGAAAAATTATTTTTGTATCCAATTGGTTTTACTTTTTCAAATGAACCACTTATTATTTCAATTTCACAGTCTTTTGCTAATTTTATTATTTCATCAGAAATAATATTAATTTTTTTTTTTGGTATGTCTGGGTCAGAAAAATCTCTCTGAAATGTTTTCATTTCGACTAATTCTTTTAAACTGACTCGGTGAATTTGCTGCAATTGCCACCAAACCCTAAAATTCACTTTTCCGTTAAAATTCGTTGGGATCTGTTGCAATCCGTTACATGTAAATTAACGCACAAAAATTCGCGAAATTACCCGTATATTTACAATTACTTATCCGTTGCAATATGGATTCAATTATTGCACTAAAATTCGCGAAATTACGTTTATATTCGTAATAAGCTTTGCGTGTTAATTAAATGCACCCTTAATTAAATTACAATTTTAAATCCTTAATTTTAAGTCCTTAACAAGGATATAATAAGAGCCCCACCAACAAACATGAGCAAGTCAGAAAAAAGAAAATTTCGAGAGGAAGAGCGATGGCGGCATGAAAAATTGCAACAACAAAAGTTGCAAAAAGAAAAAGGTAACCTTAAATACTTAATAATCTTAAAACCTTAAAAATAATGTTTTAAAAATTTTTTACAGATTCTTCAACAAAATAATAAATTATTAATATTTATTGTTATTAACATATTGTCAACATAAATTGTAAAAATTAAATAGTGTTTATCAGTAGTTATCAAATTTTTATTCCCCCTCCTAAAAATTAATTAATTGTTTCCGCCCCTAAAAATTTCTTATAAAAGCCGAATTATTTTTTTTTATTTAGTCATAAAAATGAATTCAAACATATTTTTGAGTGAACGAAGATTTAGTTTAAATCAATCGAAATCTAAGTTTATATCTGTTTGTTTATGTCCTAATTTAAATTGGACACCATGTGTAGTTATTTCTGGAAGTAACAACTCTAACGTACAATTCAGTGAAAAAGATTGGGAGCAATTTTTATCATACAGAGATGTAATTAACAACTTTTTATACACAGCAGATTATTGTCCTGCAATAGAAACATCAAATTTTGTGTTACATTTTGAAAAATTTGAAAAATCTAAAGTTGTGAAAATAACTTTTAACAATTCTTGTATTTGGTTGGGATCTTCATCATTGGAAGAAATGTGGAAAATAGCACCACTAATAAAATATCATCTAGAAAATTTTAAAAATCAAAATATTTTAAACACTTTACAATTATTAAAAAATATGAAAGGAAATGATGTTATAAATAATTCTCTCATGATAATGGAACCATTCAAAAATAGACATGCTGTGACTTATGGAATAATAATGGAGGTGATTTATTTGTATCCTGAGCTGCTATGAAAAAAGTGACATTTAATGAAAGTTTGAACCAAGTGCATTACATGTACACATGGAATTACGCATACCGAGTGGCTCGAAAAAGTGAATGGGAATTAACTGCACTGGATCGTATACGGTTTTCTGCACGCATTAAAGAAGCTTCTATAATTTTAAATCCTATATTAGATTTAGTTTATAGAAATAATGTATATAAAAAAATACAACAATTTTATACATAATAAACTTTTTATTAAAAAAATTATACTACATCTTTTTTATTTATCCAAGAATTATAATTTAATCCCAGCCATTTTACGTAAAGTTTGTTTCCCTTTTTTTTCAACACTTTCTCTATTAAATAAACATCAGGATGTTTTACTTTTTGTAATTCTTCCGTATAAAAACCACCTTGAATTTCTTCTTTTTTATCATCTTCTAAAATATATGTTGTTGGGTTCGTCAATTTAACTTTTTTAATTTTAAAAATTTCGGTAGTCCAATTAGGAGTATAACCTTTATTAAATGCATAACGATGTTTACTTATACGAACAAAATCACCCTTTTCAAATTTGGGGATTTTAGGGTCAATAGTTTTTAGTTGGTTAAAAGCAATAATATAATGAGCATTTTTATCAGTAACTTTACTAGGAATAGCACCGGTAGTCGTATGTCTTGTATTGTTATATTTTGCTACAACGTTTGGGAGAATTTTAACCCATTTGTATGAACCTTGCATACTAAATTGTTTCCAAAGCATAGTTTTTAAAGTTCGAATAACTCTTTCAACTATACTTGCTTTTAAATTGGAAAATGTGCTGTAATGATTAATATTATATTTTTTCATTAATTCTTGAAAATCTTTATTATAAAATTCTTTTCCATTATCCGTTTGTAAATTTTTAGGAGGGAACATTTGCATTAGAATTTTTTTCATAGCTTTTGTAACATCACTACCGGTTTTTTTCTTAACAGGTTCAGCCCAAACATATTTACTAAATGCGTTAATTACAACTAATATGTAATTATATCCTTGATTTTCTTTACCATAAAGAGACATTATAGCTAAATCACCCTGAATTAAATCATGTAAACCTTTAATAATAACGTGTCTTCTTCTATAGTTTTGTCTAGCCGACCTATGTAATTCTTCTACAACATCAACTTTACTCATATTCTACTGGTATTTTTAAAACAAGCTCACAAATAGCATTAACATTTTGAACAATTTTTGAGGTTAAAGAGAGTTTATCACCCACATTAACTTTTTGATTAATAACATCACTCGGTTCAAACAATTTTTTGTTTAAAATAATTTGAGCATCTTTAGGATACACGGAAGCTTTTTCAATTGTGGCAGCTATAGGAAACGTATACGTTTTTGAATGATCGTATATATACCAAACTAAATTTCCATCGGAATCCTTATTAAGATTACCTTTTATGTTGCTTTCAAGAATAAGTATTGATTTACTAAATAGTTTTGGTTTGTTACAAATATAAAACGTAGGTGGAAAAGATGAGCCACCATCATCAAGAAAATGATTACCGAATTTGTTAAGTGGCATTTTTATACTAATTACATTGTTGGATTACCAAAGTATTTATTCAATTATTCCACCTTCACGTAATTCTTCAATAATTGAAATAATTTCATTTTGAACTCCGGTATTACCAGCAGTTTCAGATGCTACTAATAATTTTAATCTATTTATTAATTCATTATAATCATTAAAATAAACGTAATCAATTTTGTTTTTGGAATATTTTTTTAATGCTCCTCCTCTTTTACTTTTCATATTTCGGGTTAAAACACCTATTAGCATATTGCTTATTGTTGAATTTGGTCGTCTTCTTTCTACCGGTTTAGTTTCTAAAGTTGGTTTAATTATATAATTATATTTATTTTTTATATCATTAGTATAACTTTTTTTAATAGGTAAATCAGGATTATAATTTTTGTGAAGTAAATTTGTTCTTCTAATTATATCAATAAAATTTTCTATATCTTTTTTTTTAAATCCCGTGGGATTTTTCTTAAATATTAATTCATAAAGTCCTGGTGTTCCCTCATATTTGATATTATTAATTTTTAAGTCGGGACCCTCAAAACTTAATTCTGAATTACCAATAAAAAATTTATCGGTAACAGGGTTGTGATAAACACCTAAAACATGATCAAAAACATCTTCAACATCTTTAATCATATCTTCAATATATGCTCTAGGTAATGGTGTAGCGAATTGTTCTAAATATTCATTTAAAACATTTGGATCAGATATTGATTGATAAAATTGTGATATGGTATCATCTATGTATTCATCGGTTGGAGATACTTCACCGGTAGATTCATACGATTCATTTTCTTTCAAAAATTGTGGTGTTTGTGGAGTGTATGGTTGTGAAGTATTTTGTCGTAATGAAATTTCATTTAAAAGATGTGATAGTTGTGGGCTAAAAGATGTGCTACTTGTTGGTTTCGAAGGTGTTGAAAATGTTGATTGTGAAAGTGTCGTAAATAATGATTTTTTAATTTTTTTTATAGGTTTAAATTCATATGGTTCTTGTTTTTCCAAAGCCGAAACTAATTCCTTAATAGGTTGTGTTATTGGTTGATAAGTTTGTTCCAAATGTAACTGTGATTGAGCTGTGTTGGTCTTTAAACTTTTATATTTCTTTTTTAAATCTTTCCTAGCTTTTAACAATTGTTTAGTGATGTGAGGATTCATTGCTACTAACTGGTTTAATTCAATAAATCTATTTATATAAAAGTATCAAAATTTTTCCTATATCTTCCAGCTGAAAGCGGGCAATCTTTATCAATTGTTAAAAAATTAAATTTCTTTTTCCAACAATTAGAACAAATATTTTTAAAATCTTGAAAAGACATATCAATATTAACGTGATCGTTGTAAATATGTTTTAAATTTGTTAAATCTTGCTTAAAAATTATTAATAGATTAGCATTATCCCGTATTAATTGTTTGGGAATAGAAGAATATGTCTGACATAAATAAAAACAATCCGTTTGTTTGTGACGACCGAAAGAAAAGTATTTTTGTATAATATTTTGATCACAAGAGGCTACGTCATCAAAAATTATAATCGAATTGTTTTTTATATTTTCTGGTAAAATAATATCATCCGAATTATCAAATTTTTCGTAACCAATTTCTTTAATAGGTTGCAACAAAGTTTCTAAGTATTTATATTTTGGTTGTTGTAATGATTTTGAATATAAATAGACATTTTCAAATCGCAATCCGTTTGGATGTTCGAGTAATGATATTATAACGTTTGTTTTTCCTGATGCGCTTGGACCTACAATTAAGCCTCGTTTACATTCACCACGAAATAAAGGACCATGCTTATTAATTTTTTCATCGTTTACAATAAAATCATGATTTGTAACAGGTAATAAATGTTTGTTTCTCATCTTGATTAATACTGATTATATATATAGGGTGGTGGTGTTATTTATATTAGTTAATGTTGAAACGTAAGCGTGTAAGTGTACACCGGATAGGTAGAGGGTTATTAAACTCTTTAATTAATAAATTACCTGTTGAACTACATATACCCGGTTATAATTTCTGCGGTCCAGGTACAAAATTAAAACAACGATTAGATAGGGGAGATAGGGGTATTAATCAATTAGATTCTGCATGTAAAGAACACGATATTGCTTATTATAAAAGTAGGAATCTTGAAGAAAGACATAAAGCAGATAAGATATTAGAAAATAAGGCCTGGAATATTGTCAATTCTGATTCTAAATTAGCTGAAAAAACTGCAGCGTGGATTGTTACAACTGCAATGAAAGGGAAACAAAAATTTGGTATGGGATTAAAGAAAAAAAAGAGAGTTATTAAACCTCCAAAAACCGGAGGATTTTTACCGCTTTTACTACCTCTTCTTGCTGCCCTCGGTGCTGTGGGTGGAGGAGCGGCGAGTATTGCAAAAGCCGTAAACGATGCAAAAGCAAATAAATTAGAACTTGAAGAACAAAAACGTCACAATTTAATGATGGAAAAAACTGGAAAAGGTTTAAAAAAAGGAAAGGGAATAAAAAAGGGAAAAGGAATTAAAAAAGGAAAAGGTTTATATTTAAGACCATATTCAAAAAACTAACTATACCTAAGAGAGCACTAAACGACGTAGATTTAAAAAAGTATGCAAAAAGAATTCCATATTTTAGAGGAGTATTTATGAGGGATACCTTACCAAAACATATACATAAATTTGAAACTGGAATAGTAAATCTTGATTTAAATATTGGTAAAGGTACTCATTGGGTAGCTTATTCCAAGAAAAACAAAAATATTGTATATTTTGATAGTTATGGGGATTTACCACCACCTATAGAATTAGTTAATTATTTTTATAGTAACGGAAAAGTAAGCATATACTATAATTACGACCGAATTCAAAAAAATTCATACATGTGTGGACATTATTGTTTAAATTTTTTATATAATCAATATTTTTAATAAATTACATCATTTTATAATAAGTTACCGTAGAGTCATGTCTTTAAGTTTTACTTTAACTGGTAATTCTTCCATTTTAAATTATGATTTTAATGATCCAATATATTTGGAAGGTGACTATGAAATAGGTTTAGTGAATTTTTATAGTTTTAATACAATACCAAATATAGATGAAACAAATAATGTTTTTTATTGGGGTAAACCTAAAAACAAAGTATATGAATATAAAGTTCCTGTAGGAGCATATGAATTGGATGATTTAATTAAACTTATTAAAAATTATGTAAAAAGTGTTGATAGTGATGCCGTTATAGATATAAATCCTAATATAAATACATCAAAAATAGAAATAAAAAGTAATCGCATAATTTATTTTAAATATAAAGATAATTACATCGGATCCGTATTTGGATTTGATTTGGAAAGACTCGATCCTGGTATAACATACATTTCTGAGCATCCAGTAAAAATTTTAAAAGTTAATTCTGTTGGAATTGATTGTAGTATAGCAGCTGGTTCATTTTTAAATGGAAAACCAGTTCACATTATTCATCAATTTTTTCCAACTGTTCCTTTTGGGTATAAAATAGTTGAAACCCCTCAAAACGTTTTGTATTATCCTGTTAGCGGTAAAGCAATCAACAATATTACGGTTAAAATTATTGATCAAACTGGTGAACTAATAAATTTTCAAGGTGAAGAAATTACTTTAACTTTACATATAAGAAAAGTATGGTCTTAAAATTTAATTATAAAAAGCACTTTTACAAAAAAAACAGTAGTTATTCAAAAGCAATCATAGGAATAACACCAAAAAATAAAAAATTTTTAGCTTCTCTCGGGTTAAAAGTGTTGGTTTAAAATGGACGTTTTGCATGTAACAAACCAGCCATTTAATGACACCAGTATTGAAGAATATCAATTTCATAGTTATCAACCAAACATAACGGGAAATGTAAATTATAATGATGAAATACGAATTAGTATTCAAGATTTAGACGCTTATACTTTACCTTCAAACAGTTATTTGTACATTGAGGGTAAATTATTAACCGAAAACGACAAAATTCCAACAAAATTAAGATTTATTAATAATGGAATTGGATTTTTATTTCGTGAAATGAGATATGAATTAAATGGAGTTGTAATTGATTCAGTTAGAGATTTGGGGTTAACAACAACAATGAAAAATTATTTAAGTTTAAATGAAAATGAAAGCGTACTTTTACAAAATGCTGGTTGGTTTCCAAAAATAAAAGATGAAAAAATTTTGGTAGATGCTAATGGTAATTTTAACGTTTGCATCCCCTTAAAACATTTATCAGGATTTTTTGAAGATTATAAAAAAATTATTATGAATATGAAACAGGAACTAGTTTTAATTCGTTCTGCTGATGATATTGATTCAATTATTAGTATTGACGAAACTGAAAAACCTAAAATTAGTATTACAAAAGTTTTTTGGAATGTTCCACATATTAAACCCAGTTTAAGTCAACAACTTCGATTAACAAACATTGCTAAAAGTAATAAAGAAATACCCATTAAATTTCGTTCATGGCAAATTATTGAATATCCATCATTAAATAATTCTAGTAGACATACTTGGGCTGTAAAAACAAGTTCAAAAATTGAAACTCCAAGACATGTTATTATTGGTTTTCAAACCGATAGAAAAGGAAAAATTACCAAAGATATGAGTAAATTTGATCACTGTAAACTTAATAATCTAAGAATATTTTTAAATAGTGATCGGTTTCCATACCATGATTTAAATTTAAATTATGATTCGAATAGATATGCGACGGTCTATGAAATGTTTGCAAATTTTCAAGAATCCTATTATCAGTTAATACAAAATCAACCTATTTTTACTCCTATCGAATTTAAAGATAAAGCTCCTTTAGTTCATGTAGATTGTTCTCGGCAAAAAGAGGTTATACAATCAGGTAGTATTGCCTTAAGAATTGAGTTTGAGACAGATGTTGCCACATCGTCCGATACTTCAGCATATTGCCTTATAATACATGAAAAGGAATTTTCGTACAACCCCTCCACAAAAATTGTAAAACAGTATTAAAAGCGTGGTTTTTCTAAAAATATATGTTGTAATGTACGAGCAACAGTTGTGTGAGTTTGTAGAAAAGTTGCGTAAACTGAAGCAAGACATTGAATTTTTTGAAAAAAAAAAATATGTGGAAAAATTGTTAAAACAGTTAAAAATATGAGACTTGTAGTGGATGTGCAAGGATTTAAAATTGAAAAGAATAAATTTATAATCAAAGAATTTGCGGCTTTTAATGGACATCAAATTAATCATTATGTGTTTAAACCACCATTTCCGTTAAGAATGCTTTCTGCTGAATTACACCGTCAGGCTTCTTGGTTAATGAATAATCATCACTGCATTCAATGGAATACAGGGTTTACCCCTATTCATTATTTTTCGAGTATAATGAAACAATTAACAAGTAATGTTAATATGGTTTATGTAAAGGGTGCTGAAAAAGCTAATTATGTTAAAAAATATTGCAACGTTCCGGTTTATGAATTTGAAGAATCGCCAGCACTTGAACATATGGAACCGAAATGTTTTTATCACACGTCTAATAATTGTGTTTGTGCTCTATCAAATGTATTTTTTTTATATGAAAACTTTATAATAAAAGATTAAAATATTTTTAAAGTAGTTTTATTGTAAATAAGGTAATATATCATCTACATTTATTAATTCATTTACATCTATATCATCTAAATTACATTCTTCAACATCTATATTTGAAAAATTATCTATATTAATTACAAAATGCCCCCAGGCTAATGTATTTACATCATTTGGTATTACATGTCTTTTATCATCGTGAGATGAAAGTGCAATTTTATTTTTCAATTCTGTAAATATTGTGTGCAAGTCAGAGACAAATATATACATTTTTCTAAAAATTACACCTTCATTTTCAACAACTTGTACGTAATCATTAAATTTTAAACTATGTTTAATAACAGATGCCGTTACTCCTTTAGCTTTTTTAATTAAATCACAATTTTTTAAAGGTTTACTTAATTTTATACAATATGCTTTAGCTCCTGTACCATAAAAAGATTCTATAGGAGTCCCACCAAATTCATCCTTCATTTTACCAACTGTTGATATTGTTTTTGGAATCTTATAAATATTATTATTTGGATAATTTGATGTATCGTAAAATTCAATATTATTTTTTATGTCTTGGTAAAAATCTGATGTAAATATTTCTAAAATTAAAGAGTCCGTGTCTGTATAACACAACTTAGCATCGTAACCATATTTTTTTTTAATATAATTATAATAAAAATCGTAAATTATTGTTTTTGAAATATCTAAAATTGAAAAACCTACATAGGACGGTTTATCATAAATCATTTTTAATTTATTTAATTGAATTGCGACGAGGTTGTCAGTAAATATTGAACAAGACTTGAATTCTGGTTTGGCTATCAGTGCTCGAGCACCTAGAGATTTTGTTTTATTTTCCCATTTTGTTGCCAAGCGAATATCTTTTCTTTTTTCTATATTTTCCATAGTTTTTCCGAATATTGAATTTGTTAACAACTTAAATAAATCCTTCTCGAATTCATTTTTTGCGTTATTTCGAAGAGTTGTATTTAATTTTACATATTTCTTTAACCATTGTGATTGTGAAAATTCAATTATCCTATGAATCTTTTTTAATTTTAAACCATTATTTAAACACTGCTTTAAATTTTTATAGTGAATAATATACTTTGTCTTATCATATAAATTTGGTATAAGTTTAGAAAATTTACTATTTGGTGGGATTAAATTTTCCGGACAAAAAGGTAAATCATTATGAAAGTCGTGTAAATCTAAAGGATATTCCAAATCAACTTCCAACACATATCCTTTAGGTGAATCATTAAGTACCGAAAAAACATTAAAATTTTCAATTTCATTTTTAGATAACCATTTAAAATCACTTGTAGGAAGATAATCACTCATTGCAGCTCCATATAAATTTGTAGCGTCTAAATACATTATAAAACTATCGGGTTTTGTTGAGTCATAATTTTTTAAGTATTTGTTATTAGCAACTGCTTTTCTTTTAGAACATTGTGCAACCCCACCTCTTATTCCTTTTTTAAAAAAATGTAACATGTCAACATCTGTCAGCAGTTGCAGTTTTACTTGGGTATGTTTTAACATTGCATCCCAACTCAGAGATGGGGCTGTTAAATATTGTGCTGGGTCTAATTTATATTTATTTAAACAAACTGTTCTAAAATTTTCAAAAACATCTGCCAATAACAACACATCTGTTTTCAAATATAGCATTGAGTATTCACCTAAATTGTTACAATTAAAAGTATTCCAAATTTTATTTGCTCTTTCATAATCATCATTGGAAATAGATTCATTTTTTAATTTATCATAAAATTTTTCTTTACATGGTAAGTGTTTATCATTTAATTTTTCATAAGAATCTACATAAGAGTATGGAAAAACCCCTTTCTGTCTCATTAAATTAAAATTTTCATTAAAATATTTTTTTATTTCTACACATTGAGTTATTTCTAAGGTTGAGCTAAGTTTATCTAAGGATCTTGCTAAAAATCGAAACGAATCTACAAATCGTATTTTCATGTATACGTTTTGTTTATCTATTTTTTCAACCAGTAGAGTTTTTGAAAATGAAATGTATTTTTCTTTTGTTTGAGCAATAGCAGAAAGGGGTTCTCCATTTGTCGATAATTCTTTGATAAATAAATGACAATCATAATTTGTGAGATTATGAAAAAATACTGGTACAAAAGTTGGTAATTTATAATTTAAATTGCAAGCGTTATGAGCTGGTCCTCTATATTTTCCCGTTAAATGACAATGATCCTTTACTTTTGTATCAAAATAATCGAATGGAGCGTTACATATGTAACAATTCTTTTCATTTGTAAACGATTTTAATTCTTCAATAGTTAATGGAAGCATTTCTTTTACAATTTTTAAATGATTATAAATATTACGAACCGTTTCATCAAGTTTTTTTACAAAAACTTTTGCGACATCTTGTCCTTTGTACATTTCAAGTTTAGATAACTTGTCATCAAAACTACATTTCACGTAAAACGCAAACGCGTACGGTTCATGCTCACACACTTTTACCGAAAACGATTGCTCAGCTGATTGTTCGGCACAGTCTATGGGCTTTAGACAACTTTCAAAATCCGCGTAAATCACAAAAGGCACTTTTAATTGTTTTTCAATATTTGTAAACTTTAATATATTTTCCGGTATTAATTCACCACACTTGTTTATCACTAACTCATTTGATGGTAATTTTGTATATACGTGAACGCAATCATGTTGTTCGTGTAATTTTAACTTTTTCACAGAAGAAAATGATTGGAGACACCCATCACACATGTAAAGTTTGTGCTCATGTTTGGTTTTTTGACTTCTAATTAATCGGGATAAGTCGGTGATTAAACAATAATGATTTATTTCATTATTAGAAATTAGTAAAAGGTTTATATGTGTTGGTTTACGTTGTGATGTAAAGTGTAGAGGCCCAACAATTTCATAACCAATTTTTGAATTTTTTTTGTAGGAATCAATGCCGTAAACGTTGACGGAAATATTATTTAAATTTTCAAAATTTTTAATATCCGTTAGTTTTACTGGAAACTCAATTCCTGTAAAATTTAATAATGTATCATAAGGTGGATACGATGATGGATTTTTTGGATTTCCATTTGCTTGAAATATTGCAGCATTTATAGAATAGGCAAAACACTTGTTATCACTATTGATTAAATTTAATACACCACCTTTTTTTGATATTACTCCTGGTAATTTAATAAACGAAGAGGCTGAAATACTGTTAAATCGGTTTATATTAACATCTAAAAATAATATTTCCTTTAAAGCCCAGTTGGAATCTTTTTCTTGAAATTCTGAAGCTTTGTTCATAAGCTGATCCTTAAATTCTTCAAAAATTTCATTTAGATCGGAGGAAATGGTTATAATTTTGTTACACGTATTCATAGATTTAATATCCGATAAAAGGGTGTCCGGTTTAATGTAAATTCCGAAAACTTCCATGTTTATTTTTAGGGTATAATGTACTTGTAGGTATTCACTAATTTTTTTCAGCACTTTTGCTTTAATTTCACTAAAAAATTCGCTGTAGTCTATAGATTTTTTGTTGATGGTAAACCGGTAACTTGCTATTCGGTTCTTAAATGCATGGGATAATTTACTGACGTTATTATCCAATACTTCTATACTCATTGGTCTTAGTCTTTTTTTGAGTAATTCAACACAATTTTTTTGATGTTGTTGTAAATAATCGTTTCTTGTAAACTCCCGATTGCACTTGTTACACTTTTCTGATTTAATTTTTACACCACAACTTAATTCGTGACGACGCAAATTGTATTTCCTTGTAAACTCTTTGTTACACTTGTTGCACTGCATTTTGAACTGAAGTAATTTTTGTAAGAATGTTTTTTTTTAACGTACTTTATCCGGTTTTATTAATTATGCTAATTTTGACAGTTATTATGTTAATTTTGCTCCCAATTTGAACCGCCAAATGCCTATTTTTTTGACCGTTATTATGCTAATTTTGCTCCCAATTTGCACCGCCAAATGCCTATTTTTTTGACCGTTATTATGTTAATTTTGCTCCCAATTTGCACCGCCAAATGCCTATTTTTTTGACCGTTATTATGTTAATTTTGCTCCCAATTTGAACCGCCAAATGCCTATTTTTTTGACCGTTATTATGCTAATTTTGCTCCCAATTTGAACCGCCAAATGCCTATTTTTTTGACCGTTATTATGTTAATTTTGCTCCCAATTTGAACCGCCAAATGCTTATTTTTTGACCGTTATTATGCTAATTTTGCTCCCAATTTGAACCGCCAAATTCCACTGTGCTCTAATTATGCAAATTTGACCGTTATTATGCTAATTAGATCCACCTGTGCTCTAATTATGCTAATTTATTCCCCCCTCCCCTTTGACCCCTGCTCAATTTTTGTTGCTCCCAATTTGAACCGCCAATACCTAACTACTTACGTGCCTTTGAGGGCTTACCCGTAAAACGAAGAGGTCGGATTTTAAATTCCTAAATTACAGTTACATAAAGAAAATCTTTTATAACTGAGTTTCTTTGTAGATTTAAGGCCATAATTTTCGTCTACAGTCCTTTCACTACATATGCACATGTATTATTCTTTGTCCACATTTCTTTAGTGATTCTGGAAAAATTAATCTAGTGCATTGAAATTGAATTCACTAATCCTTTTCCAGTTGATTAATATCCAATGCTAATCTTCAGCAAATAAATACACGTACAATTACAATAACAAATGATAATTCGAATGTTGTATGATATATGATAGTAATTAATTTTGTGGAATTACCATTCATTTCAAAATTCTTTAGACGAAATATTAGAAATTCCCTCGTAACCGGCAAAATATTAGTTCCCCTTCAATTTTGTTTATTCTGACAAAGCATTATTCAAGAGGAACGGGTTGATCCCTATAAGAGCAAAATTTATAACCAGGTTACACAAAACGATAAAATTCGTGAAGACAAAAGTTGTTAGTGTAGAAACAGTTATCCCTTTTAAAGGGAAAGATAGGGGAAAGTTATTACATTTTTTTGACGTTCTCTGATCGAACAAGCGCGCTCAAAGAAAAAAAAAGGAATAAAATTAATCCTGGATAAATCTTACTTCTATAATATCGGTAAGTCAAGAACCATCTCCGAGCGATATTTTTTAGTGCGAAGAAAAACATCGAGGGAGAATAATTTCTTTCGCACGTTACCAGGAGCGTATCGCAGACAAAATATTGCAACTCTTAATTTTTTTCAAAACATAAATGAAGAAAAAATACTGTAATTTACTTTATTAGGGCGTGTTTTATCATCAACAATCAGCTTCTGACAAAATGAGAGGATATGAAACCAAATTACTAATTTAAATGAAACCAAATTACTAATTTAAATCACTGCCCACATTTCCGACATAATTTTTACATTCCTTCGCCCTTATTTTGTGAAAAGAATTTACTTATTTACTTTTTTTCAAGACATTCAATTGCTTGTCTTTATTCACTTTATTTGTAGGTTAAAAAAACTTGCCTACATTAAGGAAAATCGATTAAAAAACTATTATAATTAGTACAAGTAGAAAAGGTGTTTCGAATTAATTTTTGAATAGGAAAATCAATCGATTCTCTAAATCGAAACGTTTTAATTTTAGAATACACAATGCAGATTTAAGGTTAAGCTGAAATATAATTCTGAACAAAGTGGAGTATCGATTTGACACCAAAACAGTTCGAAACTTCTTAAAAGACCCATTTAATTCATCGGAATTTCGTTTTTGAGGTGCTAATTAATCAGTGAAGGGTCTTCTTTAAAAAGTTGCCGAAGTTAAACCTTTAATTATACGATTCATCGCCGACGTTATATTCCGAATTTCATAAGGCTCATAATGCCATTTGGAAATACTGAAAGTATCTTGAAAAAAAAGTCTTTTTTTTCTAATATTTGTATACAAATGCGCCTAATTAAGCTCCTGAAAAACGCGAAATATACATATAAAGTTCTTTGACTTCCCTTGATTCATTTTTCTAATTAAAAATTAACTAGCAGTTGATAATATGTTAATTGAAAATTTGTGAGGCTTGTAATAAAATACCTATACCTCTTTATAAAATGAAAACAAAACGAAATTACCCTAAGTGAACACAAACAATGATGCTATTATTCTATTAAAGTTTATTATTTTTTCTGTCATTTCCTCACTAAGTTGATCTAATCTAAATTTCAAACTTAATTTCGTTTTGCCTATTCATTGCCGAAGTTTCGTATGTACCTCAACTTATTACAGTTCCATAGATTAATAAATTCCTCTTTATAAATTGAAACAGAACGAAATTATCCGAAGTGAGTGCAGACAATAATCCTTATATCCCTTTATAAACTCCTTGGCGGAAAACACAATTAAGAAAACAGTCATATTTTCCAAAAGTTGGAGAGTATCTCCGCACTTCACGAAATTTTCCTGGAGAATCTTTTCTTTCTAAACTAATTAAATTCAATTTTAATTAAGACTCAGAGCACCACCAAAAACCCGTAATGAAAAATAACTTATGATATAGGTAGCTAAACTCGGAATTAATTAAAAGTAGAGGAATTGAGTCGGGCGGAGAGCCGTGAGCTAGATCCGACTCGACAATAAAAAAAACAGAAATACTTCTCCAACTCGGACTATTTCTTGAACGTCTAGTTTTAAATATTCGGAAATTTCATTGCAATCAAATTTCTCCGATGTGCTGAAGATTGAAACTTACATTTAAAACAAAAAATACATCAAATTAAACCGAACTTAGGGTAATTAATGTTCACCGAATACATGCAAATTTTGTTACCGTAAAACACATAAAATTGTGTCTTAATACTCACTTGTATGGTCGTCTTCCTCTGGAAAAACAAAATAAAATTATTCGTTAAAATGTTATCACAAAACAACAATCAGAAAGCTGATGAATGAAATGGAGAAGAAGTAATGAATTAAATGGTAGCCTAAAACATCTATAGTATAAATGTAGTCAAATGAAAATGATCTGAAACAGAATGATGAAAGTAAATGTTGTATGTTTGATACCATGTTCGTGTGTATTTCAATACGAAAATTAGTCTTTTGAGTATGAATGGGCAGCAGAAAATTAATTCTCATTGTGATATTAGTCTATTTGCCACAATTCCATACACAGTATCAGGATTAAACATTAGTAGCAGCGTACATTTTGTACATTACTAATTGTGCTTTCTGTTGCTTCGCAATGACACGTGTAATTAATTTCATTCATATTGTGATGTATTAAATACATATTTTATTTTAATCCCTGTAATATAATTTTGAATGTGTACTAACCTATTCAATTAAACAATTTGTTATCAATCCGATTTTAGATTTTTTATTGGCCGCTGTTTTAACCACGCCGATTTGTTTCTTTTTTCCCAAAGAAACTCACTTATTATTTCTCCGGGAATCTTAATTTGGAATCTTCTAATTAACACGATTCAAACTTTAAATGAAGTATATCGATCCTATCAATAATTTCAAAAGTAATTCAAATCTTGCGGGAATAATTCAATTCCCCTTAATGATAATTGGTTAATAGGATTACTCTCAAAGAAATGACTAATAATAAAACTCAAAACAGCAGCCATTCCATCTCTCGCCTTAACTAGCGATAAAAAGAAATGAAAACGGTGCTTTCTATGTGCTCAGACCGTTCCATTATAAACGGTTTGGAATAAAAAAAAATATTTGTGTTGCTGTTTTTCGAACGAGCTCGAAGTGCAAATGAGGAACTTATTTTTCGTATATGTTTGTATATATATATGTAGGGTGAACGCTTTCGTTTTTCCTAAAAAGTTATCAAGAGCGAGATAAAGAGATGAGAAAGTGATAGCAAACAAAGAACGAGAATGGAGCATCCAGCTGGATGAGGTATATTTATTTGAGAACTCCACCGCTGTGGAACTGTAGAGAAGTGGTGTAACTCTATTCTTTTTTATCTCTTTCACCGTAATTCTACCGAATAGGACAGGCACTGATGGGTATTAAATGCGTACTACACCTGTGTTTGTTAAATATTTACATCAATATGTTTTAATTGCGAATAAATCAATTTTCTTTGTCGGGCAGCTACCGATACGACCGCAAACAAAATCTATACTTCAAGTAAACTAGTTATAAATCACGATTGGAAAATTGAAACCAACCACAAATTATAGAAACGCTAGGTGTATAAAGTCATTTGGCGTAGTTATAAAGCTATCAACTCCATTGGGCTGGAATAAATTCAAATGGAAATCTCTATCCTACATTATTGTTTAAAACCAGCATTTCCCAGGCACACAATACAAAAAGTGCTATCTTCATTTCAGCAAAAAAGAAATCATTTAACACAACAGAATATACGAGTGTATTGAGTGAAAAATAAAATTCGCCCGCGAAACACGTGTTTCTTATCCATCGCATATTTTACGAAACGTTCCATTACGAATTTCCAACCGGCTACGCATTTATCACAATTTCCATCCGTAATAGTAAATTATGTCTCTATTGAAAGGTGTTGAAGACGTTACTGTTAATTAGTGCGGCTTCAAGCTTTATCCGAACTACTCCCAATCTAGATTCGAAATTATTTGTGTGTGGTTTACGGGTATCAAAGCTCAATAATTTATTAACCGATAAACCGTGATTTAGAACAGCTAACTGTAAAATAATGGAGAAGACCACGATGTGAGATATGCGGATTTCGACAAAATATACTATTAGAAATGATTTATTAGAGCTCAAAACCGTTTTCAGTTGCTCAAAAGGTGTTATAATTAAAAAGATATAGCCCTTCGAAATTTAAAAATTTCGGGTTCTGACTCATAAGTCATCAACCAATCATAAACCACTCACGTCTTGTTGTATACTAAATAATATGAATTTTCGAACGCAGTAACAAAGAATACACAAACGAACAAAAATCATACTGTCATTTGTCAGATTTTTCTGAAAAATGCACAAAACAACTTACACGAATTGCAGATCGGCACAAAACACTTTACTGATAATATTGAAGTTGACAAGAATGTTGCCAAATAAATTTTTCTGGACCATTATTTGTATTTTTAACACGAAAATCGGTTACAATTTATACAGATGAAGATGTTACTTCTATATTAATATATCGAATTATCCATTAGGTAATGGAAGAAATGGATCAATCAGAAAATGTTTATTGCAATAAATATACAAAAAACGCACATTTTGCGGAGTATAGAAGAGTAATAGGAAACGTGGCAAACTTGCTAAATGTGACTTCTCTTTGCAACTCTCGCTTGGATTGGAGCCGAACGTATGACGATTGTGTGACGTTTTTCAAACTTTAAAAATTAATTGCGGCCTTATTTGGCAACAGAAAAAAATAAAAATTTCATTACGCGCCTTCTTAGAACACACGGTTTTGAAAAAAAAATTAAAAAAAAAGTCGTGGTCTTCTCCATTATCACAGGAGCAACAAAACGATCAAGCTTAGAGCTACGCGGATTCAGTCTAGTCTTTTTGTCGGGCGTGTACCTCGCAATATACGTTCTATAAATCAAATTTTGATTTTATTATATGTAATTACGCATGTGTGTCGCTTTATTATTAACATGGTGGTTTGATACAGATTGTTCTAATTTCAAAGTTGATATATAGTAAGAGATTTAATTGAATTTGTAGACGACGATATACTCCAAAGTTGTCTCGGCATTAGATATTGGTTAGGAAAAGCCTCTCGATATTGAAGCATACTTCAATAAACGGTATAGTTATTAAACAACAAGTATTATTGAACAAAGATCGAGTTTTGTGCCAATTAGGACGATAATCAGATAATTTTTTACAATAATGGATCGTAAATAAATCAAGTTAACCTTATTAAATCGGCATCTAAACTCACAGTCGCTTTAAATTCATTCCGCGCGGTAGATAACTTTAATAAAATCCCTCTAAATTAAACTAGCATCTTTAGCGCACTAGACAGCACTTAAATTTCTCGACGCTTCCTCACCTATTTTCACCTCTCGATCCATCCCCCTGTCGTATAGCAGAAATATTCCTCGAGCATTCGTCTACGTAATGAACGCTTCTACCGCAACAATTTTCTAGAACTAAATACTAACGCCGGAGCCGGAATCATTTTCTATACCGGGTGGCCCGGAGAGAACGTCGCCGGAATTAATGTGTAATTAGAAAAGTTTGCCGGAACTATTTTCAATCAACCCGGACCCGAAAGCGGGGTTCGGGGAAAAGCTTTTGTCCTGCGAAAAATTCAGGCATCGCTCGCTTCCGAATAAAATTGCGATATTTGAAATTACGATTTTACCGAACGATTTCGGGATAACCGTGTAAGCCAAGAATATTTAGTAAACTTAAGCGTAATTGATTGTAGGCTAAGTATTCATTTAGTATAACGATTGCTCCGCCGTCGCCGAACCGAAGAGTCAGTTTTATTTGTTTCCGACCGACGAGGCACCATCTAAAAGGTGCTTAATTAAAACTGTTGGGAGCCTAGATGAGTAGAAACGATGTATAAGGTGAGCACGCCGATAGCAAATTAGAGCTCGATGTGACGACGACATTTTCGCTCAGCTTTATCTTCGCTACCTTTTTAATATTTAAACGCGTCGGGTTGCGAAAAATAGCGAAAAGGGATGACCAATTGTTAGTTAATTTTTTTACTACGCCGAGCTTTTTGTTTAATTTGGTATACATTCGTCAGGCTTACATTAAAAATTTCATTTAATAGGAATTTTTTTATTGTTATTTTGACAACGTTAATTATTACCTACAAAGGAAATCAAGTCTGGTAAACTTCCCTATCATTAAAAAAAATTACAAAGGAAAAACGTTGCCTGACAAAGCGCTTCCTGGTATAAGGAAAACTTTTCTAAGCAAACTGTCTTTCTCCTTATTTATGTGATGTAGTTGAACAAGATGTACCTAATTATTATTTTATATAACCCTTATCACATATTCATGAGTTTATCGATGAAGTGAAAAAACAGATAAGCTACATTCCTGTTACATTATATTCAGGAACTCTAATATGGCTATTTGTATTGATTCTTCGCTAGTTTAGTTTTTTTCAGGTACGAACTGGAATTAATTTATCATTATAATTCAGTCTAGCAAACAACTAAATGGAAATTTTTACTTCTTTGCATAAAGGAATAATTTTAAAAATTCATAATTAAAATGCCTCTATTATCAAATTTATTAATTGATAACAAAATTCCAACATTTATTCAAGTAATAAAGAAAATTAATGTAGGGTAGGAACACTCATTAAAATCAAACTCTTTGTTCTTTTGTTAATAAAAAACCTGTCAAAGTGTTAGAACTATAAAAGTTTAAACCAGCATAGCTTTTAATTAAAAATTAATTTCACCGGTTAAAATATACCCATTAACGAATTATTAAACATGTCTTATTAGCTAAATGAAATTCTAATAGGTATAAATACCATACAATCGACGGGAATATTTGTCAAACGACTATAGACATCGAGTAATCGAGTAGTTTGCCGCGAATTCCACAAGGAAGACTTCATCGTTCCAATAATCCAAAGAATGTTAAATGAAGATCTAATGACTTTAAGCATTAAAGGGGTGATGATGTTGACGCCCAATAATATTGGAAAATAAGAATGAAATACAATGCTGCAACGCCTTGAAAGAATATCGCTTCCATTAATTACGATCCGTGAATTTATTAAGTGGAAAAACGAAGTACAAGCAAAAAAACGACGTGGAAAATTTCTTTCATTTTCTGTTATTCCTAATTGTTGCGAAGCGTGTTACTAACTGATTGTGAGTTTCATTCAAACTTCCTCGATTCATTTAAGATCTTTCCTGTACGTGGAAAGGAAACCCTTGAGAATAGAACGAAAAGGCAATGCCTTAAAATAGAAGAAAAATTCCATACCCTCATAATGACCTGAAAAACTGTATGTCATAATATTCCCGAATAACTTGTTACGAAAAGTATCAAACGATCGATGCTTAACTTTTCTACTATATAAATTTAAAATTTTAAAAGCACCCGCCCGCCTCAGAATCTTTAAAGAAAAGTTGACTTTGCATTTTCACTTTATATTAAATTTAATTGGAGGAGTCTCCGAACAAACTCAAATAACAGACAAATACGAGCAGTTAAGTTTGAGCAACATCAATTATTAAATAAAAATTTACTATCAAATTAGAAACAAATTTAATTTACGACGGGAGATATTTTACTTTGCACTATTTAAAAAGCGTTTTAAACCCACAATGCTTTCATTAAAGCGCATTCAAAGCTCGAAAGTTTTAAAAGTTTATAAGATACGAAAAGTTGCTCGGCCTTTGCCAAACTACTAACCAACTCATCCGAAATGGACCGACCACAAAAATATGTACTGGAGGAACGCTGAACTATTTAATCTGTCAGAAATGCAAATTTCTCACCGAAACGGATTCGCTGCAACCAAATTCAATGAAACCATTAGAGAGGATGTCGCAAATAATGCAATTTAGGTGGATAGCTGTTGAGAGTCGTGTATATGCGATAAGTTAGTTTGTAAAAATTTGTACACTCTAATATTTCACTTGAAGAGTTCAAATCGCTTTGGCAAAAAAAAATTCACTACCCGAATTAAATAAATAAATAAATAAATAAATAAAGTATCTTGATAAATGTGATGATTGCCCAATCGATAGCTGTTATCCAATTTACTTTTCAAAGTATTAAAAATTTAGTGAAAAAGTCCTGTTACTGTTTCCTTTATTAAAATGTTTTCGTGTACTTGCAGGCATAATATTATAAAGTTGTCTATCAATATTTGTATTGAATTCTATCGCATTACCGCTTTTGTTATTTTTATGCCTTTTAAATCCGAATAGAAATGTATTTATTATTATAATAGAAACCTCAACAATATTTGATGAAGCAATTAACATGTTGATTTATTACTTACAGTGGCAAAAACAACGCAGGCTTGAGAATTTATCGCTTAATATTTCCCAACTATTAATTTAATTACTGGTTTTCTGCACTTTAATTATTAAACTTGATACTATAATATTGTTTGTCATACGAACCATATTTATTTACCCTTGGTTAACTGAAATCGTGACCACAGTTTAGTCACGCCATTTATTGTTGACTTTTCCTGCTACATCAAATATTTTTACACCTATTAGCTATAATTGAGCTAAAAAAATATTAAAGAAACAACGCAGACACGGCATCTATGATTTCACATTTTTGAAATGAACCATAACCGGAAAAATTTACCGCTATTCCTTTTTTTAATTCAATTTGCATGGCATATAAAGGATTATAATATTCGGCTGTGAGTGTGGATGAACATTAGCGCCAAGCATAAAGGCTTTTCACGCTTCATAGATGACTTGATGGCTATTTTGTAACGTGTTCTCCAATCCAATTACTTGGAGATATGCACATGTTGCAGCAGAGGGCAGGGAACCGGAAAGGGTGTGCGGAAAATGCGTATATACACTCGCAGTTGCATTTACGTTGCGGTAGATACTATTAGAATGTTCAATGTTAAGAGCTAAGCATTTAGCTAAATAGCAGCAATCTAGGAAACTCATCGGAGGGATCATTTTAGGCGTATGAATAATTCTACTTAAAAATCAGAGAAAATACAGGGTGTCGCAAAAAGGTTGGGACATGGCTTAACCACAGACTCCTGAGACAAAAATAAGACGATTTAACCTAACTTATCTATATATATATATATATAAAGTTGCTTAGAAAATTTTTTTTCGTGAAAATTTGTACAGAATATCTCCGTTTGGTGACATATTTATGTGTAAATTTCTTTTTTTAAATTGTCCATCCCTCTCTGATTTAAGGGGTGTGGCCAACACCCTTGAAGCCCTAATTGTTCCGCCCATGTAATTCTTCTAATTTTTGAATCGAAACTAGATTTATTAGTTTATTTATAATGATTTTTTACTCTTCGTAAATTTCTATAGAACCCATACTTTTGGAGATAAATCTCATTTTTGAAAAAATTTTTCATTACGCCTTTTTAACAGATTAAGTTATTTTCAACAAAAATATATTTATTAATCATTTATAGATGCCATATTGAACCCTTATTATAAATTACAGAAATCAAATTTTTAAAAGATAATTCTTTAAAGTTTTGAATGTTATTTTTTTTGAGTGTTATGTTCTAAGTGGTCTGATTAATTAATAGATTATTGTTGAAAATAACTTAATTTGTTAAAAACGTGTGATGAAAAAACTTCAAAAATCGTATGAATGCCAAAAAGAGGGATTTATCTCCAAAAATATGAGTTTTATAGAAAATTACAAAGAGATAAAAATCATTATAAATAAACCAATAAATCTAGTTTCGATTCAAAAATTAGAACAATTATATGGGCGGAACAATTAGTGCTTTAAGGGGGTTGCCCACCACCCTTAAATATGAGAGGGATGGACAATTTAAAACAAAAATTTACACATAAATATATCACCAGTCACCAAACAGATATAGGTATTCTGTGCAAATTTTAACAAAAAAAAGTTAAGCCCTTCTGGCACAATATCAAAAAATCTCTTTTTTATTCTTAACTTCAAAACCCTGTAACTTCTTTACTAAGCATATAGGATATAGGTAAATTGGGTTAAATCGTCTTATTTTTGTCCCAGGAGTCTGTGGTTAAGCCATGTCCCAACCTTTATGAGACACCCTGTATATGACATAATTAAACGTGAGTAATTATTTAACAGATTAGTGTACATTTCAATGTAAATAGAATCAGATATGAATTTATTTAATATAGTAGTGATAACTTGCATGTGCATTTGAAACGAGGCAATTTTAAATTCGACAAAAACGAAATTTCAATGTAACAATATCAACTTTAACCCCGTGATAATAACTGAAAATAGTACAAATTTAATACTCATTAGTGCGGCATATTCGTTTATTTCTGCGAAAATATTTCCCGGAAGATTTTCTTGTCGTAGATCAAGTGACACTGCTGCAGTTTTTGTCGTCGCTTTCTGCATGAGGCATTTAAAAGTGAATTACAACGGCGGATAAAGGGGCTACGTGCCCTCATGTGTACTTTGTTCGATCGCAAGGTGCGGGTTCAGAGGACTGCTCTATTCATTTTTCATCCTTTTTCGAACATCCACGTATTCATATTAAATCCTATGCCGTGAAATTTATTATATCAACTTTTGTACCTCTCGTACATTACAAATAGTTACTTTAAATTACGGTTGCGTAATTGAAAAAAGATGGTATATCTGTCTTGCCAGTTTTAATATCAACAGTTCCTATTCGCATTAAAACGTCTGAGTGAAATATGAAGTTTTGCACTTTATTTCGCTTAATATTGTTAAGTGTCTGAACTATTAAACTTCCATTTCTGTAAGCACTTATTTAAAATTTTATTGGGCAATCAAACGAAACTTTACTAAATATTTTACTATTTATTAAATTTTGAAAGACAATTTTCTCGTTAATTTTTGTAATGTATTATTAAAAAGGAGATACGGGCCTCGTTAATCTTGTTCCGAAAACAAAGTATGTAGGTGAATCCGTAAAGTAGCAGAGTGTAACAACCATATATTTTCAGTTCCTCCAAAACATTCATTGCGTGATTGGTATCTCTCTCACTAATTTAATCCAAATAGGGCCCGATTAAAAGGGTGGAAGGTAGTAAATTTATATAGCCTACATATTTGACAAAGACAAGTTGTTTTGGTGAAGGCAACCGAAATAACATCGCATTGACTGATGGCATCACGGTCGGACCGGTTAGCAGTTAAACGATTTTTAATTAAAAAAACCCCAATCTGGTTGAAGAATCTAATAAACAAAGCTAACCTTTAATAAAGCAAGTAAACCCAATTGCAGTCATTTTATTTAAAATGAATTATATTCAATTTGAACATTTCTCGTGGAACTCTGTTCCGGAAAGGCGGATTAAAAATAATTAAGTGTTTATAAATGATATTATATGGAAGCCAATAACAACAAAACAAGTGCTTTATGAGTGAATCTGAACACCCTCTCAAACATCATATAAATTTGAGAAGTCTGAGATAAGGAGTATATTTTTTCTTTTATCATACTCCCACGGTTGTTAACTTTATGGAAATTAGAAGGAAATGAATAAAAAATTTTCTTATTCTCTGGAGTTCCATTTTATACGAGTGGTTCATATTAAATGAAGCAAATTGGTAATATACATGATAAATTTGGGAATTTGTCTAGAGAGATATTGAGCTAGCGAAGCTAGCCTGCTATTTTATATACCTCCTACCAATACCTCACGAAATTGCCCGTGATTCAATTTAAAGTCCGTCGAATTACACGATGCTTAGAACAAATTATGCCTAACTTAAAATTAAATACTTAGATTAAATAAACTTTATTCGTTTGATCATCCCTCCACTTTGCCCATAATACCATTCCAAAATTGTTCACAATAGAATTCGAAATTTTTTTAATTGGATTCCTCATCAAATACTGCTTATGCTCGGTTGCTCAGGCGAGTTTATGGAGGTCCCTTTTTTCTTTCTTTAGGTCTCGATTTTTCATAGCAATCCAATTGGGCCGTCTTCGTTTCTTTGGAGACTTTTACAATGAAATGTAGCGTGCAATGTCAATTTAAAAATAATGACAAGGCCAGAATGCAAATATTTCTTGTCAGTTTGTCTTCGTTTGTATCATGCATTATGTGTGCTGAAATTTTTTTGTGATGTGTGATGTCGTTTGTATTTAACAATAATTGAGTAATGTGGATTCATGAAAAAAATGGATAAATTGGAGATTGGAAGTTATTATTTTGTTTTAGTGATTTATTTAAAAAAGTTTAGTTAAAAATATCCTGTGAATCTGATTAAAAAGTATTTTGTTTCAATTTTGTTAGGAATTAATACATTCGAAACGAATTTATTTTACAAAGATTACATTTTAATGGGAATGAGGTACATTCGAATAATTAAACGCGCCCGACCATTTAATTTAGTCAGCAAAAACATTTTGTATGCTTTAACAAATTTTAACTTCCATTTAGAATTTAAAGAATATATTCAATTATTTTGCCTACCAAAAAGTTGAAAAGATTTGTAAGAGTCGAACAAAAAATGAAACGATGAATGAAAAAATCGCATATGAGTGATAAGTATTCGAAAAAAAAAATTAAATCTTACCGTAACTCCGGCTGAAGTAGTCGATTTGGCCGGTGATGAGTTGAGGGAAGAAGACGAACATCCAGATGATTTTCGTCTCAAACATGCTTAATTAGACACTTATTAAATTACTAATTACATTTAATTTATACGAGATTAAATATAGAAACACTTATTCAACATCTATTAACAAACATTTCGGGCAACCATTCAAAGTAATCGCGATTCCAGAAGCGCGTGTTGATCCGTCCACTGCCCGCGATCAAATGTATACATCGCGCCAAAATGTTGGAAACTAAATCACATAGCCAGAGGGTTTTGCCGCCCCCAACTCTTGTTTCCCTTCTGAGAAGGAACAAGCTTGCGCCCTATTGCGTTTGTTTTGCGCAACCGTCGATTCCGCACCCTGTACAATTTTGCTTTAAACGAATCTCTGTTCTAGGTTTCGCCAACTAATATATATTTTACGTACGAGGAATCTTTTATACCAAGATAGTCATCATCTCCATCCGCCCGTGTTGTCTAAACACCCTTTTAAATAGTGACAAGCTTTCGCCCTATAAAAAAAAGCCACCAATCTTGAGGTATAATATTTAGTTGGAGATTCGAGCATTCTTCATCTCGTGCCATGGGTTTTCATTTCAATTTTGTATGTATGTGCGTTACAAATAAGAAGTGCAATCATTCATTCAGCGAAATGTTTTATAAAATGGAATATCGCAGTGGGATGCGAAATAGTATACCATGGGAGACGAAACCGAAAACGAGCGTATCACATTCGCGAAAACGCTCCAATTTTATTCGTTTTGTCCGGCGAACGGGCGTCCAGTATGAAATGCATCAAAATGATTTATAGACAGGCACGTCCGATAATAGCTCCCTGCTTGTTCATCTGTGTTTATTTGATGCCCGTTACCTGGCGAAGACAGAGTATTGCCTGGAGAACCGCTCGCGGAATCACAAGCATTTTTATTTGCGGCCTCCGGGGACGAATTAAAGAAAACTCCGAACGTCGGAACTCCTTAACCATATCGGGGATATTTAAACTCCAATAAGTGTACCGCGTCGCGACCTAAGGAATATCGGAGGGACTTTTCTCCGTTGGGAGAGGAAGCTGATAAACCATATCGGCGAATTCGGTCGGATTTAGTATTCGGCCTAATAGTTTTAACCGTTAAATTATGGGAAAATTATTTCCATCGCGGGAATATTCAATTTACGATGTTCAACTTTTACCTACTACAAAATTTTTAGCAGCACGCGAAACGTTTAGAAATTTCGCTTTTATGAATGAACGTACGAAAAACCGCAACTTGCGCCGTTGGCGAACTAGAGAAGTAGAAATCATAATTTATTAACGTCAGGTACGCTGGGACACGGTTATCTGGTGAATGATAGCCCTGGTTAAGGGCGCCGAGACTGGCCTATTAGGTAGAACGTAAAATTTCGCCGCTTAGGGTGGAACTGAAAACTTATTATACAGGGCGGTGCAGCCTATTCGACTATTCGGAAAAATGGCTTGACTTTTTTCATTTTATAATATACATAACCTTAGAGGCTACAATATAAAAACATTTTGAATTATACAGGGTATTCTGAAAATAACAATAAACATCAAAGTTATGATTTTTATATAGTACACCCTACATATATTTTTGAATACGTAACGACAGTTTTGTGTAAAAAACTTTTTATGAAAAATGTATACTTTTTGAGTTATAATTTTTTTTTAAACAAATCTTACCTGACCTTTTTAGACTTTTTTTTACAACTATCCGCTTAAAAATTTGGAAAAAGTTTTTGCAGGGTGGTTACGTGTAAGATCAAAGATATTTGAACGTGTGGTGAAAAACTCATTATTTTATACAGGGTGTGTATAGAAAGTGTGAGAAGTTGAGCTTCAAAAATTTCATTTTTTTTAATTCATTTAAATGGAACAACCCATTTTTGTCTATTTTATTGAAATTAAGGGTAGAAAATAATGTAAGTTTACCTATACCTAAACCATTTTTCACCATACCAATATATCGGGTAGAACATAACTTTAATGTTTATTGTTATTTTCAGAATTTCAATTTAAATTTTTTCAATTACCTGTATAATTCATATAAAACCCTGTATAATTCAAAATATATTATATAGCCACGAAGGTTCTGTATACAGGGTGTTTCAAAAAAAGGTGAACTCATTGCTGGGAGAGGTACATAACAAATAAGTTGGGTTTGCGAAATAAAAATTTTTTGTAACGGCTCTATTTTCAAGATACAGGGTATTGAAAAACTGTACTTATACACATTTTTAACGATTATTTCCAAACTACTGGCAAGATTGTAATGAAATTTACACGATTTAGTTACACGATTCGTACCGAGTAGTTTTAAACATTACTTTTGTAAGAGTAAATTTTCTTGTCCAAATTTTATGTGAGCTCAAATGCCAGTAAATTTTACACCAAAAAGGTACTCTTGGTAAAACTGGATACTGTGTACCGTTTTCAAAATATTTTTGATTTGAAAATGATGAAGCAATAACTGATGCTGGTATAAAGTAAATATATTTAAGTACCTTTATTAAAAAACACAAACAATTACATTATTCTAATGCTAAAGTTATTGATACAAAAAAGGATAGGATAGAATTGTGTATTCGTAGTATAACGGAGGACATTTTGAACACGTACTCAACTATGGTTTAATATTTCATGCTATTAATAAAATTTATTTTAATTTCTTCCTGTAATTCTTTGTATAATTAAAAATTTGTTTTTAATTTGTATTATAAAATCAAAAAAAAAACTTAAAAGTCAAGCCGTTTTTCCTGTAGAGACCGAAGCGAATAGGCTGCACCACCCTGCATGTATTTCGGAAAACCAAAAAAAAATATTGTCGAGGAGGCCTGAAAAAAAAAAGGTTTGGTTCTGCTTGCTTCCTGGCTGATACGCATGCTCCAAAGAAATACGCACGAGTATCAGCACACATAATTAAATATTCAGATGGTTTTTTACGAGGGGCGCGTTACACCTATAAGTTTCAAAAGAAATTTTTAAATAATTCTGTCCCCTTTTAATACTGCTTGTGCAGGGTTAGAAATACGATCAGCACTGAATATTTTGATAATCCTCTTGGCGTTTTTGTTTCAATTTGCTTGATGCTAGTTAGCTAACGGCCGATAGGTAGGCAGCTATAAAAGAAAGTCTCACAAACTAGTGTTTGGAACAGATTAAGAGTAGTTATTTGTAAAAGGGATTACGAAGTGTGAGTGGCTTGCTCGTTATGTAAACAGCTTCTAATATTTAATGAAGTCCAGATTGCGCCAGGAAACTAATGATTCTGGCCCCTGCTTTCCTTAACCCTTCTCAAAGGAATATAGGATGGAAATGGAATAGGATAGCCTGGAAGTGCTCTACCGTTAAATAAATTCTACCTGACTCAACGAAATGTATCCAGAAGTCAATATTGACCTAAAGAGGGCACTGTCACAATTAAACGCGTGAGCTAATTAACTTAAATCAATTTGGGACAATCACTGTTTTTGATTATGAATGATTTGGTTAGTTGAATCAGTAATGCATAATGATTAAAAAGGACATCATTTTATTTTAATATATTTTTGGTACCAATTTAACGTGCCTATAGCATTTTTTATCAGAAAAACCAATTAACCGACATTGTTGCAACGAATTTCGAGAATTCCAAAAATTCGTCAAAAAAGCATAAAATGAGGCATTTTAGCAGGCCTCCCTTTTGGGAATACCAACGAAGCGACATATATATGAAAGAGAACAAATTTTAATTACAAATTTCGTCGCTTTATAATATAACTTAATAAGGCATTCTCATTCTCTAATTATTCCAACCACAGTCCATAATATTCATTGTTATATTATACACGTTATTTGACCTTTGGGATTTGCTAAGTAGGTAGGAACATTATTTAAATAGAATATAAAAATGAAATATGACCCAGCAATTACTTTTATTATCTAAATTAGTCTCGCAGAATTTAAGTGATTGAAGTATTTTTAAGTTTCTTAACAACTCTTAATTGCAATATATCGTTATTATTCATTAGTTTGTTATTCCAGCTTGTTATTATTAGATGGTAAACATACGCATTGTGTTGGCGAAAAATACATGATGAAGAAAATTAAAATCGTTTATTAAAATCTCTACTTTTAAGAGCCCTTTATTTTCTCGCATCTTTCGCGAAGAAAATTAGTTAACAATTAAATACTGCGAGAGTTTATTTAGAAAACATCTCAAATGGTAACTTAATTTATGTTTAATTACAAAATTACAATGCCCTAATAACACGTAGTAACTAGAGATATCAGTGGAGAAAAAAAATATAAAACTGCTACGCAAAATACGTCGTTTGCATCGAGGATTTAGGATACTCGAAATGGCAATTCACGTTGCCTATCGCCCTTTAGAATAAAATCACTTAGAAAAGGCCTGACATATTATCATTCCATAATCGCTCACTACCTTGCTGGAGCACCTCTCCTACACTCGAGCTCCTCTCAGCGATTTCCATTTTTCGATGTAGATCCTAGCGAGGTTTCCCATTTCACTGAGTGATACATTGCGTTTCACAATTGAAAATTGTCGAAATATCGGTTTTATCCGTTCGAAATCATCCGAGAAATTTGTCTTATTACGTTTCCAGGGGCTTAGACGACCGCAGAAGACATTTAGAATTTGTACTCGCCGGGGGTCATTTGAATAATATTTTACCTGCATCCTTTAATTTCGTGTTTAAAAAGTGCAGTGCACGCTTGCATGCGGAATGTGGCATTCCTGCGGAGGTTCGGGGTCGGCAAAATAACGTTTTTAAATTTTAAAACAAACACCGAAGTGGAAAACAAATTGTTTTTACAATACGTGTCTGGCCCGCATAAGTCCTGGGCTTCAATGTCGAACGCTCTCGTGCGTGATACAGATTCCGACTCAATTCTTGTCTCGGTTCAAACTCCAATCGCACCCTAAAGGCTATCACGTTCGCCTCATAAACGATCTTTAGGGAACGGGGAGTATTTAATTTATTAAAAACGGAATAAAATTCCATTGATTCGTAAGTATTTTGCGATGTGCTGTACGTATGTGGCTCTCGGAATTTGCATGATTAATTCCATGCATTGAGAGGTAATAATACTCGCAGATACATATTCAGGGTACGTTTAGGATCTGGACGACATGCATTTCCTAGACACCTTTGTTTCACTAGCAGCATTGAAAACGCTCATTCGGATTCCGGAATCGTTTTCTGGGACCGCAAAATATTTTTGCTATTTAAGTCGGCTCTAAGGTTTATTTAACCGTATTGTCTGCAGTTGAATCGAACACTGCCCACAAAACAAACCGCTGTAAATTATCAGTCTCCAAGCAAATATTCCGCGAGTAAAATTATTCATGACTATAAAAAAAATTTCACATCTTTTTATTTCCCCGGAAACGGTTTGTTTCAAAACAGCTCTCGTTGAGAAACATAAAAGATTCAAGAACAATTCAAATAGTTTTTCTCGAGTATACTTTAACGTAGGTGACGCTTTTAAATCGAATCACACTGGGAGAATTGGTAATTTGATATTCCGGTTTGATAGTAAAGAGGGTGTCTCACGAAGTGTGACTGATTTTTCTTTTATGTGGAAACATCTGTTAAACGTACTCTGAGGTCAGCTGACTGAAATGGAATATGAATTTAATAAAAGATTATTTTCCGTCAATTTTCTACTTTGATGTTTCGACATCATGGATGTCGAAGTGGTCATGGAGTAGTTAAGCCTTTGCCAGTTTGATAAATAGCCGTATTAAAACACCTGCACTCCGGTTCCACGATGTCTCGTCGATACAAATAGTGAAATTAAAAATTCACCATCTTTATTGGCAGAGAATACAGCGTAATGTCATAGTATGTATACTTACGAGTTCATACATAATTTCGTGACGCAGTTATTTCAGTTTTTAAATTTATTAGCAGTTTTCGGAGCCTCTATATTTTAAACAAACTTAGGTAATAACAAAATGCACGGAATATAATTCTTCGCTCGAGTTTGACAACACGGCAGCAAGCGAGAAAAAGAGACAATTTTTTAATAAAATTAATACCGTTAGAGTTAGCTTTAAATTGAGTAAACAACTGTAAAAAGGCAGACAATTTCTATGGTAAATTTAATTTTCCAGCAATAATTTATAAAGAACTCCTAATATTTCAAAAAGAAAAGTCAGAAAAGTAGCCAGTAAATTCATTTTGGGAAGATTTACAAATTGAATCTCCCTAGAATGGAAATCCTAAAAAGAACGCAAAGTCCGTAACAATAATAAGAACGCCTGGAAAGAAAGTAAGCAAAAATAAACTTCTTCGGGATCATCTAAATCCGACACAATAATAGTTTCGGTGATTATATCTAATGGGAAGAAATGTACCGCACCTTACCACTCCGAGATTCTTTTCTTTTGCTCTACAAAGATGAAATTAAACATATAAATTTCAGAAATAACCAAAAAGAAAACACTTACATATGTATTGTGCGATGTTATTTCACGAATACACACTATTTAACTTCCTCGAAATATATTTATCCCGCGTCCAATTGAAAACGAATCGATTTTACAACAGCGAACTCGGTTAAAAAATGCGTATTTCTTAGATAACAATTTAAAAATTGGAATATTAGTATTCAGCATGAGGAGTGAGAACAAACCTCGGCGAGAGGTTGAAAGTCAACTCCCCGGGGAGAAAACGGAACAATCTTTTGCATGGCAACAAGCTCGGATTTTGTATGAACGTGGTCCTTTCCTTGTTCCAAGGTGAATCACTCAGGATATTTAGATGAATAAAGGAAAAAACTTTTCAAACGTTCAAAAAGTCATTTTTTAATAACTGTCATTAAAAAAGTACCGTTTATAACAAAACTAGTTAATACACAGATAATTACTTATAAATTTAATAGTAGGTACCTACTTAACTGCTAATTTAAAAAAATATATCACTTGGATTGAAAAAATTTTATAACAATTCCAAAAATATGCAGTAAATGTTTGTACCAGATTAGCGCATTTAGCACCTTAGCAGATTTAGCATATTTTATTAGAGTAGGTACATTAAACATTTTCGAAAGTGATTCAGGTATAGTTTTTGCGGCATTTAAACTTATTAAATGGGAAACTTAAATTCCATTGATAATTTAATTAGTTTAATAGCTTTCTGAATAATTTCACAACGGGGTGTATGAAATGCAACAACCGAATGGTTTTACGGTAACTCCAAGTCGAAACTTCGTTTCTTTGTTGTCACTGCAGGAAGTTTTGAATTTTATTGCGTCGTTTCCGGAAACCGAACTTACTAAATTGAAGTAATCAATCCTTGAGTAATTTTTTTGTTTATCTCCGTGAATATTTTATTGAAGCATATTTTCCATTTTCTCGATCTGTGTTTTTATCAGTTGCAATGTAATACCTACTTTTTTATTACCTACCTATTTCCAAGAAGGATAAAGTTGCGACGCTAGATTGGTAATTTGAATCTAGAGATGATATTTTTTGGAATAAAATAAAAGTGTTGCAATCAGATTTATTTCTTATTCCTTTTATTTTATTAGGTGTTCCTTTGAAATACCTTAAATTACAATCTTGTTCAAACGCATTAAGGAACTCCGGCAAACAACAAATTAACTCCCGGAAAGTCCCTATTGGGATATTCCAGTAATTACATACACAGGGGTTCTTAAATGCTACAATACCCTATTTAATAATATACTGTTTTGTAACTGTTATTAATTTTCAATTAGCAAATAGACCGTTCTTGGAAGAATGCCAGGATTAATATTTTATTTAGTCTGTATATTGCAGAAACGTTTTTTACAGCAATGAAAACCGTTGATTATTTTTGTACATAGGCACTTATTCGTTACTAATTTTCTATTTCAATTATTGTGACAATACAATCGAAACCAAATTTCGTTTTTTTCTGTAGATAACTCATTCTTGTGATTTATCGGTAGTGTGTACTTATCTTTATTAGATATGTGTATCCTTTCCAATAACATTATCCATAGATATCGATAAGTATTTCTCGTTTTCCATTCATACATATTCAATAGAACTATTTTTTATTTATCGATGCTATACAATATAAATTAGAAAATAATATAACCTAAATAATGATAACGAAATTGGTAGTATAAAATATGTACAGGGTGGCCAAATAAGGATGGCACTCGGCCATAACACGTAAACTAATATGGTCCTAAAGACTTGCGGTAAAAATTTTTATAACTAAAATTGGTCAAGAGAGAATGCTGGAAATAATTTAGGAAAGACTCTAGGAAAGAGATATCGAGGTGCGGTTTTCAAAGGCTTTTTGGGCAACTCCCTGACTATCTTTTTATAAATAAAAAGTGATATTGTTGCATTTAAATTTTTTGAGAAAATCGATATTATTTTAGGCAATGTCGGAAAACGCCCTCTTGCTCAAGTAAGCACTCGAAATTATAGTGTGAGTGATGGACTAAGGAAATCCCTTTTCAATGATTTCATGTTTGTGAAATTTTTAAGTTTCGAGGTTATTAACATTTATTCGTAAACATATTTAAATTTCCCCCATCACTTTATTTTAAAGTCAAAAATATATAACAAAAAGAATCGCAAGTATCTCAACTCTCAAAATAAAGTACATTTTTGATACCTCTTTTATAAGGAAATTTTTGAAAAAAAACGGCCGTTTCAGTGACTTCAAAATTATTTCCTGCATTTTCTATTGGCCAATTTAGTTATAGTTTTTTTTTACCGCAAGTCTTTACTACCATTATTTTGGGAGACATGGTCGAGTGTCATCCTTATTTGGCCATCTTGTATAATATTTTCTTATTTCTAACCCTCATGATGTTTATATTAAATCAGTGCAATCTGAGTATGCTTTATTAATACCTCCAAGAATTCTTTTTGTCCGTAGATACTTATAAAGTATCGTATCAATTTACCTGCATTACAAATGAAAAACATAGCTTACTTAAGGGCAAAATTCTTATTGATTCGACCTTCTACATCAAATTACATCAATACTTTCCAGTTAACTCGCGACGAGTTAAATGATATCTACAACGCTATTACTCCTTCGAGCGACATGAAACCCATTTCTATTTTTGTGTTTGATTTATTTTCCTTAGGTACTACAAATCTAAAATTATATTATGAACAATGTGTTGTTTTAGGCATTAACTCAATAACTATAAGAAATAAAGATTCGTCTATAAATAAGAAGTTTTCTTGACCTTTACTGGTAATAGTGCATTATAAATGCGAAAAATTTGTAGTGCGCACGAGTATTGCACGACATTCTTTTCTATGACATGGTAAGTACAATACGTTTTTTCTTTGTGTATTTTTATCGACTGGCCTATAAAAGCATAGACGTATATATCAGTCTGATAGAAAGTTCCCTAGGGGTATGCTCTTCTCAGTTTGTCTCGTTTCCTGTAGGGTGTCGAAAAAGGCAGGCCATTGAAATTTACAATTATGAGTAGGGCGAACCACATATCAAGTATACCAGTGATTTAGGTCGAGTATTAAAAAAAAGATAAACGCGAAACTGAATTACAAAAGTCGATATTGATAAATGGCAGCTGAAAATTTAATTTATCTTATATCTTTTTGATTACATCGACTCGCTTTTTATTGAAGGGCGGAAAAAACGAAGAGGCGGGTGTAAGAATCCGATTTTTCTTTCGACGTTTTTTATTAACGTGGAGATGCTACATGATTTTCAAGTTAATTTATTCGTTATTCTAGCGGTTGCTTGTTAAGTATATTTATCCACTTTAATACTAAAAAAATAGGTGAAAAATAAGTGCAATAGAATGGCAAAAAAATATTTAAAATTTAATGATTTTACTTAACAAATTTGGGCCACACTGTATAATTTTACCACAATTTCTCCGGATTATAAAGCCATAAACTCATACCGAAGTCTTTATAAACGTGTTAAAAAGTTTTGGTACTTACTCGTGAAAGGTTACTTCGTTGATGACATAATTACTGCAGAGTATTCCTAAATGTCCCTAAAAATTGTCCAAAACGATTTTTATATTACACGTCACTGGGTATATAATGAATTCATTTAATGAACAAATATTGCTTAGTAAATGTATGGTATATTTAATTATTTAAGTGCTACATTAGGTACTGTGTGTAAAATTTAAATAATTGAATTAGATTTAGGTAGGAATTGGAGAATGCTGCAGTCGAAAGCAAGGCTTTGGTTTTGCAAAGTTCTCGAAATGAATTCATTTGAGTTTATTAATGCAAAAACTATCAGTGAAATAACGTTTCATTAGCAAGAAGCCCTAGAAAGTCTCTCATTAAAATTTAAGATGTAATCTCGCTGAGTTCTCCATGCCTTTCTATCTTCAGTAATGTATACGCTAACGAATTATATTATCAGCGGAAAATGTGCGTGTATGTGAAAGTGAGCGATAGAAAGAAAACCTATTCATTTACGTAGTATTTGTTCAACGGACCTGTTAAAAGTAAAACGCTTTTAAACGGGCCTCGTATCCTGGAAAGGAAATGGTCTATTTGCATGCGTTCATTCATTAAATTCTTTTCCATTCTCACCTTTTCTAATTAAATTTTGTTCTGCGTATGATGGAACAATAGAACAGATATGAATCGAGCCAACAAATTAACGGATTAGAATCGCATTTTCAGCTAATTACTGCCATTTTCCTGCCGCACATTAACAACAATTAAATATTAGCCTGTAATTATTTTTATATTCCACGTATACGTACACTGAGCGGCAAATAAAATACTCCTGCTCTTTTTCAATAATAAATTTTCGCGATGGAAATTTACTTCAACTGATTGATTGTTATCCATCAAAATAGGAAGTATCTTAGAGTCTTATTGTCGACACCGACAAACTCATCCAGACATTTGTGAATGTGACAATGATATACGGAAATAATTCTGATGATATATAACATAATTTATAAGAAAGGTTGTCAGTTCGGATATTAACTAAGGGTAGGTTTATTCGTGCGGTTTGAGGTAGTCGGATAGTTTACTTGTTGTGTTTAATACAAAACAAAATTGTACAGGATCGTATTCATTTTTACATCAATCATTCGACTAGTGCACGAACGCGACAAGTTCTAAGTTGCGAGCATGCGTAGTTTGATTTTATTTAACGTATTTAATAAGAATCCTGATTATACAGGGTGTTATTTAATAAGTGCGACAAACTTCAGGAGTGATTCTGCATGAAAAAATAATGATATTTGCTATATATGTATAAATATATGTCCGCAAATGCTTCATTTTCGAGATACGGGGTGTTAAAGTATCTTCTTAACAACCGAAGATTTATTTATTTCTCTGAAACCAGACAAGATATTCAAATGAAATTTGGTGAATTTTGAGAGGTATAACGTATAATCTGTATAACGTACTTTCTAAACTCATTTCGAGAGCAAATCTTTCACTACTTTTGACCGTTCAGTCTTTTAAATTTTTTTACTGGTTTGCCCATTTGTTTTGTCCTAATGCCCGTGTTTCCCGTAAAAGTAAAACAGTAATGCACCATTTCACAAAGCTAGTAGTAGTTTTATTGAATAATTTAACCATTTACAGTCCTGCAGTGGACTTTATTACCATCCTGCTGCAAATAAGCAGGAACCATTGAATCGATTTTGAAAACACATACGACAACAACACCAGTTCGATCCAATTTCATCAGAATTGACCGCCAACGTTAAAAGGAGATGGTCACCAGTAAATAATGGAATCTCATCGAATAGTAGAAGACATAATAGAAGAGTCGAAGCTAGCAATTTGAAGCAAAAATTACAATGAACGTATGTAATTGTATTGTTTAGTTATACAACTTTAATTACTACCAGGAGCCCGATGGGAAACAGGTTTCGGTGTTTTAGAATTATACAAAATGTTTATGTCGTTTGTCGATGTAGTAAATTTCCAAAATATATTTAATTCCTGAAAATATTTACAAAATATGCTTATTCTCTAGTTTATTGCGTTCCTGGTTTTGATCACAAGGGCCTGAAAAATGGCGTAATTAAAACACTACCACCAAAATTTGAAATAAAGAATTTACTCACCAGAAGTTTCCGTCGAATGAAAATAATTCATCATCATCAAGCCCGGGCACCTGAAATAAAAAATAGATATATTTAAAGAAATATTTGCTTATTTTAGGCAACTACGTACATAATTTGAACAAATTGCAATAGCTCGGTAATATAAACTAATTAATTTCGATTCCAACTTAATTATCAATTGAATAGCTTATTACACCGCTTATTATTTCAATTACGCATGAAATTAAATTGAATAAAATGGGATTATTCGTATATCGTGCAAATAAATATACCTATAGGTACAGAAACGTTATTTGGAATTTTGTTAGGCACGTCATAATTGCAGAACCTTGTTAGGTGTAATGAAAATTTTTGTTCATACATATCCATATTATCCATTAATAAATGAATAAATTTCTCCATGCATAAAATTAGACCGGTAATATAATATCCAATAATCCTTTATATACCTATAATAACGTATTTTCAAGCATACCTGATAAAGCAAATATGTCATATATGTGAAGTTCACTCAAATTCTTGTAGATTGTCAACAAGAGCAATAATTTAACCAGCTTATAGTAAGCGACTAGTAGACCTTAAATTTAATTATTAAAGTATGAGTAAAGAACATTAACTAGAGATAATCTTCAGTATTATTCTCGTAAGTCTTCCATAAAGTGTTTCTTAGCTACTTCATGGGGGATGAATATCTGTATCCGTAATAAACTATAAAAATGCGAAAAAGTGTCATATCTTAAAGAATAAAGTTACTAAAATATGATTTTTATCACGGTTTTATGGTGTCATATATTAGGGTCAGCAGATTTAATAAATCTACCGGCTGATCTCCATTTTGAATCGTGTTTTAAAGATCAAGGTCCATTTCAAACCGTTTTTTTTTCTTAAAACTAAACCAATACACCCTAATGAAGCATATTAACATTTAACCGCACCAACATTATACACATACCTATGTCCAAAAATTTGGGATATTGGAGTTCGAAATAATGTGTAAATACCCAAATCAGTTGAATGTGACCAAATTGATACAACGAATCAAATGTTTTTATCATTTTCATTTAAAAATGCTCTAGAATAAATATCAATAACAGTTTTTAAACCACTACAGGCGTAGATACAGGGTGTCGCAAAAAGGTTGGGACATGGCTTAACCACAGACTCCTGAGACAAAAATAAGACGATTTAACCAAACTTACCTATACCTACTTACCTTACCTCCAAAGTTGCTTAGTAAAGTATCTGCTTAGTAAAATATATATAAGTAGTTATAAAGTAGTAAAGTTATAGGGTTTTGAAGTTAAGAATAAAAAAGAGATTATTTGATATTGTCCCAGAATGGCTTAACCTTTTTTCGTGAAAATGTGTACAGAATATCTCTGTTTGGTGACATATTTATGTGTAAATTTCTTTTTTTAAATTGTCCATGCCTCTCTTATTTAACGGGGGAGGCCAACCCCCTTGAAGCCCTAATTGTTCCGCCCTTGTAATTCATCTAATTTTTGAATCGAATGTAGATTTATTGGTATATTTATAATGATTTTTTACTCTTTGTAAATTTATATAGAACCCATATTTTTGGAGATAAATCTCAATTTTGGCATCCATACCATTTTTCAAATCCACATTTTCAGCAAGTTATTACAAACAAAAAATTTTTCATAACGCCTTTTTAACAGATTAAGTTATTTTCAACAAAAATATATTTATTAATCATTTATAGAGGCCATATGGAACTGTTATTATAAATTACAGAAATAAAATTTTTAAAAGATAACTCTTTAAAATTTTGAATGTTATGTTTTTTTCTGTGTTATGCATGTGCTAAGTGGTATGATTAACTGATAGATTATTGTTGAAAATAACTTGTTAAAGAGGTGTGATGAAATTTTTGTCAATAATGTGCTGAAAATCTGGATTTCAAAAATCGTATGAATTCCAAAAAGAGAGATTTATCTCCAAAAATATGGGTTTTACAGAAAATTACAAAGAGTAAAAAATCATTATAAATAAATCAACAAATCTAGTTTCGATTCAAAAATTACATGAATTACATGGGCGGAACAATTAGGGCTTTAAGGGGGTTGGTCACCCCCCTTAAATCAGAGAGAGATGGACAATACAAAAAATTTACACATAAATATGACACCAAACAGAGACATTCTGTACAAATTTTCACGAAAAAAGGTTAAGCCATTCTGGCGCAATACCAAAAAATCTATTTTTTATTATTGACATCAAGACCCTATAACTTCTTTACTAAGCAATTTTGGATATAGGTAAATTCGGATAAATCGTCTTATTTTTGTCCCAAGAGTCTGTGGTTAAGCATGTTCCAACCTTTTTGCGACACCCTGTATATTATTTGTAAGTATTCCAAACTTTTGGGCATGAGTGCAATATATTAATAGGATGCAAAGCAAACCGACACGTGCCTGAGTTGGTTGCAAATGCGGCCGGGTGTAGATTCAGCCCTGATTTTCACATTATGTAATAGGCGTCAGGTGTCCAGCCAGCGAACATCAATAGCTCCAGGTAATGCCTTTACACCGTCCGCGATTTTGTAAATACAACTAAGTGCATTCGACGTTAAATGTCTGTATTTCGAATTTTATTCCACAGATTATTACATGTTCGAAGCGTATCATTCCAGCGTACTTGCTCTGATTTTACTTCAATGTTAATAATTAGCGACAGGAATTGTTCTCTATAACCCACGCGTTAATACGTGGGAACTGAAAATAAGGACGTAAATTGCGCATCCTTCATAATTATAGCAAAATAGAGCTTGACGTCGCCTGCCTCTCTTCAATGGAGGATCATTATTTTCTATTTATAGTTATTTTTATACTTGTTGTGTATTGAATTTCTCGCAAACATGAAAGAAATAATTAAAAGAAACGAACCATAAAATTTTCAAAGTATAAAAGAGTGGAAAAATATCCAGTTCTTTTTTTAAAGCGAACATCAAATGACATTATATACGCACATGTATTGTCACATGTATTGTTTCATACTCCTCTAATTGCAAAAAATAAAATGAATGGAACTACACAAAAAACGGATGTTACTATAAATTGCAGAAATATGTAGGCGGATGGGCGTCGAATTTTATTTAATTGATATAACACCTCACGCTCTTTTTAACAAGCAAGATAAAAATAGTAATACCTAATAGAACCCAGACGTGTTGCCATTATAACATTTTCATAGGAGATAATTTTATTGAAGTAAGAAGCAGTGATTCAGAATAAATGGAAGGTTTCAAGAAAGAGCATTTTTCTATATAATAGCAAAATTTATACAGGGTGATTCAGATTTTATCTGCATAACTTTGGGAGTTGATAGAACTTGTAAAAATAATGTTCTTTATATAATTTTTTTGCAAAACCTTTTAGATTCAGAAATACAGGGCATTTAAGTTGCATAATTTTTTCTTTTTTTTTCATAACTTTTGATTTAGTTATCCGATTTATTTCAAATTTAAAACAGAAACACTTCTTATCTTTCTGCATAAGCCTTAAAAGTAAGAAAACTCTTTATTTAGTGGGTCTTTAGGTGCTACAAAATGTTCCTCCAAACTTTTACAAATATTTCCTTTCAGTTGTAATAACTATTTAGGTCTATACCTTGATTCATTTTAAAACTATTTTCATTCTTGTAAATATTTGATATTTTGCTTTGTTCTTGAGATAATTTAAAAAAAAATGAGGGAGTATACCACCCACTTGCAAGCATTAATTATTATCATATCATAGAATGCCATGAAAATTTAAAATGACAGGTCTAATGTAAACTGACGTTAATTGTCATAACCATTGTCACCAGTGTTGTTATTACTATTAAAAAAGTTGTTATAAGTGTAAAAGTGTTTATAAATATGCCTAAATTTTTTTCAACTTATTAAAATTAGTTATTATAGTCCGTTCGTTGAAATCGTGCCGGTTTCGGATTAAGCTTTCAATGTTTTACAGTCCCCAAAAAATACCTGTTTTCGGGGAAAACGCCAACTGCTCAAAATTACTTTATTTTATCAAAATTAATCTGCAGTAAAATACTGTGAACAATATTGTTTTCCCCGAAAACAGGTATTTTTTGGGGACTGTAAACATTAAACGCTTAATCCGAAACCAGCACGATTTCAACGAACGGACTATAGCTTATAACAATAAAATAACTTATAAAATTGAAAATTTTTGAATTATTTGTTATTAAAAACTTCAAAAGAATCATGTCATTTTGATTTTTCATGGCATACTATGATATGATAAGAATTAAAGCTAGCCACTGGGTGCTGCACTGCCTCAAATTTTATAAATTATTTCAAGAAGAAAGTAAAATATCAAAAAGTTACAAGAATGAAAATAGTTTTAAAATGAATCCGGGTATAGTCCTAAATCGTTATTACGATTGAAAAGTATTATCTGTAAAACATTTAGGAGGGGGTAGCACCTAAAAACCCACTTAATAAAGAGTGGATGGTTTCTTACTTTTAAGGCTTATCCATAACGATAAGAAGTGTTTCTGTTTTAAATTTGAAATAAATCGGAGAACTAAATCAAAAGTTATGAACAAAAAAGAGAAAAATGCAGCAGCTTCATTGCCCTGCATTTATGAAACTAAAAGGTTTTTGCAAAAAAATTATACGAAGTGGCAAAGTTGGACCGCAGCAATGTAGTGAGCGGTACAGTTGATTATTTTGCAATGTATCGAACAAAGAGCGAATATGATACTATGACGCACTGAAGCCACACCTACTCTATGTTTTAGTATTGAAAGTATTTTTTATTCTCACTATTTTACATTTTAATTGAGAGTCTCTTTCTATAGAGTGTACCGACAAAAATTTGCCTCTCTATATAAAGAACTAAATTTGAAATAAATCGGAGAACTAAATCAAAAGTTATGAACAAAAAATAAAAAAAATGCACAACTTCAATGCGCTGTATTTCCAAAACTAAAAGGTTTTTGAAAAAATATTATACAAAGAATTAACATTATTTTTACAAGTTCTATCAACTTCCAAAGTTAAACAGATAAAATCTGAATCACCCTGTAGAATGGTTTCAAAGATCAATCGGTATGATTTTTACATAAAAGTGTGCACGCATTCCTTATCGGATATTTTTATCCAAACACGTTTTTTGTATTATTAGACAAATACAGCATTCCATCTTCCGTCTACTTTGGCCGTTTCAACCGCACTCGTTCCGTTTAGTAATCCTTCAGTTTAACAAATGGTACTTCTCAGACTAGATTGCCAGTAACTTGTCCGTTGCTACTTCTCATATCCCCCGCCCATTCCCAATTCAATCCAAATTTATATCCCGCAAAATTTATACACTCACAATTCACTATTTCTTTTTCCTCGCTTTCGTCGAGCCGAGCCGGCGCTTGTTGCGAACACCTTGCTTTCCATTTCCCGATTCTTCCACGCAAAGAATAATACGTATTTATTTTTATGGACGGCTCGAAGGATCGCGCCGGAATCGGCCGTTTTATCTAGCGTTTCGAGCATGAACCGAGCCGATTAGAGTCGCCCGTGATTCGGAAATGAGATTATTCTTACCTCGAAATTGCTCCTAGTGGCGTTGGCCATGGTGCAGATGAAGCACTCCATGTAAGACACTCCCGTGTTGGGGGCCGTGCATTCGCAATCGATGCATTGCCTGGGCGCTGCCACGCGGGCTACGGCTTTTCCGAAAACAGCGGCGGTTTTCTTCGCGTTTCTCTTCTCTTCCAAGCACTTCGCGCTGAAGACGGTACCTGCGAAAAATTCCGCGTGTTTTATTTTCCTTTATTCAATCGAAAAAGTTTATGTACACAGATATTTTCATGCTTTATGCCGATAGATCAATTTGAGTGAATATTCAGGTAACGACCTTTGAGACGCGATCTAGTTGAGCATATATAATTTAATAGCATTTTATCAAACGCACCATTGCGTTTGAAATAGTATACTTGTTACATTTATTGAAATCATTGATAATATTAATGCATGAATTTCGCGATCATTTTGAACAACAGGCTTATACTCTGGGAACGTACATAATGTACAAATATAATAGCGAACTTTTCTTTTATAACTATATACTAAAGTGTAAAGAATTTAAGAGGATTTCGAACACATCCCCTTTTGAAACAGTTTAATAATTTTAGAGATCCTTTGTCGAGTGTGTTACAGTTTTTATAATACACCTTAAGCATGGTTTAAGATAACAGAAAAAAACCGATCGTTGAAAGATTATTATTTTTTTTAATATAATACTACACCTGGCGGTATTTATAAACCCACGGAATATAATCTTCTCTTACAATAATATTTTTTTAACGAATACTGTGAAAAAATTTAATACTAAAAATAATCTCGTATACCTATCGAGAGTACAGTGCTGGCCAAAAGTATGGAACCAAGTGAATATATCTGGAATGGTTAGAGATATCGAAATGAAATTTGGATCGTAGATATTACACTAAATTATGCATTTTTTGTTGATAATTTCAACAATTTTGAACAACCGATTAAAGCGGAAGAGATGTCAATTTATAAATTTTTAATGAAACACCCTGTATATTTTTGCATTTTTGGATTCTATTCCATGAGCTGATTACAAAAAGGGGTCACGCTTGGTATCTCGGTCTCATAATAAGGGTTATACAGCTATTCAAAAATCACAGAATTTTGAAATTAGGCGGCTCTGAAAGCCAAACTGATGAAAATCTGGAAAAACGGCTTACATGGTACTATCCTAACTTTTGAAGTACTATCTAATGGCATGATATAAAATGGATACAGGGTGATCAAAAATTTAAAAATTTTTTTTCAAAAATATTTTTGTACCATTAGATAGTACTTGAAAACTAGGGATAGGAACATGTAAGCCGTTTTTTTTAATTTTCAACTGTTTGGCTTTCAGAGCCACCTAAAATCTAAATTTTGTGATTTTTGAGTGGCTGCCTTTATTATGAGACCAAGATACCAAGTATGAACCCTTTTTGGAATCAGCTCATCAAGTAGAATCCAAAAACGTAATAATATACGGGGTGTTCCATTTCCTACTAACTATAAAGCTGAAACCGAAAGAATCCATTCATTCACTGACTCATTGGCGTCTTTTTTTTTTTACGGCCAAACGCGAAGGAAAATCGTCGCGGAAAAAACGCTATCCGACGTAACTCGACGAGATCTATCGGAAAATCGATATTTCGAAACCCGGAAAAGTTTCCTTCCGGGTGAAAAACCGGATTTTTGGGGTATTTTTGAGGTTTTTCGGGATTTTCTCCGAAAATCTTCCAACGATTTTCTTTAAAATTTTCCAAAATATTCTTTAATATATTACCAATCACCTCACGCAAACCGCATATCGGGGAAAATCCATTTACCGGAGTTATAGGAAAAACAAATTGTCATTTTCGCAATTTCGGCAAAAAAATTGAAATATCTCGAAAAAAGATGCGATTTCGAAAAAAAATTTATTCTTCGAAAATTGTAGAGAACGTTTTTCTCTATAATAGGACATATAAGGGGTTATTCTCTTTTGAACTCTTTTTGAGTTATAACGATAAAAAACAAACTTTCCTTCGCGAACGAAAAATTTATAATTTACAATTACTCCAAAACTAGCCGTTTTTTGAAAATTTCTCAAGTATCGAAATTTGTAAAGAATAGTATTTTGTATAATATATGTAGATGGGGTGATTCGATTTTGAGCGGTTTCCGATTTATAGCGCGATATCGATTTTTTAAAATAAACGCGATTGACAAAAAGTCGAAATAACTCGAAAAAAGATGCGATTTCGAAAAAAAATTTATTCTTTGAAAATTGTAGAGGATATTTTTTTACATAATAAAAAGTTTACGGGGTGGTTCCAACTTTAACGGTTGTTGAGTTACGACGAAAAACCTGCGATATTGCTGGGTAAAACCGAGCTGATTGGCGTGTTTCTTTCTTACGGCCGTACGCGAAGGAAAATCGTCGCGGGAAAAACGCCATATTTACGAATTTTGACGAGATCTATCGGAAAATCGACATTTCGAAACCCGGAAAAGTTTCCTTCCGGGTGAAAAATTCCGGATTTTTAGGGTATTTTTAGGGTTTTTTTGCGATTTTATCGGAAACGAAGAGATCGATTTTTCTCAATCTCTCCTAAAATATTCGTCAAATTAATATCGATTATCTCACGCAAACCGCGGGAAAATCAAAATTTCCTTCGCGGAGTTATGGCAAAAATAATTTAATTATAATTAAATTCATTATTATTTACACGCTCAAATCTCGAAAACTATTAAGTTTACGATAATTTTACAAGAATACAAATTTGTTAAGCGTAGTTTTTCCAACTAACAAAACAAACTGCATATGTTTATCTTGAACAGTTCAAAAGTTATAGGGGTAAATCTAAGTCGTGAACATGAGACTCGAGCGACAGATTTATGGTTCAAATTCGCGCAGCAAAGGGATTCCCGAAACGGAAGGTTTACGAAAATTTTACAAGAAACAGAAATTGTTTACAATTATTTTTTCTATCGAACGGTATATTTTCCGAACCTCGCGAACAAGCCGTAACAAAAATCGTTTTTTTCCGGAAAATTCAAAATCAAATATCTCCTAAACCGTTAGATTTACGAAATTTTTTCAAACTAGGTGATTTGTAGGGATTATTTTTTTACATCGAATAGTAATTTACAAATTTTTATTCGACAATTAGTTTTTGAGTTATTAGATAAGGTTTAATTTTAATTAGACATAATTAAAATTATCACGCTCAAATATCGAAAACTATTAGGTTTTCGAAAATATTACAAGAATACAAATTTGTTAAGCGTAGTTTTTTCAAACTAACAAAACAAACCGCATATTTTTAACTTGAACCGTGAGAGAGCATTTTACTTTGAAACGTTAACTTGAAGCGGTCGAGAGAGGGATGTGCAATGTGCATTAATATTTTGGCATTTTGGATTTTGGCCGAGCGATTATTAGCATTAGCTAATATGTTAGAAATGGGGACGGCACTGCGATGGATATTTATTTAAAACGAAAGAATTGTATCGAAAATGAACTCGCAGAATGGTTGGAAAGGGCGCTAACGCGCCCTTTCTTGGGACACTGACCCGTTGCCAGGTCGTCAATTGTTGCAATTAAATGTTTTGGTGGTCTTGCTTGTCACTTAGTCAGGCAATCACTACCACCATATACACTCTACTATACAACCATACACTACTGCTTCACTATCACAAATCACTAATTGTAAGCTCAAAAGTTTATTAGCTATATTTGTTAATAAAACTTTGATAATAGCGTCCAAATCCAAAAATTTGTTCGCTTCAAATCAAATAAGGTTTATAAACGCACCCCGAAAAATAAATAATTGTACGTCTTTCTTTATTAACACCCAAGAACAAAATAACAAAGTAAAGTAAAACATCATCCGATTCCACCTTATCAACCTAAAAACTAGTCCCACCGTGAATCATTCATTTTCGATACAATTCTTTCGTTTTAAATAAATATACATCGCAGTGCCTTCCCCATTTCTAACATATTAGCTAATGCTAATAATCGCTCGGCCAAAATCCAAAATGCCAAAATATTAATGCACATTGCACATCCCTCTCTCGACCGCTTCAAGTTAACGTTTCAAAGTAAAATGCTCTCTCATGGTTCAAGTTAAAAATATGCGGTTTATTTTGTTAGTTTGAAAAAACTACGCTTAACAAATTTGTATTCTTGTAATATTTTCGAAAACCTAATAGTTTTCGATATTTGAGCGTGATAATTTTAATTATGTCTAATTAAAATTAAACCTTATCTAATAACTCAAAAACTAATTGTCGAATAAAAATTTGTAAATTACTATTCGATGTAAAAAAATAATCCCTACAAATCACCTAGTTTGAAAAAATTTCGTAAATCTAACGGTTTAGGAGATATTTGATTTTGAATTTTCCGGAAAAAACGATTTTTGTTACGGCTCGTTCGCGAGGTTCGGAAAATATACCGTTCGATAGAAAAAATAATTGTAAACAATTTCTGTTTCTTGTAAAATTTTCGTAAACCTTCCGTTTCGGAGATATTAATGTATTTATTCATAAAGAAATTCCTTCTCGATTCGTCCCTGTTCTCTACGGAGAGAACGGTTTCGGGAATCCCTTTGCTGCGCGAATTTGAACCATAAATCTGTCGCTCGAGTCTCATGATCACGACTTAGATTTACCCCTATAACTTTTGAACTGTTCAAGATAAACATATGCAGTTTGTTTTGTTAGTTGGAAAAACTACGCTTAACAAATTTGTATTCTTGTAAAATTATCGTAAACTTAATAGTTTTCGAGATTTGAGCGTGTAAATAATAATGAATTTAATTATAATTAAATTATTTTTGCCATAACTCCGCGAAGGAAATTTTGATTTTCCCGCGGTTTGCGTGAGATAATCGATATTAATTTGACGAATATTTTAGGAGAGATTGAGAAAAATCGATCTCTTCGTTTCCGTTAAAATCGCAAAAAACCCTAAAAATACCCTAAAAATCCGGAATTTTTCACCCGGAAGGAAACTTTTCCGGGTTTCGAAATGTCGATTTTCCGATAGATCTCGTCAAAATTCGTAAAGATGGCGTTTTTCCCGCGACGATTTTCCTTCGCGTACGGCCGTAAGAAAGAAACACGCCAATCAGCTCGGTTTTACCCAGCAATATCGCAGGTTTTTCGTCGTAACTCAACAACCGTTAAAGTTGGAACCACCCCGTAAACTTTTTATTATGTAAAAAAATATCCTCTACAATTTTCAAAGAATAAATTTTTTTTCGAAATCGCATCTTTTTTCGAGTTATTTCGACTTTTTGTCAATCGCGTTTATTTTAAAAAATCGATATCGCGCTATAAATCGGAAACCGCTCAAAATCGAATCACCCCATCTACATATATTATACAAAATACTATTCTTTACAAATTTCGATACTTGAGAAATTTTCAAAAAACGGCTAGTTTTGGAGTAATTGTAAATTATAAATTTTTCGTTCGCGAAGGAAAGTTTGTTTTTTATCGTTATAACTCAAAAAGGGTTCAAAAGAGAATAACCCCTTATATGTCCTATTATAGAGAAAAACGTTCTCTACAATTTTCGAAGAATAAATTTTTTTTCGAAATCGCATCTTTTTTCGAGATATTTCAATTTTTTTGCCGAAATTGCGAAAATGACAATTTGTTTTTCCTATAACTCCGGTAAATGGATTTTCCCCGATATGCGGTTTGCGTGAGGTGATTGGTAATATATTAAAGAATATTTTGGAAAATTTTAAAGAAAATCGTTGGAAGATTTTCGGAGAAAATCCCGAAAAACCTCAAAAATACCCCAAAAATCCGGTTTTTCACCCGGAAGGAAACTTTTCCGGGTTTCGAAATATCGATTTTCCGATAGATCTCGTCGAGTTACGTCGGATAGCGTTTTTTCCGCGACGATTTTCCTTCGCGTTTGGCCGTAAAAAATAAAACACGCCAATGAGTCAGTGAATGAATGAATGGATTCTTTCGGTTTCAGTTGTATAGTTAGTAGGATGATTCACGGTGGGACTAGTTTTTAGGTTGATAAGGTGGAATCGGATGATGTTTTACTTTACTTTGTTATTTTGTTCTTGGGTGTTAATAAAGAAAGACGTACAATTATTTATTTTTCGGGGTGCGTTTATAAACCTTATTTGATTTGAAGCGAACAAATTTTTGGATTTGGACGCTATTATCAAAGTTTTATTAACAAATATAGCTAATAAACTTTTGAGCTTACAATTAGTGATTTGTGATAGTGAAGCAGTAGTGTATGGTTGTATAGTAGAGTGTATATGGTGGTAGTGATTGCCTGACTAAGTGACAAGCAAGACCACCAAAACATTTAATTGCAACAATTGACGACCTGGCAACGGGTCAGTGTCCCAAGAAAGGGCGCTAACGCGCCCTTTCCAACCATTCTGCGAGTAAAAAAACATAACTTTGTATATTTTCTCAAAATTGGGACAACCTGTATATGTCTACCTAAATAATTTTAAATTATAGCCACCATACATATACATGTATTTAACCCGAAGGAATTTTTAATACCTCTTTCCGTTTGCCTACAATATACTCCGTCCCGTTGAGCGTAACTCACCCTGTATACTCGTACTTATACGAATGTTAACTTTTTGAATGAAATACCTTCTTGTGATTATTTTTCTATTTTGCTATTAAATTGCAATATGCTTGTTATGTACCTTATATGACATGATTTTTATCGGTTTAAAATAAGTCTTTCAACAAAGAAAATTGCTAGGCTATATGCATATATGCTGAGGACGTAATCCTTGTATTCACAAAGCTGTCCTGGATATTTATAGATTAGAATTTGTTTTGGCTGGTAAAATTGCTGGAAACTATCTCCAAACAATCCGAAGCACAAGATGTTGTGATACTTTATTTTAAATAGTCTTTATATACAGGTCTAAAGTGCAAATTTCGGAGGAACATGGTCAATTCAGTGAGTTGAACAAGGATTATAAAAATTATAGTGGTTAGAGTGAGCAAGTTGCAATCAATCTGGACAGCCTACATTTACCTCCCCTACCCCGCAAATAGTTCTAATTGGATGTGACGACCAATGTCAAATTAGACAGACGAATCAAAATTCGCTAAGCTTAATCTGAGGAGTGGGAGTTAAATTGTAAGACTTTCTTTTTCCTTTAAATGACACTAATGGCAGTTGTCATTGTCGCATCCATGGACCATGTTCCATTAAAATGTGCACTGATCTGTAATTCTGTATAGTATACTTACCGTTGGTTTCAAACGCTAAAGGCAGGCAAAGGCCTAAAGTAGTTTTGGGGAGCGTGATCGACTTTCTCAGTGGCTGATCTCCCACTAGACTTTTTACATCGCGTCTCGTGTACGCGTATCTCTTGTCGATACCTGAAAAAGTTTAAAAAACACGTATAATATAAAAATTACTCAGAATAGGTATTGCCGTCAATGGTTTTATCGGCAAATGCCTCTATGGGAAAATATAATTCTTGACCTGTTTAAAACCTATTTCTTTATATAATAGTGCGAATATCTCTACGCGAATGCATTCAAAAAATGCAAAGAACGGGATCCATTGTGTGCTTCTCCGCTGTATCATGTAACTGAATATAACATGTTTTTATATAGCTTAGTTCGATATAAGATCGGTAACATACATTTTTTTGCTGTATTAAACCGAGGTTGTTGTACGAAACATTTTACCTAAATGCTAGATTGGCTTTACACTATATCGCGCCTTAAGGCAAACTTTATACAAGGATTTATTTGTTGCTTCTTGTTTAAACAATTTATTTTTATTATAAGAATTATAGATACATACAGTTAATCACAAATTTAACCGTACATAACGTACTGAAAGATCAATTATTTTTACATTAATTATATATTCTTGTTTCATTTCGAAATTTCTATCCGTTTTCGAGAAAAGTCGATTGAACGATCACTATGGTTTTATAATACACGAAAAATTAAAAGCGAAACAAGCGAAACTCAAAAAACTGTTTGGCTTTCAGAGCCACGTAAATTCAAAATTTTGTGATTTTTGAGTGGCTGTATAACCTTTACTATAAGTCTGAGATACCAAGTGTGGCACCTTGTTGTAATCAGCTCATCGAGTAGAAACTAAAAATGCAAAAATATACAGGGTGACCCATTTAAAATAACGAAGTAATACGGTCAACTTCCGGTACAAACGGAAGTCGGCCATTTTTGAAAATATGTTAGATGAATCCCTTACATCCAAAAACTCTTGTATTAAAAATTTCAAAATTTTATACACTGCCATTCGCCAAATATTTCTAATGCCCGCCTTATAACGTGGGACATTACCCATTGGTATTTATCTCTAACTTAAGGGGCTATACCAGTGTAACCATGAAAAATTAGTCGATTTTCGCGGATTTTTCAAAAAAATCAAAAAGGTTATTAAAGTTGAAGGTATACTTCCTATACAATGATCTAAGATTTTTGAAAAATATCAAAAATTAACAAAATGGCGTAGTTCTAAAGAAAAGTGTCGTTTTTGGGGGTCAAAAAATTGTCGTTTTTTTAATGCCAAATTGACAATTTTCAACCAATCAAAAGGATCGTAGGTCATTGTATAATAAATATATTCAAGAATACTCAGTTTCAATTTAAAGTCGATCGGTCAATTTCTTTTTGAGTTATGATGCCAGCAATTTTGAAAAATATCGTTTCGAGAAAAACGCTTTTAAAATTTTAACTATATCCATTTATACCTGCGAGCGGTCGCTCTTTTAGAACGCTGCCATTCAAAAACTATTCAAGATAGGACATTGTCGCTTTCACAGGATATTTTTGAAAGCATAAACTATTGAAAAAGCCAAAAAAAACAAAAATCGATTTTGTGAAAGTTTCACTGGTATAGCCCCTTAAAGCGCGCTCCTTGTCTAATGCATGGGTGGTAGGGCGAATTAAACAAGGAGCGCGCTTTACAACCGTGTGATCATACTGTCAGGCATAGTACGTTTGCTATGTAAAAACAACAACCTTAATCGAAACGTACACAAAAAAATGGATTAAAGAAACATGAGACCAGCGTGTTAATGGGTCATTCTTATTTATGAGTCCCGAAACAGATACCTACACCGGTTTATATGTCCAAGAGCTTAGTGACACCACAAAACCAACAGGGACTGACCACTGTCTGGTCGATAATGTCTGAGGCCTTGAGGATTCCACTCGCTACTTTGCCGTGAAATAGAAGTTATCCTGCTAATTATTAGAGATGAAATTACTTCAATTTCGATACATATTCGTGTTAATCGATTTTTTTCAGTCCGATGTTCGGGCATTAATCGAATAGGTACAGTATAGCGAATTTTACACAAGTGCTTGCGCGATTTTATGGGGAGATTTAAATTTAAAAGTAGCTATTAAAGTCACCGCTCCTGTATAATGAAGTGAATTTTTTTGTACGTACGAAATGAATTTGTCAGAAAGAGCGTTTGTTGATAGTCGCAGACTAAAATAGTGAAGGTATAAATAAAAACGTTAAATTTGATTGCAGTAAAACACGACTATTGCTCATGAGGGCTGGCAAATTAGAGTTTTTATTGTGGCGTAATTTATGTTGAACAATTTTCTTTATGATTGTCGGGATCCGGAACGAATGGCTTTTTGCTGAGGGTCAGTGGACATGACATAATAAGTTATAAGACAGATTAATTTCTTTGGAAATGGAGGACACATAGAAATCGCTCTGGATTCCATTTGATGGTTAAAACAGTAAGAAAATGCAAATCACGTAACCCCCCGAGCTTGAAACGATAACGTTTTTTATTTACTCTTTGTTTGTCTGTTTCGAATATTCTCATCCCTAAAGAAAATGATAAGAGATGGAAAATCAACATTTTATCCATAATAATCGTACAATTAAATTATCTACCAAAAAAATTCAGCTACTTTCTGATAGAATTTAAATTTAAATGCTAGAGAGAAACCTAAAAGGGTAATCTGATAGGTATAAGTACTAACTTTCATTTTTATGAATCTTTATGAAGGTTTTATAAAAGAAACGTATTTTATCTCCTCAAAAAGACTATACGTATATCTGGATGAGGTAATTGAGTTTCTGGGAAAAATTACAGGAATATATTTTTTTTTATCAGCGAATGTGCACTGGAAAATCAATCTAACGATGTGAATATAAAACGGTTTTTACAATGTAGAGTTAAAAAAACAAATTATAAATTTCATTAAAAGTTTCTTAAACAGACACCGCCCTTTTTCTAATTAACGACCATTTCATTTCAATTTTGACAGCACATTCGTTTAAATTACACCGCCCTTTTCTATACGAAACATCGCTCTCCCTTTCAGCCTCTTAAATGATAAAAAAAACCTGCTCTTTCTGTTATCATCAGATGCCTCCACATTAGAGATTCCAATTAGACATTGTAAAATCTGAGCTCCTTATTCTCTTAATCCAATATTAAATATACCAACTTTGCGAGTCTGGGCTTTGATATTAGATTTACAGGGGTGGGTCACGATTTGAGTAACGCGACTTCACAAAGCTCTTTTATCGTTTAGAATTCAACGTTGCCACGCCAAAACTACCCTCGTTTTAGACGAAACTTCTACTTTGTGTTGCAATATTTCAATTCCATTCGGAATTACTATATTCTTTACATTATTTTTGATTCAGGCGTATAGTGCGCTTATTATGGTGCTTTACTATAATATGAACAAGTCAATGTCATGATAGTATTTGCATTATAGTGAAAACCGACAACTGTGCATTAAGCCTGAGTGAATCTTTGGTGACGAATAGGAGGTTGTATTTAGGGTTGTGCGTAATTGTGTATTTAAAATAATAAATTTCGTTAGACTTACACTTGTCTCGTTGAATTCTTGAGTGATACGTACCTAATTTGTAACCTCTAATACTCTATGAGGAATTTCCTCTGGCGTTGAGACTGTCACGTTACTTGTTAGTTACAGCTTTGTATACAGGGGACAACCGATTACGCGATAGATACAAATTACACTAATTTCCTCCGTATACCCAACGCACATTTCACTAATTAGATTGTTATTTGATAAGTAATCCTGCTTCTTTCATTGGAGTTTGAAATCGACATAGTAAGCTGATAGGCGATTGAGTTTTGTTCTTCTAAATACCTAAGTTGGTTTGAAGAAGCGTGGAAAAAAGAGTTGAACTTAGTCGTACACAAAATAAAAAAATCCTTGACACGGCGAATTGTTCTCTCGATTAGAAAAAGATTAATTACCGGACTGTTAAGGCCTTCTATTTAACGTTAAACACAGAATACTTAATAAATCCACTGATAAAATTATAGAGTTAATATAATTCCTATTGGGATACAGTCGAAAGCATTCGAGAATAATTAACTTACGAACAATATTCAATCGGTGGTTATGTAGTTTATTTCACACTGGCATATTCTTAATATACATGGTCCACATTTATACTAATTTATAGGGTTAGTTGATAATTTATTTTACTTTCTTAGCTCATAGAACTAGTGAGACATTTACTTAATCCTTATATTTTATTTCAACTACATTTCCTTTGTTAAAAGATCACATCATTTTTTGTCGAAGTTCGCATGTTTGTGAAATAAACTATTTTATAGATATTTTAACTCCAAATTATGTAACTAAATAAAATCTCAATAGAGATTGAGATATAATTAAAAATAATATGTATTTATTCGAATCTTCCGATATTAGTTTTATTTTAAAACCTATTGTTACCTCTTGTAGGAAACTAAAAAAATATTCGTTGATTAAAATACTCACCGAATGGTATTCTGACATCTCGTTCTTTCTGCATTGTAAAGTGATTGTTCATTAAAATGTGCAGAGAAATGGCACTTTCTGAGAGTAGCTGATGAATTGTCGAATAGTCGTGCTGAAAACAATTCGAATAAGATTTTCGTGTTCATTATACTTTGAGTTGTGAGTTTCGCTCGAAAAGCAAGGATAGCTCAGGATATTGGATTCGTAAATTAGATGTCACATCAGTTTAAATCAACATTAAATAGCTTTAAAAATTATTGGAATCATTCTATATTCAGTTTTTGTTTTACAAACCATTAATTGATTTAAATCGTTTTGCAAATGAATAAATTTATTACGTTTTAATGAATTATATACATTTGTAAAGATTAATACTGTTACCACAAAGGTATTGATAGATAGGTAAATCAATAAACATTTAAAAGGTCAGACAAACGATCGATGATAGATAGTCAGTCAGTCTGTGAAAATTTATTATTTACTAGAATTAGCATTAACTGAGATTCTAAATTTCACGACGAATCTCACTTTAGGAAAATAAAATGTATGGTAATGAATTCGTTCAAAATCCTAATTAAAAGTTAAAACGTCAACAGCTAAACCATCCGAGCACCCTCAACTTCATATCTCACGATTGCCAAAAGACAAATTATTAAAGGTTAAATAAATGGGGCACTACCCTCTACTTATAACAATCTGTGTAATCAATTCCCTAGTTTAATCATTCACCATACACGCGCCGGTCTCGCTACCCTCCGCTCTTTTGCAGGGGTGGGTTCTTTACAAACTTTTCAGAGAGGCCTTTTGCAGCTACACAACCCCCGATGTCTTGATATATTACACTATTAATGTGCCAGGAGATCCCACAAGAAGGAGTTTACATTCGAATGTTTTCAATGCAAAAAAGAAGGAGTGTTTTACTTAAAAACGCAACGAAAGTTTTGAGCTTTTTTTAAAGGCGTTTCCGAGAGGAGAGATAAATAAAAATCCACCTTTTCGCGACATTACTATATACATAAATATTTACAACTTGTAAACTGTAAATATTTTCTTTGGCTTGCTTTATTCGAAAATAATACTAAGTCGGAGGGAATAAATAATTAAATTAAAGTACCGTGTTACTAAAGCGTTGTTAAACATAAAATCTTTCGCGATTCATTAAAAGTTTCTCTAATCTTCGTGTTGAAGTGCAAGCAAAATTTAAATATACATATTTCACAAATCCTTATTGTGAAAATGCGGAGCCCTAATGAAAGCTTTACATGAATTAATTAAGTATACTTACAAGCATATTGTTCCTGTTACATTCCGAACAAGGTACCAAAACGAAATTTCTTGAAACTCCGGGCCGGAACAGAAGATTATATGCAAACATGATACCGTTGAATATATCACTGTTGCCTTGTCCTAAAACAGGAAAAAAATATATACTGTACTACACGACCTGTCATAATCCTTTTACTGATATTACGTTATGCAGAAGAAACTTCAAATGATTAATTTACTGATATTGAAATGGTAATATTACCGAATAGCACTCTTGGTAATTTAATTCCACAAAAACTATTATTTATTTGATGAATACTGCCGTAATTTCAGTACTTACCTATAGAAATGCTCTCAAAATATTGATGAACATTTTTAGCATCAGTAAAGGTTTGTCCATTAACGACGATACTCCTAGGCTCATCATATACACCGAAACCTCCAAATATAACCACTGCGTATCTATATAAAAAATATTTGTTAATAAACGAAATAATAAATTGATAATAATTTACCTGTTGTTTTTAATGTTCTGTTCTTCGAGCGCTTTTTCCAACGATTCGATAACGCTATCGAAATTTCTGGATTTTCTTAGGTCTTTATTACACTCCTTCGCTTCCACTATAAAAACGATATCCGCAGTTTGCGGAACATGGCTTCCTTGTAATCGAATGAAGTCACCTTCCCGGTACTCAGAGCCATTTAGTAAATTACACCTAAAATAAAAAAGGGGATTACAAAAGACACCAAATCTCGGTCAACGAGAGGCAGTTATTACATTAAGTTGTCACTTTCCTACAAGTCCACGTCGCTCTCGTCTTACCTTTCACGCGATTTTTATTTTATTTTATATTTTTTGAATGGCAGTATTACGGCGAAAACTCGGCTCGGTGTACTCAAAATTTTATATTCAAGACCAGACAATGCCAATTCACCGAAGATGAATAAATGTTTTATAAAATTAATAAAACCAACCACCAACCACCATTAATGTTTCTCAAAAAACAATAATTTTTTTTTATTCAGGGTGAGTCGTGAGGAATCGTACATACCTACTTTTTAATAGTGTATAGAGGCACATGAGGGTAATATCAAATCAGTATTAAAAGTTGCATCCGCCTCTTCTTTAAGGAAATACATCAGGGTGATTTATGAATTTTTAGGAAATATTCTTTCGTTTATATCTTGACGGTGGTTAATTCGATTTGATTCAGTTTCTGGTAAAAGTATACACTTTGAACAAGGAACACACTGTCATATTAAGAATTAAAAAAATCCAGGACCGTCTTCAAAAAAATGAGGTAAATTATATAAAAATTAATATTCCAAACTGCGTACACACTTTTTGCAAATATTCAATTGGTTATTGTAGAAGGTATAAGTAACTCGTGAAGCTTAGAATTCGGAAATTTTTGCCACACTAATTGTCAATTTACAATCAACTTTTAAGAAAAAATACACATTAAGAATAATCGAATATTTTACATTACAATAATGTTTTCTATCATACAAATTTTAGTCAAAATTAATAATAACGACTAATTACTTATCCCTTTCCATCAAAAGGTCCAAAAGTTTTTTTGACAATACTGTGCTGAAAATGTGGATTTCAAAAATCGGTTTAATGCCAAAAAAGTGATTTTTCTCCAAAAATATGGGGTTTATAGAAAATTACAAAGAGCAAAAAATTGTTATAAATAAACCAATAAATCCGGTTTCGATTCAAAAATTAGATGAATTACATGGGCAGAAAAATTAGGGCTTTAGGGGGGTTTCCCCCCCCCCCCCCGGTAATTCAGAGAGGGAGGGATAATTTAAAAAACAAAATTTACACATAAATTTGCCACCAAACAGAGATATTCTGTACAAATTTTCAGGCAAAAAAGTTAAGCCATTCTGGCACAATATCAAAAAATATCTTTTTTATTATTAACTTCAAAACCCTATAACTTCTTTACTAAGCAATTTTGGATATAGGTAAATTCGGTTAAATCACCTTATTTTTGTCCCAGGAGTCTGTGGTTAAGCCATGTCCCAACCTTTTTGCAACACCCTGTATACACTGTTAAAGTATGTACGATTCTTCACGACTCATCCTGTATAAATTATGTAATATAGTTAAATTTAAACTCTGCTCGTTTTCTAATCCAATCATGTATTCTATTTTATGATTTAAAATTGACGATACCCATATGTGAAATATTTTATTTCACTGCAAGAGTGACGACACCTAACCTTCAACATGTTTTTTTTTAACGAACCGATACATTTGGGCGCCCCAAGGGCTTATGAAATATGTATACGAATTGCTTGTTACTTAATAGAACCGTTACTCGGAGTTTAACGTTAAAAAATCCCGCACAAAAAAAAGTTGCGGAACTTTTTTCCGTCCTCGCGCCGTTGTGTTCCTCCGGCATGCAAAAATATGTATGTACAACAGGTAAAAAAATCTTATTTTAATAAGACGTAATGAACGTTGGCTTACTTGACGCAAGTATCGGGAATCCTCAGCGGGGTGTTTGCGTACGAACAAAGGTTGATGTATGAAACGGCGGACATGCAAGCTTCCTCTTGCGTTTTGCTGTTCAAACACATATTCAGGAAGCTCTCCTTAGGGACCCGCGGGAAGCACGTACTCAGCTGCGATACCTTATCAACACAAAAAAGTAAACAATGCCTACGCAAACTGAGGTTGTAATTTTATTACTTACCGTATTGCTGAAGAAATCTGAGCACATTAGCCAAATATCTTTGGGTACTTCGGTGTGATTTAGCATTTTGTACTTTTCAGCGACGCCGTTCTTGCATTTTTTATCTAATGCCCAGCTGTCCCCGAACTCCTTGATTCCTCTTTCGGTAACCCTAGTTTTATTGGAACTTAAGAAATCATCGGTAGGCTCATTATTGTAAGTACCCCATAAACCTGCTGTTTTACCGTAATACCATCCTAAAATATATTATATATAGAGTGTTTTATTATTATGGTGCAAATAAACAGGATAAAACTAAGCTCAAAATAATCGTTTACACGAATTATTTCTCCACACTGAATTATAAGGTGTACCTATAATTTTAAGCTCAGGATTAGGTACAGGTAAAATCTTTATACATACAGTAATAAAACACGTATATCTCTAAAAATAATTCGCCCACACGTTGAATTTGTAATTCGGTTATCAAAAAGTGATTAAACGATCCTGATCCGCTACAGGTTCTCATTCTTTAAAATAAATTTTAATTTCCGAAGCATCGCTCTCTTGGAAATAATTAATACTGGGAAATTTCTCAAATTAATCACTTCTTGGTCCCGGCTCCGTTTTGCAGCTCATTTAAATACTTCTACAGGGTGCTCAATGGATTCGTGATTTTATTGTGCGCTGGTGCGAATAGCAAAATGTAGAATAATCCGTTAGGTAAATACCGTATTTCAATGAAACGTTTGTGATGAAATAAGAAAATTTAAATTAACGTGTGCTAGAATAATTGAATTGGAAAAATAAATTAAATCAGGTAGCTTCTCCTGCTGTATATGACATGCTAATTTAGTAAATTTATGTTTTTTATGAAAAACGAGCATCCTTGTAAAATGTCTTAAACGGGAACTTCATTTGAGATTTTCTGTGAAATTTTCTTACCAGACATTTCAAACATGCAGGTATGGAACTTCATATTACACTCCAAGATAAATCCTAGCTGACTTTCCGCTTTGAATAACCCCGAATCTTTATAAAGATATGTTTCTCCAATTTGCAAGGGAAGCCTTTCTACTTTAGAATCTCCGACCAGGACTCTCTGGAAATATGAAATAATGGATAAGTCCCCGGACTTTCGGGTCGGATTTAATTAAATACTCACGTCGTTGAAGAAATCGATTCGGATAACTTCCTTTTTGACGATGAGCAACAACTCATTGGTTGCGCCCGTTTGATCATACGAGGCAAGAATTGTGAAATTTCTATCTACGAAATCTTGGGCTAATAAGTAAGTACACTTTCCGTGGAATTGGTAAAATTTGTGATCGAACGTCGCGTAGAATTTCGATCCTACTATCATAGCATGTCCTAAAAAATCGATGAAATTTTTATAATTTTTCAACATCTTTAATAATGCTCAATAAATACCTTTAAAAGGTGGCAATAATTCACTAGGGTCCAACCAAGGTTTGTAATCGTAATACAAACTCCAGAACGATAACTCGGTTTCTTCGAAGAAGCTTTGGAGATCGAATATTTTCTTTATTTCAGGAATTTCCTAAATAATTAAGTAGGCTAGATTATAAAGTGACTATGTTTTATTAAAATAATACCTTAAATTTGGGTGTTTCGTTGAAAGCATGCCAAGGCATCGGCAATTTTTGTTCGAGGAGCATAATTCCATCATCCGGTTCGAAATAGAATTTAGTTTTAGCTTCTCTTTGCCTACAAATTAAAATTGAAATGGAGAATTATACCAATCAAATTAATAACTATTTTAAACCAGAAGGAACTAATAATATAGCCAATAATTGCAATTACAATTGAATTGAATTATAATTTAAATAGATAAATCAAACTCAAATAGTTTTTATACATTTAACTAATGTTATTCGAACTTCATAAACCACAATTTGCTTTCAAAATAGAAAACTGACACAGTGGTAATTCGATGCATCAGAATATATACTCACCTATTTTCAATTTCCAGTGCTGTGAGTGACATATCCGAAATTTTATCATAAATTATTTGAATCAGTTTATGGATTTTGGCCTCCACATTGAAATAGTCGTAATAGTATTTAAAACGATCGAATGCTTCCCGCCATTTGTTTATTAAAAACTTTACAGACGGTATTTCGCCGATCTGCATTAGCTCCTCCGCGATTTCATTCACAACGTCGATCGTTTCTTTGCCGAAAGGAATTACCGTCAAGTATTTTTCTTTCAGGAAATTCCAAGCTATTTGAGTATATTTGTAAATGCTGGCTATTGTGTTACTGCCTCTAATATCTCTGTAAAACTTATCCAGATCCTGGGAGAACTTAGTGAATCTCAAGAAATAAGGTGATTCAATTATTTCGTTTTTCCTAATGTACAAGAAATCTGTAACGGAATTTGCATGTTTCGTTATTTTCCTGTGATTTTTTTGAATGAAAATAATTTAAAATTCAAGCGCATTGTTACCTAAAAACTCCTTTCCGGTGTTCCAAGCAATCGATTCTAAGTAATGTATGAATTTCAAAAACGTGGGCTCTATGCTAGCCAGCATTTTGTGCCATTGCTCCACTACCACGGCCGACATCTGCGACCACAAATTCTCCATGTATTGAATAATAGCTACGTGCAAATTTTTAATGAATTCATCGTATTTTTCCACAAGTTTATCGAGCCCCATGCTCAAATGTTCCATCGGATCGCCGTTTAGCAGCTCGTGGATGAATTGCGTGGCGTTTTGATAGTAAGTAACAAGCTAAAAACCACCGAATAATTAATTCGGATACATATAATATAATAATACGGATATAATTCGGATTAATTACAGATTCTTCAATTACCTTATCCTTGACCCATGTGATGCTCTCTTTGATTTTTTGCCCGGAGTCGCCCATTACACTCCAAATTTCTTGAACTATTTTCGGTAGAGTTTGCAGCTGTGATTTGATCGCTAGATCATCGAAAAGCGTTATGATTATGTTCGTGATGTCTTTAATGTAAAATTCGTTTGCTTCGTACGATTTGTTTAAGAATATTTTTAAATCGTTGAAATCTTCCTCGATGATTGTTATGTTTCTAAGGTCTTGAGAGAAATGGGATAGATACGGTTGAGCGTCTTCAACAATGCCATTTATTGCTTCTACAGTTTCCATTTTAATGTATTGTTTATTATTATTGATAGCATCAAGAGTATTTTGGTACATTTCTTTAATGTTATTACGGAAACCAGTCTAAAATGAAATTGATTCAATTAAAATTGATTGTTGATATTAATTTATATACAAATGTTTACGTTTGCTATTATTAGTGTTAATTGTAATAATGTTGGTTCTATTAAAAAAAATTAGAACAGTTCGTCACAGTTGCATGAATACTTAATTAATTAAATTGCAAGTAATTTGTTTTACAGAACATAAACAATTAATTTATCGCTGCGATGATTCCAATTAACGATTTAATATTTTCAGTAAACAGTAGTTACTAATTTACAAAACGAATTAAACAAACTCACCGTTACATCGCTAATTAGATCAGGTCTCCATTTTAAGGTGGACATTATCAGACGAGAATGATTTAATCGCAGGAAATAAGCTACGTCGGATATCCTTTTGTCATCGTAATCCCTCCAAATGTCAAAGTGAGCACTACGAGCATCTGGGATAATGCCGTACATGTGAAGACTTTGAGATCCATCTAAAATAATAAAAAGAGAATTAACGAAGTTAATTTGGAACCAGTCATTTGTAAAACTTAATTAGATTCCATCTCGAGATTTACAGAAACAAATTAGATTGTGCTGCACCTACTCAAAACATCATAAATTGCTCAATTAGTACATAGTTTTATATTAAATTTAATGATAAAAATAAAGGATATCACTCGACAATGACTTTATTGTTTCCAATTTGCGTGATAATTCGGAAGGAAAACGATGTAAATTCGTGAATATAAACATTGCAAAGCGAAATTAAAAATACTAAAAAAGTTTAGAAGGTCAATTATAAAAATATATGGCGAGGAATCGTTTGCACCCACTAGCATTTCAAACTGCTCTTCAGAAACTTATATAAAGTGTTGTGTGAAATTGTGGCGCGGAGGAGAAGAAAGTTGGAAATATCTGAACATTTTAAAGCTATTAGAGATATAAAGTGTTCCGTGACATTTTGTTATTTGGAGAAATGGAAAAATCGATATATTAAAGCTGTGGATATACGGAAAAGTTCACCTTAGAATACATTCAGATTGAAATGATACTTTTGTTAGCTATATAAAATATATCAAAAAAAATTGCAAATTGTAATATCACGATATCAATTTATACATCGACATATCCGTTCGTTATTAATCCGTTTCGGTAGAAGAAAGGAAATGAACTAATATAATTGAATGTTTAAAAATCGCTAAAGTACATTTTGCTTTTTGCTAATAAATGAACTGAATATAGGTACACGAAAGTATATCGAAGTTCTATACAGGGCTATTCACGGTATACGACTCGGTCTATATCTCATTAACGTTCCATTTTATGACAATTTTGTAAATGTATATTCTGTGTATGTCTAATTAGGGTATAATATAAAATTAGTTTCAAGTATAAGGATGTCCCAAAAAAAAGGTACATATCAAAGTTATGCTTTTTTAAATGGAACACCCCGTATATTATTATATTTTTGGATTCTACTCGATGAGCTGATTACAAAAAGGGGTCATGGTATCTTGGTCTCATAATAAGGGATATACAGCCACTCAAAAATCAGAGTACCTATTATCTAATGCACATTTTTTTTTTGATAAAATGCCATTACATAGTACTTGAGAAATTATGTAATGGAATTATTATTATTATTATTATGTTATAGAAAAATTATGTATTATATTAGGACCATGTAAGCCGTTTTTCTCGATTTTCAACTGTTTGGCTTTCAGAGCCGCCTAATTCCAAATTTTGTGATTTTTGAGTAGCTATGTATAGCCTTTATTATGACACCAAGATACCAAGTATGTACTCTTTTTGTAATCAGCTCATCGAGTAGAATCTAAAAATATAAAAATACTACTTGAAACTAATTTTAAATATAGCCTAATTAGACATACGTAAAAGTTTCCTACTAACTATACAACTGAAACCGAAAGAATCCATTCATTCATTCACTGACTCATTGGCGTGTTTTTTTTTTTACGGCCAAACGCGAAGGAAAATCGTCGCGGAAAAAACGCTATCCGACGTAACTCGACGAGATCTATCGGAAAATCGATATTTCGAAACCCGGAAAAGTTTCCTTCCGGGTGAAAAACCGGATTTTTGGGGTATTTTTGAGGTTTTTCGGGATTTTCTCCGAAAATCTTCCGACGATTTTCTTTAAAATTTCCCAAAATATTCTTTAATATATTACCAATCACCTCACGCAAACCGCATATCGGGGAAAATCCATTTACCGGAGTTATAGGAAAAACAAATTGTCATTTTCGCAATTTCGGCAAAAAAATTGAAATATCTCGAAAAAAGATGCGATTTCGAAAAAAAATTTATTCTTCGAAAATTGTAGAGAACGCTTTTCTCTATAATAGGACATATAAGGGGTTATTCTATTTTGAACCGTTTTTGAGTTATAACGATAAAAAACAAACATTCCTTCGCGAACGAAAAATTTATATTTTACAATTACTCAAAAACTAGCCGTTTTTTGAAAATTTCTCAAGAATCGAAATTTGTAAAGAATAGTATTTTGTATAATATATGTGGATGGGGTGATTCGATTTTGAGCGGTTTCCGATTTATAGCGCGATATCGATTTTTTAAAATAAACGCGATTGACAAAAAGTCGAAATAACTCGAAAAAAGATGCGATTTCGAAAAAAAATTTATTCTTTGAAAATTGTAGAGGATGTTTTTTTACATAATAAAAATTTTACGGGGTGGTTCCAACTTTAACGGTTGTTGAGTTACGACGAAAAACCTGCGATATTACTGGGTAAAACCGAGCTGATTGGCGCGTTTTTTTCTTACGGCCGTACGCGAAGGAAAATCGTCGCGGGAAAAACGCCATCTTTACGAATTTTGACGAGATCTATCGGAAAATCGACATTTCGAAACCCGGAAAAGTTTCCTTCCGGGTGAAAAATTCCGGATTTTTAGGGTTTTTTGCGATTTTATCGGAAACGAAGAGATCGATTTTTCTCAATCTCTCCTAAAATATTCGTCAAATTAATATCGATTATCTCACGCAAACCGCGGGAAAATCAAATTTTCTTTCGTGGAGTTATGGCAAAAATAATTTAATTATAATTAAATTCATTATTATTTACACGCTCAAATCTCGAAAACTATTAGGTGTACGATAATTTTACAAGAATACAAATTTGTTAAGCGTAGTTTTTTCCAACTAACAAAACAAATTGCATATGTTTATCTTGAACAGTTCAAAAGTTATAGGGGTAAATCTAAGTCGTGAACATGAGACTCGAGCGACTGATTTATGGTTCAAATTCGCGCAGCAAAGGGATTCCCGAAACCGTTCTCTCCGTAGAGAACAGGGACGGATCGAGAAGGAATTACTTTATGAATAAATACATTAATATCTCCGAAACGGAAGGTTTACGAAAATATTACAAAAATACAAATTTGTTAAGCGTAGTTTTTTCTAACTAACAAAACAAACCGCATATTTTTAAATTGAACTGTGCGAGGGTATTTTACTTTGAAAAGTTAGCTTGTAGCGGTCGAGAGAGGGGTGTGCAATGTGCATTAATATTTTGGCATTTTGGATTTTGGCCGAGCGATTATTAGCATTAGCATATGTTAGAAATGGGGACGGCACTGCGATGGATATTTATTTAAACCGAAAGAATTGTATCGAAAATGTATGATTCACGGAGGGACTAGTTTTTAGGTTGATAAGGTGGAATCGGATGATGTATTACTTTACTTTGTTATTTTGTTATTGGGTGTTAATAAAGAAAGACTTACAATTATTTATTTTTCGGGGTGCGCTTATAAACCTTATTTGATTTCAAGCGAACAAATTTTTGGATTTGGACGCTATTATCAAAGTTTTATTAACAATTACGGCTAATAAACTTTTGAGCTTACAATTAGTGATTTGTGATAATGAAGCAGTAGTGTATGGTTGTATAGTAGAGTGTATAATAGTGGTAGTGATTGCCTGACTAACTGACAAGACCACCAAAAGATTTAATTGCAACAATTGACGACCTGGCAACGGGTAAGTGTCCCAAGAAAGGGCGAAATCGAAATAACTCGAAAAAAGATGCGATTTCGAAAAAAAATTTATTCTTTGAAAATTGTAGAGGATATTTTTTTTACATAATAAAAAGTTTACGGGGTGGTTCCAACTTTAACGGTTGTTGAGTTACGACGAAAAACCTGCGATATTGCTGGGTAAAACCGAGCTGATTGGCGTGTTTCTTTCTTACGGCCGTACGCGAAGGAAAATCGTCGCGGGAAAAAACGCCATCTTTACGAATTTTGACGAGATCTATCGGAAAATCGACATTTCGAAACCCGGAAAAGTTTCCTTCCGGGTGAAAAATTCCGGATTTTTAGGGTATTTTTAGGGTTTTTTGCGATTTTATCGGAAACGAAGAGATCGATTTTTCTCAATCTCTCCTAAAATATTCGTCAAATTAATATCGATTATCTCACGCAAACCGCGGGAAAATCAAAATTTCCTTCGCGGAGTTATGGCAAAAATAATTTAATTATAATTAAATTCTTTATTATTTACACGCTCAAATCTCGAAAACTATTAGGTTTACGATAATTTTACAAGAATACAAATTTGTTAAGCGTAGTTTTTTCCAACTAACAAAACAAACTGCATATGTTTATCTTGAACAGTTCAAAAGTTTTAGGGGTAAATCTAAGTCGCGAACATGAGACTCGAGCGACGGATTAATGGTTCAAATTCGCGCAGCAAAGGGATTCCCGAAACCGGTCTCTCCGTAGAGTACAGGGACGGATCGAGAAGGAATTACTTTATGAATAAATACATTATTATCTTCGAAACGGAAGGTTTACGAAAATTTTACAAGATACAGAAATTGTTTAGAAATGATTTTTCTATCGAACGGTATATTTTCCGAACCTCGCGAACAAGCCGTAACAAAAATCGTTTTTCCGGAAAATTCAAAATCAAATATCTCCTAAGCCGTTAGATTTACGAAATTTTTTCAAACTAGGTGATTTGTAGGGATTATTTTTTTACATCGAATAGTAATTTACAAATTTTTATTCGACAATTAGTTTTTGAGTTATTAGAAAAGGTTTAATTTTAATTAGTCATAATTAAAATTATCACGCTCAAATATCGAAAACTATTAGGTTTACGAAAATATTACAAAATACAAATTTGTTAAGCGTAGTTTTTTCAAACTAACAAAACAAACCGCATATTTTTAACTTGAACCGTGAGAGGGCATTTTACTTTGAAACGTTAACTTGAAGCGGTCGAGAGTGGGGTGTGCAATGTGCATTAATATTTTGGCATTTTGGATTTTGGCCGAGCGATTATTAGCATTAGCATATGTTAGAAATGGGGACGGCACTGCGATGGATATTTATTTAAAACGAAAGAATTGTATCGAAAATGTATGATTCACGGAGGGACTAGTTTTTATGTTGATAAGGTGGAATCGGATGATGTATTACTTTACTTTGTTATTTTGTTCTTGGGTGTTAATAAAGAAAGACTTACAATTATTTATTTTTTGGGGTGCGTTTATAAACCTTATTTCATTTGAAGCGAACAAATTTTTGGATTTGGACGCTATTATCAAAGTTTTATTAACAATTACGGCTAATAAACTTTTGAGCTTACAATTAGTGATTTGTGATAATGAAGCAGTAGTGTATAGTTGTATGGTAGAGTGTATAATAGTGGTAGTAATTGCCTGACTAAGTGACAAGAGCACCAAAAGATTTAATTGCAACAATTGACAACCTGGCAACGGGTCAGTGTCCCAAGAAAGGGCGCGTTAGCGCCCTTTCCAACCATTCTGCGAGTTCATAAAATATAGCGTTAATGAGATGTAGACCGAGTCGTATATACCGTGAATAACCCTGTATATCGCCGGATACGCGGACCCGCTAGATAGAAGCTCAGTTGCAAAGCATATTTGCAGTTTCTTAAGCTAAGTTCCATTAAATTCACTCTGATTGATTTCAAATATTTAATATTTAAACAGCACGGAATTCGGATTTTCTGCACACGCAAATTGGATTGAGCATAGCGATGCTATTTTTATTACTTCGGTTTGTAAATGCATTTCGTTAATGCTAGTAAGTAGATTGGAAAGTCAAGGAAACTTTGATGTTGCGTCTTAAAAGACGCAAATTTTGATATTTTCTTAATGGCGGGCTGGAGAATTACGTAATAAAAAAGCGGCGAATATACTGGAAAATACAAGAAAAGTATTTGTTTGTGCTTCATTCGTATAAGAAGTGTCTCAAGTTGATTTAACGCTTAAAAATGTTTCAACGTTGTCCGTTCTTGTGAAGTTAAATTGAAACTACCGCGCTTTTTATGTTTTTAATAAAACGTCTACTTTTATTTAAGATATGATTAATGTGCCTTGTTAGGAACAGGTTTGTTTTGACAGGAAGAGCTCGGATTCCCGCGAAAAAATCTAAACGCCGCAAAGCGAAAATAACGTTGTAGGTACGTGAGAAGTGATATTCATCGTAGTTTTACCTTCTGTCATGTTGAGGTTTAGGTAAAGCAACTTCTTCTTCAAATTAATGTAAAATTCCCCTTCGGTGTTATTAGTATCGTAGATGGCTGACATGTTTGCCGTGTAAATGGGAAATTCTCCACCGTATTTTCCCCAGAAATAAGATTTTCCACTTGCAACATTGTCTACCTGTAACAAATAATATATATTTCAGTTTATACCTTATTTCTATAGACAGTGCTATTATGGCTTGACGTATTGTGAACAAACAAACTTATTATTTGGCAGGAAATTGATCCTGGTAAGATTGAGCCTTCCATCGAATTTTAACATCTGAAAGAGAACAACCTTACTTTCATGATAGGCCCGTTTATTTTTAGAACATAGGTAAAGAGCCACAATGGCAAATTTATCGGTTCACTTAATTACTCGAGCATCCTGCTGAGGGAACTCCTGTAATGACTACTATGATTTGCAATTTTAAAATTATAAATGACAGTATATTGATGGCTTGACATACATCTTTTGATAACAAATAAATCGATAAACGATAAAAAATATATCCCAATTATTGCGTATCTAAGCTTAAAATCTAAAGGATGTTTTTAATATCCCGTTTCTTTCTTGTTTTATTATCGATATGTAGGCGTTAAGACATTTCTTTATGCCTGGAAAGTTTTTTAAAAACAAAAATTAATTTAACTTTCGATTCGAGTTTATGGAAGTACGTATAAGGGAGATTAGATTGTGGCGTATGAGGCCCGCCAAGAAGGTATATGTTGATTTATAAGAGAACCGAATACAAACGATTCTCTTCTCGAAATTGACAAAAGTTATAATTAGGTAAAAAAAATGTTTTTTTTTTGTTTCTCGTAAAGCAAAGTTGTAAACAACTGACCCGAAACAAATCACATTTGATTTCAATTATGTTTTGTTATACGCTTTTTTAAAACAACGCGCTAAAGGCGAACTCGATACAAAGGAAAGATTTCTGTTAACACCCACATAAAAAATTAATTACAATAAGGCCTGTCAGATTCAGGATCCCATTGAATTATCTCGGCAACATTTTTCTAAAGATTTTCTAAAGGTGTAGATTATACAATCAAAGACTTATCTCACGCGAAGGTATTAAAACTTTTTGCGAACCGTAGAGGTTGACTCGGATCTCGACATCTTTGTTGTTATTTTCGGTTTTCTTTATTAAAAATTTGTTTCGAAACCACTTCTACGTCAAATACAAGAACGAAAACAGCTCAGGGCTTTCTTGAACATATTCTGCCTCTATGGTAACTTGGTAACCCTCAAACATGAGCAGTGACACCGAAAATACTGATTAAGGAGATAAAATAGTTACTATTTTTTTGAGAGAAAAATTATATTTAGAAATCAAGTACGTTTTAATTATTTGGCAATAGAAATGAGTCGTCCTTCTTTGATTAGTTTATACCAAATATAGATAAATAATTTGTTTCAATTTGCTCAGGAAAAGTAGATATAGGGGAAAGAAAGGCAAAACAGACCACTTAACAAATAACGAATAAAAATATATCAATATTATTGAACTTTTTCAAAGTATAAATAATCAACATGGTTACCTCTATATTAGGTTCAAATCAGACTGTGATAAAATCACAGACAAGAAGATATTGGATGATTTCCAATACCTTCAAAAAGTTCGTTTTACCTTCATGATTATGGCAAAAGGGACCATACATGAAGGCAGAACGGACCTACACAAAATTAATCAGACAAGAAATTATTCACCTTCTAAAAGAAAGCAAAAACGATTATTATAATATTAAAACATTTATATTTCCATAATTTCAGTAATTTCATTAGATTTATGTTAAAATTCACATTACTTGAAGGCAAAATGGACCCCAGGTAAGACAAAACGGTATCTTTACCAATATCTTTATATATTGTCTGTGATTTTATCAAAGTCTGATTTAACGTAATATAGAATTAACCATGTTGATAATTTTTTACTTTGAAGAAGTTCAATAAAATTAAATTATTTTTTTCTACACTAGTTATTTGAAGTGGTCCCTTTTGCCTGAGTCCGTTTTGCCTTTTTGCTTTAAACAACAAAAATTCAAAATTTTGAGATAGCTTCGGCATACTTGATTATTAGCTTAATCATAATAATATGTCAGTTTATATACAGTTATCATGAAAATACTCTATTACAAACCAAACCAAACTATAGGCTAACTAAAAATTGCAAATTTTTTAACAAAATCTAAAAAAATATCTTTCCTTACTAAATCAGTGTACGTGCGGTCGATGGAATTGAGTACTCTGGCCGAGAGCAGGAATAAGGAGGATGTAATTTTGACCGTAACAAAATCATAGATAGCTTTACACATTTCAAAATTATCAAGGTGGTCCGTTTTGCCACAGGGGCCGTTTAGCTTTCCTTTCCACTACTTAAAGACCAAATAGTAAAAATAAATACATTACCTTTAATTCTATTTCGTTGTTGTCGAAATTGATTTTAGCCAATGTTTCTGATTTCGAAAAGGGCAAGTAGGAGCGATGATAATCCGTGATGTGTTCAGTGCCAAAAGCGCTGGGGTTCCAATAAAAATCTCCGTTCGAACTTAAACTCAAACTTGTAGCAACGTGCTCGGCCCATAGATTATATGAGTAGTTATAGGTCAATGAATTAGAGTTATCATTTATTTTGCCTCGCAACGTTAGCGCTCGATTCGGATTTAATGAATATTTCACCAGCAGTTGCCCGTCTATAGAAGATTTATCGTAACCGTATTCACTGTCGAACGTTACATCCTGGAAAAAAATAAATAAAATTTACCTACAGCCCAATAAGCTTTGGGGGAATGAGCAACAGCCTGTTCTCTGTCGCGCGGTTATTTGAAAGAGAATTGCAGGAAACGTTATAAATTTTCTTTTGCACATTCAACCTATCAAACCATTAATTGCTTAGCGATTTAATATAAGTTCTTACCGCCTACCAATTTATTTCGCAATTACTTAAAAGCTACTTGCTTGCATTCTATTAATTTCTTGACGTTAAATTTGAGCGCTAGTAATAGTTAATTTTAAATAGGAATATCACAAGATTAATTTACGCAGCAAATATGCAACAAGATTTGTTCCAAAGACCTTAATTAAAAGCGAATGAAAGTGGTTTGCGTGCTTTTTACAATATGTACCAGCTTATTATATCCAAGAATCCAATTATACTGAAGCTAATGGATCAAATTACATGCCGGCAACAGGAATATGTCAATTCTGTAATTTTAACTAGTAAAATGTCTAAAACATTTCAGTTTCTTTGTGAAAATGTATGAAAAAATCTTTTCCATCCATCTATTATAATAATAAAGGGTAATATTAGAAGAAAAATTTCAAATAAATCGCATTATTATTGTTGAAATATTCCATAATTATTTTGAAAGGAACAAAAAATGAAACTCCTAACAAATCATGGTAAAACATCTAATAATTACTTATCCAATCATTCAATTCAATCATTATTATTTCCACCTAGTAATTAAAATAATTTTCATCTTGTGCGATAAATGTCGTCTTTCGGACAATGAATTACCCCCAAGCCGGCTGTCCGTTAAAAAAGGAAGCATCCAGCCTTCAAAAATGCCCATCTCTCATCGCTTTCATTCATGCTTTTTTTATGCGGCACGGCGAAAATGTAAAGAGGAAAAACAAAATTTCCGAACCTCGAGATTGTAACATTCGGTGGCGGAAAAGTGTCAGCGATAGGTAAACCGCTCCAAAGGAATATAAAATTTTTAATTAGTCGGATGAATGTCCACGTCGTCGTCTTGTTTGCGTTTATACAATTCTGAACCAATTTTTGTTGAGGATTTTCCTAAATTGGTTTTAATATTTTCGACGATCGATTTAGGTATGAACAATTTCGAGAAAAGCGAAATTGAAAATTAATTTGGGCCGATTCGTTTTCCCGCTGTGTCGTTTAGGTTTCGTGAAATTCTTATATGGGCTATTTAGAGATAATTAAACATTATTAGGACTAATTTGCATGTGTAATTGGATAAATCCAATAAACGAGAAATTCCAATTGAAAAGCTAATTTCCATGATTAAATATTTGCGTAAAATTATAGTTGATATTTAGTGTGGCAAAGAATAATTGATGCATTTAAAAGTTGTTCATGCGAGCTAATATTAATTTAATTTGTTGTAATTAACGGTACATTTATGTAGTTTTCTGTGTGTGTTGATTACATCAAAAGGTATACAGATGTATAATCAAAATTTCTACCATAGTTGCTTGTTTCCAGTGAATTTCAGTAAATAATTTGGGTTAGATCACTTTTATTTGCTCGTTATTAATTCATACATGATTAGGCATTGTTTTGCAGGAGCAAACCGAAATTCTCGTAGATTTGCATTTACGAGTGTGTGTACATACAAATTCATAGATGCTTAATATCTGGAAGTCTCTTATTTATACAGGGTGTCTCATAAGTAAAGAGAATAAGCAAAAAAATTGCTAATATATGCGCATATGAAACGTTTTATTTAAAAAGATGCAGTGATTTTAAAAAAATGTCAAAAATATGCAGCGATTTTCAAAAAAATATCAAAATTATTTCTGGACATATTCACTCTGAAACGTTCAAAATTGTACAGATTTATTTCTAATTCCTTCTGAATCATTCTAAAAGCTTTTTAAATTGTTCTGAACATATCAAAAATCATTCTAAAGCATTGTGAATTGTTTTGAACAATCTTAATTGATTCTAGGGCGTTTTTAAATGTTCTGGACAGCTTTTATTCGATCTGGATCATTATAAATTACTCAGAAATTTTCTAAATTGATTCAGAATATACAATAAAAAATTTGCATTGCTTTTCAAGTAAATATCAAAAATATGCAATAATTTTCAAAAAATATGAAAAATTTGTTGTGACTTTCAAAAAAATATCAAAATTATGCAATAATTTTCAAAAATATATAAAAAATTTGCATTGATTTTCAAGAAAATATTAAAAATATATCAAAATTATGCAATAAGTTAAAAAAATATATGCAATGCATGTAAAATGATCAATATTGATCAAAGTGAATGTATAAACAAAAAGGAATAAGTACATAAATATCTACATATATGCTAAAATATGCAATTTTTTTCAAAATATGCAAAAACTGGAAAATCGTTAAATATATGCAAATGTTGCATAATATGCATTTTGCATATATTCCGCTTTTTACTCATAAGAAATGGTCAATATTTTAATCATAAATTCAGGACATCAAAATATGAATATTTTACTAATTAACTATGGATCAAATATGTTTTCTACTACTAAGATGCAGGGTGTTAAAAATTAACATTTGTTTTTCGTTTCATGTCCTGAACCTATGATTAAAATATTGATCATTCCTTATGAGACACCCTGTATATAAATTAGTTCCTTTTCTCCGAAATGCATAATGATGTGAAACGTCTAATTAATAAGCTTGCAAACATTCCTGCACTATCTATATGATTTACCTCAAGTTTAATCTATTTAATACAAGCCATAATGATCTCGAAACTGAAACAGAACTTTCGATCATGGTTAATTAAGTAGTATTTCAATGAATAGGGCCATTATGTAATAGCAGAGAGAAATTAAATGCAAATTAATTAACCTAAAATGCAATTCGGATGAAAAAGTAGTGTAATTTTTTTTGCGAATGAATTGTTCGGGTTAATTCAATTACCATCGAAAAATGTTACGAGTTAATCGCTGCATAGGTAATGTTTGCATGAATTTGTTCGTTTATAACAGTAATTCCATGTTTTTAGCAAAATAATGCAGAGTTTATTTAATTTATGAAATATACATGAACCGCCGATAAAGCTAAATACTACAGGTAATTAAAATAGCTATAAATTTAAATAAAACTTTTAAAGAAATTTTGTTTCCACAAATATCCCTTGTGCGCAGTATATGATTTCGGTTCTTCACTGAAGTAATAACCTCATCAGCTGGTTAAAATGTAGTTTTAAGGAATTTCATTTAAGTCGAAAATTCAATCCTCATGTTTTTAAGTGTTTGTTATTTTGAAGTTCATTAGCTTATTATTATAACCTGTAGAACATGCTGGAATTCGGATTATTCGAATTTACATTTAACCCCACATCTGCGTTTTCCGGATGGAAATTCTAAACATTCCTGACTTAAACGTTCTTACAGATATCGTATATCCGAAACTTTCGCCGAGAAAAATAGGTTATCTTTTTTTTACTTTTTACCTATTTAATTAGAAACGTATCATACAAAATTAAATTTAGATAAACTTGACGATTGTACTCACCCTTTCGAATGTAGGATGTTTCAGGCGGAATGATAATTGCTTACGTTGAAGTGAAACACGTCGCCAATCTAAGCCTGCCTGAACACTCTTATTGTCTTTATCGTACACCAGTGATACATCAGTAGACACAATTGAATCACTTATGTTATAGAAACCTTTAACGACGAAACTTCTTCGGGGATATATCACATTAATAGTAACTTCCTGAGCGTCGATCGTATCATCCTAAAAATAGAAACATCTTCCGTATTAAACCGAAGGAATCGTCCGGAACAATTAGGTGAAAGAGTTTACGATCGAAAAAATATTTCAGAGGTAAAAAGAGATTTAAAATTCATTGAGTTTCGGGCATGAAACATCTGAAAAGCCAAAACATGAAAGAAACATTTTATTACCCGGCTCTTGTTAAAGAGATTGAGGTCGTATTCAATCCAATTGGAGGGGCTCAACTCTAACCTCGAACGCTGCTTGTACCCTTTATCCAGAATGTCATAGTCTGTCCAGAATTTAACAATCCTATTTGAGTGGACGGCAGTTAGCCTATATACATGGCCACTCCACTTTGTTAATATATCCAGATCCCCAGAAACGTTGAATTTCGAATGATTTTTCAAATTGTATAAATGGATATGACGGTTATCCTGAAACAAAAATATTTTATTATATCTTAAAAAATTGGTAGTGGTTTAGATAAGGTAAATTAAATGGAATCTGTAAAGGAGGATTTATATACATATAGGTATAAGGAACCGTGTTTTAGTTGAATGTGAATCGATAATTTAATTGTCACAACGGTATAAATTAATCACCGGATTTTATCTGTCATCAGTTTGGACAGATTATCAGAAACATGACCGATTTTCGCTTAGCTATTGTTGTATCAAACCGATACAAATTAGCAGTAACTCAAGCGTCCCTGAAAGACTAATCCATCATTATCCCACAAATTCATTTTCTGGTTAGGTTTATATTTGTTTTCCTTTGCGCTAATTTCTAAGTGATTTCACCAGCGCTGACAACTTTGATAATTTTATCTCAACATCTCAATTTAATGATACATCTACCTCAGAACATGCACGAACCGCTATTGATTTAAACTTTAGTTGGCTGTAAGGGTGGCCCACTTTTCACTTTACAAAGAATCAACCGAGCACGCTATGTTTTGTTGAGTTAAATTTGTTGCCGTTCATACAATGAAACTTCCTTGGATAACTTCGTGTAACTTTGCACATCAAATATCTTTTTACTACTTAATTCCTGTGCGACGAATTAAAAAAATCGTCCCACATTAGAACATTGCCTAGTGTAGATAAAGCTTTCTTATTAAAAAATTTACTACACCTTGGTGCTTTGGTGCTTAGCAAAGAACAATCAATTTAATTAATGAATTAATAGATGTAGCGTCACTCTGTAATTTGCGGTGATGAATGTGTGCCGATAGGAAAAATCCATTCGTTTTGTTTGAAATATTGAGCGCAGGAGAGGAAAACAAACGGCCAATGGACACAACTCATAAGCACATCGGTTGTTCGCCGAACCCGCTTTCGCTTGCGGCGCACAGCCGATTCCTTACTAATCCTTCGAAAAATAAATTATTACCAATTCAAACTTTTCTACGACGGTAACTTTTTACCGAAATGAACTGTACTTCAGTTGAATTTATTCGCCATCGTTCCGCACATTGCATTCATTCTTTATGTTGCTTCCGGTGCTTTCGTCAAGGCACGAACATAGCTACAGGATTTTAGTGCGTATAGGCCTTTAACCCACACTTTGAAAGGTGAAGATATTGCCTCTTTACATTCTTTAAAGTTGCTGTTGTTTTGATTTACCACCACGATTTTACCCCGCCGTAACACACGATGTTTGCGAGAAATTCGTTTGCATGAAAATTTAAACGTCCCAATTTTTTTGTACTTTCATCCTGTCTTTTGAGGGTAACGCAAAAATTGAGCAAATATACAGGGTGGCCCAGAACTCACGCCCCACCGGCAAAGGCCTTATGGAACCGACAATGGAAATGCCGAAACTGGAGCCGAAGACATGAAAAAGTTATTCCTTTGGTAAATAAAGAGGTTTAAAATCGACCAATCCCAGTAGCAGTTCACATATGCGAAAATGACGTGAATTAGCTATACACCAATTTGACATTTTTGAAATATTCTACCTTTTCACATTCAAGGTTAACAAAAGCTGCCAAAATCAGCTGCGACTATTAATCAACGATTTACTTTCAAATCGATCATTTGATTCGATTTAGTATTGCAAATGTGTTAATTCTTTCAACTTCCTTTTAATCTTTTTCGTTATCATTAAAGTCAGTTCTTTTCAGAACTGCCATTGTTTTATTAGAAAAATAAACACTTCGTACCGAATTTTTTATTGATATTTTAAAAGTGGTTCAAATAGAATGATCGATTTGAAAGCTGATTTTGGCTGCTTTTGTTAACCTTGAATGTGAAAGGGACATAGAATCTTTCAATAATGTCAAATTGATGTATAGCTAATTCACGTCATTTTCGCATACCTATGTGAACTGCTACTGGGATTGGTCGATTTTAAACCTCTTTATTTACCAAAGGAATAACTTTTTCATGTCTTCGGCTGCAATTTCGGCATTTCCATTGTCGATTCCATAAGGCCTTTGCCGGTGGGGCGTGAGTTCTGGGTCACCCTGTATACTAAATATAAAACGAATCAATTAAGAGTAAGAGTAATATAAAGTAATATCTAATTGTCTACACCTGCCATCCTGTATCATAGAATTAGGCTAAATTAATACCTGTCTATGAATTAATTTAATGTTTCTACCAGAGCAAAGTGTCATTTCTGTCAACCTTTGCGGTACCTTTTAAATGACAAGCTTACTGTGATCTAGAGACCCTAGTTTAATGGCGCCACAAACGCTCCCTCGTTGCAAAACTATTATGAAAGCATTAACGGCGGTTTTGAAGCAGGCGAGGAAGTCGAGGAAGGCGAGAAAGTTGAGAAAAGCGCGAAAAGAATTCAGCCATATTTGCCGCTGCATTCAAGGAAAATTAGTGAAACAGAAAGAGAAAGCATAATTTAGGATAATGACTTTTTCGCGTAAACTGTTTAGCGAAAAAGTGAGAGTTTCATAGCGCGTTGGAGCTGAATTTTAGATTAGAATCGTATCACTAAAAATAATTCGCCTTAACTGCAAATACCCCGGCCGGAATTTTAATTTGTTTATCCGGCAGTTCGCGCCCGATAAATCGAGACGCGTCCTTTTTAAAATCGGAAAAAAGCGCGAACTTTGCAGGCGAAGTAAGTACTCTCGATTTCCAGTCCGGATAGTGCAACACACTAAATTTACCATTGATATTCTTGACCAAATCGTACACATGCATCACTCTTAGAAAAAAGTTGTTACGTGACCGTTGATAGTTCACTAGCAAAAAAAGAGGAGTCACGTGACAGCATAGAAGGCCGATAAATCAGCATCCCCCATGAAATCCCCCCGGCGTAATCTATAGCTTCGCTCAGGGGTGCATCTTTTGGGGGAAGCCGCGCGCGTCCGCTTATCAAAAATTTATTTTACTTATACAAAATTCAAACTTGACAGAACAAATAAGATTCTTTAACTGCACGAACGCCTTATACCTATTTATATATTCGAGCGCTCAGCAATCGTAAATAACAACGAAGATTAGTGATAAAAGTAATAGGAAATTTTAAAGAATAAAAAAATTATTTTATTGAAAGAAATGTGTTGAATTTGAAATTTGATAGTGGACGCTAGCTATTGACGCCACTGGCTAAGCCACATCGGTTCGTTCCTTCAAGTTACAACCTTCCTCTATACTCCAAACTTCGAAGAGTGCTTTTAATTTTCTATTATTTTGTTCTCCGTTCCTCTATCATTTTGTCTTTAGGTTTTAGAGAGCACAGATAAAGGTAATGCATCCGTACAGACCTTTTGCTCTTATCGACATCGACAGTCTCGTGTTCCGGAAAAAATACCTTTTTAGTGAAATAGAAAACGAATTATTTATCTTTTTGTTTTCAACCAGAAAATTTCGCCTCTAGAATTCCATTATCCTATGGATTTACGACGTATCTTCTTTGTTTGGAAAAAAGATTTAAATGTCTTACAAATGTTTTATGCGAGCCGAATATTGTGAAAAAATAATTTGGAATGAAAATCTCGATTCTGGAGGAATATATAACAAGGCGCTGTTTCGCGTGTTTATAATTTTACGTGAAAGAAAGTAGAGGAAAATTAAATGTTCACATCCTACGCAACTTATTTAGGATTGCGCAGTAGTTAGAGTAATTTTTCCCGAGAAACATCTAGCCAATGAGAAAAGTAGTAGGTGTGGTGATTCATGCGCAAAGTATAACCTAATTACCCTTTCGACTGTTTTATTTTAATAAAATGATTATTAACAAAGCTATGCTTCCGTTTGAATTTCGCTATTTTTATTAGGAAAACCCTTTGAGTGCGTTAAATTATCATTTTAACCCTATTAGCAATATTTACCTTAAATAATAAGAAGGGTACACGCCATACACGCCTGGGGCAAATATTATACAAAGGAAGAATATTAACTAATAGAAAAAAATCATTCTATAAGTTTCTCTAAGCTACTCAATTAATTCTGGGAAACCTTAGAGCCATATTGGAAATACTTTGAAATTTCAAATCTTAATAGTAACGCTTTCGTTACGCTTGACAAGGTTTCAGTGTTTTCGACTGCCTCAATTACAAAAAGGGAAGTACTAGTAAGCTTTACAAAATTAATTATTTATAACGTTAACAAACAGTTTCCCAAAGCATCGACTGATAAAAAAGAAAACACCACCGTCAAGATTTTATAATTAATTTGTGTAAAGTTAAATATTTAACGTGGGAACCAGCCATGTGGCGGTTTAATAAGGAAACAAAAATAAGAACCAATATTTTACTTTGACTGCCTTCGAAAGTGTTGTTAAAATTGAAATTCTTACTAAAATTCTTCGAAACTTTATAAGGAAATATAATACGTATTGCCTACACGTGCAACACAAATACCAACCGAATAAATACGAAACTTAATTCGTTTCAAGTTTGTTGAATTACTCTAGAATAACTTCTGGACTTCAAGTGAAAAATGCAATTTTCCATATGTCAAGGTTTTTGTTGCATTTCTAGTTAGTAGGGCAGAAATGAGAAAAATCGGAACGTGTATCGAATGCTTGGCGACAAAAACATTTAAACTTACCCTTGTTGCGTCTTCTGGCATTCCGTACTCATGTTTGTAAATGTAATCCGCTCCAACGGGTACCAGTTCATTATGGAGTTCTACGTGGACCGTATCAGTATCCTTGCCCGCTTGGGACTCCGACAGCCGGTTATATTTCCCCTCCAGGACTTTGTCACCATTGTAATTGACCGTGGCCTGGCCTAAGCACAATTTCTCTTTTTCCTAGTAGCACAAACAAAAAAGAGCAGATATAGAGAAGGTTGTTCTGTTCGGTGTTGCGCTAGATACTATCGATAATTATTATTGTAGTTAAAAGTTTTGTAAAGCTGTAATGGAAGTTTGGAAGATAAGAGTTAAATTCAAAACGTTGAGTTTCGCTTGGAAAACGCCGGCCATTTAGTGTTATTTTTTGCTTTCAACTAAATTCAAAAGTTTCTATTTGAATCGTTATATGGTAAGTTAAGTTCGTTAAAGAAAAATGAACTTTAATTGAGTTAGTCGGATATACTCTATACTCTAGAGATGTAATTACTAACCAATTTGTTATATTGAAAATTATTGGTCGATTCTTCATGTTTATTTTAAACTACAAATCCCTCGGGCCTATTCCGCTAATACAGAAAAGTTCACTTAACTTTTAATTTGAATTTAAACCATAAATTTATTTCGTTCAATCTGAAATTTGTATAACTTATTTAGACATAAACCGATTGCAATTAAAACAAATTAATAATTTTATAAATAATGTTGATACTCTTAATAATTTATCATGTACTGTCTTAAATATGCATGCACCTGTCTGATAGTTACTAGAGTGTACTAAATAATTTACAGAATTCCTTTGTGGAATTAGAATCCTATGGATTACTAACATTTGCTTTGAAAATAAACCCCATTAACCAATCGAATGCATTTACATTATAGGTATATACTTTAGTGAACGAGTAATGCAAAATATAACCTAATATGCAAATTATAACATAATTCGTATTTAAGCTAATGCTGTGCAAATTCTGCGTTTAAAGCCTGGTAACAGCTGCTTCTAAAACCATGAAGAGTGCGCAGATTTTGGGTATAAATTCTAATTCAATTGCACTAACTCCTTGCAATTCTAGAACAGCATTTACCAGTATTCGAATAAGACTTAAAGAGAAATACATTAGAAATTATTTACTAATAATTATAAACAAAATAATATCCACAACAAAACTAAGAAATTTAATACAAAATTTAATGCAGAAAAAAAAATTCGAAACAAATTAAGTTAAATTAACGTTAGATTAAAAAAAGCAATTTAGTAATACCACCCCGACTAATCCTACTAAATGGAAATTGATTAAAGTATAAACCGCATGTCAATCTATTCCCTGATTCGCTACATCTTAGTAGGAAAATTTGCAGAGTAAATCTGAATTCGATATAGAGGTACTTACATCATAATCATAGTCAACCAAGGCAATATGTCTGGTAGTCAGGGGTAATTCAATAATTAATTTACCCTTCGTGCTGCGATCCAACACAGAAGGCCCGATTTTCGTGTTACACTTATTGTCTAAAAGTGCATTGTCCTTGTCCCAAAATACATTGACGTAGCGATTGTATACTTGTCTGGAACAAAAAAAAATATGGAAAATATATAAAGAAGAGGGATTTTGTCGATTACAGTAAGTTAACATATCGCTTATACCCTTCACAATGCTTCAAAAATGTATGTGTTCTGACGATTGTGTAACAATTCAGTCAATATTTTACCAGTTTCGTACAAAAATTGCAACGACATTCTCCCTGGGAGTTTCCGCCGGTGAAATTTGTACTTTTTTGCACAAAAAACTTTTTTGGATTGTCTATGTTGAGAAATAGAGGGACATTAGGTTCTGTGAATTTAAAATCATATTTGATTTTCCGGTGTATTCCTGCACATCTATCGCAAAATTGAAAACTTCAAAGGCGACTATCGATGAAAGACCATATAGATTGTAAAAAATGATACAGCGTTTCATGTTCGAGGCTTTTCAAAAGTTCCGCTGTCAAATGCGCGAAAAAAATGATTGCATTACGCTCTTTTTACAGTTCACATTTACTATTAGCCATTAACAACGCTATTCACGCTTGTGTTAATAAAACAAAAAATATTAATAGGCATTAAATTTCAATGAAATAAAAATCATCCGCGATAAGAGTCTCAAGGGATTAATACCTTGTTGTTTGACGAAATTTAAAACCGATTTTTTGGGAGATATCGATTTGGATCTACTGTGTAAACGTATTCATGTAAAGCGATATAATTAACGACCAACAATAACTGACGACATAATCAATTTTCAGATTTTATCTGGAAAATGTATTTCGAAAAGTAAAGTGTAATTTATTGAGATTTCGAAAAAAAAAAACAACTACCAAAAGTCATTAATATTCATCGACTCGACGGAAAAGTTAATTAACATTTTTTTTCAATTTTTTAGGTAAAAATTGTAACACACAAATGGAAAGATTATGTTCCAGTATAACGCTTTTAGTGTTGTCATTTTAATAAAAGTATTTAATCCGTTTTAGTGTCCTTCTTTAACGGGGCGCAGATTTGCATTATATTTAAATAAAAAAACGGAAATAGAATTTGTTTTAATTACAAACTATTCTATAATTTACCGAAAAATCTAGCTCACCGAAGAAAAGAAAAATGCAAATGCAGAGAGATCCGATTTAAGGAAGTGTCGGGCTTTTAGAGTAGTCCTTACAGGACCGACCTGCATTTTCACCATAAAATCTATCAACGATAAAATCTCGACCCTCATTGATGCCGAATTTAAGCCTAACCATTTTCTACCAACTAGGCAATATTTTAACCAAACATTGACCCATCAGTAGTAAAAGTTTTACTACTTCAAACCCAGCTCAAAGAAGGAAACTCATGTGTATAATCAGCAAACCAATAAAATAAGAAGATTTACGGAACGTAACTATCATCTGTAATTTCTTCGTTCAGCAGAAACCCTAGAATGCGTTACGGATTCCTATTGGAACAAAGAAACACCATTAGCATTAGTTGTTTTGAAATCCAACATTTTTCGAATCCGAACATCGCCATGGAAAGGACTATCATCGTTGCATATTTAATAACGTGGAAGGAATAAAAATCAACGAAATTCAAAATACTTACGCGTTGGTCTCGGTCTTGAAGTGCGCACCACTATAGCCCGAAATTTTCGGTGGAATCGAAATATTGAACATTCCATTCATATTAGCCAATTCTTTATAATCTACTGTAGCATATGCAATTGATCGATCTTCGGGGGAAAATGCTTCACATCTGGAATACAGGTCGCAACATTATTTTCCGATAAAATGGAGAAAAGTACAGTGGCGTTTTATTGCTCACGAGAATAGGGTAACCATAAAGTACATTTATTTACAAAAAAATAGCATGAAATTGTATTTTTGCTGAATAGATTTATAAACTTTAACCACATATTACATACATTATAGATTATAATTTTTATATCCTGCTGTAACATCTAATGTATAATCCAGTAAATTATAAACTATTTATGAATAATATTTCATCCAGGAATAAACACGCCACTGAACAGTATGAATTCTGGGTATGGTTGAATATTTCAACGTTGCGGTATAATATTCACGTTTTTGTTGTGTGGAAACTTGGAAGTTTTTCAACACGTACTTACCGAATGGGATGTTTTCTTTATTTGCGGACGGAAATACAAATGGAAAATACAATGCACAATCCGTTAAATATTTAACGGTTGAACAAATGTTCGGCGAAAATTTACTCACGATTATTCGCGATATCGACCCCAACGTTAAAAGATTCTTCATTGATTAATTGTCGAGTAATTGCAATACAAAAGCGACGACACAATCGAACAAATCGGGCGTAGGTAATACTCACGTAAAATTATGGCGATCGCCCAACGTTTTGTATCCAATTTTCGTAACTAAATATCTTTTATTGGAGAACTTGGGGGTTTTTAATTTGTAAATTAAGTCTAATGTTTCCTCAGATCTTTTTAAATTCGCAAAGTTATTGAAGCGATCACCGTTCCACTCAACTTCGATATCGCCCAATAAATTCCGTTTGTCTTGGGTGGAAATCTGGAAAAAAGATATTTTGTTTTGTAAGCCTTTTGTCGAGGCTCTTTTTGAGGTAAATGGTTTTGAAAAGCGTCAAAGCAAATGTGTTTTTTAATAACGTTTCCTTCGCAGAAGACGTGAAAATAAATTAAAAACGAGAAATATACCTTTGAAAACATAAGTAAATATGATAAATATTAATGTAGTTGTAATATTTTTATGATGGAAAATGACAAAAAAATTGTTTTGCTGTGACTTACCTTTCCCCAAGTGCCGTATTTTTTCTTGGTGTAACTTGTCCTATATTTGAGTAGGTAATCTATATTCCTCATAGACTTAATGTAATCCATATTAGCGAATAAACTGTAAGTTTCTCCGTGTTCGTCAGGGAATTTAACATGTGTTTCCAGAGCTTTATGCAATTCCGGAGGATTCTCCAGAGTAATATTTGTGGATGCCCTGTAAATTTTATAAACGTTAAGTCGGAATATTGGATTTTAATTTAATTCGGATGCTGAACGAAAAAAAATCTTTCATTATACGTACTCCCATAATCTGTCTATTTTGATATCTCCTCCAGCTTTAAATTTGTGGAAGGCTAATTGGGGATTTTCATAAAATCCTTCTAATGAAGACTGGCTTTCGTAATCTATGTTATGGAATTTTCCCACAGCTTTGATCATCATGCTTTCCATGTAAACGAAAATGTAACTTGCGTTAATTTGTCCTCTAGATTCGGTCAATTCAAAAAATCCATACGCATCGGTTCTTAATCCGTTAATCCTAAGTGAAAAAAAAATTAATTAATATCATTGCCCCGCATTCTCCTTGGCATACGTCATTATCATTACTCCGAGCGAAGCCAGAATTTAATGGTATTCCGTTAAAACTTAAATTGCCGGCATAAATCTCGTCTCGTTTTATGTACATTCAGCAAACTGAATTCTCACATTGTAATTCATTTTAATTTCACTTTAAGTTTATCTTTCGTGTTTGTCAATTCGGAATATTAAAGCGGAAAATTTTAATTGATAAAATTTTCAACGATGTGTCTTGCTGCTTGTTATTCGTTACTCGAACTTGCTACAGTACTAACCCCGCTATTCAAATAGAGATGGAAAAGTTATATATTCGCCACGTTATTTTATTCAGACAATATAAATTGAATTCCGGATGTTTGCGATGAAACCAATCTTCGAAATAAGGAGGATATTATATTTTTCGAACACATCGCTCGTATATAACGAAAAACCATCTACCAGCTAAAGAGCTGTTTTAGCGCAACTTAAACAAGAAACACTTGATAAGTGTCTGCAGTTTAGGGCCCTTCGGGCATAACGGATTGTTTAAATCGATCAAGTTTTTACTGCGAACGACAATTTGTCGGGTTATGTGTTACAATTGGAAGTTCCGTCAACCGTAAACCGGAAGTTGTTCGCGGAACTCTAGCCGGCAACTTTTCTGAGTAAACACAATGTTTATCTCTAATAAAACGGATCGTCGGTCCATTTTCCTCGCAAGCGTGTATACAGCATGCACGAAACTAAAGGGACTTCAACTACGTTCGATGAAGGTTCACTTTGAACCATGTAATTTGTTTGAATAAATTAAAACCTACTGTACAAGAATTACATGATAGCTTCAATGAACATTTGGCCACCCCGAAGCGAACTCAGCCAGCTCACTTTTCCCCTTTTTCGAAATTGTGCTGTTAGCGTATTTCCTTCTTAACACTTCGGGGATTGATTGTAAAGGTCATTATTTCTGTCCCTTTTTTGTGTGTAATCCCCGCGGGAATTTATGTAGACATTTTGAACCGACAAAAAAAACTCTTTCACATTTTTTCTTTAATAACGAGAGAAGTTAGTTTTAAAAAGAACAGCAGGATATACGTGCTGTTATAAAGGTAGAAGGGCCCGTCTCGTTTTTTTGTAGACGATGAGACTGTCGTTTTAATTTTCCAAAAAAAAAAACGTCTATAACAAGCAAGCCGACGTGAGAGGAAAGCTCTCGTAAAAGATATTAAATACTTTTTATTGCGATAAGTATGATGAATAGCTAGTTACTTACTTGTATGTTGCTCCTACTTTTGGATTTTCCAATTTCGGAATCGGAGTTATTGCGTTTACGTCAATTCTAGCGTGCATTTTGCTTAAATACGCTGACGTGTACGCGATGAATGTATCATTATTAGATGTTCGAACCTTTAATAAAAAAAAAGGAAATTAACAATATCGATATTTTCAGTTAGTGAATTTAGATGGATGTGAAAGGAGTAAAAAAAGGTGAATTATTACCAAATACTTACTCCTGCAAAAATCAATATTTATCTTATTTATCCGACATAAACTGAAATAAATCATGTTTAATTCATTATTATTAATTCACCGTTAATTCTCAACGAAAATACGAAATAACACAATAAACCGTTTATAGCGAATGTGTTCCGGCTGCAGGAATTCCAGCAGCAATTTGTTTAATTAAACACGTAAAACTCAAAAATAAAATAACGCGAAATTTATACGTAGGTATCCTGACGCAAAGCGCTGGATTTTTTTTGCTCGATATTCGCCAATCGATTGAACGCAATCCTTTTGGTATCTGCTTCTGCCCCTGCTTCTGAATCGCAAAACGGTAAACCACGCTAGACGCGGTCCGGTTAAATTGACATTAAAACTAGTGTATTTATTTCACTGGTATAGAGGCATCACAATAAACGTTATGGAGTTTCAATGCAGGATCGGCAAACTATTGGAAACTCATTTCATAGCCGGTATGGTATAGGGATTATAATTACTCTTTGTTGTTACGGTAGGCCAGTGCACTGGAAATTTTCAGTGAAAATACGTCGATACATAGGTAATTGTCGGGAAAATATGACGGTGCTTTTAATTATCCCGTATGAAAGACATGTGTACCTTAAAATCAGCCTGCCAATGATTATCGCCGGTAGTAGTTAAATTGGCATTAAAACTGGTGAATCTATCCGAATGTCGTATACTCCCTAATAATTCGTATCTATCGGGTGTTGTTGAGTTAATTTGGTATTCAAAAGTTACGGAAGGGCTATTGTCCTCTGGAGTAAATTTAACGGAAACTGCTCCAGGTATGGCGCCCATTAAAGCGGCGTTTCCCGTTATTTTGAACAGTTTGTCCCTTAACTTGAGCGTGCCTTTAAAGTCTCTTCGGTCTTTGGAAGGCTTCAGGATTTCACAATCGACGACCACCGGTATCCTGAAAACAAATAAAAACACATTCGAATAAAAAATTTCACATGCATAATTATGGAGAACAAATTAGATGTAAATAATGATCTAATCAATTTTTGATTCCCCGTGAAATTGCCGTTCGCATAACTTTTTGTTAATTTATTTATTTAGGAGCAGGAGTGTTAGAAACTTTTCGAAATCGTTAAGTCTTTTGGGTGGGCTAATTATGTAAAAGGGCGAATTACTGCGACAATTTGCACTGTAAAAGTATTTAGATAATACGCGTCACTTAACCGGCGTTCTCTAATTATGCCATTAAATCCCCGTAATTAATACCTTACGTCTTTGAGAGGGAGACGGAATTTCAGAAGTGGAAATTTATTATTATTTGTCACTTACTTGTAACCGTCGAATGATAAATCTGAGGTAGTCTTAAAACTGCGATCGGTTAAACTGCCGTTGATGCGTGCTTCTATGGGATTAACCAACAACAAAAGCTCCACCGAGGACCTTGCATCCGAAATGTATATTTCCAAGCCTGCTGTTGTGTTTTCTAAACCAGAAAATGGCGTTTCCAATTGGGCCAAACCGCGAAAATCGCTGCTAGATCGTATCAACCATGATACTTTTGAGTATATCTAAGAGAAAGAAAAATTCGCTATGTGAGGTAATCCCTTTTATTGGCAATTTCCCTGAATATTCAGGCGATTTACATTAAAGTTTAAAACTACAGCTAAAGCGCCAGACATCTTACACAAATCTCTGGTGAAAGTTCCCTTTATACCGAAAACACTTTCAAATAAGATTTTCTTCAAGAAAGTATTGATCTAGATGGAATTTTCTTTTCCAATAAAATTAGTATTTAGTAATCGATGATAAAATATTTTTATTGGATTGATTTAATGGAGTTTTACAAGAACATTAAAGTCTTAAAGTCTAAAATTTGCATTCCCACAAAATGTTTGTGGTAATTATATAAAACCAATAAATATCTTGTAAACTAATCTATTAACAGCATCTTATAACTTCAAAGAAAGTTTTCGCAACTATACGAAAAAAAAACTACCTTCGACAGCCAACTTGAAAAGTCTTGTTAATTTTTATTGTACACTTTATAGAAGAAACCTTTTATAGGTAATTTAATTAAAATTTAATTAATTAATATACTGTAAAATCCAACAAGTTTTACTTACGGGAGTTTTAAGTTTCTCCGACATCTTGAGGACTACTTCGACGTAATTATTAGCTAGTGAGAATAATTTCTTTACTCTTAATTCGCCGGGAGGTATACAGATGATTGGCGTGGTGACATGGAAAAGGGATGTAAGCTCGAGGAGACCGTTGTCAATCTGAAAATTAACATGAAACATAGATCAGATACCGTGTTGCAAGCCATTAATTGACATTTAAACATTAATATTAATGTAAATAAATGTTATCCCGTGCTGTCGAAACTAATTGATTTAAATGGTTTCTCTACAACATGTTTACGTCTCCCGTCAAGTACAAAAAATTGCCTCGCGGGAAAGCGATACTTTTTTGCGGCGACTGAAAAAATCCAAAATGTTAAATTACATTACATTCTCTCTAGTTATTGCGAGGAAGCTGCGTCTCAACTCGGTTACTTAACATAAATAACGGCATTTTGGCATATGCATCCAAAGTGGCTTCGATTCTTACGTCGCATTAGTTCTTTTTGCGATTTATAGGGCGTAACCAAAGTGGCACTGATAGGGTACCGCATTAAAATGATTTGAAGTTTTGGCTCTCCTTCGGCCGCGTCGCATAATGTTTGTACACATTTATCTTTCCCACCTTTTACCATTGAAAACGTCGTAAATAATTTTTATAGAATGATAGGTGGTTGGTTATCGGTTTTACGATAGTACAAAAAGTTTTCAATTTGGCCACGTACAGCAAATAACAAGAGAATAGTGATAAACGTCTTAAACATAAAAGATGTACACGAGAAATGGAAATGGATTGTTCGACTCTCGAGTGTCCGATGGTTCAGAGAGTATACGGTATGAGATAAGTACCAAATTGAGGGAAAGTGTGGTCCAACTGACCCTAAGGGACACATTGTAACGCTCAACCTCCCTTCCTGATAACTAGCTGCAGTCGAAACTAATAATATATGGGACCTTGGAATTGCGTCAGAGGCGTATAATTCACCCTTAGCCAATAGAAGGGCTAATGGAAAAATTTTTATAAAATTTAGAGAAAAAATACTACCAACAAAATTCAATTTTCGTAAAACTAAATGAGTAGGTATGCTAAATAATTTATTATCAATGAGTTGATAAATTTTGTTCATTTGTGTCGCAGGAGAGACTGCGCTCCTGAACCGAAGTCGCAAGTGTTACGCCTAAAATTGGAGTGTCCAAGTCGAAATTGAAAAACATACCTTCTACGAAACTAAACATATTTACCTCGGCAGTAGCGTCCACTGATATATCACTTCTATTTGTGTTGAATAATAGCGTTGTGTGATAAAAATTCTCCTCAGTCTCAAAAGCACCAAACAAATTCAACTTTGGCAAAGCTTTAAATGGGGTATTAACTTTTAGAGTTACGTTGTACGTCCTTTCTTTGTCGTTCCTCCTTTCCACTATATACTTGGCGTAGAGGCCGGTCTGCGAAAAATTTTTAAAGTAAAATATCCAGCTGAGGAATGTTCAATAATCGTAATGAAAACCTTGCATTAAAACATTATATTACTCCATAAAGTTAAACATGTGTGCAAGTTCTCGTTGAAAATTTCATGCTGACACAACTTTCAACAGGTTTACCTAATATTATTGCCTACCTTTATTAATGTTGTTTGTTTCAAATAATCAAACGTTATGCCAAATACGTAATTACGTCCTGACTCAACGTTTATTTCGAAATCAGAGAATATGTTCTTCATGTTATTATAAGGTGTGATTATTTCCAGATTGTTTTTAATCTTGAATATATCCTAGAACGAAGCAAATGTTTTAAATTAAAGCAACTTAAATTTCAAGAAATACACGCATTACCATTTTTTTTACAAAATTCAAGTAGTTTGTGAAATTGAATTTATTTGTTAGGGATACTGTATTCACTATCTACACAGTGTACATATAGCAATGAAATAAAGCGCCCGGCATTCGCTTGGAAAGTTTTGAAAACTTGTTCTGTGTCGATCTTAAATTCGTTTCACAGGATTTTACGACTCTCCTCAAACTGTGGAGATAACTACGTCTGATAGAAGTGATGTATTACTTTCATTTTTGTACTTCTTCATTTCCCGAAACGTGTGCCTTAATGGCCTAACTATACGAGGTCGGAAGACAATATTTTCAGAGTAATTCCCATAGGAATGACGGTTCGAGATAGAAAACTGACAAATTGGTACACTGTAAGAAGAATTTTTTTTATAATCATGACCAATCCTTACAAAGTAGATCATTTAATCACAATTTATTTTTTTGCGGATGAACATACATACTTTTCTTTATATTCCCTAAGGTTGCTACTAGTAAAAATCTTTATTGGGATAAAAATATATTGGTATTTCAAAGGCTAGAATTAGGTATTTTATACACATTGGAAAACAGTTTAAAAAATAGTGATAAAAATATTGTTTTATAGAATGTATCTTGTCATATTTTTTTGTGTTGCTTATGCAAAAACCATTTTGCATAAGCTTGCTCGTATTTCAACGCGATCCTATATGGAGCTCAATCGACAAAAAAATAAAGTAATAAAATAAACTTGTCACTTTTCTATATAAATAAGTTCTAATAACATAAAATGTAGAAAATCTCGAGTAATATTTTCAGTTGCCAAATTGATTCGATTTGTCAATGCCATATATCACTGATGAAAACGAAAAGGCTATGGTTTTTTTGCGCAATATAAATATTATTTCGAACCTAAATCGTTTTATTGAAATAAGAGTAACAGTTGTTATTGTAAGATATTTCTTGTCAAATTTTCAAACAAGTTTGTAGCTTTTGTAATATGGATTTACAGGTAATTCTTGGATGCATCGGACTATTTCTCAAAAATATCCACTTTATTCTATACTTTCGCCAACAATGTTTATTTTAGATTCATCGGCGCTCTATCTAAAAATTTAAGCTGCTATCAAGTGCTGCTATAGCTCCTCAAATAGCAATTTTAACATTCAGTTCTTTGGCGATTTATGAATCTATAAACATTTGATACCCCGTGCCCTGTACTCAAATAAACCATTGTTAAATTAGGTCGTAAATAGATTATTATTCGGAATTTAGGCGCTATTTACCTATGTTTTGATAGGTAGGTTATACGATATAACATTGTAAATACTCACAACATAGTCGAATTCGTCGAAGATTTCAGCCTCTCCGTAGGGCATTGTCAATTTCGATTGTAAAATATACGACGTTCCTTTCTGGTCAATTTCCAATTCACCTTTCATTGTAGGATAAATTATGACATCCAATTCTATTAAGCCTTCCCAACTAAGTGGATCATCGTAATCTTTCTCTTCTGTTTGCCAGAGCTGCGTCTGTTTGGATCTCATGTAGACATTTTTCAATTTGACGCCCAATTCCTTAAGAGGTTTTGGCTTTGGTTGTCCCAGAAGTTTCACTCCAAGCTAGAAGAAAAAACAGCCCGAATTATTACGGCAGGATTTCCGAATGTAGTATTATTTAGCGGAGGAAGAAGCGGAATAAATAAAGCAAAAATTCGATTAACTTAAATTAAATCTCGTCATAAAACTGATAACATCGGCAGAATTATGTGGGAGTTAAAGGCAAATAATTTTCCGTTTCGAATTAAAACGAGGATAAATTCCTTGATTTTACTTGTACTGAGTTAGCAGTGGAGGTGAAGAAGAATAATAATGATCGAGTTAGCTAGTAGTGTAGAACCGACTAATTCGTTTAACATTTTGAAGCATCCTCGGGGAATCTATTGTCAGTGGCGTTACTAAAAAAATTACTTTACTCTTTATCATTCGAAAAATTCTACTAAAAGAAAAAAAGTCCACCATTGGAGAAAATAAGGAAAAAAAGAAATACACACATCTAGTTTAGTATATTGCGTTGTATCCGGAAAACGGAAACAATCCCTGATATATCTTCGAAATTGTTTTAAACGTCATTATCACACCCTTCTACTTTTTACTATTTCAATCACGGTCTATAATGCGATATAAGATGGGTTCTTTATCCCCTAAAAAAGTGTATTTACAAGAACAATATATTTTTGGATCAAAAAGAATATTTTAATAAGTGATGCTACTGTTAGACTCGCAAAGAAGAGACGATATGAGAAAATATTAATCTGTTTTTTTATCGACGCTTGCTCATGTAAATGTATACCATAAGGGAGAAAATATTGTTTTCTTGTTTACACAGGAGTTTTTCCAAGTGAAGTACCTAACGGCTCGTTTCGTGAATGAGAATATTTTTAGGGAATAATACATTATCATATATTCGTACAATGAAACCTAATTGATTATATACGTTAATTGCTGCGATTTTAATCTAAAGAAGACTTATTAAATCTTGCACCTAACGATAAAAGGGCGAAATATTTCTCAAAGAATATTCCAGAAAGAGTTAGAGTCACTTCTCACTCAACTTTACGTCCATTATCTTTCTGGCTTATGCCAATACACGTTCCACAGTCTTCCCCTAATCTCAAACACTATATTGCTTAATGTACTGCATTAATTTGCTACAAAATACTTAGTCTACATTACTAAACCTCACATCAACGAAATGTTTCCGGCGCAACAATTTGTTTTTGAAAATTTTGCCATGAAATCCATCGAGAGTAAAAACGGTTTTTGGGTACGCCCAAGAGGAAATTCACCCTTACGCCGTGTATAGCTTTCACGAATCCTCGATTAAATACGACTAAATAACCTAATTTTAACTACGACTGTATTTAAAATTGCTATTTAATTTTTGAACGGACGCTTCATCGCATATCACGTGTGGCGTGCGCACTTCAAATGTTATCCAAGCAGGGATTTTTAATGGCCGAAGTTTGTGAAAATCGAGAACGTGCAATTTTGCTTTCAATAATTACAACGAATCGATATTTAACTGAGGAGAAAAGGAATTAAAAGAATAACGCTTCGGATTGTTCAATCGCGACTGCAGTCAAGCCGATAATAAAAAGTTCTTACGTTTGTTGGCATTTTTTCTATCATTAGAGTTTAGAGTCGTATCCAATTTTAAAGACTTCTCCAATACATTAAATTTGATAATGCGATCACTCGAATGAGTGAATTAGTTTCCGATCATTTAACCCTTTATAAAAATTTATTGTGTACAGGGTACTTATATATCTATTGTTGTTGTTGTTGTTGTTGTTGTTATTTGCGAGCAGGTCTTTTCAGTTCCTTTTCAGAAAATAAAGAAGAAAAACCATTTCTTAATCTTCGTAGGGGTGTAACATTTCGGGGAAGGTTTTTTCGAAAAATGTTAGACCACAATTATATACCGTCTTAATTTTCATCACTGAATCACCCCTTAAATTTTTTCGGTGTTATTTAGTTTCACCCTGTATAGTCACTTATGCTCGATTTTAGGATAAGCATATTTTTTATTGTATATGCACGAGTGTATGTTCTAAACCCGTATTCAGCGCTCTTTTTTAAAGGTTAAACACGCGTTTTTAACTTGACAGTTGTACATTGTTGTTATGAAGTAACTAAGGACATTGTTTATTGTTTACGTTAAAGTCTCTCGCTAAACACGTATTTAACGTTAAAATGGGGCGCTGAATACGTACCATTGTGAGCATATGATACTACGACGCGCTGAAGTCACGCCTGCTTTAAATTGTAGTATTGAATTTCTATTCCTCATTATCTTACGTTTTGATTGATATTCTCTTTCTATAGAGTCTACAGGCAAAAATTTGCCACTCTGTATAATAAAAGAGATTTAGTTAAATTTAAAAATTGCGAAGGAACGGAAAATGTAGTCATTTTGCGATTTTGTTTAGCATCCCCTATCTAATGATCAATAATGCGCACATATACGCTTGTACAGGGGTGTAAATTGGGATTATGAAATCACTTTTTGCGAGGAAGCGCGTATTTTACCCCGTTTTACGGCTCCACCGATTGCATTTAGGTCCATCTTTTGCCAGATATGTTTTCAAGCTACTGCCTTCTGACAATAAAAAAAATGAATGTTCGCCGCCAACGTACTGTGGTACATATTTTATTTTATGGAATTCTTCTGATATACTTAAACAGACAGTAGAAAGAGAAAGTCATTCGGGCTAAATCGTTCAGTAAATTTTTCCAGCTATAAAATCAGTCAAGAAAATTTACTGTATATATGTTCTTTATTATCCCAGGATATACTATACACATAGCATTATAAACTCCCGTCTTTTTATTTTTATTTTAAAGATAAACATAGCCCGTTTCTTTTGGGAATTTGGAAGAATTAGCAATCTAGGTCAGAAGTTTCCATATGGGATTAAGTGACTAAAAAAGACCCCTGCGTTTTCAAATACATTCACTGTAACCAACTCTATCTATACAATATCGATCGCCAACATTGCCGTGTACTTTCAACCGTGCACGGAAATCTGAATTCAGTTCTCAGTTCTCGCAAATTCCCTCCTAACTCGACCGGTATCTCAGCATCAGCACTTCAATAATCACTATTTGCACTGTAGAATATTAGACAAACCAACAATTCTGATCTGCAATAGTTTTTAAAACTATTTTTAGAAAAAAAAAATGTTACTTTAAAGTTTGTCGAGCCAATCATAAAATCGGAAAGAGAATAAGTAAATTTTATAATAATATTTGGAGGAATTAAAAATTTGTATTCAATCTCCACTGAGCATTTTTTTTGCGGTCGAATACAATTTGTTTTATTATATAAAATTATCTCGAGATAGAATTTTAAGATTTTCTCTATCGCTGAGCGCTAGAATTACAAGGTAATAGAGCAGAAAACAAACAAGATGATTCAAGCTCATAGGTTGATTAAAAATTTAAAACGAGGGTATAGTTGGCTTCGGGCTTGTAACTTGTTATGTCAGTGGTCAAATATCCAGTTTATAGGTGAATAATTTAGTAGACGGACGGTGGAGCACTTCTTGTTATTGTGTTAGATTTACAAATTAAATATTCACAGTAAATAGAAAATGGTTAAAAACTAGCCGATACCGAAGTACATAATTACAAATTCGATAACATACATATTTATAGGGTAGGTATTTGTAAATTTAACGAGTTCAAAATGTATCTAAAGTAAATAAGTAATTCCTGTTAAAGAAAATTAATAGTTGAATAAGGCTTATGTTAGGTAAATATTGAAATAGTTAATTTGCCTTAAACGATTTATCTAAACGAAATAAAATTGGAAATCGGAGGGTCTACATATGATTTTCTAGTAACACGCGATATTAATCGAAATCTCTCGAATGATTTCACCGAGATTAGACGATAAAATATAATTCGCTTACGATACCTACAGTTAATTAATTTAATACTTAAAAGTGGCACCAATTAATGTTCGATTCGAAATTAATAGGGGTAGGTATACGCAAAAACCTCAACTAAGTGTCTACTAATATACTTTAGAAATCCTTATTGCACCTCTATCGGTATATAGTAATACAGGTATAGTTGTACATACCTTATAGTAGGAAAACTTGATAGAAACTTCAAAGTCTAAGCCTTCTTTGAATATGAGTTTGCCGACGATACCATTTTCTTCAAACCCATCGATAGGAGTGTAAATCTTGTAGCTGTATTCAAAGTCTGTAACATTAGCATAATGCCAGACTCCGGAGAATCCCAGCAATAGAAAGTTCCATCCGACGCGAAAATCTGCCTGAAAAGTGTGTTTCGTTCATTTGATACTGCGAAATTTCATCGACGATCCCGCCTATTGTCTAATTGCAATCACAACGTCCAACATGATAGTTATTCTCACATAACATACTAGAATATTCTGAGAATCCTGTAGAACTTACCCCTTGTGGCTGCAATTTAGCTACGAGGATCAACTCTTGTAGGAATTCCTTGGGAGTAGCGACGTGTAGTTTGATATCAAAATCAATGATGCTATTTATGCCGACTAATAATTCAGTACCGAGACCACCTGTTGGATATGTAATCATAGCGACTACATGTCTCTTAGCGGCTGATATAATAAATCTCAGCTGATACTTATCCGTTAACGTTGTAGCGTTAATAACCATCATGCAGTTCGAGATCCTCAAGAATTTTCCTTCCATGTCTAAATCTAACGTTTTATGATCCAAGATAAGCTGCGCCGCTCCTCTGATGTAATTTTTATTTCTAATCATAACCTTACTGACTAGGAAGCCACTATTGAATCCTTTAAACGGCGTCTTCGAATTTACAGCGCCCGTTAAATTTGTGTAATCTTTGTCTTTTTCTATGTTCCATTTGCTGTCCAATGCGATTACAAAATCAGGATTGAACTAAAAATGATTATCTAAAAATGCTGGGTGATTTGAATTTCAATTTAATTTACCATCAGGTGTATGTTAGTGTTGAAGGTATTATCATTCTGCAAATGGCTGAATTTGGTATCAATATTAGGAATTTTGTCTATGGTGCTAAACACGGAACAACTGTAGAGGCAAGTAAAGTTGTTATTGTTAGATGTGTAATTGTAATCACCGTAGAAACTAAGCTCAATTTTTTGGCGCCGCTCCCAAGACAGTAGGCCACGTAAATCGTATTTATTCTTATCGTGTTGGAACCTAAGAAAAGCCTTTTCACTAAAGCATTCCTATTTAATTATTTATTTTTTAATTACCTCCCGTTCAGTCGCGTTATCTTCCAGTTTTCGAACGGCGTTTTCAATTCGGAAGCCATTTCTAAGAAAATTTGTTTATCGTAATCATGGACGATATCTAAATCGATGGCGAACGTTTTTTCAATATCCCACGAGACACTTACAAGAGTTTTTAGTCGTTTTCCTAAAAAATGTTCAATTATTCGTCGCTCTTAGGTAAGGAAATTCCTTTGAAAAGATTGTCGAACACGTTACGGCGCCGGCGAATTATTCCACTCGTCAGGTGAATTCGATTCGAGAAAAATTCACTTACCATCTATTAAAAATTTATAGTCTCCTTTTATGCCGCGACCTGGGTAAGTGACGATAAAATTGGCTATGTAATCGAAAGGCGCGCTTTTTTTATATTTAGCAGTCAACATCAATTTCTGATTCGCTTGTCTGTTAGCGTCCCAATTAATATCGAAATCTATTGACTTGTCATCGGGCATATTATACAGCAGAATGGAAAATACAATATCCCTTATTCTGAAATAAAACCGTTTAAATCACACGAAAATTATTACCTACATTTACTTACTCGTCTATGTGAATTTGTGCGTTAATTTTTTTATAATCCCCATCGTACACCGAATCTTCGTAGGAATATAATTTTGTTGTGTATTTAAATTTAACTTCTCTTATTGTATAATTTGCTGATTGAAGTTTCGATAAATATGAAATTTTGTAATCTTGGGTGTAATTTTTATCTATGTCTCCCTGTAAAATATTATAATATTATTATTCAAGGACAAAAAAAAAGAAAATAAGGATATGTAAACGTGGGGGAAGCATATAGGAAAGTGTGTCATAAAATGATGTTCAGGACATTTTTATTCCCGACAGTTTCCGAGAAAAGAGAAATCTCAAGAACCACCCTGTATAACGCTCGCTGAATCTGATGAATAATCGATATTATTTTCATATTTCCAGCGAATCGTCTGTACGGTTGTGTTCGGAACATACGATATTGAAAACGTTTTAGCAGAACGATTGCAAATTATAGTCAGACTATTTTCGGGAATTTAATAAAAAGTAAAAAGGTAAGGGGAGTTAAATTAGGCAACAAATCAAAGGAATCGAAAAAGGAGGATCTTGGAAGTAAATGGCGTTTGAAAGCGGCAAACGCTTCTCACAAGCAACGGACCGCTGTCACAGCTCAGACAGCCAAATAATGAGAAAATGTCGGTTGTAATTAATACCCAACACCAGAGGTAGGTCCCTAGGAACATCGCTCCCTAGAAAATATTTATATTTTTCTAATTATCATCTAATTAATGAGGGTGTAATTTAATCGAAAATTTCATTTACACTATCACAAAAAAAATAATTACACCAAATAACCAATAATTTTCAAATCAAATAGCTGTAAATTAAAATTAATCTATCGCCACTTGCACCTGATCTAATGAATTAAGCGTTGTTTAAAGGATTTTTCGAGGAAACAACGCTTTTAATTTTCTTGTGGTCACGCCATTGGTTAACACGTGATGGTTGATTGCTCGGCTCTTTGGAGAAGTTAGCTTTACCTACCTTGAGCTCAAACTTCAATACATCATTGTCACGATAAAATTGCAGGTCAATAGTGATATCTTTAAAATGGGGAGACATCAGAAGAAGCTTTACATGATGATCGGACGATAGGGGCCGGCTCTTGTCTTGATAGAAAACAGCGGCGTTCATCGTGTGACCGCTGAACCAGGTGCCTTTGAAGTTTACCTGGAAAATTGATAGATCGGTTAAACAAAAATAGCGAGTTGCTGCGGCAATCTGTACTAACGGAGTAATCTCGATAGCGCTTTTCCATGATATCCAACCTCAAAATCATCGGCGTGAATGCCGGAATGGTTACATTAATATGCGTGCTAATCTCGGTGAGAGCCTTTCTGGGGTGGAACCAATAAACTGTCGCGGACACCTCTTTATTATCTCCATAATTCACGATAAACGCGGCGTTAATTTGTGATCTATAAACTTCGTAAATAAATTTGCCCTTCAGATTTAAGTTGCTTGATTTTCGCGCTATCAATGTTTCGACGGTGAATGTCCTTTTGCCGTCTATTAAAATTACGTGTGATGCTGTAGTTTCGAATTTGAATGTGTGGTAATCGTAGCCCGAGCTCTCGTGAGGGAAAGGATTCTGGTGTAGCTTGAACACGAGATCCAAGTGGTTGTCACTCCTCTAAAAAATGGAAAAAAAACCGTGAAAAAAATTGAAATTATGTAAATACACTCCTGGACAAAATTAACGCATCATCATAAATTTACCACACTTTTTATGCTATTTTTTTTGAATTAATGATCCGATTTGAATGATTTTTTTTGGATTATAGGTTGGTTCCTTGACAGTGTCATAATTTTCGCTGTTTGTGATAAAAAGTTCCTTTTCGATTTATACAGGGTGTAATAAAAAATGTAATGCTTTTTTCAGATAATTTCGTATCACCCTGTGGAGTATACTAACAACCGAAACATATAGCAGTTGACATTAGACGGTAACATTTTAACAATGAATGTTTTGAATAATAAAGTCTATTAAAACATGTTACGCTATAAAACGGCGTATCTCCTTTAATAACAGAGATAATGAAGTAAACCAAAAAAGAAAATGTTGGCGAAAGATGGACCTACCGTCTAATGTCAACTGCTATATGTTTCGGCTGTTAGTATACTCCACAGGGTGACACGAATTTTCTGAAAAAAACATTACATTTTTATTACAGCCGGTATATATCGATAACGAACTTTTTATCATATAAACAGCGAAAATTATAACATTGTCCAGGAACCAACCTACAATCCAAAAAAAAAATCATTAAAATCGGATCATTAATTAAAAAAAATAGCATAAAAAATGTGGTAAATTTATGATGATGCGTTAATTTTGTCCAGGAGTTTAAATTAGCTTACGTGAAATGTAACGTTGGCATCTAAATTCACGTTTGGATACGCGGTCGAAAGTAGATTGAAAAATGAACCGTATATCTTCATATTTTTCTTGTGAGATTTATCGCCAGCTCCGAATCTAAAGGACACCCTGTGTTTTTTCGTATTCAAAAACTGATAATCGTTGGTAAGGCTTCCTTGAATCGAATTCTCGCCCTTCATTATGTATCCGTACAACTCCGACATGAAGCGCTTCGTCTTGAATTTTAGACGTTTCACTGAATATTGAGAAATGCCTTTCTTGCTTAATGTCTCCACAGAACCTGAAACATAACATTTGACGTCTGTTAAGCACACTCGAGTTGCTCAGGAATTATCGTGTGCAGGGTTTATTGCTTTTTATTATCGTAGAATAAGTATATAGACCGCGTCATTTTCTATACTACGCTCGATTGCACCAGCTTTCGAAATCGATAAACTTCCTGAGAATATTAACCGCGCTCGAATTAATATTTAAACTTTCAAAAAAAGTGCTTAATTGGAAATAACTGCATTACGAAAACGGGATAATGTGATTTCAGGAGATGCTGAAACGCACGAATTGGGAGCCAAAAGAAAGGAAAGGCAGGGAATTGATAACAGCATTGACGTCGAAGTCGATAAAATTCGACTGATCATTATGTAAAAACAAAGTTAAAACATGAAAAGGGCGATACAAAAGAAACAGAGATGCTCCTTAAAAAGTTTATTCGACAAACTCACGCAAGTTACGCATACCATGGCTAAGTCGCCTCGGTACATCGAATCAGATAACTATATAAAAATTTTGCTATGTACACTGTGTCCCATTTTGGTCGCGACTGGGGGGTATATTGGTTATTAGACTTGATAGGACATTGCGGTTTTCGCGAACCTGTACTACTTTTTTGTTAAACTTGCAATAGCACAAACAGATTTTTTAAATCTCTTTTCATTTTTGAGTTACAGGGCGATAATGAAAATTCTGACTTTATTCAGCCACTCCCGTATCTCGTTTGCTTTTGAAGATATTTTAAATGTGTAAACTGATTATTATAGATAATTTTACCATTACTGAAATATTACACCAACTTGTATTTTTTTTAATGGAACACACTGTATTTTTATTGGCCATTAAATTTGTAATTTTTTTCTCTCTTTAATGATATGGCACATTCTATATTTTGAATTTTCTTAAAATGATCAAAAAAGAGAAAATCTATTTTGTTATAAAAATGGTTAGGGGGCTATGCGGAAAAACAAAAAAATCGTAGAAATGTTTTATTTAATATTCTCAACAACTATTTTTGTTCTAAAAGTATTTTATTTTGGTTTTTCTGCATAGCACCCTAACCATTTTTCGAATAAAATAGTTATTTTCTTTTTTGAGCGTTCTAATGAAATTCAAAATATAGAAAAAGCAGCACGATTTGGTAACATTCCTCTTTGGTAAAAGTCATACCCAAAACAATTTTTAGAAACAATCCACGCGTTAATTACCTTTCTCTGTAATGAGCAAATTTATTGGATCGATCCGATAGGTCTCGATCATCCTTGCATAAAAAAAGAGCGGGACTCGAAAAACAAAACTCAAACTGTCGAAAAACTTAACAGTCATCAAAAAGTTTGCGAAAAGTTTCAGTTTTGTTTTATTCGAAATGAGTTTGGTTTTTGTCCTTTTAATGAAACAAGTGGGGCGAACGGCACAGTGCGCCATAGAGAGTCTTCTAAACAAATGCAACCGGAAGTAGCAGTTTTTTAGAAGTTTAGTTTTTTTTTCCTCGAAACGGGAGAGGTTTTAGACTATGCTGAATCCAATGCCGTTGTCCGTTTGTCTCTATCTATAACCGTTTAGCCGCTGAAACTCGCGACAGACAGACAGACGACAAAGTCAGATCATAAGACTTCGTTTTCGAAAAATTCGAGGAATTTTTCGTTGTTAGAAGTCTAAAACCGCCATAAGGTACGACTGATTTTCTATTCCTCACTATCTTACATTTTGACTGAGAGTCTCTTTCTATATGTAGAGTGTACCGGCAAAGTTTTGCCAATCTGTATATTAGGTACTAAACTACAAATAGGTAGAGGTAAACTCTATTCCAACTAAAATGACAAATTTAAAACGAGGTTACGATCCCAACGTTGCCGGTTTGCAATTGAAATCCTGTCTATTACTGATTTTCAGGTTATATGGTTATTTGAAGGTTATGTTTACTTTCAATGTTTACAAATGAAAAAAGTTGTAATTAGAGGAATTTAAACAATAAAAAGGGGCCAAAGTCGCCTTTTAAAAATCACAAAATTAGCAAATTGTAGGTTAACGAGTTAACTACAACGAGCGAGATTTTGTGACTGAAATTTGCAAAGTCATATGGCAACAGCGTATCTTCAAAATCTAAGATTTCAACCGCGCGCCGTAAAATTCCCCTAGTCGAATGGGAGAATTAACATTGACACTAGGGAAATTTTGATCTGCGTGGAAAAGACAGGAATATCACCAAATTCTCATTTTAGTTGGAATAGAGTTTAGTGGATTATCTCGTGAACAGTGCGTCACAGTTGCGCGACCGACGTAAATGCTGGCCCATCCGTTATTCGCGAAGATTTTTCCGACAGTGGGCGCTGCAGTATATGTCAGTGGAATGGGGAAAACAAACAATATAAACAATATATTAGAGTCCAAATAAGTATTTTGATACAACAAACTTCACCAAACATTTTTATAAATCAAGCAAACAATAAGTAATAAAGTAATATTGGACGTACTCTAATCTCTAATGTATTTAGTCTTGGTTTGTTTTCCCCATTCAAATGATATAGAATTTTGACGGTAGGTGTCGCACCCTTTGCTCGTTTTCGCGAATAAACAATATATTAGAGTCCAAATAAGTATTTTGATACAACAAACTTCATCAAACATTTTTATAAATTAAGCAAACAATAAGTAATAAAGTTATACTGGACGTACTCTAATCTCTAATGTATTTAGTTTTGGTTTGTTTTCCCCATTCAAATGATATAGAATTTTGACGGTAGGTGTTGCACCCTTTGCTCGTTTTCGCGAATACTAACTATCTTGACAATATTTGGCATTTGATTCGCATCCGTCGTCTCGAGCGGGTCTAGTCACTTGACGGAGAATAAGGCAAAGCCGTATCTAGTAAGCGAGGGGGCGATGATTTTGGAACCTCATTTTTCGAAATTTTACCCTATCGCCACTTTTACGCGGCGCACAGCGTTGCCGTATTGACTGCTCACGAGAAAATCCACTGCCCCTAAAATACTTTCGATACTACAACAAAAGCAGGCGTGGCTTCAGGCAGTCCTAGTATCATATGCTCTCTTTGTTCGATACATTGCAAAATAATTAACTGTTTCATCGACTCGATGTACCGCAGCCACTTGGGCACAATGTATATTTAATGTGCATATTTATTCAATTTCCATCAAAGCAACAAATACTCATATGTAGATACACTACGAGATACACTACGAGATTTGTTTTGCCATTATTACAGAAAAAATGAAACTGACTAACTAAAATGAAGGGCTAAGATTTTGATGAAAATATTTTGTAAACTCTCGGTGTAGTCAAATTTGATCTATTACAATATGATACCACGAAAATGTAAATGTATTCAGTATGTAAATTGGTTTAAACGCGTTTCTCGAATCTTAAGTCCTTTTACTAAACTTTCCATATGAAATATTATCTCATACATTGTCTCAGCTTACTAAGGATGTATTGTATAGATTTTCCAGTAATAATTTTGATTTGGTATTAAATAAGTGTAATATTAAAATTACTTCTTACCTGTAAATGTTACGATTTTATCTCCATTAACTATCAAATAGAAATTAGGAACGTATTTGTATCCATGTTTAAGGGGGGTCACTTTCAGGGAAGCTCCGGAATCGAGGTGCTTCATGTTGTTAATATTCAGCTCGATTTGTACAGATTTTTCGTATTGAGTGTTCTTGTACCTTCCATGGGCAAGTACCTTTCCAGCAGGAGATTGTATTAGCATAGTGATATTGTTAGAAGCGTTGTCTAATGTTACATTAGCGGAAATAAGCCTTTTTACAGCTGAGCCAGGCGTATCAAAAACGACAGATATTATACTAGAATGAGGATGCTGTTCCCATTTGTATTCGAATAAATACACAGTTGCCGTAGGGTCCGCTTTTTCTATAAACAATCGGAAATTCGCCGGGCCAGCAATGATAAAATCAGCGATATTAGCGAATTTGTTCATATGTATGAAGCTGTATTCGGTACAGAGCTTCAAACCGATCGTTTGGTCTATAGCCGGCCAAGAGCATAGAAAATTTTCAGTTCTATTAGCGTTCAATCCTCGTTGGCTTTCTTCAACACCGTTCCTTTTAACTAATAACTCAGACCTGAAAAGAATTATTTAAATATGAATAATTATAAATAGTATGAGCTTACTTAGCCACAAAAATTTCATTCTTTTTTCTAGGCAAGCTGAACTTCACGCTCGCTAGTTTGGTATCCCTGATTTTAATCTCGCTCTTAATAGCCGTGTCACTGTACAAGTTCGTTTTCAGTTTGATACCGGTACTTGCATAGAAAGCATCAACTGATATTTCTCCTATAAAATCTACCGAAACAGTTGGTTGTATATCAGCTGTCAAATCAACTTCGAGTCCTCTATTTTTATCTCCGATTCCAACGGAACCTGAAACAATATTCCAAAGATTCCTTTTCGTTTGTTTTTAAGATCTACACTAGCTTGTAGACATAAAGTTCGTATCGCTTCTGCCATCTCACCTAAAGATCCGTATAATTTTATGTTTATTGTTGTTGTTCCTGTTGCTATAAGAGAAAGAGGTAACCCGGCTCCGCAGGGCACAACGTATTTTCCATCCAAAAACATAGCCGCTTTGTTGTAATTGATTTCCTGCGATAATAATTAATTAGATGATTCAAAATACCGAATAATAAATTTGTTTTTGATTTCATTATTGGTTAAAATAAAATATAAATTTGTGAATGTTATAACAGTTGTAATGTAAATAATAACAAAGGTGAGTAATTATACAGTAAAGAGACTTAATAGGTTTCTTCTGTATTTGTTTACCTATCTACCGAAAGAAATAAATAGGGAGTAACATCGTGATTAAATGGAAACTCTGAATATCAAGATACTATCAACTAACAGAATATACAAGACAATATCCCAATAAGCAGATATTTATTACACAAACAATCGTCTGTATACTTAATCAATATACGCTCGTAACATAAGCTGTACCGATGATTGCTTCGCAAAGCTGTAATAACGGATTGATTTTTGTTTTATCTGGATTTTTTTCTAATATGATCCGATTCATTTTTAATTTGCTCGTTTAATTTTTCAAGAAACCGTTGTTTTAGTGGAAAATTATATAAATTATTGGACCTGCAAGTAATTGAAGAATTTTATAAAATTGCTTAGGTATAACGATGAAAATTAATATTATATGAGTACTCTACTTATTAGTATTAATAAATGGATTAATTAATGCAAACTTCCACAGAAGTTCTCTTGATATTGGTATCTAATCTATTCTAGATGTTGATGTTTGTTAATAATCCCTAATTTCACCATCGGAGCTATATTAAAGCTAGATTATCCTGATTCAAATCACATATATTATAGAGGTATTCAGTATGGTTGTACAATTAAGCTATAAAACAAATAAACTAAAAAATAGAACAGTTTTTACCTTTCCTGATAATAAATTCTTTAAATGATGAATAGGATCTAGGTTTTTCACGCCATCTTCGATTTCTTGTTTGCCTGCGAACGTAACATAATCAGCCTCGTTTCCAAATATTTTGTAACCTAAAGCCACCTAAAACATGAAGTTTAGAATCAAATTTTCGTCTAATTAATTTTTAATTAATTACTTTGGGTTCTTTAGCGTAATTGTCCACGACATTTGGTAGCTCCTTAATTTGGCTGTTAATTAGTGCATTGGTTTTAGTGTCTCTTGGCCACCTCAGCGTTTCCATGACTTCCTCCTTTAAAACATTCGACGTTCCTTTTGGACCGAAAAAGGATTCCAAATATTGCTCGAAACCATCCACTCTGCCGTATATCTAAAAATCAGATTTGAATTTATTTAATTTTCAGTTATATTAACGTTCAGTAAATTATCTATTGTGGCTCATGTTAATTGTTGGGGGATTATTTACTCCGCACCTACCTCCAGGATATTAAAGGACTCTCCAAATAAATCAATGGTCAAGTTCAGCATGGCAGTTTTAGGTACGTACGAATTAGTCGAAAATATAACGTTGCTCTCGTAATTTCCACCTGTAAAATCAACAAGGATTTGATGTATGTACGCGTATGCGTGGGTTTGTGTGTACACTACAATTATGCAGGTAGTGTAACTCGATACTAAACAGCAGCATCCCAAATTACATCGAAATTTCATAGTTGATCAACCTTCAACTTTTAAACGTTACAAATTTTATCATACCTACTTGATTAAAATTTTAAAATGGTTACCTACCAACATTGAATTCCTCAAGGTATAAGGATCCTTCGAAATTTCTCGAAAATTTTCTTATATCGGTATCGAATTTTTTAGACAAATCTTTATCAGTTAGTAAGGTTTGCACTTCCACTTTATTCGGCCTGGCTGATTTCAATAGGTTTTTTAAATGCGTCCAAATAAAAGAACCGACTGGAATTCAATTTAATATATTAGAAGCTATCGATCACCCGGGAAATTTCATCCGCAAACCTTGATTAACTTCCTCGTTCAGGAGAGCGTGTCTCACGGTTCTCATCATCAAATAATCCGGACATCTCATAATTTGCAAATAGGACGCTATCCTCACCTCGGCGTCCACGTCCTGATTCCTGAATATATGTTCGAAATAACTTCTGGTATCCTCGCAAGGGGTCCTTCGAAAACTTTCGACTGCCGCGACTCTTATGGCCACGTCGGATTCGGAATTCTCGATAACTTTAAAAAGTTCCTGGTCGAAATCCTCAGATAACACGCCGATGTTAGACAATGCCTTCAGTGTCACCATGATCTATGAGGGAAATAGTTCGGTTTAGCTCGCTAGTAAAGTATATGCATAGGCCGGGAAGGGGCGCATTCAATGCACGAAAAGAGACGTAAAATTAAAGCTGTTAATCTTATGTCTTTATAACGCGCATCATCGGCACTCGTAAGAATTAAAATCTTTCGAACGCGAAAAACAAACGCTTACTTCGTCGTGTATTTTCCTGTCGATATTCGTCGCCAACAACTGTCGAAGATGTTTCTCGTAATATTCCACAATGCCAGACACCGCGATATCGTTGCGACAATCGCTGACAGAAGTTTGAGAACAATACGTGTGCGTCAGGGAGGCGATGCTGAGGGCAGCATCGGCAGAAAATTTTTTCTCTTGGAGCAGATTTAATGCAACTTCCATCATCTCGCTGTCGGGGTTCGGAAGGAAGCCTATCGAGAATATGTAATCTTTCACCACGCTTTCCGATGGTGTTTCGTTCAGGATGATATCTCTCATAAGCGAAACTGAACCGATTGTCGAAACGAATGGAAGTGCTTGTAATAAGAATCGTCTGAAAATTAACGCTTGTGTTATTACGATTTTTTAGGTGCGAATGTTTATCAGAATGTATACATTTACTGATCAAATACCATGTATGTGTATATAATTAATTAATGAGTATATGAATTCAATTAAAATAATTCCCGGATGAAATGGAATAATCTCAAACAGGGTGTATCTAATTAATTATTTAGCCGGCTTAGGAATGGAGTAAATTACATTTAATTGTTATTCCCTTGGTTTAATTAAAGCATATTATAATTATTATCGTGTTTCAGTTTTAATCCAGTATTAAAAGCAAAAAATTATAATACAAAACCGGATTATAAATAATACTTTTAGTGGAATTATCTTCTACGTTATATTTTATAGGGGATTTACTACACTGTATAATATGCAAAACAACACATACTTTCCTGTTGGACAAACATATCCCGCTTGGCTGTGAAGTTCCGTTAAAGCAGGATATGACAGGGACCGTAAACTATGAATGAATTTGCTAAACAAATCGGCTAGCTCCATCCTATCGGGCATTTTATCCAGTTTGCACAGTGAACTGATTGATTCCTTTGATGTCGTTAAATCCTCATGCGTTGGTTTAGCGGTTATGATATTGTGGAAAGTCAATGGCACCCTTCTAGCAATTTCTGTTTCGTCGGACACTAAAGCGGAAAGTTCGCTTTTTAGGACCAATTTTTGCACAACGGTTGTTCTAGCGCCTTGATTGTAGTTAGAGAAAGGTTGCAGCAGGTAGTTTTCCTCGCATGTTATTTTTTTGTAAATTCTGTGGTCGACCGATAAAATGCACCGGCTGGTTGATTTTAGAATGTGATCTTTGCGAAGGTTCTGTTGGAAAATGTAAGGAATTATTTGTTTCATTCGAGAATTAGGGTATGGACGTACCTTTTGAAAAATGGGGACAGCCTGCGATTGTATAGCTGAGTGGATCTTTGATCTACCCTCGCAATTTTCCAAATCTTTTGTCTTTTCTATGAGCAGAGTCGCTTCTTCCACCCCGAAAACTTTGTAAACAGTACGACATTTTCCTCTGACGTCGTCCTCTTCGACTATCTCATCTAAATCGAACCTTTTCATAGAATTTTGAATCATGCTGAGAATACCTGTAATTTACATGAACTAATTAGACTTTCCGGTTAAGTTTTGATTAAGCTGCAGAATTCAAATACTAAAAAAACGCATTATCAAGTGGCCAGGAGCAGTTGCTTTTAATTACTTACATTGTTTTCCGCAAAGCTAAACAGAACGGAAGTTTTATTTAGCGGAAATAGATCCGTAAAACAATATTTAGTTCTTTATTATTATAAAAATAAAATTATGAAAATTTAATACGATTCTTTCGCTTGTTTTCCAAGCATTTTTATGAAACCATAACACTTGGATTTAATGAAAATTGGCTGTACGAGTATTATTACTATTAATTACAGCTAATTTTAAGCAATTATACATCAAAGAAACTGAACATCCGTCCCGAATTTGTTTACTGTACGTCCGACTTTCCAATTAAATGCAAGTGTGAGAAAATAATCTATTTGCCTTTTTTAAAATTGAGCACCCAATCGATCTCCTCGTCCTTAGGACACACTTCAGCTATGATGCCATCCACAAAGGAGAACCTCAAAGTATGAGCGGTTATGGCGTCAGCAAACTCTTGGCTATTAGAGTGCTCGAAAGTCTCAGATCCTTCCGGAGGAATGTTTTCACTTAGTTTAACATCCGATAAGGTCAGTACACCGTCGCAAGGTGTAAGAAACGCCAAAATCGCGTCTCCTTCTATGTATAGATTCGATTCATTCTTGCTGGTGCCGTTAAAAAGCGACGTTACCTCGACCGAATACTTGTATGTTCGAGTGGTTCCTGGGTCATACTTGAACTTGGCATCTTCGGGAACTGGAATAAAAGCGAATAGTGTAAATTATACTACTGAGTTATTTCTGAGGGAAGAGATAATACGAAATAAACGGAAGCCTTTCCAGGTTAATACAGAGTTTTATTAAAGCATCTTCCTGCACAGCGCGGGAGTCTTGCCTCTGGGTTAGCGTAGTCGTCAAGCATATTATTAATGCCGGAAAGTGTATATTGTGAAAAAGTGGTTGAAAAAGGGGGTGAGAGGCGCGGCAAATATGTGCGGAAAGATAACAGCCACAAAGATGATATTGTATATCTCAAACGTGATCTTATCAGCAGACACTTTGTCACTTTACGGCGAACAGGCTCCGTTTCCTTTAAATTTATAATCCTCGGTCTTAACCGAGCAGGTCTCTTAACCTGCAGAAGAAATTATGGCACATCTCGTTTGAATTACTCAGGAAATGCAATTAATATTATACATTATTCAAAAAAATATAATGTAATGTAATGCGAAAAAAACTAATTTACCTAGATAATACAAGATAAAGTAGCACATAGAATGTCATATAATTTTGAACCCAAACAATATATTTTAATTTTCTCCTGTTTCTTTTGGACAACTTCAAACTTGTTATAAACGAGAAAGATGAGTCGGAGAAATAACGTGTTCAGTTTTTGCTACGAAATGTTGATATAGGGTGGAAGCTCAGTGCTGTAGGGGAAATACTTATTGCCCAATAATGCGCGAAATCTCGTTATTTCTCCTCATACATCCGCCAAAATCCATACTTTATTAAAATACTGTACGTTTGTCTCAATGCGACATTTAATAACCCTTAAACCTTAAAGATAGGTATCAATGTAGTATAGCGTTATTGAAAACGTAATACATTGTATTGCGTTCGAGAAATGAGAAATTCAAAGCCACATAGAAAATATTTAATAATAATAACACGAAGTTGTGTAAAAGCTTAAAGCTGGATTTCTCTGCCTTTTTTGGTTGGAATTTTCTCATTAAAGCATCAAAATTACTTCATAAATCTTAGAATGGACGCAGAGAATACCAATATTCCATATTGTCAGAACGGTATCAAAACGTAATTAACAGTTTACTAAATGGTATTAAGCAACTTATTTTAATAAATATCAAAATAAAGCCAATTTTTAATTAGTTACAGAAACAGTTAATTAATATTTCCGTCGCCAATAAGTGCCAACGTAGGAAGTAAATTGTATAAATTTCCGACTCCGTTATTGCCGATTCGAATTATTACGATTACTTTGATTCGATTGACCATGGAAATGTTTCGCGAAAATGTACGTTCGATTATTAAATTATGGAAAGCTTATAGGCTTCATTGCAGAGATTTAATTTACCGAAAACAAATTAACGGCGAAATAGGCGGAAACCGCAAGCTTATTTATTAGGGAAGATCAAAATGGAACATGGAATACTGTGGCGAAATTAACATTTTAAACAATGTTACACAAATAACTAATAACATATCGCATTGGATATTCTCTGATCGAACTGTTACTTACGTTTACACACAGGCGAGCCGCAAACATTTGGATTTTCTAATGGATCTGAAAATAATACAATTGCTTGTTAAAATGAGAAATATTTAGTTTAGTTTAGAAATATTATAATATTTCTTAAAGTACACAACTTGATTATTATTAAATTTGATGGATTATTTAGTTAGTAAGGTAAAGTCGCCTAATCTGAGATAGTTCCTAATATAATACACCATCATAAATATTTTCAATACGGACACCTACAAACTATTGGTGTTCGATCGAATGTCTATAGTCGGTAAAATAGTAGTGGGTACTGTGAATTGGTGACTATTGTGTTATCTGTAATTTGCTGGGCAATAAACCAATTTTTCTAATCTGGGGAACTTTTCTAATAAATAAGGTAAGTGACAACAATATAAACTTTTTTCCCTTGTATTCAAGGGAATACTAGTTGAAGTAACTATGGAAATTTGTTAAACCCATATTTAAATAATATCACATTTAACCGCAAAATGGAGTTCAGTTTTACTGAATACAGGGTCCTAATATGAGATACCATGAGACACCTATTATGGGAGGGTCTAATATTAGGAACTTACAAAATTTTTACTAACTACCTAATTATAAAGTTGAACTAAAATATGAAAATTATTTATTATACTTAAAAGTATTATATTAGTACGATTTTATTCTAGAATCTGAAACGAAAACAGTTGGTACAATGTACAAGGTGGTACCGTTGAGCACACGAACATCTATGGGGTATAAAACCGCTATGGAGAACCTCTATTTGTATGTCCTTCATGCAAAAAGAAGAATAGAACCTATTAACATTTTTTTACCAGGTGTCTCATATTAGGAACACCTTTTTTTCTCAAATATCGTCGGCTTAATCTGCAAAACCCGTATGTCCATTTTGCAGAAATTGAGGTTTTTGCGCTATCTACTCCAAAAAAACCGCCCGGGTGTAAAAGAAATCCCAGTAACTATGCAGGGTGGCCCAGAACTCACGTCCCACCGGGAAAGGCCTTATGGAACCAACAATGGAGATGCCAAAACTGCAGCCAAAGACATGAAAAAGTTATTCCTTTGGTACATAAAGAGGTTTAAAATCGACCAATCCCAGTAGCTGTTCACATATGCGAAAATGACGTGAATAGCCAATACACCAATTTGACATTATTGAAAGATTCTATGTCCTTTTCATATTCAAGGTTAGCAAAAGCTGCCAAAATCAGCTGCGAATATTAATCAACTATTTACTTTCAAAACGATCAAAAAATCGATCATTTGATTCGATTTAGTATTGCAAATTTGTTAATTCTTTCAACTTCCTTTTAATCTTTTTCGTTATCATTAAAATCAGTTCTATTCAGAACTGCCATTGTTTTATTAGAAAAATGAACACTTCGTACAGAATTTTTTATTGATTCAAAAGTGGTTCAAATCGATTTATTTCGATCGATTAATTTCGAGCATAATTAACATAATTAACAGCGGGGTTCCATAATCCTACAGGTCGATTGGTCCCCAGTTTCAAAATTTAATGGGCTAATTGGTCCCCGCAGTCAAAATATTCCTAAACCGATTAGATAAGAATTTACATTGCATGAATAACTATCATATATTTGTCTAACATCTTCTGGTGTACTTACATAGCTGAGAGAATTTGGACAAAATGCAGCTTTTAGTGTTAAAAAATATATAATATCTAAGCATTAGTAATTTAAAATATATACAATTGGTACAATATACAGGGTATGTCACGACGAGCTTTAACTATCTGTATATTGGAAAATACTGAGCCGATTTAAATAAAATTTTGTTTGCTTATATTATGCAATAAGACGGATCGTTTAAAAATATTTTGACAGTCGTACCACTTCCGGTTGTACCGGAAGGTACCCGAGTTACTTGAAAAGTTAGGATAGGACCATGTAAGCCGTTTTTCTCCATTTTCAACTGTTTGGCCTTCAGAGCCACCTAATATCAAAATTTTGTGATTTTTGAGTGGCTGTATAGCCTTTATTAAAAGACCAAAATACCAAGTGTGACACCTTTTTCTAATCAGCTCATCGAGAAGAATCTAAAAATGCAAAAATATACAGGGTGTTCCATTTAAAATAACAAAGTTACTGCCGGTTGTAACCGGTTGTAAGTTATTCCGGTTGTACCGGAAGTGGTACGACTGTCAAAATATTTTTAAACGATCCGTCTTATTGCATAATATATGCAAACAAAATTTTATTTAAATCGGCTCAGTATTTTCCAATATACAGATAGTTTAAGCTCGTCGTGACATACCCTGTATATTAAAAGAAAAAATCTGTACAAAAAAAGAATTATTTTAGTTTTAAAATACGAACGGATTTCAAAAAATAGTTGGCAACTTTATGGGAAACTTTATTATTAATTTTACGAAATAGTTATTCTTCACAAAAAGTTCTGCATCATCTATAATCCAAGATGCAACCATCAAAAATCAAATTTTATCAATCTTATACGAGGTATGTCAAAAAGTGTGAATTTTGCTCAAGAGTAAAGTACCTTGATATTTTTCAATATCGAAATTTGTTATTATGAAAAGTACACCTAATTTTCTAGAAGTAGGAAGGGATGGGATTTTACCTATATTGAAATAGAAAAAAAAGACAGAAGTCAAAAAATGTCCCCTAATCATAAAATCCTCATTAAATTGTACTACGAAATGAAAATACATAATCGAAATTTGCCAGAGAATTTTAAAATTATAAATATTCCCATCGGTCCTTCCTAGAAACCCTTAATCCGGTATTGGGGACCAATTGACTGATAGCTTTCGAGTCGAAAAAGGATTATATTTGGGTAAATTTGACCGCGGGGACCAATTGAACTCCACCCATTAATTTCGATTCTAATTAATTAATCGTTTTAATCGATTTATTTTAAAACAGTTTTGTTTGTCTCCTGTAAAATTATGCTTTCTGGACTGGTTTTGCAGATTAAGCCGACGATATATACTTTGAAACAACCCATTCACCATTCATTTCTGATTTTTTGTTTTTTTTATTTCTTCCCAATCTCTTATAATGAACCTACATAAAAAGGTAGCTCATATTAGGCTACTTTACTATAACTAAAAAGGGGTAAAAATTCGCAATTATTCTATTGATTGTTTAATTCTGTACATTCCCAATTTCTTTCTACCTTGTTTAACAAAGTTAACGCAGTTCACTTTTCTTGCGAATATTTGTTGACGTGACTAATTGACAGAAACAACGTTAATCGACATTAATCACTTATGCTAACTTTATAAGTTCGCTCGAAAACGCTTATAAGTACCTAAGTGTTTTTCAACTAAATGGACCGGATCAAATCAATGCCGTTGACCGGGTCGTAGCATATTGATCAATCCTTTTAACAACTTTACGCAAATGCCATCAAAAAAATTGGCGTAATTAAGTTTCTCATTTGTATCCGCTTAATTTCTCCATGTTATTTTGCTGGCTCGTAGTTATAAGATAAATGAATCGGCCGAAATCGAAATAATAAATCTTTTATCGGCGTTTCGCGGAATTGAAATGAAATACGAGCAAACATCGTAGTGAACTAGCAGTTTATTTATCTCCGAACGGAAAAATACTCATAAATTAGCCGCAAACCATGTAGCGATTCCTAAATAAGGATAAATTTAAATTTAGTACCTGTTACGTAAAATCTCTGTAAGTTAATGCTCTTACAATCAAATAAAGTTGTATCGCTGTAACGACATACTTATACATACCTACATAGATGAGGGAAGTGGATTTTCCACTATAAAGCAAATTTTCCAAGCAATAAGTACAATCCGGTGTAAATAACCTACATATTATGTACTAAATTTTTCATTGTAATATGTTATTATTTCTCAAGTTTTCCATATAGGCACTTTAAGAGGGCGTATATCATTTGCGCGCAGCGGTCAGTTTTGTCCTAATCCCGCAACTCACTTGCGCGCAAGGTTGCAGCAGGTAGATAGTCACTTGCGCGCAGCGGTTAAATTCAGGTAGTTAAGTACTTTAGCCGAATACCTAAATTATTCCATACTAACTTATGTATTTAATAATGGAATCGAATCTGAAAAATGCCAATTTGGAAATAATACCTACACAGTGAAGTATGAAAATAAATCTACTATATAGGTTTTTGTTATAAGATTGGGACATGGCTTAAAAACAAACTTCTGAGATGAAAATAAGTGATTTAACCTAACTTACCTATATACAGAAGTGCTTAGTAAAGAAGATAGGTACAACGTGTTAAAGTTAAAAATAAAAAAGAGGTTTTTGATTGAGCCGTAACAGTACAATACAGAAAATTTGTACATAATTTTTGTGTAATTTTTTTAAACCTCCTTCAATCCCTAATTGTTCCGCCCAATTTATTTAACTAATTTTTTAATTGAAACTAGAGTTAACGGTTTATTTATAATGATTTTTACTCTTTTGGCGTTCATATGATTTTCAAAATTCCTTATTTTCAACAAAAATGTATTTATTAGTCACATAAAACTTGTAGAAAACAATAAGACATATTACTTTAAACGTTAATGTTAAAAATTTAAAAAGCTTGAATGAAACAACGTCCAGTTGTATATAAATTGATTGAATTCTCTATATGAACTCATCTCATTAATATCTCATTAGAATAAGGGTCGTCGGATTAAGGGATTACTTCAATTTGCGCGCAAGTGAAGGGTACAGATTATTGCCATCAGGTAAGAAAACTTGACCGTGCGCGCAAGTGATGAATCACCCTTTAAGAAACCATTTCACTATTACCTACCTACATACAGTATATTTACCTATATATTCTTATAAATTATTCATTAATAATAACTATAAAAATTTTCTATTTTATGTATACAAAGCTAACCAAAATAAATAACAAACATAGTGTACAGTACAATGACCGTAATTGTAACACTCGGTACCCTTTTTGCAATTAACATTACATTTCAAAGCGACTGTTTTGAGGACTAAAAGAACTAACTTCATGTCAGCCATTTTTTAATAGCAGTTAATTAAAGGAAATTGCAATTAAAATGTCACGTCACCGTCACACACGTGAACCCCTAAATCCATTGTCAAAGGGTCAAATGAGCTCTATGTGGCTGCACATACAGATGCCATGAGTTGGTTAGTGGCGACTGCACGAGGTAAAAATCGATCGTTCAAAATTTTAATAAAACTCAATTTTACTAGTATGTAATGAATTTCATTATTAATTTAATAAATATAAAATTAATTTTTGTTGTGTAATATTCAGTTTTTCTTTAATTTTGCTATTAAGGCGAATCTTAAATTTTTATTTATTCTTGATGACCTTCGCTATCACAAATTGTTACTCTTATCTTAAGTAATTATAAACGCGTTCTTGGTATATTTTTCTTTACTTTTTCCACTGTGTATTTACAATTTTATGGAATTATCACTGTATTATTGAATATTGCAAGTATATAAGTAGTTGCAAGTTAAATTTCGAATTAAAATGTGAAGCTACAGAAATTCTGTATATAAACGTAATTATAATTGCATAATATTCAAACACTTTAACATTTCTGGGAAACTTGATATTTTTTCAAATAAATTATCTCTTTAGGGTCAATATGCTATTATATTTTCATTACATTTACCCTTCATAGAGCAGTAGGTAATTAGATAGTTACAATATCAACTGTAAATAAATTTGTAAAGAAAAAAATTCAACATTATCAGTAATTTATTTAAATTAAAATATAATATTCAATTCAGAATTTTGTTGTTCAAATATGTATATTACCTTCATAAATTTTCACAGAGAAGAAACAGCCGGAAGGTATTGAAAATTCCTAGTATTATTTTGTTCAAGTTTTTTAAAACTATGTTAGTACCCATAGAGAATCTATTAAATTATTAGCAAATTATAGCAATATTCAGGTTGAATAAAACCAATTTAACATTCATGTAAAGTATTATGCCTAAACAATATAAAACGTTACCGGGAAAATACTGTGTGAATTTGAACAATTTTAATCAAATCTGTTAATCAAATTTCAAAAGGATTAATTTTTTACGTTTATTTTTTTTTAGTTTATCGTGAAAAATACCCGCTTGTGTAACTATGTTCGTGCATTAGTTTTATTTCTATCTCAATAGATAAGTATTCAGATTAATCAATTTAATCTACAAAGTTCACTATATGTAATTTCACTATTAAATTATGCATCAGAGAAATGGTTTTCAAGTAGTAAACACTGCAGAATTCGAATTTTGCTACCAAATTAAGTTTTATTAAAACTGATCTGTATATCTGTATGTGCATGCTAATAATAATTCTACTTTTGGTACAATTTAATATACCGCTAGCGCTATCTAATATCAAAAAAACCGCATTTAATTCGAAAACGTGTTCCAATAATCATTATTTAAGTTGAAAAAATTCACGTGATCCACTATGAAATACTAATATATTCATTTTATAGATAACAACCACTTATAGTAATAATTGATGAATACATTAAGAATAACAATAAAAATTTAATCTACTTACTATTATAATCAGCAGAAACTAATATCGCGAGAAAAATTAACCCCGCGAACTGATAAAAAAAATTCATCGTTGCACCATTTAGGATTAAAATATGGTTGTCGAACTCGGCCAGAAATATGTATACATAAACTGACACTACAAGTTATAGTGGCTCCCTAATACTAATTGATCAATTGCTCTCTCCGCACCAAAGGTCTCTTAAAATCGACAATAGTGATAAGCGGTTCAAAAGGTCACTAACTGCCATTGGCTAACGATCAGAAGATATCAGACAAAATATTATTTCTTGATTTTCGATTAGCTGCTATGCAATTTTCTAGGAAACTTATTCCAGGACCGCAATGATAAATATTGCAGAATTTTATATGGTTGTAATAATTTGTTTTTATTACTTACAGCCACAAAACGTTAAATTAAATCCAATGCGCTTTAATGATAAGACTCCTACAATAATATTTGTGTTGTACACTTTCAAGTTTTAGGAAGATTTTCGATGATACGAGCCTGACCAATTATTTAATAATAACTTAGGAGTGCGTAAATTCTGTCTTTGAAACCAATAAACTGTAATTGGTCTTATGTTGGTTTGTACACAGATTTAAACAATGCTTTGTAATACGTGCTAAAGCTAAAGTATTGTTTTCGATAAATTAAATCTTTCTTGCATATTTTTTATATTATATACCTACACGAATGTCCCCCGGACACTGTTTCTAAAAAGGGCGAAATCGAGTGATTGATAGAAATAAGGGGATCCAGAGAAATCTATTTTGAAAACAACTACAGTACTTCCCCTTATAGCCGGTAAATTAGTAACCGCTCAAGGGTTTCATGTATATTTAAATTACAAATGGGGTACGTTTTGTTAGGGTTAGTTTCATAGGTGTCATCTAATATTATTCATTACTTATGTAGATGAGTCTTTTGTAGCATTTGCTTAATTTATTTATATGCCTTTAGCTTATTAAATGCATTTCATTTAGACCGAACCGAAACGAATATTTGAAAACCATTAGGAAATGTTCCATTAGCCATCAGATGGACACAGGTTATTTAAAGATTATAATAGACCTTTAACTAAATAGATTTGTAATATAATTTAATATTCAAAGCATTTCCACGGCGAATGCAGCTGATCGCTCAATTGCCTGGCCTTTGTTCTAAATACGAGTTGATCTAAAATTCCGACTGTTTCTTATTGTACAGTTCAAATAAATTAGTTAAAATTGATTAATGTTTCTGGGAGCAAATTAATAAGTTTATCAGTCATTACAATAAACTTGAATTGTTGTTTTGAACGGTACCATTTTAAATCAATTTATTTAGTGTAATAAAAGAGGCTGTTAAGTCCCTACTACGCGCTTATCGATCCGCATAACGTATTGTCTGCGATTCGTTTAATTGTCGAAAGATTCTGAATCACGTGCCGGACGTACCAATTGAAAAACCGCTATATGCTCATTATAACAGAGAACGAACATATTAACGAAAGTATTGATGTACATATGCTTGTGTGGCTAAACTACTCAATCAAAAATGCCTCGCTATTTAGAATACCTATTAGGCTGTCCACAAATACCTGTTGTCACCAACGGTTAATACCGGCCCTATTAGAATTACTAGAGATTCTAGAATATCGAGACACGTTAATGAAATAAGTGAAATTAATATTCCTGAAGCACGAACGTAATGCACATATTGAACGCATTTTTGGTGTAATGAGATATTGTGAAAACGAGGTAGGTGCCATATTGGGTGCTTCAAAGCATTAGGGATTAATTAAAATAAGTTATAATTTTCGTAAGTACCTACAAGCTTTTCAGATAAATGCACGACTATTAGTGCCAAGAATTGGACAATCAAAAACACTGATATTAAATACAGGGTGGAACCCGAACTGGAATATACAGGGTGTCAACCCTACAACCCTACATACAAAATTCCGTGTACATAGAGCTACTGTATGTTGGTGGGATCAAAATAAGTCGATTGAGACAAAATTACCTATATCACAAAGTTCTTCGCCTCTGAGCGTAGGCAATATACTAATAAGACGGGCAACTCTAACGAAAAACCGGTTCTCAAAAATTTGGAGCCATCTATAGTTATCATGGGGCACTAATAATTTAAAAACAGGAATTTACCAGTTTTACGAAATTGATTAGGCGGGAATTTTAAAATTATTCTTCTTCTTTTTCTTTCTTATCTCTTTCTTTCTTAGCTACTGGGCTATTGATCCAAAAAATATTGTTGATTAGATTGGTTTGAAACAATGTATTTGAACCACGTATTACAGGTGAATTAAATTTACAATTAAGGTTTTGACGGTAAAGGGAAAGAATGAGCATCAGGTAGGATTGATATTTCTCTCTCCGCAACTTCTTGCATAAAACCGGAAAAGTTCTCCAAGGGGTTTTGGTTAAGCATTCAGCTGGTGAGTCGCCTGGACCTGCAGTATACAGTAAAAAAGAAATTTTAACATTTACTTTAAATTTTAGGTTTAACATTGAAAATAATCTTACCAGGTACGTTTAAAGTGGGAATTGAATGTTTCTTAAGTTTTTTCCTATTTTACCTACTTCTCCTAAGTGAATATCACAGATAGCATAACCCTTCAACAAAATAAATCGTAGGATTTATTAAATAATTTAGGATTGTTGATTCTCTTTAATCAAATCTCCTGAACCCTTTTATCCGCTGTGATGTATCGTCTATAATAAAATAAGTATTATAATGAGTAAAAAGTGAAACTTAAACCAAAAGTGGCTTACGTATATGTACAAAATGAAAATATAAAACCCATAAAATTAACATTTAAAATATTATGATTATACATATAATGTGTCTTACCATGTATAGCATCCTTATTATTACATTGACGCACACAGCAACAACGAACCATATTAATTTTTAATATTATTTATTGATTATTATTTAATATTAAGTTATTTAAGTTTCGCAATTCAAAAGTCGTTCAAAATTATGTTTTTGGCAGTTAGTACAAAATGATGGATTTAAATTTTGCGCTCAAATTCGCCACCCGTATTTCTATAAACTCTATTCCAACCAGGGGGGGTGAACTTATACCATAGAAATGCGGTTCGCGATTTTCAGCGCCATCTTCAGTCATCAACGTTGTACTAACTGCAAAATGATATGATTTTGAATGAATTTTGAATCCTAATTATTAGACAGGAATTTTAAAATTATCATTCTTCTTTTTTCTTCCATATAGACCTCAGCTACTAGGCAATTGGGCCAAAAATTATTGTTGACTAGGTTGGACTAGGCGGTAAGCCGGCTGTGCACTTATACTATATAGAAATACGGGTGGCGAATTTGAGAGCTATCAAAAACCTAATTTTGAACGACTTTTGAATTGCGAAACTTAAATAACTTAAATAATTAATAAATAATATTAAATATTAATATGGTTCGTTGTTGCGGTGTGCCTCAATGCAATAATAAGGATGGTACAAGGTAAGATACATTATATAATCATAATATTTTAAATGTTAATTTTATGGGCTTTATATTGTTTTTATTTTGTACAGATATGCAAGCTACTTTTGGTTTAAGTTTTACTTATTATAACACTTATTTAATTATAGACGATACATCCCAGCGGACAAAAGGGTTCAGGAGATTTGAGTAACAATCCTAAATTATTCAATAAATCCTATGATTTATTTTGTTGAAGGGTTATGATATCTGTGATATTCACTTCGGAGAAGGATGTAAAATAGGAAAAAACTTAAGAAACATTCAATACCCACTTTAAATGAACCTGATAAGATTATTTTCAATATTATACTTAAAATTTAAAGTAAATGTTAAAATTTCTTTTTTAGTGTATACTGCAGGTCCAGACGACTCACCAGCTGAATGCTTAACCAAGACCCCTTGGACTGCAGAGCGAGAAATAGCAATCCTAACTACTCATCATTTCCCGTACCGTCAAAATATTAATGTAAAATATAATTCATCTCTAATATGTGGTTCAAATAAATTGTTTCAAACCAATCTATTCAACAATAATTTTTGGACCAATAGCCTAGTAGCTGTGGCCTAAAAGAAAGGAAAAGAAGAAGACTAATTTTAAATTCCCGCCTAAAAAAATATTACCAAAAAAGGTAAATTCCTGTTTTTAATTACTTTAGTACGCCATGATAACTACAGAGGGCTTCAAATTTTCGAGAACGTGTTTTTTGTCAGAGTTGCCCGTCTTATTAGTATATTGTCTATGATTCCAACTAAAATGAGAAATTGGTGATATTCCTGTCTTTTCCACGCAGATCAAAATTTCCCTAGTGTCAATGTTAATTCTCCCATTCGACTAGGGGAATTTTACGGCGCGCGGTTGAATTCTTAGATTTTGAAGATACGCTGTTGCCATATGACTTTGCAAATTTCAGTCACAAAATCTCGCTCGTTGTAGTTAACTCGTTAACCTACAATTTGCTGATTTTGTGATTTTTAAAAGGCGATTTTGGCCCCTTTTTATTGTTTATATTCCTCTATTTACAACTTTTTTCATTTGTAAACATTGAAAGTAAACATAACCTTCAAATAACCATATAACCTGAAAATCAGTAATAGACAGGATTTCTAAACTAAACTAAACTTTACTAAACTCTATTCCAACTAAAATGACAAATTTAAAACGAGGTTACAATCCCAACGTTGCCGGTTTGCAATTGAAATCCTGTCTATTACTGATTTTCAGGTTATAAGGTTTGAAGGTTATGTTTACTTTCAATGTTTACAAATAAAAAAAGTTTTAAATAGAGGAATTTAAACATTAAAAAAAGGATTAGGATGACAATATGAGATTGCGAGTATTATATTAGTTGAATATTGTAGGTTAACGAGTTAACTACAACGAGCGAGATTTTGTGACTGAAATTTGCAAAGGCATATGGCAACAGCGTATCTTCAAAATCTAAGATTTCAACCGCGCGCCGTAAAATTCCCCTAGTCGAATGGGAGAATTAACATTGACACTAGGGAAATTTTGATCTGCGTGGAAAAGACAGGAATATCACCAAATTCTCATTTTAGTTGGAATAGAGTTTAAGGGTAAGAACATACCGAAGATGCCTCGATGGTTCACTCGCGGTCGCGGTCGATGTCGATGTCACTGGCGATACTTTCTGCGATGTGAGTAGAACATATCAAAGAGATTTTCCTTTCAGTTTTCTAAGATATTTTGTTGAAAGAAGTTGTTTTTTTTACACCTAAACTGTCTATAAATTGCGACTTTTCCACATACAGCCTGTGACATAAATATTATAAAACAATATTCGTAATGAATACTAACGACGACAGCGATACCAGTAGATTTCAAGTAGTTCAAACAGAGAATACAGTGTACATCCCTTAAATCAAAAAAGGCATCTTTTTTTGGTGGATAAAATCACGTGATTTCGGTAGCCAATAAAAACGATTTTACCGCGATGCCCATCGTGGTAGCGCTATAGAAAACAAACTATTTTGTTTTTACATCGACATCGCGGTGGGCCTCGCGGTAAGCATCGAGGGTGAACAGAACAGATCATCTTCGGTATGTCCTGTCTCATTAAAATACATTGAATTGTTTTACATGGAGGGCATCGACATCGACCGCGACCGCAAGTGAAGCATCGAGGCATCTTCGGTATGTTCTTACCCTATTATTCATAATTTTGTTGTTTTATTTATTTTTATTGTATTTAAATCATTTCCTCTACAACCGCAAATCCATTCAAACATATATATATATATATATATATATATATATATATATAACATATATATATATATATATATATATAACATATATATATATATATATATATATATACAACTGCGCGGGCTATGAAATCAAAACTTTCCACCGTCTTACCAACTTTACGGCGCTCCAACAGTCGTAATTTTTGCCGAACAAAAAAAACCCTTGAGAACAATTTTGTAGATATTAGCATGCTCTACAAGTTTTGTAATAGACAATTTTTCGATATATATCACGAAAAAGGAGAAAAAAGCAAACAATCGGTTGCGAAGAATTTATTTTTAACTTTCGCGCTCGATATCTTAACAACCATCAACGATAGGTTAAAAATACATAAGACCTAAATTGTAGAGCGTAAAAAAAACAACAAAAAAGTATATTACAATAATTCTCTTATGACGACGCACAGCCGAGTTATCGTCAAAAAATGGAATTAAATCCCTTTTTTTCAAGATGGCGGAAAATGCACAAGGAATTTCCGGTCGAAAACTTGAAGTTAAGCTTTTCTAAGCATTCCCCACAACATATCCAAAATTTAGCTTCCTCGGTTCATTTTCTTTTCTTCCCCGTTATTTCGTATATAATGACTGGAGTAATTATATATTAAATAAAACTTATAAATTAGCAATCCGTAAATTCACCCAATTTCAAATTTAATAAAAGCAATAAAAGGTAATGGCGTCTCATTCTCATTCACTTAACTTGATTCTGATTGGCCGAGTTTTCTAGTCTTGTCAAAAAAAACCAATCATGTGCCGGGGCCAATCCGTCAAAATATTTTAGACTAAAAGGGGGGGTATAAAATGAATTTAGTCGAAAAAACTTAATAATTTAATTATTTTAATATGAATTTTTAACCAGAGGTTTAAAATAATGCTCTTGAATTGAAAAATGTACAGAGTTAAGTTGTTTCCTCAGCTGTTTTAGTAAATAATCCATATAAAGTGCAGAAGACATTTGGCAACGTTGATTCAAAAAAATCGAGCCAATCACGTGCCGGGGCCAATCCGTCAAAATTCGTCTAAAAAAGTTACAAACAAACATCGACGGGACCGTATCTATGTTTACTTGTTCATCTAAGTTCAAAATTCATTCAAAACCATATCATTTGGAAGTTAGTACAACGTTGATGATTGATGATGGCGCTGAAAATCGCGAACCGTATTTCTATGGTATAAGATTTTTTATGGTTTCAAGCTTCCCTCTGAGGAAGCTTCAAAGTTGAAACAAAATTTTCACTAAACAATTAAAGAGAAGTTTTTTTTACGATACCTAAGTCTCTAACCATCTCTTTAATTTGTTATTTTTCAGTCGATAGCTATGCCTATTGATGATTTTTTTGTATTGTAATAACGTTAAAATCGACAGTTTTCGAGTTTCGGTAGTTGTACAACTTAGTTTTCTCGAAAAGTATAAATCACTCTGTCCATACATTTTTTTTTACTCAAATATCATGAGATGCATGTTTGTTGCAAGAGACAAAAAATGCTATACATGAATACAGCTATTCATACAAAAAAATGGAGGACCAAGGGCTGCCCTCAAAAAAAATGTTGTTTATAAGGGTGGTTTTTACCCTTCCATCATTTCAGTAGGTGTAATTTTTGGTTTGAACAATGGCTCTTCAATTAAAATAGATACATACCAAAATTTATAAAAATCTCTCAAAGCGTCTTTGAGTTATCAAAATAAAATTTCTTTCAGCTTTGAAGCTTCCTCAGAGGCACGTTTGCCTCTAATAATGTAAGTTGTTCGTTAAGAACTTTGTGATATAGGTAATTTTGGATCAATCGACTTATTTTGATCCCACCAACATACAGTAGCTCTATGTACACTGAATTTTGGGACACCCTGTACATTCGCTAGCGAGGAAGAGATTAATTTTTTTTTAATTTCTCGAGACACGTCAATGTTCATTTACCTACATTTGGCAAGCAATATACTAAGCATAGTAATACAATAGCTGCTTTCTTTCGCTCATAAATTGGTGATCTAAACGCGTTTTAACACTGTTGGATTCAACCGAACGTGTTCTCTTGTAATCGGATCAATCCCCTCTCCGCCGTTGATTTGAATCGTGATCTGTAATCCTCCTTCCCCCCTGAATCCAAAAAATTTTATGATTCGTTTGGATTGAACGGTGAAACCTAACCTATAACCTATTTGTGGTTCTTCGGTTTTCTTAAAAAGTAATGAAACGAATCCGGATTCAATGAATCATGATCGTATAAGGAACAATCCTGATTCAATTTACAACAACGAAAGAAAGCAGCTAATATAAGCAATAAGGGAGGAGACCACCCTCAACATGATTTTGTCAAATGGAACCCTATGGCTTCTGACCCCCCATTGGAAAGCTCGTAGATAGATGAGTCCAGCGTACTGATACATTTTTTTAGTAGGTTTGTGAGTTGCCTAAAATTAAAACGAAATTTATTTATTTATTTATAGAATATAAATACAACCAGAAAACAAATACATCCGGTGTGCATCCTACAGAGATCTTTTCATTCTTTTCGTAGATCTGGAGCCTTTATCCTAGCTTAAAACTAAAAAAATATTTGTTTTTTATTTATTTATATGTATATTACATTTGATTTACAAAACTGTTTTGATCCAATTTTTTACCTTTAGATTTAGTTTAGTGCATTATCATATGCCCCTCCCCCCGCTATAATTTCATAGGTTGCAATGCTGTTAAAAAACGCATAGTAAATTTTTAAAAGTGTTTCAGTGTCCATAATTTTAGACAGTTTTTTAAAAATGAAGAGAAGGTAGTTTTATTTATAATGTGTTTTATATGTTCTTTCCATTTGCAATTTATAATCAATTTGGACCCCTAAATATTTTACTACCAACTACTGTACTATACTGTAACCCTTTTTGTTTCTCTGTCGTTTATTTTAATACTTAAATTATTTGGTACACTATATCACAGTAACTACCGAACGGTATACACAGCGGCCAAGTCGGAGCGGTACATTTTAGTGAGCGGTACAGTTAGTTATGCACAAAGAGCGCATACAAAGAGCGCATACCTATATGATACTGTGACGCGCTGAAGCCACGCCTGCTCTATTACTCCGTTTACATGCAGGCTTGAAGTCGGCTTGAATCCTAGATCGACTCTCTGTAAACACTGGACACGGATCGAGTTGACTACTCGACGAAGAAAAAAGATACGTCGAGCCGAGCTCTCAAGCCTGCATGTAAACGGGGTATATGTTGTAGTATTGAAAGTATTGTATATTCTCACTATCTTATACATTTTAATTGAGAGTCTCTTTCTATAGAGCGTACCGACAAAAATTTGCCATCCTGTATAAACAGTCTTGACGATGTTTGAAGATAAGTCATTTATAGATACTCATGAATATTCAAATTTTAGATAGCTTTTCATTTTAGTTACTGCAAATTCTCATGTTGTCCCTGTACTTAGTACTACCATATCATCCATGTATGGTATAATACATTCATCAGTTTTAGTGCTAGGAATATCATTAATGTATATGAGAAAGAACAATGGTCCCAGGACGGTACCTTGAGGAACTCCCATTGTAATACGCTTGTTGGAACTTTTGAACTGGTCTATTTTATCTAATTGAGTTCTGTTTTTAAAATAGTTATTAATGAGTTCTAGGGGAGTTCCTCTGATACCACGTCATTCTAATTTAATAAATAGTTTATCATGGCTTACTGTGTCAAAAACCTTTGCCAAGTCAATAAACCTGCTAAAATTTATTATTATAAACACGTTTAGTAACATAGGTTAAGGCATCATTTGTTCTTTTTTTTTGCACAGGCCAATATTGGTTCTTAAGTAAGATTTTATTTTCTTTAATAAAAATTGTTATTCTTTTGTTTAATATTTTTAAGCACTTTAGCTAAGTTGGAAATTAGAGCTATTAGTCTATAATTAGTGAACAGTTGCTTATTTCCCGATTAAAAAATTGGTATGACTTTAGCATCAGCTTTTAGAGCAGAGGGCCAGATGGCATTTTCAATACAAGAATTGAAAACATCAGGAAATGGTACAACAATAAACAATTTTTAGGATTTCAGTGTTTATGCCATCTTCGCCTACAGGTTTATTTTTCATTGATAATACAATGGACATATAATATCTTGACTTTGCTGTTTGTGGGAATTAAAAATAAAGTTTTGTTGCAATGAGGTGGTAGACTTAATTTAGTATTCGGAGGTAAAATGATCTCTTTCTCCAGTTAAGGCTCAATGTTACAGAAAAAATCATCATTAAAAAATTATCATTGGTTATTTTATCAACTTTTTCATAAACATATTTCGCATGCATGGTGACTTTGTCTAAATTCTTAACATTTCTTATATTCTGCCTTAAGCGAGCTATTGTTTGGTTCTTGCTTAAGCTTAAAGTATATAGGTAGTTTTTTATTTGGTTGTACACGAGAGTGTATATTTGGTGATCCATTTCTTTCTAGATGCCTAGATAAATACCATGCGGTATTCTCGTCAAAATTTACTAATAGTCAGTTGCAACATCCTGTGTATTGACAAGTACACCCCTGTCCACTTAGCTTTGAACTTTTTGTAGTTAATAAAAGAAGAATATTTTACATGCTTAACACATGTAAACAGTTGTAGAAGTACTATCAAGTATGTCAATATTAAAATCACCTATTATACAGGGTGTTAAAAAAAGTGTCACAAAATGAAATGGGGGTAGTATGGCCCAAAATATGCAGAAAATTCTTAATAAACGTATGTCCGCAAATTAATGGTTTCGGAGATACGGACCATTTTGCGTTTAAAACATTTTTTAATGTTTACAAAAAAATAATGATATTTATTAACAAACAACAGAAACATAGTATCAAATAAGATGTTCAAATTGCCCTCCTCTACGCCGCAAGGACTGTCAAACTTATCCCTGCTCTACTCTTTGCTGCAGCTCCTCGAGGTTATTCACAGAGGAGTGGCTTACACGAAATTTTTTAAGTGTCCCAAAAAAAAGTCAAGAGAGTTTAAATTGGGAAATCTTGCAGGCCATAGTCCATGTCCGCCTCTTCCTATCCATCTTTATCTAATGGATCCGTCTAAATGCTCTCTTACGGCAATTGGAAAATGCGCCGGAGTACCATCGTGCTGGAACCACATTTCATTTCTGTGTAAGGAATATCGTCTAAAAGATCACCCAATGTGTTCTGCAAGAAGTTTAGGTAATCAATAACAGCCGTTAATCTGTTAGGCATTTATGTAGGTGCTATTTGCTATTTGTAGTACTATACATATACCTAGATTCATTAAAGCATTGACTTTTCAAAGACTTTAAAAGTTTAATTAATTTTCAAAGTTATAAAAATTACTGAAAATGTTTGTTATTTAGTTTAGGAATATCAACCTTACTTTTTACATGTCCTCATAAAAAATTCCAAATAATTTTTTGCCACAACTGATATTTGCTGTTTTTTTCGGTCGTCAAATATTCGTCAATATCTGGATAGAATTTTTCCCTGTAGGTGGACTGAGAAGGCGAGGTACTATGGAGTTGCCAGCAAGGTCTCCAGGTCTTACACCGCCGGATTTCTTTTTATAGGGATATCTCAAAAGTAATGTTTACATTCAAAAACTGAATAACATAGCGGACCTATATACAAGAAAGGATCGGAGAGGAAAACAATAAAATAGCACCGGAAATGTTGCATAATGTAAGAAACGAAACATACCACACACTGAGATGTTGCCAACAAGTGAATGGTGCACAAATTGAGCCATTGTTACGTTGAAAATAAAATAAACTTTAAACTTATGAAATGCAACCCTTAAACTAAAATTTGATAGGAACGTTGAATTCCTCGTTCCACCAAATTTGTAACAAAGGGTCATAAGCCATAGGGTTTCATTTGAAAAAAAAAAACATATTAAGAGTGGCTTCAGCTAACCTCGAAGGACTTTTTCATATTGCTTGCAAAACGTTAGGAAAGTACTTACACTAAAAACTTGACGCGTCTGAGGAATTTTTAGAAAAATTAATCCTCATTAGCTAATTATTATTTACATTATTATTAGCCAGTTAAAGTCTCCACCCAGTATATATCTTCATTTTTAATTAAGCATTCATCTTAAATATACCGAGAGATTTAAATAAAATTTACCAACAATAACCTTAACAAATATTTTCAAACGATTACCGCATTATTTGCGATGTTTCTAAGTATGTATAAAAATTTCAGTTTTCGTAGTCTTTTTAGTTAACAATGTTGTAGAAAACATATCAGATTTTATTAAAAATTCCAGGGGGTGGACAATATCAACTATATTTTATCAATCACCTTAGTAGACATGTTTTCTAGGAACAAAAATGAGCGGTAATATCTCAAGAGAAATATTATTAGCTTATTTCTAGTCGTACATGGAAAGTTTATTCAAGTATAATATACAGTTAACACACCTACTATACTAATAAAATTAAAATTGATCATATGTAATTTGAAACTTAATAATTTTGGTTATGAACAAGAATTTATCGCCTGGATTAAATTGATTTTGCGACCGATTTATCGAACTTCATTGTGGTATCGGATTAATTATAATTATGTTCCGAAAACCAATTTTAATTTGATACGAAAGAATTTCCAATAAACTACAAAATTAAAATATTTATTATCTTATAAAACCTTGTAATCACATGTAATCGGCCATCTGCATGCGAAGAGAGAAATTCGTACTAAAACATTATGGCAAACTGTAATTAAAATTCTTAGTTGGGATATATAATAGCAGAGTGTACTGCACACAGAACATCAAAAAGTGTTATTAGAACAGATTTACCCCGTTTTCATGCAGGCTTGAAGTCGGCTTGAATACTAGATCGACTCTCTGTAAACACGGATCAAGTTTGACTCGACGAAGAAAAAGATACCTCAAGTCAATCTCGAGCCAAGCTCTCAAGCCTGCATGTAAACGGTGTAGAGACGAGACGATAAGTAGGATTTCGTTCCTCTCGTTTACATGCGGGATTCAAGCCGACTTGAAGAGATCGACTCGATCGACTCTTCTGTAAACACGGATCAAGTTGACTCGACGAAGAAAAGAAAAAGATATCTCAAGTCAATCTCGATCCAATTCCTCATGCCTGCATGTAAAAGCGGTAATTGAATTAGAAATGAATAATAATAACATAGTTCGATAACATATTCGCGAAGATTTTTCCGACAGGGGGCGCTGCAGTATATGTCAGTGGAATGGGGAAAACAAACAATATAAACAATATATTACAGTCCAAATAAGTATTTTTATACAACAAACTTCACCAAACATTTTTATAAATCAAGCAAAAAATAAGTTATAAAGTAATACTGGACGTACTCTAATCTCTAATGTATTTAGTCTTCGTTTGTTTTCCCCATTCAAATGATATAGAATTTTGACGGTAGGTGTCGCACCCTTTGCTCGTTTTCGCGAATATAAACAATATATTAGTCCAAATAAGTATTTTGATACAACAAACTTCACCAAACATTTTTATAAATCAAGCAAACAATAAGTAATAAAGTAATACTGGACGTACGTATGTCTCTAATGTATTTAGTCTTGGTTTGTTTTCCCCATTCAAATGATGTAGAATTTTGGCGGTAGGTGTCGCACCCTTTGCTCGTTTTCGCGAATAGAGCCCATCTCTATTCTCCGAATATTCGATAACTTGCTGTCAATAGTGTCACTGTCATTAGTGTCAGTAACAAATTTCTGAGTTGTTGTTCTATGAGTCACAGTCACGGATGCTGTCGGGGTTGGGTGGTGTTCCACATAATAAACAGCACTGTTGTTTCCTGTGTTGTTTTATTACTTTTATTAATAACTTAATAATGTGGTTAGATCAATCCGTAAATAGACTGCAGTGTGTAATTATTGTGTTTAATCATTTGTAAAGCTTAGTGCAAAATGTAATATTTTCCCAATCCTAATTTTAACGATTCCGGTGCCCGTGAAGAATCCTTTTGCAACAGGGATGGGCTTTACCTTTGTTTATTTTGTTTTTGCTATTTGCGGAATAGTGGCACAAGAAACGACTGTAACACCGGTTAATAATGTGGAATTTCAACTTCAAAGTTTGGGACATACAACTAAAAATACTACCTCAGAAGTTCCATCTAAACCTCGAAACCTGACTGTATTGGACTACAGTTCTAACAGTATTCGTTTAAAATGGACTAATCCAGAGAAAAAAGGAATAATCGACGGATATTTACTGTATTACATTCATAATAATTTAACTGAAAAGTGGCATGAGAAAATATTTTACAATGATTCCTTGAATATCTTCAATTTAACTAGACTGAGTAAGTACTGAGTACACATCTGCATGTATCACCTCGTAGCTTTCAAAGCAATAACCTCTTCTAATAATTGATCTCAATGTACCTTAATTAAAAGACAAAGGATGTTTGTTGTGCATGTGTTAGCACACTAGAATGGTTAATGTTAAATTCAATTTGTTTTTAGAACCTTTGACTGAATATAGAATCTTTGTAAAAGCTGTTAATCAGAAACAACAAGAAGGATATCCATCAGATCCTGTTATAATTACCACAGACATCAATGGTCCCAGTGCGCCAAAAATTTTGGAATTATCTTGCCAAGCTAATAATACCATTCACATTCACTGGCAAAGACCTTCTAGCTTTTACTATTCTATCGACTATTATTATGTATATATTAATATAGGAAATACTATTTATGATAATATCACGATTCCAACAAATAAGGACTATTTAAAAACTACAGTAAGATATTTTTGTTTTATATATTTATTTCAGTATACCAAATGAACTTTATGATTTTTTATAGTATAATTATTCACGCACCGAACCTAATAATGAATATAAAGTTTACATCCGAGCTTCAACGAAAAGCAATCGTACCGATCAAATAATCTTAGGAGAGATTTCAGCACCATCTCAAGTTTACATTTCTAAAGACTGTGATAAGCTTGTTGACTATATGTCCAGTTCTAATAATAACGAACTTGGAGCCGGCGTTATTGCTGGTGTACTTTCTGTTACACTAGCTATAATTGCAGCAGGATTAGCATATTTAATTTGGAGGTAAATTGATTCGTAATCGTGCTGAACATATCAATAGTAGATGTTATTTTGTAGAAAATGCTTCCGAGCACCTTACTACTATCTGGATAACCCGCAATGTTCGGTTGCGGCTTTAGACTGGAATATCACCCCTGAGCCTACTGAAGCAGCTGAATATACAGGGCCTATTCCTGTGAGCCAGTTCACGAGACACGTGCAAGAACTTCACGCAGACGGGGACATAGGCTTTAGCAAGGAGTACGAGGCTATACAGAACGATGCAGCCAATGAAATGAATAGTTCCGAACATTCACAGCATCCTGATAACAAACCTAAAAACAGATACCTTAATATTATTGCTTGTAAGTTGTGATATCATCTAGATTAATCAATATAAGCCGTTATTAATTTTTTAAGACGACCATTCTCGTGTGCATTTATTGACCATGAAGGGTGAGAAACTGTCTACTTATATAAATGCTAACTACATAGATGGGTTTCAAATGAGCCGGGCTTACATTGGCACTCAGGGACCATTGCCATCAACTTTTGATTGCTTTTGGAGAATGGTTTGGGAACAAAGGGTTACCACTATCGTAATGATTACCAATTTGGTCGAAAGAGGAAGAGTAAGTACATACCAATGAAAATCTAATACTTACTAATGCTTCTGGTTTATTTAGAGAAAATGTGATATGTATTGGCCTAAAGAAGGGTCCGAAACCTATGGTGTAATTCAAGTGACACTAGTCAAGGAAGATATTATGGCTACATATACAGTAAGAACTTTGTCCATTAGACATCTTCGTGTTTCGGTAAGTGAACATGCGAAAGTGTCGTTAATAAACTCTATAAGAATTCGTATAAAATTTTGCAGATTAAGACTAAGAAGAATCCTTTACCTGAGAAAATCGTATACCAATACCACTACACCAGCTGGCCCGATCACGGTACGCCAGATCATCCTCTTCCTGTGCTTCATTTCGTGCGAAAGTCGTCTCTAGCTAATCCTCCTGACAGCGGACCGATCGTAGTGCATTGCAGGTATTATCTCTGGTTTCTCTTCAGCAGCGAATACAGGGCACTGCTGTCTGAGAAAACACCTCTATAACCTAGGTTTAGAGGAGAATCCCCTATGTGGTTGTGGAATGGCTGACGAAACGTCAGACCATGTTCTTCTAGTGTGTCCCTATTGGGTTGAGTTGGGCACATAAAAAGGCATCCACTGAGAAAGATCGAGTCCTTCGATGAAGGACTCGGCTTCATGGATGCATAAGCAGCAGGAATGGCACAATGGGCCCGTCGGTGGCGTCAGTGCCGGAACCTTGGCTTGAGCATGGCTCGGCTAAGGGTCGCCTGCACCTAAGTAGTAATATTATCTCTACACTCCCTCTTAAAGGACTCGTCGTTTTATAATTCAAAATTTTTCCCTTAGCGCTGGCGTCGGACGAACTGGAACTTACATCGTTTTAGACGCCATGCTTAGGCAGATAAGAAGCAGAGGCGAGGTAAACATCTTCGGATTCTTGAAACACATTCGCGCCCAAAGGAACTTCTTGGTCCAAACTGAGGAGCAGTACATATTCATTCACGATGCGTTGGTTGAAGCTATCGAGTGTGGAGAAACGAACATATGCCGAGAGAACTTCCCCAGGTACGTTTCTTGTCTGCAAAACAAACAGATGGACGAGAGAGACGAGCTGTGGAAGCCGTTGGATCAACAATATAGAGTAAGTAAAGTTGTGAAACGCATTTTCCTGTTTATCTGTAGGAAACGGTGGTTGTTTGTAGTTGGTTACGAGCTTCGTTTGTAAGGACTTCCAAGTCGTGTCAGCTAACAAGACGGTGAATCAACCAAAGAACAGGTGCCCGACAATAGTCCCTGTAGAAAGTTCCAGAGTTCACTTGACGCCCAAGCCCGGTGAAGATGGATCCGATTACATTAACGCCAGCTGGTTGCAAGGTTTCCATAATCTCCGCGAATTCATTATCACCCAGCATCCATTCAAGAGCACTGTAAACGATTTTTGGCAAATGGTCTGGGACCACAGTTCACCTCTCGTAGTTATGATCAGCGTCATCGATAATACCGATTATCATGTATTTTGGCCAGTAGGAGATGATATTATAACCACTAATAATTTTACTGTGAAAGTTATAGAAGAAAAACCTCTGTCGACTTTCATGCTTAGAGAATTCGTCTTGAAGAGCGTACAAGACGATTTTGAAATACCAGTTAAATTAATAGAATGCTTGAATTGGCCCAATCAGGCTACTTCGCTCACTGAAGTCTATCACCTGCCGAGTTGTGTATTCGACATGGAACTTCCCGCAGGACCCATCGTAATCGTTGACAAGTAAGATATTCCCGGTAGTTAATTTTTTGATTGGTTAAGACTGTGTTTTATAGATATGGGGGAACTGAAGCAGCGACCTTTTGCATTTTGTCAACTTTAAAGAAGCATTTGATCTACGATAACAACGTAGACGTTTATATGTACGCAAAGCTATATCACAACAAACGACCAGGCATTTGGAAATCGGCTGAAGATTATATGAAACTTCATCTGTGCTTGCAATCCCTGTGTAATCCTCCAGAGCCCATGATACAGGAGGTTACTGTCGACCTGCACTTTGTTGCGAATGGTACTATTGGAAATGTCGAGAGCAACGAAAGTATTGAGAATGTTGCAATCGTCGATAATGGTGGATCATCCAAAGATTGCATCTGCGTACCTCCCGAAGGTATGGAAATTGATTCTGCTGCTATTTAATAGCTTTATTAATCATGTGTCGTCTAATTTTAAAACTTAATGTTATGTTTTTTAAACTCTTGATGTTATTAGGCTAGAATTTATTTACCTTAAATTTTGCCTCGAAACTATTATGAATGTATAACAGTTTTCGAACAGTAGAGTTTTTAGAAGTTCAGCTTTTTCTACGAACTAATAACATCTATTTGTCGTAAATGAGACTAAATAATCGATCTATTAAACGAAAATTTGTTTCTGGAACTACTGTACATTCCTACAAAGGGTTTGCATGTAGTTTCTTGTGTAAAGTAGTATAATATGGTAAGCAACAGTGCTTATTTGTGGTTTAAAATAAATAGGATAACATATGTGTGCTTTATGTTTCAAAATATGTCTATATCTTAATGGAAGTTATTGTGCTAAGAGAATTTCTATTTAGTACTCTGAGTACATTATATGAGATGTCCTAATATGAATTGTCAATAATTTATTGATTCTTATATTTATTTATTTAATTTACAGAAGCCCCACTTGTACCAATGAATGTTTTGAATAACAAGATTTACTTGTAAGTGGAATATTTTCTATAGAACTTCTTATTGTGTTTAGAAATTGATTTTTAACGTTTAGTTCATTTTATATTATTTATAAAATCATCCTTCGTTAATTTTCATCCAGACCATGGAATTATCGGAAATTATTTTTAGTATTAGGGGTAAAGGAAGCTGCCTCATTTTATTTATTTACACTCTATATATTATTTCTGTGATAAACGCATTTACATATAGTGGCAGAACTGCAAATTCATTACAAAATTTCTGGTTCTATTGATTAATGAACATTCCCGCGTGTACGCACCGATAAATCATTCCTTCATTGTGTTTTAATTCAATTATAGGCAGCTACTATAACATGGCAGCTATTCTTTGCCACCTCTATTATATTTTATTTATTTTCGGTGCTATAAAGCTGTAAATATTGTAGATAATTTGAAATGTATTTTCTCTCATGTATTCAGTCATATTGTACTCATAGATGGAGAAAATAAGGATATATCATTTGGAATGACTACACTAACTATAGAAGTGCATTGAAATCATAGATTTTAGATACTTTTTAGAAAACTATTATTGTAATTTTTTTAATGTATTACGCTTTGGAAGCAATGTGGACTATACCTTTTTTGAGGTAATTTATATTCTCAATTTTTCTTTTCGTTCTTTTATATAGTACGCTTGCTTCATTATATTAAAACAGAATATTTTTGACATATTAATTATTTTGTGCGATGTAGTTTAAGAAAATATTTTAGTTTTTTTACGCTATTTATACATTGGCATTAATTTGTATGGGATATTAAACGAAAACATGACAAAAATGTTTTGCAAAGATTTTTTTAACGAAATTAGATATTATCAGGAGTTTTTCTGAGTAGTTGTATAATTTGTTCTTCACGTGTATACAGTGTGTCTACTTAAGTTGGAACCATATGGAAAACTTTTTTATTAGCGGTTTTATGAAAAAAAGGTGTTCTTGATAAAAAGTTCTGCATGGTCCAAAACCTAAAATGCAATCATCAGATATCAAAATTTTTCAGTCGTATACGAGGTTTGTCAAAAAATGTGATTTTTGCTCAAGAGTAAAGTACCTTTTTTTTGACAATATCGAAAATTATAATAAAGAAAAAATGTTAAGAATTAATAATAACTTTCGAATATTCATTATTGTTTATTTATAAAAATATTTTTTTCGACATTATCTCTGTGAAAATGTTAAAAATTTAAGTTTGCACTTTATTGCATAATAAATTTAGGATGCACTGGCATTTTTTAAAAGTGGTACCGGATTTCACATTTCCCTTTTCAACGTTTTCACAGAGAAAATGCCCAAAACAATATTTTTATAAATAAACAATATTGAATATTTGAAAATTATTTTTAATTCTAAACATTTTTTCTTTATTATAATTTTCGATATTGTCAAAAAAAGGTACTTTACTCTTGAGCAAAAATCACATTTTTTGACAAACTTCGTATACTGCTTTAAAAAATTGATATCTAATGGTTGCATTTTAACTTTTGGACCATGCAGAACTTTTTATCAAGAATACCTTTTTTTCATAAAACCACTAATAAAAAAGTTTTCCATATGGTTCAACTTAAGTAGACACACTGTATACAGTATTGGAAATAAAATCATGCATAATAGGGAAATCAATGTTAAATTCTTAGCCGTCCGAAATCCAGTCGACCGGTGTAAATTTGAATAGAACGTCGAGATAAATTATAATAAATTTAACTGTTCCACTGTAGATAGCACTCCTCGCTTTGGTTCGGTTAGATCCAAAATCAAATAGCTACAAAAATATCACAAATATTAACAAAGAATTCTGCATGTCTTTCTGCCACAATGGCTTGAAAAAAAAGTAAATTCTTTATTAGAATTTAGTTTTTTAGAATTCTTTTATTTTCTGTTTTAAAATTATCATTTTGTTTATTTTTGAAATTTCCTTTTTATTTATTTTTTAGAATTCACTTTATTTTCAAGCATTGTGGCAAAAAGACATGCAGAATTCTTTATTAATATTCGTAGCTATTTAATTTTGGATCTAACCGAACCAAAAGCGCGGAGTGCTATCTACAGTGGAACAGTTAAATTTATTATAATCTATCGCGACGTTCTATTGAAATTTAACATTGATTTCCCTATTATGCATGATTTTATTTCCGATACTGTATAAAGGGTGACTCACGACGAGTTAAAACTATTTATATTTATTGGAAATTAATTAATAAGTCTTTCAAAAATGGTACAAAAATTTTTGAAATATTTGATCAGCCCATCCATATACAGTGTAAGCCGATTTTCTTGATTTTTAACTGCTTGCATTTCAGAGCCACCTAAATTCAAAATTTTGATATTTGAGTGACTGAACAGGACCTCATCGAGATCAGCTCATCGAGTGAAATCTAAAAATGCAAAAATATATAATGTTACATTTAAAATAAGAAAGTTGCTGCCAACTTCCGGCACAACCGGAAGTGCTATGACTGTCAAAATATTTTTGAAAACCCAAATTTTATTAAAATCGGTTAATTAGTTTCCAATATACAGATATTTTTAACTCGTCGTGTGACATCCTATATACATACATACCTAGACCTTGAAGACTCTGCTGGTAATAGAATCATTTTTAAATCTACTGAAAATGTGTGTATTAAATGTAATACTGCCCCTGCCCCTTGGAATATAAAAGCTTACTTGAAGTATGTAAGATAAGTGTATTTTATTTACAATTATACTTAATTTCTGAATTACGAAAAATATTTCAAATTGAGGTACAAGGACTAAAAAAGTTAAGATTAGGGGCCATTGTGCTCGGTCTTAATTTAGTGTTTTAGTAAAATAATTAGATATTTTCAAATTTCGTTCGTTAAGAACCAATATATTTGTATTACGCTTAAAACTAATAACGGAAATAGTTTAGTTATCACTTGAATTCTTCCAATTCAAAATGTTTACTACGAATTTTAGGAATTAAAGACTAAAAAGCATATATAAAAATGCTCAGTGGTACTGTTTACGTTTTACTGAACACCTTGAATATTCTTGCTTCTATGTAGTAAGAACTTGTAAAACGTTTTGTGTAACGTATGCTCACGCATATCATTTACGAAAATCTGTTAAAGTTATTCTATGAATATTCAAGGAAGGGTAAAATATGTAGAATTCTAGACGATTATATAACATGAAATAAGTGTTCAATATTTTATATAAATATAATTCAGCTCGCATTCAGCGCCGTTTTTAACAATAAAATGTGCATAACTTACATGTTACACATTACCTATTCATTTTATTTACAACAATGAAGTAAAATTAGCGCTGACTGCGGGCCAATAACTATGTGTAATAACTGTTTGAGGAATCGTACTCATATATGGTATAAAATATTTGTGTAACTAACGACTAAACTTTTCTCTATTTGACTGATAATTCTATTGATGAAAAATCCAAATAAGACATAATTGAATTGACAGAAAATAATATATTTGGACTGTGTATGTTAAATATTTTGTTGTTTTTAAAGTGAAATATTAAGAATTATACCGGGTGTCCCGTGACTTGACGGACATACCTTAGGAGGGTATTACTTTTGGCCAATTTTAAGTCGAAAATGCCTTATACACTTTTTTCCAAAGGCAATACTTAAGGAATTATTGGTAATAATAAAATTCAACAGTGTGAAATAATGAAATGTAATATTTGTTACTTTAGTTTGTTAACTCAAATTTAACTAAAGTAATTGTAAAAATGACCTCCCGCTACTTTACAACACTTTCTTGCTCTTCTAACAATTAAGTCTTATCAAGTTGTCTCAAAAATTGTAACATTAATTAAGAAATAGTATACCAGAATAATATGACATCAAACTAAACATCAAAGAATAAACAAAATGACTCCATAATAAAATTACTTGGATCACTAGAATAATAAGGGCCAACAAATAAATAATTATTGCTCATAATTCCGTAAGTAATGACTATGGGACAATAGTGTATAAGGAATTTTCGACTTAAAATTGGCCAAGGAGTACCCTTCTAAGCTATGTCCATCAAATCACGGGACACCCTGTATATTAAGAATGCCGAAATTTTTGTTCGTCATAAACTTTTTTAAAATTGATTTTCAGTAAATTTTTGAAAAATAATCAATATAAATTATACATATTTATTGAAATGGGGGTACTGTAGGTATAAATTATTTGCTAATTCTAATCAGGCTTATCAGATATTTTAAGCTCTAAATTCGTTTTATAATGCCTTACTTGGATTTTGCGTTTCTGTTCATTCGGATTAAAATCTATCTAGTTGTGTAAATGTAACCTTAAACTGAAATTTATGCCTGCATTAAATATAGATTTTAAATCTTGTAATAGTTTTTTTTGTATATTTATTTATTGGAATTTTATACTTGATGACGGTGATAGTCGGAAGTAATTATGTAGTTTTAATTTTATTGTAAGTGAATAATGTTAACCAAAGCTTGAACTCCACATCTCACGAAACGTGCTTTTTAAGGATGTTGGAGAGTACATGTTTTTATATTACTAGTTCCAATTGTAAGTGATATTTAGTTTCTTGATAAGTAGTATTATTTATAAAACTTACAGCACACTTTCAATTTTTGATTTAAACATACTGTAATGTGTACTATCACTTTCTGCATGTTACTATTTGTTGAAAAATAAATGTATGAAATCTACAAGTTTCTCATTTCTGTTACTGTGATCCAAATAATACACCAACGTTTAACAATTGATTATTTTATTGACCAAAATGCATAGTTGTACACCTGGATTTACATATAGATAAATATTTAATTTACATTCAGATAAATAATTTCATTTACATATATGTTAGTACAAGCGTATCATTTCTGTTTCTGGAATTCAAAATAATACATCACGTTTAACAATTGATTATTTTATTGACCAGAGTGCATAGTTTTACCTATAGACCTGGTTTTATATACAGAATTGGACAGTTGTATGCGGTCAATAGGACGACAATAGAACTATAGAGCGAAGCGAGCGATGTTTGTAGTGGAAGGGAGGCGATCGGTTGTTTTACCTTTTTCATAGTTATGAATCAATTGGAAGCTAACCTCCTATAGGCAAATTCGCCCTATTTCCCGCATAGAACTATCCATATCTGTATAGACAAATTTAATTAACATTCAGATAAATAATTTAAATCACACATAGATATTTGTAATGCATATAACATTTATTTAATGATTGGGACAATGAGAACATATGTAGCAGTACGGAGCGTTTAGATCTTTCTATAGATACTTTGTAACTACGTTGCAAAAAGAATCTTTGGTCTAAAATATTGTTTGTATATTGTATATTATGAATTAAACATACTGTAATGTGTACTATTTTGTATTTAGTATATGTTAGACCAACGTTAAACAATTGATTATTTTGTTGGCCAGAGTGCGTAATTGCACCTGGTTTTGCATATAGACAAATATTTAATTAACATTCAGATAAATAATTTAATTCACATATAGTCCATATAGAAATTCATTATATACAACATTTGTTAATGATAGGGACAACGAGAACATATGTTAGTAGCAGTACATAGGGTTAACTGTCATCTTTCCAGAGATACTTTGTAACTACGTTGCAAAAAGAATCTGTGATCTAAAATATTGTCTGTATATTCCGAAAAATTTAAAAAATTCAAATTGCAATCTGTAGCTGTGTACAAATAGTCTGCGTCAAAAGCTAAACTGTAAACCGGAGAGCTTTTATGAATGGTTTGATTACTAGTAGTAAAATATATTTGTAAAGCTTCACGTAGACGACTATCCCACAACGTTACTCTACCATGAGATTGAGCTCCAGCTAGAATGGTATTACATTGATCCAATTCTAAACAATACAAAGCTGCATCACAAGGATCTAAAAATCGCTTTACACAACGGCCAAGTCTTAAATCCCAGTGTCTAACTAAAGAATCATGACCACACGTCCAAAACGTGTACTGTCCATCCCATTTTATATCATTAACGCCAACTATATTTTTATTTAAATCAGTTAATGTAAGTGGTGATCTCAATTTATTTAAATCATATAAACTTAACGCCAGTCTTGTAGAAACGGCAATCTCATTGTTGTTAAAATCAGAAATCGATACTTTTCTTGTAAGTTCCTGCACATTCGCCAAATTATTCAGGTCCAACATTAATTCATTCTCTTTAACGATACTCCATATTTTTAATTTACCCTCTCTACATCCGGATACTACCATTGTACCGGCCTCGTTAACATCTATAGAATTAATATCAGATTCGTGGCATAGCTCGCAATTGAGTGTAGTGCCTTCGGTAGGGTTATCGCACAGAGCAATGCTACCATTTCCATACGCGCTTACCAACATATCATTCTTAATTTGGAAATTAATCACATCGTTTCCACGTTTGCCTAAAAGTACTGCTTCGGGGTTGCGAATGTCGACCCCCTCGGCATTTCGCTTGTAACAAAATATATGCTCTCCTCGGCTTATCCACAAATACTTATCGGTCATCTTTAGGTCGGGAAGCAATCTCTTTTTACTGATGGGGAAGCATTTAACAGTGTACTTGCCTTTAACCCAATTTCTGGATATTCGGTACTTGTCCCACTGGTGCAATTTCCGGTAACAATTTAACACGAATTTATCGTTGTTTTGATTAGTAACCACTGTCGGGGGATCATTTTTGCAGAGTACTTCGGCCCAAGAAGATATAACATCGTAAAATCTTTTGGATGTCTCCTTTAAATTACACAAATCTTTCAAATTTAAGTAAGAGCATATTTTTACAATTAATTCTGTGCATAAACTGTCGAAACTCATCTTGCGGTGGTTTAAATACAAACAAATATATATTTACTTTTCTAAACACAGAGTTGATACAATATTGATACCCCTGTCACTTACGTCAATGTCACGGAACGAGCTGGCAATACAAAAGTATTTGTTTATGGTTATTGATTTTTGGAATGGGCCAATCAAATTCATACATGTAGTTACTTTTTTTTTATTATGTTGGCAGTTTTATCGTTCAAATGATAAATGGGTGTCTGCAGTTTTGGTTACTGTGATGTAGGTGGCGGAATAGATATGATTTTTATCTAAAAAATTATCTATTCGTTAATTTATTTTTAAAATGTCGTTTTTAATTTGCACGCTGGAGAATTCAAAATAAAAAATAATTAATTTCATGCAATAGAATAATATTTTCTGGGTTGTCATTTTTTCATTGGAAAATTTGGAGAATATTTCATTCCAATTTAATTGAATTTAATAACAATTAACAATTATTTTACTCGGTGTTTACCACTTGGTCGCCACGATAAATTTTGTCAGCGGGGTTCCATAATCCTACCGGCCGATTGGTCGCCAGTTTCACAATTTAGTGGGCCACTTGCGGTCAAAAAATATTCCTAATTCGATTAGATAAGATTTTACAGTGTAGAAATAATTATCATTTGGCGTAATTATCATTACACAGATAGCTGAGACAATATGGACAAATTGCAGTTTTTAGTGCCCAAAAATTACTTATAAGTATTAGTATTTAAAAATTTATATGAAAGATATGACTTGTATTATGCATAAATGATTTTTTTCTGGACTTGCTGCTGCCTTTCATTTTAGTTTTCAAGCTTACTATGTTGAAATATGTTGTAGTAAATTAAATAGATATAATTTCTTATAAGTAGGTATCTATACAGGGTTACCCACGGTATACGACTCTAATGGTATCTAATGGTACAAAAAAATTTTGATGAAAAATTTGAAGTTTTTGATCACTCTGTATACATTTTATAGCATGTCAATAGAATAGTACTTGAAAAGTTAGGATAGGACCATGTAAGCCATTTTTCTCGATTTTCAACTGTTTAGCTATCAGAGCCGCTTAAATTCAAAATTTTATGATTTTTGAGTGGCTTATTATGAGACCAAAATATCAAGTGTGAACCCTTTTTAGAATCAGCTCATCGTGTAGAATCCAAAAATGTAATAATATAGGGGGTGTTCCATTTAAAAAAACATAACTTTGATATGTAACTTTATTTTGGGACATCCTGTATACTTGAAACTAATTTTAAATTATACTAATTAGACATACACAAAAGTTACATTTACAAAATTTTCGTAAAATGTAGCGTTAATGAGATATAGACCGAGTCGTATATCGTATACCGTGGGTAACCCTATATAATAATCTAATAATTATTTAGCAGAATATTAGGTAAATGCAAAAATCTCGATGAGTTGAATTTATTCTATTGAAACTATACCTTTTTTTTAAATTTACAGGGTGTATCATAGGGACTTGAAAAAAAAATTAAAAAAAAGGCAGTATTAAAAAAATGGATACTTTTCTTCATCTAGTATAAAGTGTAGGTCTTCATCTAATCTCAAAATTGATGACATGCTTATGATTTACTAATTTAAAAATATAACCATACAATCTTCAAGTCAATATTATATATATTATGTATATATATCAATATAAATAATAAAGAAATTATTGCAAAAAAAAACGAAAAATAAATTATAACTTCATCACCCTGTATCTTACTAGTAAATAACATTTGACCCGTTCTTTTTTAGTAAAATATTAATATTTGGTGATCCTGGACCTATAATTAAAATATTGACCATTCCTTATGAAACAAACCAAATTAAACAAACTAAACGAATTAACTAAAGTTTCCTGATTTATATTCCTTATATTTGAGTTCAAGATATTTACTTTGCGTAAGGGGTGAGGTTTTCCATATCGAAATATTGTAGAAAAAAATAGAGACGGAGTCTTAAACTTTCGCATATTCATAAAATTCTTATTAAATTGTACATATACATGTTGTATAGGTACTACGAAAGAGAAATACATACCTAATAAAAATGTATTCAGGGTGTTCCGGAAAATGTGGGCATTCTGTCGGATCCAGATAAAACAAGAAAAAATAAGATGACAAGTTCCTATAAAGTTTTTCCACGCAGGTCCTCCTTACGGAGATGCGAAGGTATGGTAGCGAAGGAGATGTAGGTACGTCCCTGAAGAACGCCGCTGGAAAAATGTAGGTTTTCCTTAAATATATTATAAAGTAGATACATTTAAAGTAGTACTTCCAAAATACGTATATTTATTTATTTATTTATTTTTAGTTTTATTAAAAATAAAACTTTTTAGAGAGAATTTTAAAATTATAGAAATTCCCATCATTCCTTCCTAGAAACCCATAATCCGGTATTCCCGGCCTGTGTTGGTCACTTGGTCCCCACGGTCAAATTTACCCAAATATAATCCTTTTTCGACTCGAAAGCTACCAGTCACTTAGTCCCCAATACCGAATTAAGGGTTTCGATGAAGGACCGATGGGAATATTTATAATTTCAAAATTCTCTGGCAAATTTCGATTATGCATGTAGTACTATTTCGTATAGTACAACTTAATGAGGATTTTATGATTATAGGGGGATTTTTTTGACTTCTGTCTTTTTTTTCTATTTCAATATAGGGAAAATCCTATCCCTTTCAGTATACTTCTAGAAAATTAGGTGTACTTTTCGTAATAACAAATTTCGATATTGTAAAATTTGAAGGTACTTTACTCTTGTGTACTACTCGTGTGGTGTGTCCACTTAAGTTCGCACCATATGGGAAACTTATTTATTGTTAATATTACGAAAAAAAGTTATTCTTCATAAAAAGTTCGGCATTGTGTAAAAAGTAAAATACAACCATCAGATATAAAAAATTTTCAGTCGTATAGGTACGAGGTTTGTCAAAAAATGTGATTTTTGCTCAAGAGTAAAGTACCTTTATTTTTGACAATATCGAAAATTGTTATAAAGAAAAAATGCTATGAATTAAAAATAACTTTCAAATATTCAATATTGTGTATTTATAAAAATTTTTTTTTCGACATTTTCTCTGTGGAAACGTTGAAATGGGAAATCCCGCACCACTTTTAAAAAATGCCAGTGTTTCCTAACTTAATCAAGCAAAAAAGTGCAATCTTAAATTTTCAACAATTTCACAAAGAAAATGTCAAAAAAAGTTTTTATAAATAAATAATATTGAATATTTGAAGTTATTTTTAATTCTAAACATTTTTTCTTAATAATAATTTTTGATTTTTTCAATAATAAAGGCTCTTTTCTCTTGGGCAAAAATCACAATTTTTGACAAACCTCGTATACGACTTCTAAATTTTGATATCTGATGATTGCATTTTAGGTTTTGGACCTAGATGCAGAACTTTTTATGAAGAATAACCTTTTTTCGTAATATTAACAATAAAAAAGTTTCCCATATGGTGCGATCGTAAGTGGACACACTGTATACTGTACCAATTGTATATATTTTAAATTACTAATGCTTAGATATTGCAAATTTTTTAACACATAAAGCTGTATTTTGTCCAAATTCTCTCAGTTATGTAAGTACTAAATTAAAAAAAGTATTACAAAATTAAAGTATTAAATTTTGAAACTGGGGAAAATCCACCTGTAGGATTATGGAACCCCGCTGACAAAAATGACCGTGGGGACCAAGTGACCAACACCGCTGCAAGTTTGGGAAATGGGAACCACTTTAAATGTAAACAAAACACCTACTAGTTTGTCATCAAAAAAGTGAACTATCCTGGCTAGTCGCTTGTACAAGTAACTATGCCAATGTAAACGCCGCTTAAGTTACCAACAATTTTCATTTAACTTATATTTAATTTATAAAAATCTTGTTAACAAAAAAACCAAAATAATTATAATAATGATAATCAAAACTAATAATAAATAGATTAATTTTCACACAAATTTATTTCAAAAGGGTTTTTAAACAAAACAGCAAAACTCCAATTATTTGGACAAAATAATTAAAACGTTTGAATTGCAACGAGCACAAAGAAAAGGGTTGACGCGCACCAAATCCTCCATCCCTAATAACTTAATAATTTATTGGGCGATCTGTGGACGCAGATGGCCTTCTGTCAACGTTAAGAGTTGGTCGTTGGTCATTCGCCACAAATTATATCCTATGCAGTGTTGTACCGACTATTTTATTCTCGTTCTGAAGGTCGCTAAGAAAAATCTTTCACAACTGTATTCTTCTTTGCATGCACCTACACATTCATTGATTAGTTTAGTATACTAATATAATGCAAGTGCATTATTTTACAAACATCTTCTACTACTTAATAAGTACCTGTTGTATAAACTAATCATCAGCTTTTTTTGTATGTAAATAACTTTGCGGTTTCGGTATGCCGACGAACAGGTGGCAAAATTGCCTCCATATGAGCCATTTGAGGATGTCGATTTTTTTCGAATGTCGTGACCCCGTCAGACTGCTCCATCTGAAACACATACATGTGATTCCTGTAAGTAGGAAATAGGAAATGTTAGAGATTTGGTGGAAAATAGACCGTGAGAATTGGGAAGCGGATAATGTGCCGATCTTCGCAAGAATTTCGAACGTGTCTTTTGAAATGTAACGTCCATAGATGATTGGTTGTGTTTACGAATTACAGGGGCGGGTGGAAAGTAACCCGAATAATACCGTGTTATATTTTTCCAATTCTACTATGGATATTTCTATTTCATCCAACAGTATCTATTTGATCCTCATAATAATATGGGAAAGGAAGGCAACTATGGGCAAAACGGATCACCTTGATAATTTTGAAATTTGCAAGCCTATCTATGATTTTGTTACATCAAAATTAGAGCCTCCTTATTCCTGCTCTCGGTCAGTGTACTCAATTCCACCAATCGCATTTACACTGATTTAGCAAGGAAAGTTGTTTTTTCTAGATTTTGTTAAAAAATTTGTAATTTTTAATTAGCCTGCAGTTTGGTTTGGTTTGTGATAGAGTATTCTCATGATAACTGTATGTAAACTGACATATGATTAAGCTAATAATCAAATTTGGCGGCTCTATCTCAACTTATTACCTCAAAATATTGAATTTCAGTTGTTTATAGCAAAAAGGCAAAACGGACCATTTCAAATAACTATTATAGAAAGAAAAATTTAATTTTATTGAACTTCTTCAAAGTAAAAAATAATAAACATGGTTAACTCTATATTACGTTCAAATCAGACTTATTTGATAAAATCACAGACATTAAAGATATTGGTAAAGATCTCTACCTTTTTGCCTTGCCTGGGGTTCATTTTGCCTTCGAGTAACGTGAATTTTAATAAATCTAATGAAATTAATGAAATTAGGGAAATATAAATGTTTTAATATTATAATAATCGTTTTTGCTTTCTTTTACATTGATGAATAATTTTTTGACTGATTAATATGTGTGTGTTTAGGTCCGTTTTGCCTCGACCGTGAAGGTAAAACGACTTTTTGAAGGGTTAGAAATCATCCAATATCTTTTTTGTCTGTGATTTTATCAAAGTCTTATTTGAACGCAATGTAGAGTTAACCATGTTGATTATTTTTCTACTTTGAAAAAGTTCAATAATATTGATATATTTTATTCTATACTTGTTATTTGTTAAGTGGTCCGTTTTGCCTTCCTTTCCCCTACAAACCTTCTATTTTCTAATAAAAATTCTTCTTCTCACCTTCAGCGACAGAAAAATTGAATTTGAATTTGTATATCGATACAATACTTGAACCCCACCAATGCGATTTCTTCTAAAAAAATATCCGTGGGAATGTTGTGTTTAAGGAAACGACCTAGACACGTCTGGGTTACATTCAGGACTTCCGGAATTCCCCTCATAGAGCCCTGGGTCACTGGGATCACAAGTGTCCATACGGTGTGGCGTTTTGGTGGGTCTTACAAACTACCGCATGTGGTTTTGCATTCCGCTAGAGTAAAATAAAATTCCAGCCTTTCCTGTCAAATGCTACAAATTTTATGATTTATTGGTATTCTTCTCGTATTCCTGCTCTCATTTCTCTCTTCTAAACGGTTGAGTATGCATAAGGATACAAATATTAACCTTATTCTGTAACAGATTTTACTGTTCAAAAATTTGAAAGTGTTAATATCTCGTTGACTTAGGTTTGTTGAAAGGGTTGAAATTTTGTGGTTACCTTAAAAATAATTAAGTATTATCTAATATAATTACTGAACATATCGCTCACTTAAGTATGAATATAATTTCAATTAGGAATTTGTAAAATTGTTTTTATTTTGTTAAGTAATTAACTTATGTTTGTTGCTAAAAATATCCTTATATCTACTTGTGAACATACATACATATGTACGTGTTAAGAATGAGCGCGTATTTAAACATTGAGGTCCGGATTACATTTAATACTTCATCATCATCCTCAAATAATTGAAGCGCATAAGTAATTGTTACGGAATGGCGCTTTAACATAAAACAAGCCCATGATAAAGCGATATAAGCGGCAGATCCTCCAGCGGCGTGCACTACGCGTCCTCTTTCAACTCCCAAAAGATTTTCTATAGTAGCATAAAAACGAGTGTATATTTATTTTAAACTCGACTCTTGCAGGTTCTCATGATAATTTTATTTTAATTTGCTTAATATCACGGGTACTCGCAACTTTAATCAATTATTATCCATTCAGTAATTGATCGGTGATTATTTAAAATTTAATGTCGGTTACGTCACTGGTAACAACACAACAGGCTCACATAGTGAATATCCATGAGTGGCTAATATACAAAATCACGCACGCGTTCCATCATTGAACTTGTTCAACAGTGTTGATGCCATAATCCGACATTTATAAGCAAACTCCTTCAATCGCATTTTCTGGCGGGAATGCCCCTAAATAGATCCCCAACGATTAACTTCAATATTGAAACGGATGGGTAAATGCATTTTAAGACCCTACAGAAATTGTCGGACTCTTTTATTGAGTTTTTGCCATTTTAATACTCTGTTGTTGTGCGGAGATTTTTTTTGTATATTGCGATCAGAAATTTTATACGAAACAATAAGTTTCACATTCGGATATTCATAAAATCTCAGCTTGAAACCGTGCCTATTGGTTAGCAGAATTTATTCTGAAAAAGGGTGTGTAGAAATGTAGTTAATATAATTTATAATCGTGCAAGTATCTACGTGATTTCGGAACTACGCGCGTTTGAATATAAGGAAAATTAGGCGTTGAGTGTTCGAAAGGTAATTTGGTGATCCATTAAAACAAGTTTATTGAACACGTGCTCTTAACTACTTCCTTGAGGGTTTCACAAACCCCTGCCTCGAAATTTAATAACCAAAATAAACCATTCGAGGTGCCTCTCGCATATTTATTACCATTTCGAGAGCAATTTTATTTTTACGTCAATTTTTTGTTCCACTTACTCGCAATTACTAACAATTTTAATTATCACTTATTTACAATCCACCTCGGCGAAGATTTTCTCATTTTCTAATGTTCCGTCTTAATTCGGTAAGAAAGTTTACAATGCAAACAAACCGCCCCCCATTCTGTGCAAATTCCAGTTACTCCCAAATGATTTCTAAACGCCCTCAACCCCTTTCACTCTGGATATGGCTTGCTTACAAGGAGGCATATGTCTTGGCAACACGATATTTGAATAACGTCCCAGTCTCTCGTTAACTAAGATAACATAATCAATCTTCTCGTATTACCTGGTCTTGATGAGCACAATAACGTTGCATAATGGTCAGGCGAATTCTATTCGAAAAGGGAACGTGGAAAATTAGTTATCACATGCACAAGTGAACACGAAAATGAGTTAAAGTTTAAAAAATGCATAAAAATAAAACTCAGTATAATGCCAAGAGGGATATAGAAAACCGGAGCTCTCCCTTACGGAAGCCTGAGTTATTCCTTTACGAGTGCAACTAAAAAAATAGTTCCAATTCAATTATGTAAATGTCTATTTTTTCGCAATAATTTCGATGTGAATGTGAATGTCTTCCTTTGAAGAGGACTCCCACTCAGCAGGACGTTTATGTATATTTCCCTCTTCCCGCATACACACATGTTTTTAAAACACTAACCGGGGTTATAAAAATCCACAATATCATTTTTTAGAGCAATTTTGTAAAGTAAATGATACGAAACGAATGCGGTTTGGCTAAATGTATTCCTGTGTTTTTAGAAAATGTCACTGGGAGGCTATTATTTTAGATTTACCCCATAAAACGAATATGCCGGATGGGTTTTTATTATTCTTTGTGATTTTATTTACAATTTATCTTGATGCGTTCACGGTCGATTGAATTTTAGAGAGTTATTCCAAGGTAGATTTGGAATATGATATGTACATCTTACATTAATCAATTTAAATTTGCGTAGTCCCACAGAAAAAATTTTCAAACAAAATCCTGTCCTGTAAATATTTTTGATCGATCTGACTTGTTTTCCCTGTGGCATCGGCCAGGAGTCCGTGAACAGAAAGTTGTATCAGAACGAGCAAAAACAAGCAAATTATGGGGACGCTCCGGCAAGACGAGATAATTAAAAGGAGTAGTAGATATTTCAAATTTCGGTAAAGAGATAAATTTGAATAATTAGGTGTATAACGAGTTTGCTGCAAAGAAGTTGGTAGCTGAGATCTCCCTTTTGGATGTGTTGACAACCATAATGATTTATAATTTGTACCTAATTAAACAAGACGGTGGTGTCTCCAAGTCGCTTGTTCGCAATTAAATGGGTAATTTATATTAAGTGAATGTAAACATTCAGACATTTAGACATCCTGCAAGTCCTGTTTCCTGGTTTTGTTCCTTTCCTATACACAACCTAACTATAACAATACATTAAAAACTATAATGACACATTATGCACAGGATGTTTGGAGGTTATTAATTTTATTGTTCGAATACTTTTAGTAGTCAAGCGCTGATTTCATTAAATTTATTTAATGCCATTTTTATCTCTTAACATTTTTCCCCAATCGCTCCATACAAAGGGTTGCAGCTTTTCAAATACGCCCGTCCTCCCCTCTCCCCGACGTAATGTAACCCTCTTTTGTTTCGGGCTCCTCTTCTAATATTGAAATTTTAGTCGAACTAAATTTCATATCGTTGCCATCTCCTGTGTGAAATACGGTATTGTCCCTGAGGTCCACTCAGTCACTTTGTTAGGTGACAGTTTTCACTTGTAAACAAGTTCTACAGTTACTTCGAACTTTGGTCTTAGTTGGTATTAATTCGTAAGGGATATACAGCCTGATAATAAAAAAAAAATTTATGCATATGTATTTTTACCTTTGCGATGCTTTACCGTATTTTATTCGAATATGATCCAGTGTGTTTGCAAGATTGGAGAAAGCGACCGCCTATTCGAGATAAGACAATTTATATCTACATTATTATGTATCGCGGTAAGGCAAGCTGACGATAATTCAACTAGGAGTAACCCTCAGTAATTTGTTTGTGGATTTTAATGACAAAAGGATTATTACATTCTCCTAATGTATCAGGTGACCAAGATACAAAGGCCGGATTTCATGGCTTTAGACCCATAACCCTTTTGCGGCTTGCCACCCTACACTTATATCACTATGTAGAGGTGGGTGCGCTTGAGTAAATATTGGATAATAATAAAACTATAAAAATATTTATTTAATTAAAAATTAACTAAATTATGTTATTGATTAGTTATACTAGGTTTGTTTATTTATCTATTTAATAAATATTATATTATTTATTAAATATTTTTATCGAATAAGCTAAAAAAATAGTAGTGAGTTTAGTGGTTAATTCTTTTATTGTATACAATTTATTATAGGAAAATTGTGAATGATAAAGTTGATATTTGTTGTAACAAAAAATTGATGTTCCCATCTCTACACTGATCTCGAAGGCTCTGCTCGGCACCACATTGTGCCGATGTTTTGCCAATCTTTGACTTTATGGTCGGCTAGATTAGGTGTTTAATTTATTATTCTATTCAGACAAGCGAACATCTGATACGGGATCTAAAGGACTACAGATAAGAGCCTCAAATTATACCGCGAAAAAGGACTTTAAACGCAGGGCCGAGATACTCCCGGTTTAATAAGCGTGACATACGAGATTCCTGGTCTTCGTGCGTTAAAAATTTGCGATCGCTACGCCCATGATCCTCTTGCATACGCTTAATGTGGTGAAAAAGAACCCCTGCAACCTAAAACCATCATTTGATAAAATCAGCCACGAAGAATTCTAAGACCAGTGATAGCGATATGAGACAAATACAAAAGAGCATAAAACTGATTCCGTTTGAAAAGTTGATCATCCCGACGTAGTTTAAATCCTACGCTACCGTGCTATCCTGCTCTCTGTGCGCTTTATGTTACAAATTCTTTTGAATGTACTCCTCTGACAGATGGTTTTTATCTCGCGGAATAAATTCTCCTATAGGACGTACCCGAATGAATAGGTACAAACCAAAAAATCTCTAATTCTTTATTATTATTTTTTGTTTAAAACAGTAGCGAATATTCCTTAAAAAAACCTTATAAATATTGAATTATCAATACTATTACGGCAAGTACAAAAATCCCGTTGACAATGAGTTCATTTAAAAAAATTCCAAAGAATCAAAGGGAAGAAAAAGCAATAACAATTTAAACGGTTGAAGCGACAATTGCTTTTTTACTTTGTTCGGTCTGGTTGAAAAGTAGGAAACTGAGCGCGTACACAAACATTGATCAAAGTAAACACGCCATTCGCTATTCCGAATGCTTGGTACCCGAAGAGTATGCTGCATTCTGAGCGAACGCCCTAAGATAAGTAAACACTCCGGATATTAGAACGCGTTCCCAAGACAAATTATTGCAAATTGTGTATTGATATAGACAGGGGCGGTGCGTTAATTCGATTATCGATTCAAATAGACGCCCTTAGTGCTAGCTCAAATTTATTTATTAATTTTTTTCATTAGGTTTGGTCTAATTTATTGCAATATACAATTTTTCACGAATAGTTTAGTACTGGTCGAAATTTCATATCTAAAAGTTTGGAGATTCCATTTTGTAGCACAATAATCTGTAACAAATTATTTATGAACATTTCCCCTAATATTTGGAGTTGGTCAAGAAATTGCATTGTTTCAGTAAGTAAGCACGAACGCAATACAATTGAATGAATATTAAATATCGCGAAGTTCAAAGATTTCGAATACCCTTTCAACTACTTAGCCATTTATTGGGGAGTTTAGCAAGAGTGGAAGTAGAGTTATTAATAATTAAAATTTTAAAAGCAGCTTTTGTTAGGAGCAAATGGAATTAAATATGATGTCCGTAAAGTTTTTAATTGATCCAAAAATGATATGTCATCAACCCTTTGTGGTTTGGTCACGCCGCGCTCTTTCTATCAACCGAACGGTAAATTTTTAATAGCGCCGTTATTTCTAATTTGTTAATAAGAAAAAGTTGCGTGAATAATTACTGTGGAAGAGTCTAAAATTACGCTCGATCACAAGACCGCCTTCTGGAAACTTCAGATGGCCTGGTCGCCGCTGATAAAAATAATCGTCTGGGGAGCAATTAAAGTGTGCCAGCATCACAGTATTGTATAATATAATAAGTGAATCCTCCGGTGTGAGAGATTTGTTGGGTAATTAATTATAAAGATATTGATATATTGCAAGATTTGCATATTTCATGAATTTTAAATGGATGTCTACAGGTTGTCGTCGCCAACGTAAGATTATACTATCTAATTTACAAATCAACGGCAAAAAACAAATCTAGGGGAAGGTTTAGCGAAACTTTCATATCGTAATTTACATTTTTAATCTCCTGCTCCATGTCTCGGAACTTCATGAAACTAATCCGGTTTAGCTGTTGTTCTACCTCAAAAATTCACCGATTGACGCTCGCTTTTTAGACATTCCCCCGCGTTGACGTCGCTCCGGAGTGGTCCGTGATGGATGCAAAGTGTGGAGTTACAATTTAATTAACCATACGAGTGTAATGACATTGAAATTATTACTCTTCTTTCTGCCCGTCTGCGTCTACGTCGGCTAAGGGCCTTCAACAATAAAAATCATAGGAGAGGGTGAACCAGATGATAGATGGGATTGATTCGTTAGTTGGGGAGTTACAGGGCTCAGCGGTTGCTCGTCACGTGGGGATTAAAGTTTTAATTAAACTTCGAATTTATCCACCGTTGAAAAGAACTTGTACTTAAATGAAAAAAGTGAAACACACTAATGTTAGGTAGTTTTATTTTAATTTATTAATTACTAGCTTTTGCCCGCGGCTTCGCTCGCGCAGGAAACCTACCTAAGGAAGTACCTAATGGTTAAGACTATTTATTTTCTCCAGTCTATGCTGATAATACTTCTTTATTACCTCGGGTAAATATCAACCAATTTTCAAAATTCTTTTTACGTTTTCCCTAAATTTTATTTTTGTGAGGTTTTGAAAAATCGTGATTGTAGTAAGTATACTCCTGCACAAATAAAACACTAATTCAAATTAATGTTATAATGATGTATTTGAATTTTGAAAACTTATAATTACTTATTTTTTTATTGGAGTACACCTACGAAGGTTCGAATTGAATAGTCACCCCATAGTGGTGAAACGGGAGTTCAGAGTTTGTATTGGGAAACAATTTAATTAATTTTATGTCATGTCCGCCGTCTTAGACTTCGAAATAACTGCCATTTTCGCAATCAACGTCCCAAAAAACCTAAATAACGACACCCATCTCGATTATTAGGTTTATATACTCCATTTCACCCCCTAAGAGGTTGATTTTCGGAAAATCACGAAAGACGTATTTGCTTATTTATTTTTGGGAATACTCCTACGAAGTTTCGAATCGAAATGTCTATTTAATATTGTTTCGCCATACAAATTTTGAACCACCATTTTACCCCTTAGGGGTTGAATTTCGAAATATCATTCCTTATTCCTTGTATACATCATAAAGGGAAACTCTGTGCAAAATTTCAGCTTTTTAGGTCCAAGGGTTTGGGCTGGGCGTTAATGAGCAAGCCAGGACTTGTCTTTTTATAATATATTAGAAGACTGGTCTTTGAATTTTTCGAGTAGGAATTCGCTACCACTGGTGCAATTTGCGTTCCGTCAGATATTGGACAAGAAGTGACGCATCCCTTAACCCCTAACGTTTTCTTGCGGAGGTTTCTTTCTTTTTATACGACGGCCTGCTCGTGTTAATTTATCATTTATGGAATTAGCGATAGGCCCGATAGGTGCCATTTATCTGAACGCGGAGGATTTGCTAGGTGAACGTCGGATATAAACTCAGCTCGACAACTGAGTTTTCCAACGAGATTATTCGGGCGACTGGGAGTCGGCGTATTTGATTTGCAATTTTTTAATTCGCATATAATTAGAAAAAGAAAGCCGAAAAGCAAACGTGAAAAAAAGGGGGAAATTCGAAATAGTCAAGTTACTTGGTGGCCCGTGAATGAATGACAATAGCAATAGATTAGTGATGGATTAGTGGATACTCGTATATGGGGGTTGGTCGATTTGTTTGCGTAGAATACGCGGTCTGAACACAAACGTATTCATATACCGCATAACACGCCGGATCGAGGGGTCGATTCAAAAACTTCCATTGACTTGGTGGAGTTTTAATTAAAGATTTCGACCCATTTGCACAACACTACTCGCCGACGCTCCAGTACCGCACTTACCAGTACACTCTTTTCATAAAAAAATCTCCTATATTCTCTGTAGTAGCATCCATATACATACTAGCACAGATTAGACAGGAGGATCTGTGGTACTAGCGTCCAAGTGCAGCATGCACGTGCATGTCCATTAGTAAACGATTAATGGAGAGGAGTACGACTTTTCTTTTATTTTTTTTATTAAACTTTTGATACTGTGGTGACGTCATTTAAGAAATGTTTAATTTTTTCCGTTTCCTATTAAGGCTACAATTAATGTTTAAAGTTTGAAATACGTCACACGTCGTTAACCAATCACATTAAGAATTAGTGGTAAAGATCGTTTTTAGGGAAGATGTCAATACCTTCTTACTCTGAAAAAAAACAGAGCGTTTTGTTTGATTATCTATGTTGGAATTTATTATTTGTATTTCTTGATACAGTTATGATTTATTTGAAAAACATAGAGCGATCATGCACTTGTCAAATAATATAAAATGCCTTTATATACGAATTACTGTAGACATCTTAAATTCTAAATTATTTTCTAGTCAAAATGTAATCGTATTGAATATTTTCAACAACTGAAAACTGCTTTCAGTTCTAATAAATTTTTTCTATTCATATATTTGGTTAAAACCCGTATATATCTCACATCATACTCCTCTCCATTAAAAGAAATGGAATTCTTAGTACGGTCCTGGTATTCCGCCATTCAAATGCTTAATAAACCTTTGCGGTTGGTACTTGATTTTAGCCAAGGGCATAAGGCTTTTTTTCTGGAAAAGTCAGAGGTTACCTTTTTACAGGGATTTACCAGGATATTAACGTTAGGATAAAGTTGAAAAGAGTCTGATAGGGAGTTAATAATTGAAAGGGATATTAAATTATGTCTGTTACTTGCAGCATATATTGAAAAATATTATTTAATATAATATTATTTAAATAATTCCGGTGATTCATCACTTGCGCGCACGGTCAAGTTTTCTTACCTGATGGCAATAATCTGTACCATTAACTTGCGCGCAATCCCTTAATCCGACGACCCTTATTCTAATGAGATTCTAATGAGTTCAGATCATATAGAATTCAATGAATTTATATAGAAACTGGACGTTGTTTCATCCAAGCTTTTTAAATTTTTAACATTATAACGTTTAAAGTAATATGTCTTATTGTTTTCTACAAGTTTTATGTGACTAATAAATAAATTTTTGTTGAAAATAAGGAATTTCGAAAATCATATGAACGCCAAAAGAGAAAAAATCATTAGCTGTTTTCGCGGAACTGCTTTTTTGACATCCTGAACGCATTCGGATGGACTTCACAGGCGTACTTCAAATTTATTTATATTTTTTAAGTCTTTCAAATTTGAAGTGCGCCTGTGAAGTCCCTCCGAATGCATTCAGGATGTGCTCCGCGAAAACAGCTATTATAAATAAACCGTTAACTCTATAGTTTCGATTCAAAAATTAGTTAAATAACATTAGTTAAATAACAAATTAGGGATTGAAGGAGGTTGGACCCACTGTAAAATCTGAGACGGATCGATTAAAAACAATTACACAAAAATTATGTACAAATTTTCTGTACTCTGTAACGGCTCAATCAAAAAACCTCTTTCTTATTTTTAACTTTAACACGTTGTATACCTATCTTCTTTACTAAGCACTTCTGTATATAGGTAAGTTAGGTTAAATCACTTATTTTTGTCTCAGAAGTTTGTTGTTAAGCCATGTCCCAATCTTATAACGACAACCTGTATAGTAGATTTATTTTCATACTTCACTTTGTATTATTTTCAAATTGGCATTTTTCAGATTCGATTTCATTAATACATACATAAGTTAGTATGGAATAATTTAGGTGTTCGGCTAAAGTACTTATCTACCTGAATTTTAACCGCTACGCGCAAGTGACTATCTACCTTTTGCAACCTTGCGTGCAAGTGATTTGTCGGATTAGGACAAAACTGACCGCTGCGCGCAAATGATATACGCCCATAATTCCTGTATACTTTAATTTTGTTTCTATTATTGTTAAAAGCGAAACGGAATACCTAACGCAATTAAAACGTCAAGAGCCGATTACAGTAATTTCCTTAAACAAGCATTTACCCTCCGTTCTGTAGGGGCTGCAGAAAAATCAAAGCAAGGGAAATGTTTATTTTCTGTTTATTTTCTTTCTTTTTTTTATCGAGACAATCTGAATTAAAAGTGACAGGCACTTAAGAAGCCCGACACCCGCCAAATTGTCACATGTCACTATCTACCAAAGAGCTTTCGTTCCGCAAATTTATTTGAATTGAAGAAATGTGTATTTTTTACGTACCCCTGCGGTTTTTGGTGTTAGATGGCCAAGAATCACCCTCGAGTTATTCCCGAGTATTTGCCCTTTTAACATAAATTCGTTACAGTGCATTTAGTTCTGATAATAGGAGAGGCATTTTTTATGTATTGCGACTCGATTTAAAGTGCATTTCTTTTTATCTTAGCAAAACGGGGCATCGGATTATAATTCCAATTATTCCTTTATAATGTATCTTATCTCTGTCAGCTTACATGGGTCTGTAATATACGATGGGCAATAAAAACTTACACCGAAGCAACTTCAGTGGTTCAACATAGCTAAAGTCTATTGAAGTTAATCGCCATAAATTTTAAGTTTACGTTCAAACTACGCTCAATACAATGTTGAAATTTTTTCATTTATATTACTCCGCTCGCGAGAGACGATTTTATTTTCCGCGAACAAGAATCACGGGTATTATTAATATCATAAAACCGAATTTGTCCAGTGTACACTTTAGTTGAATTCACCGGTAACATTTACCATGGGAATTCGAAATTTGGTGAAAATTCATTAATTTACCAGTGTCAGATTTGCGCAACTGTTACTCCTTACCCAGTAATAACACAAAGAGAAACCATTAGTGGCTAACTGCTCGCACTACGGAATTATAACAATTTGTAAAATTCTACAAAGGTGTCTAAAAGGTAAATAGTTAAACGCATGTTTACAGTTAAATGGTCGAATGGTTCGTAGGAACTAGTTGACTGGTTTTATTAATGATGCGTCAGATTTAAAATATCGATTGGAACGTTCTGTCGAAAATATTTGAATTTACATTAATTATAGAAACGGATGTTACTATTCAAAATTCTTAACGTATACCTACATACATAATAAGAATATTTCGGTGATGCTTAATTCTTCGAAAATTCGAGCAATTTCGCTATCGTCGATAAAATGAACGGACCGAAAAACAATCCAATAAAAAATAGTTTTCGTTTGGAAACATTTATTGCGGCTTTTGATATATTCGGAAGAAAGTGAGTCCCTTTCACTTTGAGAACAAAATATGCTGGAACTTAAATGCTTATTAGGGTCACAAAACCAGAGGGGAGACATAATTTATACCAGTCTGCATAAGAAATTCGTGGAGCCGTATCTTTACAGTTTTACCGTTTTACTGCCTATTCCGGCTATCTTACATATAAAAAGACTTTTTTTCTGAATAACAATTAGAGAGATTAGTCATTTCGACCACGGAAACAGTCTATATATTTCGAAAATTGCTTCGTTCGGGGACAATTTCAGATACTTATAGCATTGTTGAAATGATCCAGTAATTTCGCGATAGCGAAAAAATTGAAATATCTGAAAAAAATACACCTCGACTAGAAGTCGCCGGAATAACAAACGCGCTTCTAAAAAGGAAATGAACTTTTTATCTGAATAACCTCTGGCAAGCATACAAAGAATATTGGTTGGTTTGATTGACACTTTTCATTTTGTCCTGTTTTCTATTTAAATTCATCTCGATTGGAAAAAAAATTCGATGTCTGGCAGCATTTTAAAATTAAAGCGGATACAGCCCGATGGCATTCTTTTTCACTTCCGATCGTATCTCCTACACCTTTTATATTTTCTTCTATTATTTCATCAATCAACGAACGCGAGATAAACGTTTATCGCGCGACTCTCTCAACATCTCCCGATATTAAGACCACATAATTAAATACTATTAGACACGTATGTACATATGTCCAAAAGTTTGGAATGAATTTGAAATAATGTGTAAATGCCCAAATAAGTTGAATGTGACCAAATTGATACAAAAAAGAATCAAATGTTTTAAAGAATCAAATAGGTATGTATGTGTACAGGGTGGAATTTAAATAACTCGTAACTTCAACGGATGATTCTTTGCTTTTGCAAAGCGGATGTCTTATGACTAGCAAAAAAGTTTATTACAACATAGGTCCTAAATAAAAAAAATAAAATTTTTAAATTGGGCAATAATTATTTTTTTTCTTTAAATTAATGTTGAAGTGCAATTAGACGATTAAGTAACGAACTGATAATAAAATAGTTAGTATTCGTGCATGGATATTGTATTTTAAAGTGGTATCACTATACTCACGTACCTATCTTTTTTGCAAGTCATAAGACATAGAATCATCGGTTGAAATTACGAGACTTATTTAGATTCCACCCTGTATAGTGACTACATTTTAAAATTATTTAGACATGTACCTACAGGTTGTCCCAATTTTGAGAAAATATACAAAGTTATGTTTTTTTAAATGGAACACCCTATATTTCATTGCATTTTTGAAATCTACTCGATGAGCTGATTCTAAAAAGGGTATTTTGGTAAAAACTTGGTATTTTGGTCTCATAATAAAAACCACTCAAAAATCACAAAAGTTTAAATTGAGGCGGCTTTGATAGCCAAACAGTTGAGAATCGAGAAAAACGGCTTACATGGTCCTATCCTAACTTTTCAAGTATCTACTATCTAATGGTACAAAAAAATTTTTGATAAAAAATTTGAAATTTTTGACCACCCTGTATACATTTTATATCATGGCATTAGATAGTACTTGAATCCAAGTACTCCAGTAGAATCCATAAATGTAATAATATACGGGGTGTTCCATTTAAAAAAACATAACTTAGTATATTTTCTCAAAATTGGGACAACCATGTTTATGTCTAAATAATTTTAAATTATGTCCACCATACATATACATATTTGATCCGAAGGAATTTTTCAAATGTCTTTCCGTTTGCCTACAATACTCCGTCCCGTTGAGCGTAACTCACCCTGTATACCGAAATTATTATACATCGACGTTGCGGCTAATTTCGCGTTGATTATAATTGAGTTGCTCAGGTGCAAGCCTAGCGCTCGTTGCGGTTATAGAGCGAAAAGCCAGGGCGACGGCGTCCCCGAGGGGGTGGCCCTCCGGTCACGCCAGCAAAAATCGAGCCGGAGGCAGATTGCTGAAAGCCTAAAGAACGTGCCCCAGCTGCATACGGTGTAACTTCGCGGTGCTGTAATTAACACCCCGAGCGTAATTAAAAATTATGAGATCATTGGGAGACAACGTTTATCCGAGGGGAGGCTGTTAGTTGCTAATATTTCGCGGCCCGTCGGAGCTTTCGAAGCTTTCGCGCCTGAGTATGTCGAAGCTTGATTGCAGATAGCCTGTGTACGCTCCTAGTCGAACTACGTCGAGTTTATTCATAGAGCAAACTTGTTCGATCCTAATCAAACAAATCTGAGACTACCGTAATGAAATGACGTAATCATTCTGCTATCCTGCTCCCAATCTTTTACATACATTGACCTTTAATTGACACCAATTATATTGTTGAAATAAGAAACAATAACTTGACGCACAACTTAAATGCCTCGTCGAGAATGCGAGCCTCGGTAATAAAAGTACGTCTGAAAATAAAAAATAAAAAATTCTAGTTGCGGGTTGCGGCGCGTATCGGAAAATTTTCGATTTATGTACGTTTGTGCTTTTATTTTTATTGCGCCTTTTAGGCGAAATCCGCTTCCTGCACTGTTACATAGTTTCATTCAATTGAGCGATTCCATGTGTCGAAAGAAGTGATAAATTTGAAATATTGTGTTGCGCTTATAATGCACACGGATAACTATGCTGGCATCTTGAAAAGGTTCTTTGTAGCATGGCATAATTGAGAACATTTTGACACGCAATATTATTTTCACAATGTGTTTTGCGAATTCTATGGGACATAAACTACGCGAAACGATATTTACTGCTTTAGCATGTTATCCCGAGGAATACCTAATTAAAATCATTATTATCACCTCTATTGTTGGAATTTTGTTAAAAACAAATAAGTAGTAACCTAATAATTAATATTTTTGTGTTTTATATCCGCTTTGCGATATCAATAAATACAAATCTTAGATATCCAATATCATTTGATTCCTGTGGGACATTGTTCCACAAAACTCAATTTTGTCCTTGAACTAGAAATAACACAACGTGACAGTTATTTTCATCTGCTAGTCCCAAGACAAGCATGCAATAGTACATAAAGAAAAGAGAATTAAAAAGAAAGAATAAATCGATAGAAGGATCATTCCGCATTATACCAAATTAATTATAATTATCGAGCCAAATAGTACAAAAATTTTATCTCTCTGTATTTAGTTCGACATTTATCTGCACCTTGTTGATTCATTTCATCAATAAGCCTGGCGCCTCTCCCTTTTCTCTGCGGTTTTCTTTAATTGACTATAATGGGAGTGACTCCTGGCCGCTACTGCCGGACTTTAACAGTTTCGACCGCTTTTATAGAACTATTAAATCTCTATAAAACCGTACGAAATTCCATTAGCTAGATTGTTCACAAGCATTCGCTACAATTGTTTTTCTAGGTATTTTGTTAGTTTTTATTAAACTCATATATTTATGCTCGCATTTTGGAATCTCTCCTCCTCCCTATGGGTCCATAACGTTCTTTCTAGTGCTGTACTCAACATGCAAGACTCTGTAAAAGTGTTATTGTTTGACGTACTTATATTTCTATTCTATGAGTCAATGTATTCAAAATTGTTGAAACATTGTGGTTTAAAGTCAATTATTCAATGTCCATGGTTCATTGTCCATTTATTCAATGTCCACGGTCTTAATGGTCTAAGGTTAATGATCCATAGTTCATGATCCAAGGTATAAGATCTATGAACCATGGTTCAAGTTAGTATTCTGGTATTATTGATACATACATATTTTGATGGGACAGTAGTATCTACTTATTCTTATTGATATAAAAATATAGTAAAATCTATGATGATTTGTTAGGTAAACAAATACATTCTACTCTCTTATAATGAGATTATGTACATATGATGCTGATTGCATAATATTATTCTGTGTTTATTTATTGCTTGTTTACTGCCAAATCGATATTCTATAGAATATCTAATTAATATATATATATATATATATATATATATATATATTCTATAGAAATGCATCCTATAATAAGTGAACTTCACTCTTCCAACTGATCCTAGCGTTTGTGGTTATCTGAGATGCTCAATGAACATGTGTTCTTAATTGATAAATAAATAGCCCTTACACGGCAATTACGGAGCAATCTACACACAGGAGCACAGGGGGATGATGTGTGATTTAAAAAAATATATCAATTAAACTATGGTGTCGGTTTCAATTTGTTAAAGAGGAATATAAAGTCAATCCGTGCATGTGAGTTATGCGGCTGACTTTTGTATGTTCTACTGCCGCCTTTCTAAGCAAATAGAAGAAATTGTAATGTAAATTTTTTATAGCTGATAGAGAGGTGGTCATTTTATAATTTTTCATGTTCTAGACTATCGATCATAAAATAAGGGTCATCTCGTAATTTGCATTTATTTTAAAATGTTTGTGTTTTATTGGATTTTTTAGGTTGTACCATAGTTTATTTACTTTAGGCCATGGTTTTGTCGTGATTACTTGAAGTTTTGATTGTTTTGTTTAAAATTTATTAAAATATAATGAAAAGACAAAACTAATTTGATGTGAAGACCTCTGTAGCGAGTATTACCTCCTCTGGCAGTAATAACTGCATGCAAACAACGTATGCTTTGAATTAAATTTTCGATCACATCTTGAGGAAGATGATCTTGTCCCATTCCTGCACTAGAGTATCGCGAAGTCCTCTCGAATTACTGGAAGCCGGCACAGGCTTCGTAAGCGTCTTCCCATCTCATCCCAAAAACATGTTCGATCGGATTTAAGTCTTCGGGTTAACACTTCGAGCTGGCCAATCCAATCGCGTGATTTTAACCTCGTCCATTAACCATGCATTAACAATCCGAGCAGTGTGGGGCCGTGTATTATCTTATATAAAGGTTGCGTCTTCTCCGAGAAAAAACTTGAAAGGTACAACATGGTTTTCTAGAACATCTGTCAGATACCTATGCCCAGTCAAAGTCCCATGCATTCTGGATAAAGAGGCACCGTGCGTTCATCAAAAGATATGCCGGACGTCACTGAGAGAGGGATCACTGGAGACGAGAAAGCGGTCGTCTCTAGCTCTTGTAGCCCTTCCTCGTCCTCATGAACCAGGTCTTGGAGTGAGCAGATCAGTCTCGTACCGCTGACCAGTTTCGCGCTGACCGCTTAAACAGGGTTTATGGCCATTCCAATAAATAACAATAACAACACTAATCAATCAAAAAATTTGCAATAGTCACAGAATACCAATAACGAGAAAAAAATGCTGATAATGGATTTCTGGAATTTGAGAGAGAGGTCCTTGTTCATTAAAAGCTTGTCGAAACAACAACTTTGTTTTATTCAAGCAATCAAGACAAGATTATCACATAAAGTTAGTAATTTAAGGTACAACCGAAATAAATCCGAAAAAGCTGAAAATTTCTAAAATAAATGCAAATTACGAGGTGACCCTAATTTTATGTTCGGGGTAGTGTATAAGGAATTGCTGTAGAAAGGCGGTATAAATCCCATTTGAATTTAATGCTGATAGGTAGATCGTATCGTTAAGACCGTTTTTATCAGCGAACCGCCGTACGTTAGACATAGCCGTCAATAACTCCACGTCTTGGCAGCTTTTTGTGCGAATCCGTCTGATCCTTCTTTAGATATAAAGGATATGAGCAAAAGGAGCAAGGAACTAAGGACAAAGATGGTTACCAAGGTAACAGTTGACCTGTTCCTATTGGCTACTAGAAAAGTGTCAATAGATACGCCCACGCTTCCTGTCGGCCTGACGCTCCTTCCTTATCCTCGGATTCCTCTTTCTCGACAGGATAATCAACTGACTGGAATGAAATGAAGGACGCGAAGCACTTTGTTCGAAATGTATGCGAAAAGGGAGTAAGGTAAGTAATTATCGAAGCACATAAAAAGCCGAAGTAGCGGCGTATATACAGGGACGCCCCTTCGCAAAACAATTTTTTTATGCCGAAGTAAATAAATAACATAGCTGCACGTATAAATCTGCTCGACGTGGAAGTTTAAATATTTCTTTCCCATGCAACTATCCAACTGTGAATTAGCAATAATTAACAACCCCATTAAAAACCTCTTTTTATTTTACGCAAGTTACTCGGGGCGTTATTAGATTAAAGGATGTGTTGTTCATGCACGGTCGGCTCTAATTACTAGATTATTAATGAAATAAGTAAGATGCTAGTAGTCATCATTTATTATACGGTAATTAATAAATTAAGCATTAAGTACCAGAGTGGAATGAATTTTTCTGGTGCAGTATTAAATTCAAGCGGGTTATTACTGTGGAAATTGCTCAAACAGAAAATGTACTTGACCGTTAACGAGTTCGATAACAAGCACTGTTCGTTTTATCCCAATTTATATGTAACACATCTAATCGAAACGGTTATAAATTTTTTATAGTTTATTTTTGATTGCTTCCGTCAATTGACCATAATCAGATATAAAAAGGGAATGGAAAAATATTTTTTTTAGTCTTCAGAGCGATTTATGACGGCGCAATAATAAAAATATTTTGTCATTTAAAGAAAATTTATGCGAAGCTAATTGGCACTTGTTGCAATTTATGAAGATGCTTACTCCATAATGGCTATCAAGAACAAGAATAACTGATATTCACTCATTTTGAGTGCACTTTTATACGCCTTCTTAAACATTAAAATACCCTTTCGGGGTGTTCAGTGCCGTACCCTTCGGAAACCACTTATTTAAATTTTTCTTTAGAAATTCCCCCAGTCTAAGAATATACCTTCCTATAGAAAATTCTATATTATATCTAATTTTAATATACATCAACAGTTTGCATTTACAACTTCAATGATTGCAAAAGCATTAATTAATCTTCTTATGTACCAACCGGGAAGATTATATAATATATTCCTCATTTGGTTGCGCATTAGAATATATACTACCTCGATTAATCATACAATACATAAATTTACAGAGTTGATACAAAAGTAAAGTGTATTAAATTTTTTTTATGGCTGTTGAATTAATAACTGTTGTTCATACCACTGCCACTGGTTGAAAACAGAAGAGCTATTAATCGTAAGCTGTCCGAGGTGCAACAAACGATATTAGCGGCTTTTTTGAAAAGAAATCACCAATTACAAAACTCATTTTAGCTTACGTGATTTGTTTTGTAGTCTAATTCTAATTAGATGAAACGAGCTTATGGACGTCGAAAACTATGTTAAAATAATAACTAATAAAAATAACTTACGTGGTACAGAGGAATATTCGAGACCACTTACAATCTGTCTAGTAATAGAACATTCTGCCACCCATGAAGTTGAATGGCCTGATAAATTCAGTGGAAACACTTTGTGGTCCATAAATCACCAGTTTGGTCGCCCTTTTTTACTTTCTCTTATTGCATCGGACACTACTAATCCTGCAATGAAATTCTGTCGCTTCTTTCTTTCCAAAGTCCATTTTAATAATGAGCAAGCTTATTAGAAAATTATCTCGAAGAAGGATATTTATCCCGAACGGTTAATTTTTAATTTTAAACGAGTTATCGCCCTTTCGCACAATCCACCGCTGGTTGTGCAAGCAGCTAAACAAAAGGGTGAAGATAAAGTTTCAGTCTTTCGCCGAATCCGAGCCACATTCTCTTAAAACAAACGATGAGAATTTTGATGTTTGCATCTTGATTAAAGAGCTAAAATAACGCTCTATCTTTAGAGGCTCTTTCTTAGTTTCGAGACCGAAAAATCAATATGTTCGGTTCATAATGTAAGAATGACGTTATAATGTACCTCACGATTCGCATTATGAGCCATCAAAAACACCGCGCTCGGCGAAATATAGTACATAATGTTGGCAAGTTGAGGTATCGCTCAAACATGACAAAACCATCAATCATGAAAAAATTTCGCGTAACGAATTATTTATAATAGGCGTCGATGTTTTGAACACCTGTTGCCTTTGAGGACGCGCAATTATCCAGAAAATTCGGAATTATCGAATTAACCAATCGCACCGATTTAAGTTGTAAAACATCTTTCACGGGTAGGATAGTTTGAGATGAAAAGATTCTTCTGCTATTCCGAATGCGACAACCCCAGCCCTGCTGGTTACCTTTCGACATTTATTTCATATTCACATTCAGAGATTATGTATTTTTTATGCAGTGGTTATACGGAACGATTTCGAGACACATTTTGTTACTTTATTTGGCCCTAACTCTTTGGAATAAATTACCATATTTTGTTATTCTGGTAAAGTTGTGGTCATTCAAGGATCTCGGGATTTCCTCACATATCTATTCTTAAGAATCCTTTGCGGCAATATTAAGCATTAGCAATATTAAATATATGATTTTATTAAACTTGTTAAAATACAATATTGGATTTTATAGGAGTCGGTGCGTTTTAAATAAAGAAAATTCGTCCCTGCGAAACTCAAATTTATTTTCAAAGAAATATATGACATAAATACAGTTATTTCGTTAAGTATACATTCACTTATTTACACAATTTATTACAAATATTTTTAAGAGAAATCTTTACTATTTTCCATTATTTTATTTATTGGCACTGGCCTTTTCAAAGCCAAATTTCGTCTTATTGTACAATTACATCTGATGCAAAAGGGATATCTCATTAAAGAATTGATTGCACTATTAACTAAACGCTACATTAAGGTACAAAACAATGTACGAAACAACAAACAAAAAACGTGCTAGGAATTGTCATAAAAAAATACTGAAAAGATCTAACACAGAACTATTTACTTAGCAAATTTTGATTAAAAATCTTAAATAAATATAAATTAATTAAAGAATTGACTACAATCTTTTCAGTATTATCATTGAAACATTTAGTAAACTCAAAATTCTATAGTAAAACACAATGTGCAGAAAAATTAAAATCAAAATACTTTGAAAACTGGCCACGTGAATAAATGACATGAAACTTAGGCGAAAATACATAACAATAATTAAAAATAACAAGATAACAATTAACAACTACTTAAAAACCATAAAAAAACAAATTCTAAACATTGACTAAAAGACATTAACTCAAAAAATGAATTAATTAAAAAAATCTTAATAAATATAAATATTTGGTTGTTTAAGAATTATAACAGAAACGTATTAATTCTAAAATAACTAGCAATTTGGAGAATATTAAAAAAATCAACATAATAAATCACTAAATGTATGCAATTACATGTTAAATTTGCCAAGTCATTTTATTAGAGACCACCATTGTCAATCTACAGTCGTGAATTATTTATAATTAATTTGGTTAATAAATCGCAGTTTTAACACGTCTCTTAACATCGACAAATTTTGTAATTTTTTCTTAATTATCATCATAATTAATTTTTAAACTATAAAAAATTGGAAGACTTACATAATTGTAAGCAGCAAATCAATATTCAATAATTCAATGCCAACTTGAAACTAATTATACATATTGTCTACAAAATCGTCGATGTTCATTAATACGTTGCACTCATGTTACTCACAGATTTTTACAAAAATTTAAATAAATAATTTTTAACAATCAGCCACCCCTTGTTTACTTTGATTCTATTTACATATATTACATTAATTATAAATTAAAATATATTACCATTACATTTACATATAATAGGTTTGTTAGTTTTAACATACATCTACAATATTTTTTTTGATATAAAAAGGAACATTTTTATTTAATCTGTGTATTACCCAGTCAATTATTTTTGGCGATTTGATATTTGCTCGACTTTGCTCCTTCTGATATGTCCTATTAATCTGTTTTAAAACAGTATCAGTTATTACATCCTTATCTGGAAAACTTCTTATGACGCACGCTACTAAAAATACCAAATATACCTATCGGTTTTACGCTACAAGTTCAAAATTCAACTAAGAATCTATCGAGTTCAAACTATGGATATATTCAAAAGAGCATTTGTATTCTTAACACGAGCCTTTGGCAAAGTTTACTAAACGAAAATAAACAGGTGCTTGGCAAATTCGAATCTAACGAATTAATATTATCAAATAACATTCATGTTATAATAATGGTTTTGCTTTATTCTGTAAGGAGCAATGTTGAAAACTTTGAATTTGACCACTAAGTCTTTACCAAAATCAATCAGCTATACCGTTACTCAATTGTAGTAAATATCTGAAGAAGTTCAATTTCAATTTCCAATGAAATTCCTAACACAACAACACCATGAGTATAGGGCTAAATTTTTAATTTATTGAGCTGAAAGATACATGTACTAATACAATTTTAAAAAGTAAACATTGTGGTCAAATCTATAAAAAATTTAAAGCCAAATTATTGACAAAAAGCAGAATATCGATTATAATAATTTAATTTAGCTAGAATAATTTATTCTAGTATCTACTTGCCAATAATTATCGAAAATGTTTGGTCGTTATATTGATTGAATTTTACCTACTGCTTTTTGCCAATTACATAACATCGGTACATACAACATAATATTTTTGACTAGTACACCTAGTACAATTTCAAGTATCACATGTACGGCCACGAAAATGAACTACCAGACAAAAGCATATCTCTAATCAAGGTTTCGATGGGCGTTTTGCCGACAAGTCTCACGAAAAACAACTGTTCGATCACTGCCGAACTGACAGTCCTCAAACTTGGCAGACGCAGTAACAATTTACCGAACCTGGTCGGTTGATTGGGGTATTGAGATCGGCAGTACTCTTCCAAAGCGCACTGCGATTTTTCCTGGATCGATTCGATGTGAGCAACGTCGCTTAAACCACAAGCATCTGAAACAAAAAGAGGACGTTCGATGAAACCCTCCTTCGCCTAAATGTATAAAAATAAATAATTTAATAAAATCGCTCCGTTTCGGAACCGTTAAGTTTTGGAGGTCGGTTTTTGCTAAAGTGTCTAATGCAAATTTAAAACAGAACTTCCCGAAGTTTGTTTGGAATTTATTAAACGCATTAATATTTACAATTCAAAGTAAGTATATTTTAATAGAGTGTCAGTTTTTAGACAAATAAATTTGCGGAAGCTCGTGCGATTTGCGGAGGGCAAAAAGGGTGCATTTTAAAACTCAGCAGCAGCTCCTACTTTTCGAAACACACTAAATTATATACCGCTTAATTTTTCGAATTAGTCTAATTAGTCTTTTCGAATTTATTACTATTTAGTTGGATATAAATTGATTGTGTAACCAAATTAGCATTTAATTATAAACGCGTTCCGTCGAGCTGGTTCCTAAAAGAACCAACACGTGTCCGAATCAAAGTGGGCCGTTGGCCGGAGTACCGGGAGAAAAACAAAACAATTTATTAGATTATCCGGAGGTAGAAACAGGAAAAGAAAAACCATAACCGTCGAAGACACCACCAGTTTTGGTGCTGACACTGACCCCACGTTGACCCACCTACTATATCTTCCGCAGGTCTCCTCTACTCCAGAAGTAATGCTTGATTGATTCCGACTAGTTTTTTCGATTCCTTCGCCGAAGTGCAGATAAATCACAATGAAATAGTGCTAGTAGGGCCACTGCTAAAGATAAGGGTGCATAACAAAGTAGATCAGATTTTTCTCAACTGATTTTTAACAGGATTTAGTTACGGTTTACGGGGCATTACAGATGCGTCGCAACGGGTGGCTTGGAAAGGACATTCGGTTCTTTTTATCGAATTATTTTCGTTCTAATCTATACAGGACGGCCCAACTACACTTAACGATCGAATGCTACTTATTGCTATCATTTTCCTTCCGTATAAATTGAATTATCTTCGATCAACTGTAAGTAGCATTCTCCTAATTCCGACCGGAAAAATTGCAGGATTAATAATAATTTTGATTGCGGAGGAAGACGGAGCTGAGGAGTAAGAGAAACTTCATCAGCTCCCTACTGACCCTGTGATGGGGATAATTTATCACTCATTCGGATTAATGAACCAAGATTTATAACAATAGTAATAAGATCATGTTCCCAAAAATACTAATGAAAATGATCAGAACAAGGGAGCAGTGCCGGCGTTGGAAAAAACATCATTTCATCATATATGAATCAATCAGCAAGTATGTGAAACTTTATAGGATATAGTGAAATAATTTAGAAAAAGAGATATTTTTAAATTGTAGGGAGATCAATAATTAACTTAAAATGCACTAATAACTTTTATAATTTTTAATTTATAATTTATAATTCTTCCCTAATTAATGTTAAAATAAGAGGAAAAAGTATAACGAATACACGTTAATATTAATTAATTAGAGGAATTTTTGGTAGCGAATCCGCCGCTGGAAGGAAAACTAAGGGTAAATGTCGTGGCAGGCATTTTGAGGCAATATGGTCTATTTAATGAGGATTCCTTACTCGGTCCAGATGGCCTTTTCACTAGGAAAAAATGTTCATTTGTTTTATAAGTTTATCAACACATTAAGAGCCCTTTGTGCACCTTACTTGATTATGACAATTAAGATAATTTAATTACCAACACGCACATTTTTCAAACGAATCGATCGATTCGAAAATCTCGATTGTTCATAAATAGCTGAGTGAAAGATAAATCCAGATATTAAATTTATTCTATTGGTCCATTAAGAGGTTTGACGTTCTGAGAAAATTAATTGATGTAACATTGGGTACATTTAATTATCAATGAACGAGAAGAATAAAGCATGGTGAATAAAGTATGAAATATTCGTCGTGCTTGGGACAATTAAGGACAAGTGTTACTAACAACTCCTCTTATAATTACCGATGTAGCAAACTTAAATTGTTTAAAAACAGCAGCTGCATCACAAATAACAATAAATATAACGACGAATTGCGTAACCATAATCGCAATTTAAGAAAGTTAAAAATATCTCGCTCGATTGTTTTTCCTTCTACAATTAAATTTAATACGCAGAGTTTTATTAACGGTAATTAGTGAACTCTTACAGTAAGGTTGGCAATGCAACGTCGATTTGAAAACTCATACTCAAAATTAATAAGAACTCCATCTGAAAGTTTAATGCGTTTTTATTTTTTAATTCGACGTTAATTGGAATTCTAATCGTATTCAAGATACAAAAAATTCATTGCGCCGGAACTTATTTCTATGCAAATTTTTCGGTAGGAAGTAATGAAAAATTAAATTCACTTATTTCGCAAATCAATCTTTTTATCTCCAAACATTTGAAATGAAGCGCGAAGAATAAAAAATGTTTCGCGAATTTTTTGTACTTATGTACTTTATGTGAGAGAGACCCTTCACGGTGACTTTTCCTCTAACGACTGTTCTGTTAAATGTACCGAATAGTTTGCTGATAAACTTAATAATATTGGAATGTGAAATACCAGCAGAAAATTTCGTTATTGGGTGTACACATACAGAATTGGACAGTTGTATGCGGTCAATAGGACGACAATAGAACTAGCGAGCGAAGCGAGCGATGTTTATAGTGGAAGGGAGGCGATCGGTTGTTTTATCTTTTTCATATTTATGAATGAATTAGAAGCTAACCTTGTTCCTCTTATAGGCAAATTCACCCTATTACCCGCATGGAACTGTCCATATCTGTATAAAATCGAGCGAATTAGTTAGTGTTAACAATTACTCAAGCGTATGCCGTTGCCGTCCTCTAACAGCTGACAGAAATTCTCAATGGATCGAAAAAAGTTCGAAACACGAGACAATCGTAATTAACAGCGTATTTATAGAGCCGTGTCAAATGAATAAGAAGAGGTCATGCATTTTCATAGCTATTTTAAGAACGAAATGTAATTAACATGCAACTCAGCTATGTTAATGGGTAAATTGGCATTTTTATTCGTATATAGCGAAATGTTACACTCGATCCTGTTTTTTAGAAGAAACATTTCAAAGGAAGCAAATCAATAAAGTTTTTTTTATCTATAATAGAGTTTATGTAAAAATAGCACTGTTTTTCGTCAACTGTCAGTAATTGACAATAATGACAATTTGGCGTAAGTTAAAATAGTAAGTTTGCAAAATGCGTAGATTATTCACGTCTCTCCATGTTATTCTTTGCGAGGACTATTCAAAATTAATTATTAAAGACACCCTTCCACGCTAATCTATGTTCATCAATTTTTAATGGGAACGAGGACAATTAAAACTTCCTAATATTGCTCGACTTCATAGAGAGAAGCAGGATTTTGAAGTTTCCATAATCCTTTCAATTGTTCATTTACAAAGTTTCTTTGTTAAAAGATGCTTCTTCAGTCATAACTCCAATAAAAGCCGAAACTTATTTATAACCAGCGTCGGATGTAAAACTCTTCCACGTTGGGCATCCATTTGTTTACCTCTGCGCATTGGGAGTAATGGCCAATTTTAGAAATTGGAATAGGTACCAAATGTTCCGCCATTACTCGATGATGGGAATTTATTTAATTAATTAATTAAAATAATAAGCGGATTAGAAACAGGTTGGGATGAAAGGGTCTGCGCTCGGTAAATATATGCACAGGATCGTAGATTAAAAATGCAGAAAATATCCTACCTGCTGTTTTAATAAAAGTAAATTTTCGGTGACGAAAATCGGGAAATTAGTATGGCAGATTTGGACATGAAAGACAAACATGATATTGAATATTCTAGTCACAATAGAAAACGCTGTGTCTCATCTCATTCACAGCATCCCTCCGACAAACCACAATAGATTTATGCAGAGAGTACAATTGTAACTTGATGCCCCAATATCTACCCTAGTAAAAAAGTTCTTATTTGGTCCTCTGGCTGAGCACGTGGCATTCAGCTTTTGTCATGAGCGAGTCCCGAGTTTTTTAAGAACAAAATTATACGTAAAATTACTGTAACATCATTAACGGCACTGTCGGATAATGGACCTCGCGGTAAAAGGAATTTAATTTTTTTTTCATCTCTATCTGTCGAGTATCTCTGCCTGGAAATGGACAAAAAGTGAATTGCTGTAGGTAAGACGTGCTACATAATTACGTTAAGGAATAAGTGTTTCAACTTTTACTTAATAGGCATGTTACTGCGATAAAATTTACCAGTAAAATTCAGTAACAATTTACTTGTAAAAAAACCCACACGAAATTTTACAAATTATCGCGCAATTTTATGCGGATAATCCACCTCTGCAGTGCGGCGGAACAGTTTTCGAAATTTATTCTGTAGATTAACTTCTTTGTTTGACACTTGAATGTGATTCGGAGCTAGTTGCTTGTATTTTTCTTCAATCGTATTCGATCGAAACAAAAATAAACAAAGATTGTGGCAAAGCAAACAGGGGCGAATGATTAAAATTTTTATAGGGGATGGTCCCGGAATGAATGAGTGCGAATTTGGCTTTATAGTGCAGTGACGTATCGTGATTTTTAACGTTAATAAAAATCTAACTTTGCGAGGTATTAGTACCGATAATTTCGTGTTAAAAAGTTAATTTCAAGTCCGGTTCTGTAGAGAAGTCCAATAACGATCGTCGAAAGTTGTGTGTTGTGCTTTTAAATAAAATGCGTGTAGTATGTAAAATACGAATGACGTGGTGTCAAGAGGTGACAGGTCATATACAGGCGTTAAATACGCTCTTTAACAATTTACAATGGAATTACAATTTTATACACATCCTGTTTTTATGTGCATTATTGTTTTTTTTACCGGTCAAATCGCCTTAAGGCGCGTCCACACTATTCCAGTGGTTTGCCGTTGGAACTACCGGGTTGGCAAGGCCAACGGCCACGCGGCACGCGGCCCCGTCTACCTTAAGCATTGGCCGCGTCCACATTAGTATTGGCTTTGCCAACACGGCATTGCCAACGGCAAACAAAAAGTGAATTGTGTGGACGCCTTTAGAGAGAGCAACTGTTTCAACGTTGCACTTACTTTTTAGTGGGGTATCGTTTTTAGATAACCTTTACGCAGGTTTAAGTACAAAGGGTTTATCACCCTTAATCACGTACATTTATCCCCTTCTACAATCTATCAATCGACCATAAAACTCATTCAAGTAGATAAAGTAATCACGTTCCACTTTAGAAAAAATCATTTTTACTACATTTAAAATGAAAATCTGTATTTAACGAGATAGAGTTATCGACTAAAGGGTATCATCATATACGTGACCTTTCTTATTTTACGTTAATTACTCAACATTCGTCGATAACGTATTGAAAAATGACTACAGACATAATTATCTCGATCTCAAATTAAGCTTTATGTTTATCGAATGGCGTGGAAATTCAATCCTTTTTTTAACGTCTGCAAGGAACCCAGCAGAAACGCAATATAGTTAGTATATAAACGGTGAAATTGGTGATTTATAGCTTTTGCCCTATCTCAACGTTCAGAATTACTCGGAACTTCAACCATTAAGTTTCACGTGAGAAATTAAAAAACAGTTAATTTCCATCCCTTATATATATATATTACTTACTTATCATGTAATTAAAAACGCAAAATATGGTTGTTAGAAGTTAACGTAAGTTAACCACTTTTAAATGTTTATGAACAACAAATTCGGACGTTCCCTCTCGGTGCAGTATCGATTTTTAACTTCTTGGCTTTAATATCAGATGATTGGATGTAGGGCGAAGTGTGTGGTTTCTCGTGAATCAGTACAGGAAATCGAAGACGAGAGGGTGTAAAACCGAGCGGGGTAGTTGTTATAATAGTATAGTGCAAATCTGTGGCTTTTAATTTTTAGGGATGCGGTTCTCGCCCGGGCGAAATAATTTCGGAAGGGTGAATAATGCGTCGATGGAGAACTTGTCCGTCACTTTGTATGTACCCTTTCAGAAAAACTTGGGGGTGTTTTGGTTTTCGTGTATGCGGATGATTTTTTTTGTTGGAAATTTTTATGTTACAGGGCTAGTTAGGCTCTGAACTTTTGTTCAGATAGCGCGCATGTTAAAGCGCTTGGGTATGCAAATTGATTGGAAATAGTAACAATGTAATAGACAACTTGTCATCTAGTAAGATTATATCTATAGGTAATTCATAATAATGGCGTGTACGCAAATAGAATTTGTACGTAATATTCAATATTTTTAGGTATATTCGTGAAAACTACAATGATGAGCCCGTTAATGAATTTGTGGTTTGAAACTGTTAAGGTTAAGGTTAAGGTTTGAACTATTAAGGTTTGACAAAGTTTTTAAATAAAATCGAAAAGTTGACAAACCCGATACTTGCGTTATAATTAACAGAATTGCAAACCAATGAAAAGCTTTTCAGATACTACACAAACACATTTTTTTTCGATCAGTTCAACAAGTATCGGTTTGACAATTTTTCGATTTTATTTAATAACTTTGTCAAACCTTAACCGATTTTCATATAGGTACGATGCGCCAGAGTATTCGCAACGAAAAGGGCTTTCAAAATGATTATTGGTTAGTAGGGTAGTTCCAATTGAAGTTCTAAAGGGTGGCTGCGGGTTAGGGGGATGACATATCAAGTTGGCTTGACCCCCGAAATGCTCACCCTGAGAACAAAAAATTGACGGGGCTCGGCGAATTTTGAAAAAAATTTCGATTCTATAGTTTTTCGGAATCAAATTTCCGTTGAATGACCCTGTATAAAAAGTATACCAGTATGTATCAACAAATACGAACCTTATTATTAATTACGAACATAGAAATTATCTCTTTAAACTAGCTGACAGATGTTCTGTGGGCATGAAAATCGATCCAGTTTTGGTTGAAGAAATTTATACGAGCATAAAGAATATCCAACGGTTGATTAAACGAATACAAGAATTCACAAAATGCGTTAAATGACTTCTCCGCCTCTTGAGAAATATCAACAAGAAAGAAAAGGGCCAAGAAGCCGTAATAGGCCTCGAATGAATAGTAAAACCCAGATGTTTCGAACAATTTGTTAAACATGCCTTTTCGAGGAAGCACGGAATGCAACAAAAACTCCGAAAGCACATTTCTTGTAAGAGGCGTTCCTTACGCAATTTCCTTCAACAAATTCGTCCGATAATTTTATCGACGATAAAAGGAAGCCGGTGGAAGAAGAAAAATTTATCGATGGAATTTTTAAGACCCGACAAATTCAGCAATCCAATCTCGATATCGCTGACGTAAATCATTTCCAACGTTCGGATAACCCTATATAGAAAATTTAATCCCTGATTTGGGATAATTCGTCTGTGTGATTCACTTTGGATGAATACAGTTCTATTAAGTGTTAATTTGGCATGTTGTTTTCCAATCGTTAAATTCTGTACCTTTGAAAACTGATATTTCCGGATCGAACCGGTATTGGTGAATTAATGAATTATTTGTGTTAAAAAACTGGATCCACCGTATGGCACAAATATTTCTCGACATTCATAAATAACAAAAGTGTTATTTGACCTTTTCGATATCACAATTTATTACACACACAAATACGAATGATCCGGTTTTCTTTCTAATTTAAATATCCAATCAACAAAATGAATGGACCAAAATCCATTAATTTGTAGAAATTTATTTTATTTACGCAAATTGTATTTTTTATTAATAACCTCCAAAAGTAGAAAATAAGGAGGAATGTATTGGGTGAATTGAAGCTAGATAGGTGAATTAGATTTTTGACGGAACGAAAAACATATAGAAAACAGGACTTAGGAAAGAAATTTCGCAGAATCTAAGCAAAATAAATAACTATGTATGTTCGTTTAGTTGCTCAGTTTTAGGTAAACGTAGAGCATGTGGGTGGACTACAGTGAAAAGGCGTATCACGAAATCCACGACGACTAGCATTGCCATTGTATTCCAGCTATTACCAAGGATTTATAGCAATTCTAACACACTCGTCGACTGGCCTTCTGTCTGCGATGCCGTCGAATCAACCTTCCCTGAGCCCTGCGTCTAATAAAATTACACCCAAATTAGATTATTGATGAAAATAGAGGGCAAATTATACGGGATACCGAAGGATTAGGGATCACGGCTATGATTCAACCTCACGAATTAAACCCATATTTTTCATCCGTATGAAAGTTAACAAACAGCGATGTTTGATTCGAATCGAAATTATTTCGAAATAATTATTTCTGATTTACTGGAATCGCTTTCATCGAGCGCATTGCGAATCAAGTGATTATTTTTAACAGTAAAAGCGACTATTAAATGGGATATCATCGATCGTTTAATATTCAATCTTTTATAGGCTTTCAAATATTTTACGCACGGTTTGTAGTTCATTAATTTAAATGATAATAAAGGTTTTGTTCTGTCTATTTGTCCGTGCTGAAATTTGCGTATTCCTACAATACTACAACAGTTTCGATTACAATGAAAATTGTACTCTTTAATTTTAACAAATTGAATATTTTGCATGCATTTTCCTTGAAAATCCAATTTCACACGTTTATAGCGGAAATCCTCTGCATACGCTAAAAAATATATGTAAATTTTTGCCACTGAATTTTTCACTGAATTTCGTATTCTGCGAGAATGTCCCTTGTCTCTGAAACAATTTTATCCCAATATGTTACTCCGTGACTAATATTGACATACACTTTTTAGGGAGGTTTCCCTTTTCTAATACCACACATATCGCACACCCTCTGCATAAAATTATGCAATAAAATATTTTTGTTAGGGAAGGAGTACAAAAGGACTCCACTGACCTTGAAAGAATAGATTGACTTTCGGTTGATAGATTAGTTTCGTTATTTTCATAATTTTTCTCGATTTACTCAGTATAATTTTACGAATTACGAATGACATTTGAACCGTAACAACGCTGTTTTTACGCAAACTTCAAAGATTGAACACCTCAAGCATACAGGGTGTCTCACGATGAGTTAAAACTATCTGTATTGGAAAGCAAATACCCGATTTATGAAATTTGGTATGTGTATGTATTAGTCAATAAGGAGAGTTCTTCAAAAATATTTTGACAGTCATAGCACTTCCAGTTGTAGCGGAAGTGGATAACAACTTTCTTATTTTAAATGGAACACCCTACATATTTTTGCATTTTTAGATTCTACTCGATTAGCTGATTACAAAAAGCGGTCATACTTGGTATCTAGGTCTTATAATAAAGGTTATACAGCCACTCAAAAATCACAAAATTTAGAATTTAGGCGGCTCTGATGGCCAAACAGTTGAAAATCGAGAAAAACGGCTTTCATGTTCCTATATCCTAACTTTTTAAGTACTATTTAGTGACATGATATAAAATGTATACAGGGTGATAAAAAATTTAGTTTTTATCAAATTTTTTTGTACTCTTAATACTTGAAAAGTTAGGATAGGATCGTGTAAGCCGTTTTTCTCGAGTTTTAACTGTTTGGCTTTCAGAGTCGCGCCTAAATTCAAAATTTTGTAATTTTTGAGTGGCTGTATAGTCTTTATTATGAGACCAAGATATCAAGTATGTACACTTTTTGTAATCAGCTCATCGAGTAGAATCTGAAATTACAAAAATATACTGGGTGTCCCATTTAAAAAAATCAAAATTGATGCTACTTTTTAGTAGAAGTGGCAATGCCGCAGCGTTAAAAATATTTTAAATCGATAGAGCAGGATCAATAACCTAAATATCCAAATTTTCACAACGATCCTACTCTTCGTTCTCTCAAAACGTCTAATAGGCCATCCACCGTGGGTCACCCTGTATACGGGTGTCTCACGACGAGTGAAAACTATCTGTATATGGAAAAGTACTTATAATAGATTAATGAAAATCTGTAGGTTTAGGTTTTCGAATACGCTCTTTTTAACTAAAATATTTTCCTGTACAGATGGTTTTAACCCGTCATGAGACACCCTATGTAAAGCAATATTTTAAATTGTTCATAACGAATATTATGTGTTAAATATTTAGCGTACTAATTGAAATGATGCATACGATATTACACAAACCGGCAAATTTAAAGGAACCTACCTACGAGTACATGTAATTTATTTCTTAAGTCCGTTCGTTGAAATCGTGCCGGTTTCGAATTAAGCGTTCAATGTTTACAGTCCCCAAAAAATACCTGTTTTCGGGGAAAACAATATTGTTCACAGTGTTTTACTGCAGATTAATTTTGATAAAATAAAATAATTTTGAGCAGTTGGCGTTTTCCCCGAAAACAGGTATTTTTTGGGGACTGTAAACATTGAACGCTTAATCCGAAATCGGCACGATTTCAACGAACGGACTATATATTTTATCGAGATCGGGCATTTATGGGGCATGTTGGGCAGAAGAATTAGAAAACGAATTTCTTCTGTTCAAAACAAAGCGAATCTAACAATTGCATTGATTGAGGAATGGGACCGATTGCCTCAAGAACTGATCGATGGCCTCATCACAAGTCTGGGAAGAGGAATGACTGCAGTTGTAAGGGCTCGTGGGGGTGACACACGGTATTGAAAGAAAAGAAAAAATGAATATAATTATTGAAATAAATTCAAAATGTACTATAAAGTTATTCTGTTTAAAATCACTATTTTATTTCAAATCTAACATCTTCGACTTGTTCTCTTCTTCAACAGGTTGCACATGATAAATGTTTGTAAGGAATGTTAATTGCTTCACCTAACTTTGTGATAAGTGATTATGCGAGAAATATTAACAATACAATGTAACATACATAGAGAAAATAATTCGATTTTATATCTGTTCCTTTAAATATGTCGGAGTGTGTATAATGTTTCCAAATTGTTTTAGTATAATTTCATAACGTTTCCCAGTAGGCACACCTCGAAGTTCGCATTTCATCACACTGTCATTAACAACGTTAAGCTCTCTTAATGCATACAATTTGAAGAAAATTACATTTAAATTGCATTTGCACCAGCTATGCCGGTTAGTAAAAATTAATCGGCTAGGTGTGTTTTCCCCATATACCTCTCAAATATAAGGCAGTTATCACCGAGTTCCTGTTGCCGATGGACTGGTGGGCTTCGAAATAAAATTTCGATTTTTAATAGAACATCATGCGGGCATCTCGAATCACTATGATAGTTTCTAAACTTCAACTATTCGACCTAAGGGACGGGTTATAAGAGAGAACTAAAGAAAGTGCCAGGACTGGGCACTAGTACATAAATTTATCCCCAACATTCAGTACATAATACATTCTTTTTATAAAAAATAGGGTATTTGATCTACGTACTAACGTTTTTGTTCGCTTAAGTGCGCATGAATAGATGGGGAGATAATTAAGAGTTTAAGTAACAGTGTGTCCATAGGGCATTTGGCTTGAGGCAAGTGGTTTGAATAGCCTGAATCCAACCCTGAAAGCCGTTTGAGACAAGAGGAGTGCACTTCGCAACTTGTGCTCATGTACTCCGATGGCCCGAGGCCTTCAGCGTACCACCAAGTCACGACCTTTCGTAACCTAACCTGCTTACCAAATTCACACACACGAAGCCCGATTTACAAAGCTCAAATATTCAAATCTACAACCGATGCAAGCGAGTATATTGTTCCATAAATTCACAACGCAAAAATATATGTATGTATATCTGATGCGTATCTAAAACGGCCTGCGTACGCTACTGGACTTCCTTATAAAATCTTAATGCATGATTCTCGAAATCATTTATAGTATCAAGGATTGAATATTTTAACATTAGTAATCTACTAATTTATTCCGAAATCATTATTGGCGTTGAGCAATGCAATAAATATTGTATCCCACTCGAAAAATTACCGATTTCCTTATTAATTAAAAGATGGAATAATTTATTTTCAATTAGGTCATTCATTGGTTTTATTGCCATTAACCATTTAAAGACGAAATATTGTGGGATTAACCGATGATAAGACAGCAGGAATTCTGATACCCCCGGGCAGACAGCAACGGGAGTTTAACCCTTTCACCGACCCCTGAACCCCAACAAACGCTAATGGTTCAAATCCTCCGCGTTGCAGATAAGATTTCGATTTCAATTTAAATAATAATTTATAGTGTAGCTAACTTATTACGATTTGGCCGTAATTAAAGGCCAGTCCTATAGACCTGCTACTGGAATGCTCACCAGGAAGATGTAAATTGCCCGAGAAGATAGGGGTCGAACAACCCGAAACTAACACTTTCAGTTGGGCTATGGATTTTGTGTCCATGTGAAATTCAAAAAATTCGATGTACCTACCTACATTTTACGATCCACTGTATTTTTTAATTATCCAGATTTGAAGCATGTAGTCGATAAAAAACACGCTGTTAATTTTTATACTATTGACTTTTATTGTCTATTTTATTCCAATTTTGTAGGACAAACAATTCCAATTAACTCCTTTTCTATGCTTTATGGTGTTTTCATATTACTGGTACTGGTTATGTTAATCTGTTTTAACCAATTCTGAGCTAATATATCTGATGATTTAGGTAAGTATAATTCTTCAGGTTCTTCATCTTTTAGGATAGATGAAAAATTAATTTAACCGTATGTAGGTAAGAGTTCACATATTTCATTAAGATAACATGAAATAAAACTCATTCAGATTTTTTTGTTTATCTTCAAGCATTATATCTCAAATATACAGTAATTAATTTTATTCGAGTTAGAATGTTTCAATTATGATACAGAATAAAATTAATAAGTATATATAATCGCTAGTGATAGTGTGGAATTTAATTAAACACATACATATTTACAAAATGATTAATTGGCTTTGCAACTTACTTCTTTTAATTCATGCGATCGCATTCGCTAGTAATTAGTATGGTTCAAATTGTGGAGTGGATATTATTCGGATGTCACGGAATGAAAAAACTGAGCAGGTCCAATTTGCATGTAGTTAAAGTATCTAGGCGGTGATTTAATATGCTCCGCACACCACGGGCAAAAATAGGGGACAGCGGAAAGTTGACAATAATGCAATTTTCGCGAAATCTTCGTAACTCCAACTTTTGTCGCGCTGCCGATTCAAGGAACCTTTTTTGATTTCAATACGAAAAAGATTAGAGGATTCGTGATGTGATCCCGCAATCACAAAGCCTTACAGGAGTTGTTTGAAAGAAATTCGTCGGATGGAACCTTAAATGGAATTTAATTGGGTATGTAAAACAAATTAAGAATGCAAATGCGCTTTCCCTATAAACTTTAATTGACGAATTTCATTGTAATGAATCCGCGGAAATATTCCGCGCGAGATCTCGAGACGCGTTCTCTACATAAGCATCGCTGTCTCGCATGGAATACAAAAGCGCGCCTTTTATAAGAATATATGAGCTGTATCGACGTCAATAAATTGCTAATCTGGTAACTTCCTAGTGACATTTGCGAGTAAAAAAACGAGCTCGAAAAAGACGTTTTAACGGCGACTTTTTACCTTTGACGCCCAAAGGTCATGCGGGGTTAATTGTTGAAATTTATTATAGGAAAGGGACAACTTATGCCCTAATACTATAAAATGTGACCTTTTTGTAGGTCACAGATGTTTTATAGCCCTGGGTTGGCTATTAAATTATACAGTGCATATTATTTCACCGTAAAAAAAGCTCTATAAACTGTTCTAATAAGGTACCCACTGAAGTAAGTTAAGAACATGTTAGTATACCTACTCACATGTACTTACGTTAGGTTCGATTTGAAAAACAAGTCATATTTAATGAAAGGTCTAAGATTAAATATTATTCCTTTCATTTGTTTTAAATCACAATATTTTATTGAATATTGTATTTAATGAATATATTCATCGGTACTCCTCTATAGATAACCGACCGTTTTATCATATCTAACGAATTGCTTGCTCTACGTTTTGCGCCCGTCTCTCTATGGTCAAAATGTAAACATCTATTTGAATATAAAATCAATTAGGTGCAACCCTATTTATTGCTCGTTGGCTTATTACTGTTAATTTTATCGGACATGTATAGATGTCATACCACCATTTCCATTTCGAATTGCCATATCTCATTTTATAGGCATCAGCGTCGCCGGCAATCGCAATAACTTAATCGCCGCGAAAACTCGGCGAATTTGTATTTTTTGCGTTTATCGACGATTTGATGAAGAGCTGTGGGTCAACTGGAATCTCGTAAATGGAAAGTTTAATTTCTAGTCATTGTGCAATTGTCGCTTTTCAATTCGAAATTTATTTCACAAGGAAAGGCGCGGTGCCTAACAGACAAATCTTAATTTTTATCAACATTCGATAGTAACGCACGGCGGGATTTAACGTTGTAAATTTAGGTTTTAGGTACATAAATGCCAAGTCCGTAAAATATGTTAATCTCCATTAATGTGTTTATAAATATTATCCATCCATTCACAATGGCCAGTCGATTGCCTTTACCGATTCGGAATAACAGCATCTCAATATGGAAGCGGATGTCGTCAATAGGTACGCACATTCGGACCCGTTAATTAAATTTTTAAGCAAATTTTCTTGTGACACGATATCATGTAAATTTATTCAAACATCCATTCGAAATAGAACATTCAGAACGTACGTAGATATACGCATAAAACTCACTAAAATATTCAAACACGTACAATTAAATTTCTCGCTAAATTTATTTTTTGCGTTAGCTAGCAAAAGATTCGATTCGATTAGATTAAATTCATCCAAATGCGCCGCCATTGGCCGTTAACTGAACGGACGGACGCGAACCTTTTCACGTGTAAAAAGCTTTCTGGCCAGTTGACCATGCAACTCTGTGGCTCTATGGCCTGTGTTCCGCGCACGGCATAGCTGTTCATATCATGACAGCTATGCTCATATCAGCCTAGCATGGAACCGAACAAAGCGCGCTCGACCAAGAGAAGATATAATGCAAAATTCGAGCCTCTCCCGCTCGGAGACCGGAGCCCAATCCGGCCGTTAATGCAATAATCCCGATCATTATGCAATTTTCGATGCCGCCAGCATTGACTTAATGTCTAATTAGCAATTTGACCGATTCCTCATCGGAGTCATTAGCATTGGTTAGTTCCTAATTTTCGCCTGACAATCTCGAATTCATTATCTCATTACGAAGGGACAGTACTATTTTATTAGCTATATCGTACACGATATCTTCTCTCCCTCTTTTTCTTCAATACATACATACAGGGTGTCGCATGCAAAAAGGTTGGGACATGGCTTAACCACAGACTCCTGGGACAAAAATAAGGCGATTTAACCGAATTTACCTATATCCAAAATTGCTTAGTAAAGAAGTTTAGCGTTTTTTGAAGTTAAAAATAAAAATGAGATTTTTTGATATTGTGCCAGAATGGCTTAACTTTTTTTCGTGAAAATTTGTACAGAATATCTCTGTATTTATGTGTAAATTTTTTTTTTAAATTATCCTTAAACTTATTCCTTAAATTAACCCCCTTAAAGCTCCAATTGTTCACCAATGAAATTCATCTAATTTTTGAATCGAAACTAGATTTATTGGTTTATTTATTAATGATTATTTACTATTTGTAAATTTCTATAAAACCCATATTTTTGGCATTCAGACGATTTTTCAGCAAGTTATTACAAAAAAATGTTCATAGCACATTTTTTTCAGATTAAGTTATTTTCAACAACAATCTATTTATTAATCATTACTGGAGGCCATATTGAACCATTATTAAAAATAACAGAAATCAAATTTTTAAAAGATAATTCTTTAAAATTTTAAATGTAATTTATTTCTGTGTTATGTACGTGCTAAGTGGTATATGATTAATTAATAGATTATTATCGAAAATACCTTAATCTGTTAAAAAGATGTGATGATTTTTTTTTACAATATTGTGCTGAAAATGTGGATTTCAAAAATCGTTTTAATGCCAAAAAAATTGATTTATCTCCAAAAATATGGGTTTTATAGAAAATTACAAAGAGCAAAAAATTGTTATAAATAAACCAATAAATCTGGTTTCGATTCAAAAATTAGATGAATTACATGGGCGGAACAATTAGGGCTTTAAGGGTGTTGGCCACCCCCCGTAAATCAGAGAGAGATGAATAATTTAAAAAACAAAATTTACATATAAATATGTCACCAAACAGAGATATTCTGTACAAAATTTCACGCAAAAAAGTAAAGCCATTCTGGCACAATATCAAATAATATCTCTTTTTTATTATTAACTTCAAAATCTGTAACTTCTTTACTAAGCAATTTGGATATAGGTAAATTCGGTTAAATCGTCTTATTTTTGTCCCAGGAGTCTGTGGTTAAGTCATGTCCCAACCCTTTTGCGACACCCTGTATTTATTGAATTAATTTTATAATTATTGTCTATTTTTGACATGTGAATTTGCGCGAAATCGCGAGCTCTCTAATAAAAATCGCTTAACCGTTAAACCTCCGATCTAATCAGTGCGAAATCCGAACAGGCACTCAGATCGAATCGTACTCCCGGTATAACCGTACCGGCGAGTGAAACGTCAGTACCACCGAGGAATTTATAACATTAAATAGTCCTGAGTCAGCACTATTTAGAATTTATAACATCAAATAATGTCTTCGCAGGTCAAACGCGGAGGTCAAAGTTCACACAGGTGTATCCGCGGATTCGCGTTAGGGGTTGAAAATGGTCAAATCGTTGGGATCGATCGGATCGGATCGTCTCGCTGCCCGGCCGTTTTACCAGTTCAAGATGTAAAGTCAACAGAAACAATAAAATATTGTTCGGAACGTTCCGCAAACGAAGAGTTAAGACCAAAGGCAGCGTGTAGTATCGATAAAAGGGTCTTTTGTTCGGATGGTAAATGACGCGGTAGCACTACCGCGCAAACTGGCCACTTTCAAGCCTTATCTACGGCCTTTTCAAATCTTATCTGTGCGCCATTCCGCCATGTCAAGGATTGTTGTCTGGATTCTACCTTTACCAACTTTTCTATTAACTACTTAGCTACTATACTTTTAGTACGTAAAGTTTAATAAGTTTAAAAAATTACTTACCAGTCGTGAAAAGTACTATGGCTTTCAAACAGGAGTATTCTGCCGAATCTACGTGTAATGCTTTTAATTTTTCTACTTGTTCCTAAAAGTGAAATAAACAAATTTTAACCACTAACAAGTAGATGAATACTTAGTGATGCCAGACTGAATCTGTAGGGTCCAATCGATATTAAAAATTCGATTCAATAGTTTTTATGGAAAACCTGAATTTGCTGTTATTAGTTGTATTTGAGAACGAAACAATTAAGTGAAATTAGGGGTTGATAAAGTTGGACCCTTTTCAATTCAATTGACACGCACCCTGTTTTCGAAGGCAATTAATCAAGCTGAACTCAAAACCGACTTCAATTAATCCAGCTTAAAAGTTAACAACCTAAAGAGTTATACCTAAGTAATTAGTTATTGGCTTACTTGAAATATCCTAATATGATCCATAAATTGCACCACCCTGTCGGCGCACATCGGTGACGCATGGAGACCGGCGGCGGCAATTAGGGGTGCCACATGTAGTGGCATGGAACACTGGCTCGCGTTTAGCACAAACAGTTCGGACCAAACTAATCTAAGTAGTGCCACCTGTAACCAAAATCCTTCCATTAGCTGATTGCCTCTGTTACCTCGGGATGGAGACGCCGAGATCCCGGTTGTTAGGGGGAAAGGGTAACGAATTTGATATATATCAACGGCGTGTCATTGGTGTTATAATTCAAAAGGGATTCCCTCGGTTTGTTCAACAACAGATAAGTTAGGTAAATATCAATTCGACTAACAATAGGATTTGTTTGACATTCGACAAAATTTCTAATATTCAAAAACTTTGTTGTTAATTTTTATCACTAGTTTGTGTCAATATAGTGTCTTACCTGGTCTGTGACTTGGAGATCGGGAAAAAACGGTATATTCCTGGCCCATTCGACGGCCGAGAACAGTAATCTAGCGGCTAATTCACAAATATTGTCTATACCCATAATATTGTTCGTTTGGAGACATTGCCCGTACCGACTGGTGGCGTACGGTTCTGCCCTTAACAACAATGATATGTAACTACTAAGGTACGTGTGGTTGCTGATCTGCATGGAGTCCGTGGAGTTGAGAAATTGGTTGGGCAATCCGGGAAGCGATGGCTGAGTCGGCGGTACCCTTCCTCTTTGGACGGCTGAAACAACACGACACAACGGCGATATTAGAATTAGCATATTTTTTAATGGTTCTCTGAAAATGCAACTGATTAATCTGTGGGTATAAATCGAACGCCCTTCCGGTGCGAGCCGGGTTGAAGGTCAATGCAAATTCCTATGTACCTATTTAATGGTAATGGTGATATTCAGGTGGCGGGTGACGGGGTTAATTACGGTATGGGTAAAGGAAACCAGATCGAATCAGTGTTGTTAAATATTTTTACGGGTGCTTTATTTGATTTTCAAGCGCGGCAGGTGGAACCGTGAGTCCGTATATGCATATTTGTTTTGTACTTGTATAAATTTCAATCTGTTTAGTTTCACACAGTTATCTTGATCCATTTTTTATGGCAACTTTATTATTATAATAACGTTACCGACAATGATAAATTTCACTTTACCAATTTGATATGTATTTGATGTGCAAGAAAAAGAAAATATTCAAATTCCAAAAGCTATAAAGTTGCCCTGAAAAAGTATTCCGACAATATGAAAGTTACAATAAAATAAATTTTTATTACGCCGTTTACATTAAATATTTACAAACTAGTCACCTATACGCATATTTTTTTATATAGCCTTGTTCGGCGTTGATTGTTTTACTGTCATTGCTTAATTTTACGTTCCAATAAAACACGAGATTGCCGTTTTCTTGATGAAATAATTATTCCATCAGTCTCAGCGCCGCCTTTGTAAATTTGAGAAGTCTAAAATTAAAACAAAATTATTCTTCCGAACCCCGATTTTTAGTAATGCAAATAACCATAAATAAAGGAAAAAAAACTATTTACGTTCCTCTCGTGTGACTGTCGCGCTTCCCCAACGAAATCAGTGGGACCAAATGGTTATCCCAAGCTCCATCGAGAACTTGCAGACACCATTCAGCCTAATCTAGATTTTTTATAGCATTTTATTTATATCCCATTGAGGGGTATTTTGAAATAAAAAGCCGTGTTTATTTTTAAATATTTCCCTGAAAGTGGAAACAATATGTTCAGTTCCAAGCAGGTCCCGTTAATGGTGCAGAAATAATAAGAAAAACCAAAATTTGTTAAACCGAAACTACACATGAATAATGATCTATTCATAAAAATTATTCATATAATATTCACCTTGAATAATACGAGATTGAACTATTATGTTACTAACGTATACCTAGTACCATGACCCCCTGAAACTATAATAATAAGGAAATACCTACCTACATTCCATCGGATCTTCTACAGCGATTTTACACTGAACGTCCAATATAATTTATCAAATAAAAAAGATACCAATTTACCAATTAACAGTAAATCGTTAGTGCACATTCCTGACCCATATCCAGTTCATCTAATTTACAAACAGAGTTCAATGTGTGTCTTTATTTACGCGCATTGTCCGCAACACATAGTTACTAATAATTTTTATGTTTAGTGACTAAGCTAAGCTTGTTTCTCGCACACCCGCGGTCATCCCATGGTTCATCATCGTCTGAAGAGAAATAACGAATGCACCATTTATCAAGATAATGTTTGTCTAAGATCATTTATATAATATCTGACGTTTGAATTAACATTGATTGTGTGTTCAGTTTTTTGGATTTTTTTAACAAACAATCGACGTTATTGTGCTGTCATAAGCGTTTCAAAAATGACGAGTCGGCTAATTGTGCGCACAAAAAACATTAGTACCATTCGAGGTAAATCGTGAATTTTTTTCATAGCGGAGACGCCACTGTTTACAGTACCATGTGGCATACTGGCTTTAACACTTTGAGCACGTGATGCGCCAGCGGGAGAGGGGACCCATGCACCAGAGCGGCGATTGTGGCCCTACGCCCAGCTTCAGGTCAGGTTTGTATACCATTTACGCATTCTTTGACACAAATCTCAGGTATAATCTTTCAAAAAAAAACAAAACAAAACAGCCCGACTCTGAGGCCATTGTCTGATCCGTTTAAAAAAGGGTTCACGTAGAGAAAAGGGTCTGGGTCAGTCAACCGCAGAGTTAAGGAGATTTAGATTTTTTTGAGTTTATTGCAGATAATAATAACATAATGGTTTTATTTTGGATGCTGAAAGGGAACTAAATAAATACCGCTCGATATAATTTATTAGGTAAGGTGTTTGGAGTAAAAAACTCGCAATATTAATAAACCCAAATCAGCTTCAAATTCATGGAAAACATTTATTTTTCTCTGTGTACAAAAGAGTTTGTGGACCCCTATGAACCCGAACCGTCATATCAATTTAATTCATCATTTATAAGAGCGGTGTAATATAATGCATAAGGGTGTTAAAAAGTATACCACTCATTTTTTTAATAGCTCTTTAACACAATGTTATTCCCTTTTGATTTGGAAATTTATGACAATTTGAACTTTCCCAAATAATCAACAAGCATTTATTCAATCTCTGCGTACCAACAAAAATCCACAAGGAGTCGAAAGACTCGGGCGAACAATTCGTGCAAAAATTTTCTTACGATCTAAAAATTCGCATTTAAAGCGCTACAATAAAAACAAAGCCGCGCAGAAGAGACAAAAGATGATTCCATACACATGTATATTATTATAATTGTGAAGACTTAGGTTGCTATGCTATGCTGAATGCGGCTATCGTGAGAAATGACCTTAGCTGACCCTGACCCTGTAGCTTCTACCAAGACCCAGAGAGTACCGACCACAGAAACGACACTAGCGCCACTTTTAGCAGGCCGTAGGGCGATTTTTTCTCGAACAATATCGACCCAAACAGACATTTAATTAGTTCTAAATACAAGACGAATTTACCTACTACTTAATGCAATTTTTTATATTAAAAACGAACAAATTATCTAATAATTTTCAAATCAAACTCACCACTATTAAAAGAGTACTATACTTATTAAATATTTAATAGCTCTTGTTAATTCCAATAATGGCTATATAAAGTGTAAAGCATTATAAAGATAAAGTTTGATTTGATATATACAGGGTGTCCCAGCGAAAGGTAACCCATTTAATAAGCTTGTAACTTTTAAACGCCTAATCATAAAAACATGCGGTTTTCTCAGATATGTTTTATTATGCTATAAGTTTTGTTTCAGTGACATAGAAATTTTGTATCAGCTGTACAGGGTGTGTTATCAAAATCCCCTATTTTCAATTCACATTAACCAATTTTTTTCAAATGAAACACCCTGTATATATTGACGCCATCTGAAAGATACACTCTTCTACTTTTTACAAATGTATAATTTCTATATGTTAGTTTATAAAACAAAGAAGTTATTTAACTTTGAACAACATAGTGCAAATCGCCTTAATTAAAATAAAATTTACAACAAATCTTAATTTTTCCATTTTAAAGGATGCTTTATCAGGATTTTTGAATGGTTTTTCGTTAGGAAACACATTTAATAGTCGTACACATTAACATTTTCTGTTTCAATTAAACATGTTTTATATGTTTCACTAATGTTATGTTTAACAAAGTTACAAGTTGATTAAATGGGCTACCTTTCGCTGGGACACCCTGTATTTAACGCTACTAGATTTTCTTAAAAATTCACCAATAATCCAATTACAATTGGATAAAGAAATTGCCTTCTGGTAGAAATTATCTGAATCATGATTTCTCCGCCGCTGAATAAGAAGACTAAGTACTAACCTTGCAACTGTCAGTTCCATTATATTATAAAACTTTTTATTTTACTGCAGAACACGGTAAAAAATAAAAAATCAGCTAGAAAATGCCGCAATTTATTATGCGAATAAGTCTTTAGAATCCAATTTATCAATGGTCCGAGTTGCTTATTTCTTTTTTTCGCAACAATTTGTCATGATATTATTAAAGATGGGTAATTTCCAATGAACAATTTATTTAAAAAACGTACGACGATTTCGATTGTATGATTGATATACTTAAGTCAAATGCGAATATTAACCCTTATTAGCATTTTCGTATTTTTTGAGCAAACAAATGAAACTACTTTCGCCTGATAACTTGCGTTCATCTATCATTATTCATTTGCGTAATTGGGAAGGAATAAAACGAGTGCTTTGATTATCAAAAGTTCTTCTTTGTCGTTGTTTAAAGACTTGGTGTGTTACAGGAATAATGACGCAGTGGGAATGAAAAAGTGGAAAAAGTAAGAGGTTGAAACATTTTGTTACTTACACACGCGCTAGAGATGGATTGAAGCGACTGATTAAAATGAGAATGCGACATGCCCTTTATAATACAAATTTTACTGGACATACTAGTCTTTGACATTGACATAAGATCAACAATAATTCGAAGATACAATTGTCATTGTTCCTGCAGGTGAATAACAAAACTGCGCGTTTCGAAATTTTCTAAAGTTGCGTTACATAGGTACATATGTTCCGATTTCGTTGTATTATTGTAAAAACTGGTTCTAACATACAGCGCATTTATTCATATTGAAATCATCTTTCACACCCAGACAATTTTTTTTGAAAATGGAACAGTAACACGTGTATTCGCCCATCTCTAGCGGTCCGAATGAAAAGATGAAACAATAAATTTGAAGGTTGTCACGCAACAAAGAATTTCGAAGAAACGGGCATATAGTGGAAGAACGTGAGAGGCAGGACAGCGAACTTATGGCTTATGAACTTCGGTATACAACTACATTAATTTAATGGAATTGCCCCATTCTTAGAAGTGTGATGGTATATTCTGTGTTAACACGACGTTTGAATTTTTTGTACGTACCGCTCTGGAAATCTGAATTTCGGAGCGATCGGGCTAATTAAACACGAGTTATGCATCTACTAAAAAATTAACCGCGCATATAATTTTCGTGTTGACCTCAAGGCGCCTTGTCAGTACCTCTATAAATAAATAATTGTATGGTCAATTCGAATCAATAAGTCTGTACCCGTAAGCATACCCGTATAGCGCCCACATACTTTCTCCACGTTTGACATATTTGTGTCACATTCCAGTAATGTCCCGTGTACTTGTACCACGACTAAAAAACATTCCGTATAAACGAGAATTTCGAATATTTCGATTGTAAAATAAAACATATCTCCGGGCCCGTTGACAAGATTATTAATGCGAAAGAAAGGCTTTACAATAGATGATATGAACGTCTGGGTGCAATTTGACTATTTTTGTTTTTTGCAATCGAAAATTTTCGTAATATGGAAATTAACAAGACCACCAGAGTCGGAGTTGCTTAAATAGATTATACGTATTTATTTTTAATGTGCGTATCTGTATAATTTAAGGTATAGGTATATGTCTTCTGGTTAGTGTGGAAGAGGCTTACATGTTGGTGTAGGTATAAAAATTCTTTTTCAAACTACAAGATCGTGCATCTCTCGTAGTCGTAACATGCCCAATGCCCATATAGCATCGAATTTGCATCTGTGATACTTTCCAAACCGGTTGCACTTCGGTCAAAGTTTAATAGGATTATTATATTACAATTTACGTTCAGTTGTGTTTTTCTTTGCGAACAATATTTCGTGTCGAAACAATAAGTCGTCCGAACTGATTTGGAGTAACTTTTAGAGTGTTTAGAATATACAAAAGAAGCGTATCGATCGAAAAAATTTAAATTTGTTCCCATGGAATGACGATAGCAAAGAAGAAGCAATACCAATTCCGTACGTTTGACCATTAATCTCAAGTCAGTTGTTAATGTATGCAAGTGGTAAACGATCTTTTAGGTACGGCAACGGCCACCGGCCCTTTGTTCGCCCTTACGGTCAAGTATTTGTATATTAAATCGATCAATCATCCACAAGAATGGGGTTCTGGTTTGCTATTCTACGGCTCGCTATACATACATAAGCCTAAATATTTTCATAAGTCTCCGTCCTGGCTTATACAGATTTTTAAAAGAACCCACATCACGAAAAACGGACGCTTTATATTCAAATCCAAGTAACTACTTTCTACCGGGTGATTTCCCGCTATCAAAATACAGTTGTTTCCTTCATTGTTACCTCTTTGCAAAATGGAAAATATATGTATATACTAAAAAAGATCAATGAAAACGTTTTTTAATTTAGTTTTTAAATTTATTTTGTTTAATTATCTAATTAATAGTCCAATTTGTATTTTGTCGAATAAAAAACTACGAATTTTTACAATTTTTCTCCTTACCATATTTTCCTAAGATTTTTATATTTTTAAGAGATTTCAAAATTTGATGTTTAAGTTTTTAACTATTTTTAGACAAAAAAATGTTATACAGATACCGACAATGTTTTGCGGGTAATCGGGGACGATATAGTAGAACGATGTAAAACTAGGGAGCGAATTTAAACTAGCTAGTGAAGGGAGGCGATCGGATCTTGTGATAAACTAACCTTTTTCCTCCTATGGGCAAATTCGTCCTATTACGCGCAAAATACTGTCGGTATCTGTATACAGAATGTCCGATAAGAAGACCGAAAACAAACCCACAAAAAAATTTACCGTTAGTAAGAGTATAAAAAAATCGCCATTTTATTTATTTATAAAGGATGGTGCATTAGTGTGACAAAACTCATTATATCGATAATTTTAATGTTATTTTTGGTTCTGCTAGTATCGGAATTTTCTTTCTCCATTTTTAATTTAATTTCTCCATTGTCTGAAACCATTCTATCAATTCAAAAGGTTTGAAATTCGATATAAAGCGTGAAGTTCCTTCCCAATAGGTAGTGGTAAAACACTTACCATTTTAATTCTAAAGATATCCGGGTCGGGCTAAATTGATTTTGCGGGTAAATATACGGTTTATTTGAATAAGAGCAGAAAAATAATGCAAATGTTGTTTGGTAACGCAATAAATATTCCTTATGGCTAGACACAAAGTTCTCATAAGCCGGGTTCCCTATGTTTTCCCACGAAAAAAAAAAAGAATAGAAGACTGGATTTGAATAAAGCTCCTATAACATGCCCTTATACTGATTTACATAATATCTACTGGACACTGGTCATCCATTTCTAACCCCTGAGACTGAACGTAAGGTGTATGCGAAATAAGGGCCCTTTGAAACAAGTTTTGTTTCTACCTGATTCCTTTGATTCCATTCAATGTGCATATGACACGTTACGTACCCGTCTATCCATTGTGAATACCTCTTTGCCCATATTATATTTCGACTATGTATATGGACAAATACATCAAATTAAATATTTTTGACTTTGTCTAAAGTCTAAACAGCCTAAGCGTTTAATACTATAGTTAGAAAAACTCGTACGGATCCCGGACAACCAAACTGGATACATTATAGTTACTTGTAGACCCCGATAAAAAATATTTTAACGTTTATTATTTTATATTCACTCTCTTCAAATTCTATGAAATTTTCGAATGGCACCGAAAACATTAAATTACAGAAACTGATATTTTTATTCAGTTATGTTAATTAAATCGAAACCATGCTTAATTAATATGCAATCGTATTCTGTTTTTAAACAAATTACGTTCTAAACTAGAAGTTTCAATAACCTTTGACTTTTCGTCTTATCAAATTTATTATATGTGGTTGAAACGAAAGCAGCCGAAGTTATTTTAAAATACGTTTCACATAAACAGCAACGCAACCCAAAGGTTTCTAAAATTTGTATAACCTACATTAAAAATTTCGTATACAGGCTGTCTCTGTATGAAACCAAAAATTTCTTTTATTATTCATATACTTCAAAATTATTAATAAAATTATTTATAAAGGTAAGTAGGTACCAGTAAAAGTATTTTTTTAAATAGTTGTAGATACTCTATTTATTAAAAAAATATGCAAGCTGGATATAATGATATATCTATATCATAAAAAGCTTTAAACAAAGTAACAATTTCCTTCTGATTTAATAAATTTCATCAACATTATATAGTAGCGCATATCTTCACCCTGCATAAATATTTACCAAACGATTGATTAAAATTTACGTATTATCATAGAGATTTTCGCATATGTCTGAAAATTTCCACCCTAATTATCTAATTTATCCATTTAATAACACCACTGAAACGAAACAATCGTGTTATATTTTTTCAAGGATTTAAGGAAACCTATACTTTTGAAATGGATTATCATAATATATGAATAATCATGAAACACATTCACGTCGTTAAATGTTTCCTACTGAACTTCAAATCAATGTTTGTTGGTCTTTACATATAATATACCTCATGCATATTCATGGTGGTATCACAACCAGTTAATAGATACGAGTAGATATTAACTAATAAGGATGGACTGCTTATATATCGAATTTAAATTTACAGTTAATTTTTTTTGCTAAATTTACGTGTTTGTAAAAATGTTTGCAGTTATGTTGAATAATTCGAAATTACACGGTGTATTCTTCGAGGAATATTTTTCATGACATTGATGTAGTCGAGCGAATTTTCGGGCTCTATGAAATTTCATCCGAAAAATCGATCCTAAGCTAACATTAAAAATAATAAAATATTAGTGTACATACCTTCCCTTCTCATGCCCATTTTCATACATTTTTTTAATCGACAATATTGACACTGATTTCTATGGTGCTGATCGATGGGGCAATTTCGATTTCCCCGACATGAATAAGTCAAATTCCTTCGAACACTCCTCTTAAAAAATGACTTGCAACCTGCAACACAAAGTGAATTGTTCAGATATTTCCTACACCGTCGACTCCACTGTCTGCACTTGTCAATGACAGCTTCATAAGGATTTTTTTGTTCTAAACCGCACAAATATCTTAAGTGTTTCATTGTTAGACTAGCCGTTAGTTTCAACACCTCCAATTATATGCTTCGCATTGTTACCTTCCCGTCAACATCGGGAATAAAATTAATCGAAGCAATATGTCATACATGCAGCGACGTTATAGTTTTATTGCTCGAAATGTTTTTATAAAGGCCCATTTTTCTTCGAGCGTCCCAAAGGGGTTGTCAAATTTTCATCGCGAAGGCTCCGGTCCCCTTGAATAACATCGACTAGGTATATAGCAACGTCCCTCTTTCTAACATCAAAATCGCAGGAAAATTTAAAGTTCAATGAATTAAAATGCAAGATTGCTGGAAAATTGAGTCGCGGGTATTAGATGAATTAAGTGACTTAATTCATAAAGTGTGTAATAATGAAAAGCTCGCGCAGCGAGCGGGTTCCCATTTGCTATGGATTTATCGGTCAGATTGCATGAATCATGCATGAAAATCAAAGGAATTTTTCCAGTCTAGCAATTAATTGAAGGAGCCTTAATCACAAAGCGGAACATCGCGTACGTACCAATTTTATACGTGGTTTCGGTCTAATGCTTTGCGACAATTACACAAATCTGGAAATAACTGATTGTCTGCGTTTCTCTGTCAATTCGGTGTCCGGTCGCATTGTTTCGTTCAGTTTGTTACTAAAAAGTACTATGTTATTTAATATTAACGGAAAATGTATTAAGGCAGGTGTGCTTATGAATTATATAAATGACAGTATTACCCGTGGTCAATCTTTTGTATTAGCGGCACGTTATGTATTCTATTTTCTTTTGTTTGATTTTTAGGATCTCACGACTCCTACCCTACCTAACATGGTGTAACCGTAAAACTCAAAATGTCGTGTTTATCTATTACAACGCACACCTTTATTGACTAGTTTTGCGTTCGGTTTGGGTAATAGGTTTTTTTATTAATTGTATCATGCAATGCACACAAATAAAGTTATTTTTCAACAAAAATCGCTTCGAACAAATCGAAAATATGACGTTAAAAATTTCCATTCAATGGCTTAAGTATCTGAAGGCCGCAAATGATTTTTAATTCGAAAATAATGAAGCACATAAACAGTTAACGCTATTGTTCAATAAGCCACACGTGGTAGCGAATTCGAAATATTCCTCTCCAGATTTTCTTATCAATGAAATATGTATGTAATTAATAAAATTGTGTAACCGAAGCAATGCGATTGCGACTTGAATGTTTTACGGGAAAAATACGTCTCGGCTATTTCTAAAGCGATGGACGTGTCGAATTTATTATTAGACCACCACTAAATGCGATCCCAAATCACCGATACAAGTCGTAATTGTATCTGCGGAAGCCAATAAAAAAATAAGAAACCTTACTCATTGGGATTAACACAAAAGAAAATAGTTGAAATAAAAGAATATTCACAAAGGTTTCTTCAAGAGGAAGTCAAGAAATAAGACCAAAGAAATTTATACCTAATACCAGGTTTAAATTAATATAGTTACTTTTAAGCACGCTCTAATACGAGTGAATTATTATTTTTATTATTGCTAATGTCCGGTTATATTCGGTTGCAAAAAAAATGGCAAATTATAGGGTCTAATTTTTTCATCAGGCGCGACGGAATGAAGAGATTAGCTGTTAAATATTAGGCGGCGTCAATTCCTAAACGTGGCCATAAAGAATACAAAATATAAACAGAGATGTGGAGGATTTAAAGAAATTTGCATATTGAATATGCATGAGATGGGTAGCAGGGGGTTATAGTCGCTAGCCCCGGGTTTGCTGCTACACGTACGCATACGGTTGCTTACCTACTTTTAACAGGTGCCGTATTATGATGTTCAAATTCCAGCGTGATGTTGGAATTTAATAGAATCATTCTTAGGGGACTTTCAGGTAAAGGGTTGCTTTGATTGAAACCTGACATTTACATTTTTAAACGAAGATTATGCTAAAATTTTATTCGCTGTTTTCATAGGAGTGGAGCCTTTTCCTAAAAGTGATTTTTTTGTAGAAATTAAATCAAACACGATACTTAATTACTTATATAGGGGGGGATTCGTATATTGCCTCAATTATTTATTATGGCAATTAATTTCAAAATTTCATCTAATAATTGGTAAAAGGTCATTACATATAATGATGTGTATTTAAGGAAAAAAAATAAAATCCATTTCCTTAACTTCGTTGGAAAATAATATTATTTATTATTAAAAATTTATTAATAAACTTTTAAAAATTGAAGTACCGCAAAAATTCAAACTGATGCAAAGTTGACACAGAAAAATTATTTATTATGGTTTGATTATGATTATTTATTATTGAATTATTTTTATTTCCCCGTAAGTTCATTTTTCTTTCCAAATTAAACAAATTTGATTACAACGGTAATAAATTGTAACAAAGTATATTTATTTAATCGCCGAATACAACAAAATTTATCCGTTAGCCTCGACTGCGTAAAAAATTCGTTGTTTGGGTATAATTTTAGTTCGTTTGGAATAAAAAATAAATTTGTTGTAATATTAAGCAACTGGTAAAGCTGATAATGGTTGTCATGTAATTATTAAGGACAAAACACAAAACCGTTACGTCGGTTTCTTCGAAACGAAGTGCTATCAGTGATACCAAAAAACACCAAATAAACTGATGCGAAATTTGAAAATTATTAAGCAGGTAGGTACTAACATATCTATACAAGAAAATGTATAAAATTTTAGTTGGTATTTTTGTTGTTATTCCTTTTGAGTGAATTATGGTATAAGGTATGGTATATGGTATATAGAATAAATAATGCTCGTTGAATAAATTCATTCTGCTATCATGTTAATTTAGTGGCGTGAAACCCTTAGACAGCCATCAAATAAGAACCTCCCCTTAAACCGTCAGACCCTATTATCCTATCATTTATACCTAGTAGGTATACCGCGAATATGTACTTATAAATATATATTTTTTATTTCTATATCTATATATATAATATATATATATATATATATATATATATATATATATATATATATATATATATATTATATATATATTCGCGCGGAATCTCCAATATTGTTTAGTAGATATATATTTGTTTATTAAAAAACATATTTACTGAATTATTTTATTATTGAAATGAAATATAATTAAATTGAAAAAAATAATATTGTGGTTCAGTGAAATATTGCAAATTTTTTAATTTATAAGTGTAGATAATTGAGGTTTTGTCGTAAAATTTGTTTAAGAATTTTAAATATATAATTTTAGGATAAAATTTTTTTTGCGCCGGTATTTAAAAAATGCAAGTGGATTTTCTGTTGCGACTTCTAATTGAATTTTCTTAATTTAGAAGGAAAAAATGCCTACATATTCAAGGGCAGATTAGTTCATTAAAAAAAATAATATGTGGTCAATATTTAATAATAATAATATCGTATATATTGGAGGGGTTGGTTATAATTTGAGAATTTTAAATGGATAAAAAAATCTGTTGATGTAGGTGATTACGTACCTTCGCACGTGAATTGTCCATAATGTTTACCGGAACTTTTATCCCCGCACACCACGCACTCGATGTTTTGGTTCTTATCAACACTATTGGCGCTATTTTGCGAGTTCTGAGATGGTGTCTGTCGATTGATAAGCGAAACATCCGGATTTTCGAGCGTTATGGGGTTAATATTCGTCGGCGGCAGCGGATTTAAGTTACCAGAAGATGTCAAAGGGTTCAGGCCATTGGGCAAAGTGTTCAGACTAGTCGGTATGGGGTTGACCAGTGTGGTGTCTCGCCAAGTGGGTGCCGCCACCACAGCCATGGCGTTGTAGCGATCCACGGTCTCCAGAAGATAACCTCACTTCACACGCACTGCACTCTCACACCACATGAACCTCGACACCCGAGTTCAAGACACTTTCGGACTCCTACACCCTGAACCTGTGGAGACTTTGAGTAGCTCGGAGCACGTATCTTCACATTGGAGGTGATAGGTCAAGCCCACGAAACACTCTAGCCTCTACTAGTGACCTTTCGGTCTCGGGCCCGACACTGACTTGGCCTGGGCGGTCCGGGGAGGTTCTTAGTTCACGCGAGGGTCACGATAGGCCAAGAGGCGTGGCGGCAGCCCGTGGTGGGGACGGCGATCGCTGGCGCAAATCCCGAACACGGAGATGTTCCGATTCTAGACAATGAACAAGAACAATTCCGCTGCTGTTGACGTTAACACCACGTGCTTCAGCCGTTGATTTTATTTATTCTTCTTATTTTCTTGGTTTCGTCATTTACACGGCGTCCACGGTGCCAGTGAATCGGTCATTTTATTGCGATACTGGTACTACTAATTTAGATGCTGATGCTTACGTGGTGGTCATTTGAAATAGTGAAATCAATTTTATTCAGTGCTCTCGCATCGTGTGAATCGAATTCGTTTTATTTGTGATTTTGTGATATTTTTTTAACTACGCATTTTTATATTATCTATTTCATTTATGATAACACAATCAGTGCTCTTCTATTATGGTAAATCTAAAATTCCCTTATTAACATTTTTGATGACTAGGTACAATGAAACTAAAAATAAGAGTGTTTATAATTTAATTTAACTAAAATATTGAATTAAATTTCCTGTTTGATTACTCCAGTGCACTGATTAGTTCATAAATATCTTCTTTGATATTTATGATTATTAGGTCTAATATACCTATACAAATATATATATACTTTACCTTTACCTCCTATCTAATATTATCTAATTTCAAACAGCTGGAAATTTTTAGAATTAAGCCCAGTTGCATTGATAGTTTAGATCATTTTTTAAGATTGACCACCATTGATAGGACAACCAGTCTATTTTACTCTATAGCAAACAAATTAATTAAAAGGGTAATTTAGGTTTGATTAAGAAAAATGTAATATATAAAATCGAGAATTGCTATACCTAATATGAGGACTGCTTCAAAACAATTGGAAAAATCTTTAAAGTACTATACTTAGATACTTTTACTCTTGATCAAAAGCTCTATATATTGATATAACATTTTTTTGCAAGGAATATTGCATTTTATAATGTTCTTAACGTAATTTCTTATAAAAAAAGTAAAACACTATATTTTTGCATTTTTTAACAATCATGTATGTGGTGCGCTCTAAAAAAGGATTTTATTTGGAAATAGGTATGACAGGGTGACCAAACAGGGTGACCCATGGTGGATGACACGTTAGACGTTTTGAGAGAACGGATATTAGAGTAGGATCGTTGTGAAAATTTGGTTATTTAGGTTATTGATCCTGCTCTATCGGTTTAAAATATTGTCAACGCTGATGTGGCGTTGCTATACTTCTATCGAAAAGTAGCATCAACTTTGATTTTTTAAATGGGATACCCTGCCCACACTTGGTCTCATAATAAAGGCTATACAGCCACTCATGCAAAAATCACAAAATTTTGAATTCAGGCGGCTCTGAAAGCCCATCAACAATTGAAAATCGAGAAAAACGGCTTACATGGTCCTATCCTAACTTTTCAAGTAGGTACTATCTAATGGTACAAAAATTTTTTGTTAAAAATTTTGAAATTTTGATCACCCTGTATACCTATACATTTTATATGATTTCGCCGGGTTCAACACGAGTTCGACTCTCATGTAAACACGGATCGAATTGAAATCGGGTTGACTCGACTCGCTGGAATTTCTGACTTCAGGGTCGAGTCGAAATGATGTCTGCTTGTATAAACGCTAGGCTTATACCGTTCAACCATGTGTACGGAAAAACACGAGTCGAAAACTCAATCTCGACTCGATCTTTCAACTCTGCAGCATGTAAGCATACTATTTACTAAATAAATATCCTAAATAACCAAATTTTCACAACGATTTTACGCTCCGTTCTCTCAAAACATCTAAATTGCGATACACCGTGGGTCACCCAGTATAATAAATAAATTGTAAAATTAACTAATTAAATAATAAAGTGCTTGGAATATTTGGAGACAATAATTAAACTCAAAATCTTGCATTGATAAAAAATATTTTTCCTGTTTTTCAAGCAATTAACCTTTTTAGAAAGACTTTATTAGCCAGAAACAAACTTGAAATATTTGTTAAAATCAAACAATCCTCAAACTCACCCCATACGCCCCGACGTGACGAAACAACTTCCCTTTCAATAAAATAAAAAAAACCAAGAAGTTATTTATTTGGAATGTGACACTCAAAATGAGTTTCCATCACAGGCGTGAGTATAAGTTTTGACATATCGGCATCGGACTGCGGTAGAACGGCCAGTGAGCAAGCGGGCAGCAGGACTTCTGTCGAAAAGGCCCGCAATGGGGAGCAGAGAGACTATATTCCATCTATATCGCACTCGGAGCGCTCTCTAGAGGAAACTACTCCACTTTATCTTTCGGTGTTTTATGTTTCAGTTGACAGTAGATAAAAATATTTTTATGACTGATTGCCGGGCTACTGTTAGGGAGAGTTTTTTTTCTCCTTCGACATCGCTTTTTTTTAATAAATAGCTATTAGTTAGGTTTTTGAAGTTGCGGATAGGCCGCTTTGAAATATGAAATGATAGAGGCGATTGAGGTCATTTTTCCTACAATGGAATGTTTTATTTCGTTCCCTTATACATCATTCGCTGTCGGAGAGTTTCTATCATTTAATTTATAGTAAATGAAATTAATTCGCATCGCGGGATTCCCGCTGGAGTATCCGATTGATACCGCGACCACGATTGCGTGTCCCACGCATGCAGCAGGTGTTCCTCCCGGTTCGTAATTAAAGCGTAATGTCAGATTTTAATAATCATAAAATGCGTTTTGTGGAAGTACAATGGTCATTCAGCAAAGATTGAAATAGGGGGATTTGTGGCAGGCCGCCTTTCACAGAGACCGCAACAAAAACCAAAGAGGGTGTACGAACTGTTCAATAGAGATTTACCATGAGATATTCCAATAGCGCCTCGTCGAGATAATATATCAGTCAGTAGCGCCACATATGATATTTTCGTCAATGACCTATTCCTATATACCCATTTGAAAATGTTGTTACTAAGTAGGTTACTCGTACCTACGTAGGTATATATCTTACTAATCTTAACTTTATATAAATTATTAAATCTTTACCGTTTCATTTCCACGTTGAGATTTAGTATAAGTACATATAAGTAGTATCAATTTGATAATAAACCATTTCAAATTGAAAATAAAAATATCAACGAAATTGTACTCAATTACAAAAATGTTTAACAATCGCAACCAATAAAGGAATTTTTTTTTATGCAAGGAGCCAATTCCACGATTTATTTCCAATTACTCAATTTGAAATTATTTATTGTTAATTCAATATTATTTATAATCTCAACGAGAATTTGAGAAGAGATCTTCAATCTCACACGAAACAATATTTATTTATAAAACAAATTATAGTTCATCTGAATCAATTAACAAATCTTATTAATTGATATAGGTACGCAATACATTCACTTAGCTTAAAATGTATTGTTTTGTTACACGACGCAGGAATGACGTTTTAATTAGTGCATATCATTAAAAATTCGTCTGTGATACGCCACTTCGGAAAGGCTTTTTTTCTCTTTGTCACCATATTCGATGTAGCGGCCACTCTTTCATCGCATTCATAAGAAGTTAATGATGTTCAGCGTTTATCAACTTCGCGTATACCTACCGTATCCTACTATAGGGTTTCACCCAATTAGCGAGAGAACAACCTACATAATAATACTTCAGCCTTCTCGAATTTATGGTTTAATCAGATCTATCTCCGGCTAGCCCCTTGTTGAAAAGTCACAGAGGTTATTGTGCGTGGATATGTTCGGGAGTTGTATAATGTAGATGCCGGATAACCGATAAAAATTCTTCCCTTAGGAATTTTATAGTAACAAGAGATGGTTGTTTAATTTTCGATTTTTTTAAAGAAACATATATATATATATATATATATATATATATATATATATATATATATACCATATATATATATATATAGCGGGTAATAACGGGATTGGGAGACATATATATGTGTGGCGCCATCGCCAGTTCGCGCCACCAGGCGCCGCAAGCAGCAGCTGTCACCCCGTGAAATCTTCGCTGTATCACCGCGGAGAAAGAGGCCATGACGGATGACAACTGACAGCGTCCGGCAGGACCGCATGGTTACAGCGCGGTCCCGCTCACTTCACTTGACTCTCGACTTTCAACTCGCAAGGAGTAAAAAACCGCGACACTTTCCGCTACAACCGGAATCCAAACCGGCGTCCATCGTTTTACTACTGATCACGAATAAACTCGAATAATTCTTAAGGGTATAGTGTTTCCTTTCGCACATGATCCCTTTATATGTATATGTATATGTATATGTATATATACATATATATATATATATATATATCGACTTATTGACCTGGTGAAATCGTCTCCCAATCCCGTTATTACCCGCTATAACGCAGGCGGTGTGTGGGTGGTTGAATTGTTAGGGACGACGGGGTGCACTACCATTCAATCAACGTTCGTCCCGTAGGGATGGAGAAAATTAAGTAACCTTGGTTGCCCACATGTGATTACGACATCACCCCGTACAAATGCCACCTCGTGGGACTTATCCTACTTACCCTTCTCACTTTCACGGATGTTTCGTCCTATATGATTACAACCACAATCAAGAATCATTTATCTTCCGGAATGAGAATTTCCGCCCCCAATTTTATTTCATCTCGTCTAATTTCATTTGCTCCTTGTTGGTAATTGCTCGCCCATCGTTAATCTCGCAATTGCTTAATGCAATGTATGGAAATTTTTTTTAAAATGATATTTCGATATGAAATTGGGAACGCAACGAAAAGGCGAACTTAGAAACGAAATTAACGAATTTTGATAAAACTTAACCGCGGAATGGCGAAATCCAATTAGGCGAATGCCTGCGGGCAAATAAGTCAAGCAGCCAGTGGGAGTGCGAAAATAAGGAGATTAAAGCGGAAAAGCAGATTTGGAAAATTTGTTTATGTTTAAAGCAATCTTATCGTTGTGAATGGAGGCAAACCGAGCATTAAATCCATAGCGGAGAGCCGGGACAGAATACAAAATGGAAGTGTACGAAGTGGGAGGCAGGGAGTTAATTTTGCATTCACTGCGAATATGATCTGTCGTCTTTTCTTCCACGGGAAATAAGGCTTATCTTTTCTTTTATGTCGGAAACTTCCATCAGATCTGGAGTGGAAACAATACTTCATCGAGAAGCCTCTGGAAAAGGCCTAATTGGAAATCGAGGCCACCAGTTTTACGCTGGAGAATAATTAATTTAAAACGCGATGTACAGGGATTAATACTTCCTCAAAAAAATAACAGATCATTCATCTATTCTGACAGGATTCTTTAAACATTTTTTTCATAATAATAATCTTTTAGTATTCGACATTATATACAGGGTGTGGCAAAATGATATTGGTAGGCACTATTTGGGGTGTCAATAAAAACCAAACCGCATAAAGCAAAAAAAGTTTTTATTTTTGAAATCTGCATTTTATGCCATTTTTTCGGCGGAATTGCGGCAATTTCTTGTTTTATGATGGCTGCCTTCAATTCCACTATTTGACTATTTTAACCACTATTTGAAATCCTGCCTAGCTTTTTGTCGACTTTGGAAGATTTAAAGGCAGCCATAAGACAATAAATTCCCCAAGATATCACCTGTCGAGTAATGAGGCGCTTCCATGAGAACCTGATAATAATGGTAGTCATTTAAAAGATGTCATTTTTAAAAATTACCGTTGAAAAATGACATGAAATGCAGATTTCAAAAATAAAATCATTTTTTGCTTTATGCGGTTTGGTTTTTATTGACATCCCAAACATCCCAAATAGTGTCCATCATTTTGCCGCACCCTGTATATACAGAGTAACGCGAAAATCGGTGAACATGCACTACCAGCACGGGATTATTAAAAGTGGAGGAGATAAAATGAGCCGCAGGGATCCGTTTTCCTGCATGGTATACATTTTCAAATCAAGATATGTATTTATTTCCATTCGTGATTCTGTTCCTCGTTTCCCGGCGACATCGACTTTTGTATATGTATACGAGCTATATACGGGTGTGTATTGGCTTTGATCCAATATAGCACTTTTGGCCGCGGCCGATGTGTATATCGCTGACAAACCACGTTACAATTCTTTTCGGTTCATTGAGTTGAGTGCTCTGTACGTGCGATGGGCTCATATCGCATTCAGAACGCGACGTCTCAATTCCAGATGATTTTCAATCGAACTTCGAGGCAGTACTTTCTATCACAAATTTTCATACGCCCTGCAGTGCTAATCGAGTGCAACATAAACCCGTAAGAAATTTAACTATATACAGGGTGTCCCAAAATTCCGTGTACATATAAAGCTACTGTATATTGATGGTGGGATCAAAATAAGTCGATTGAGATAAAATTACCTACTTATATCATGTTGATGAAGCTTCAAAGTTGAAAGAAAATTTTCATTTTTTTTAATAACTCAAAGACGCTTCGATCGATTTTTATAAAATTTGGTACGTACCTATACCTAGCTATTTTAATTGAAGATCCATTGCTGAAACCTAAAATTACACCTACTGAAATCATAGAAGGGTAAGAATCTTTATCCTTCCATAAATTACATCGTATTTTTTTTGAGGGCCGCCCCTGGTCCCCCAATTTTTTTATGTATGGAGAGCTGTATTAATTTAAAGCAATTTTTATCTCTTGCAAAAAATCAAAAAACATGTAGGTATCTCATGGTATTTGAGTAAAAAAATTTCTTTGAACTGAGGGTTAGTATTTTATAATTTTCAAGAAAACTAAGTTGGCGATTACGATTAAGTTAATCGTAAGTAACTCGAAAATTGTCTATTTTAAGATTACAATAAAAAAATCATCAATAGGCAGGTATAGACTGGAAATTAACAATTAAGGAGTAGGATATTTTTTTTACAATAAGTCTAACCGTCGAATAAGTCTAACCTTCGAATTTTTCTGTCTGTCTGTCCGTCCGTCCGTCCGTCCGTCCGTCCGTCCGTCCGTCCGTCTGTCTGTCTGTCTGTCTGTCTGTCTGTCTGTCTGTCTGAATTTTGGGACGCCCTGTATACTCTCATACTCATCGTACTCAATATAATGTGCCAAATTAAAAGTGTTTTTTTAATGCAAGCATTACAGATTGAAGTCAGCTGTATAAGGAGGTAAATGAAATTAATCGAACTAAAAGAGCCGCATAAGTATTGGAACAGCAGGGATGGAAAAGAGAATAGATACATTTGGTATTATAGCGCAGAGCGTTGGAGGACGGATGGACTAGCTTAGAGTCTTAAGCAGACTGAGAGAATAACAGCCATAATTCACGAATCTGATTTATATGCGTGTTTCACTGAAATATTACTCCATAAATTCTCACCCACCCTTCAAATTCATTCCTACACACTTCAAGCACGTGAGTAAATTTGCAGAAATTGATTTTTTTCCAATCATTGCGATCCTCACAAAGGAGTTTTTTGTTTTTGGATATTTCTAAGGAGTACTAATTTCGCTTGTTTGATGACCAGGTGACCAAGGACGCGTATTTCTGTCTGTTTGAGGCTCTAAATGTCACAATGAATCATTCAAACGCTATGGAAATTAATAACAAAATTAGTCCCCCATTTTAAGGCTAGCTCTCTAATAAATCATCTTCAAATTGACCCTCATGGCGCGCCGTTTATATTTACAAAAATTATGTATATGAAAGAATGAAACACTTATTCCAAATATTAGATAGGTTTTTATAATTTTACAAGAAAAACCTAGCTTGTATAGTCCGTTCGTTGAAATCGTGCCAGTTTCGGATTAAGCGTTCAATGTTTACAGTCCCCAAAAAATACCTGTTTTCGGGGAAAACAATATTGTTCACAGTGTTTTACTGCAGATTAATTTTGATAAAATAAAATAATTTTGAGCAGTTGGCGTTTTCCCCGAAAACAGGTATTTTTTGGGGACTGTAAAACATTGAAAGCTTAATCCGAAACCGGCACGATTTCAACGAACGGACTATATTAACACCTCGTCTCTGTATAAAGTAAGATTAGATACTAGTGCATCCATCTCTAGGAATAGAGTCCAATTTTATGTTTAAATAACAAGCAGAGCATAGGGCATAGATAGCCTTGTGAGAAATTTGAGACGTTCATTTTAGTTCAGTCACCGATAAGAGATGGCACAACTATCGTTTATCTGAGAGACAGCGCAACCCATTGGCCCAATATGCAGAGAATCGAGAATCATTATTAAAGATTTTTAAGCACTTGAACTTCTATGCGTTTTCTGTCGAAATGCAAGTAGAGGTTAAAACAGAACTAGGGTAAAGTACGAATAGATGCCCAATGGGGATAGGTGCCCCGATCTCAAAAAACAACATTTTATAATATAACAAAAATTTTATAAACTAAATAAGAAGTGTCTGTCCATATGCCTTAATGGTCCGTAGGCTGTTTTGGAAAAAAGACGCATCTTGATTATGTATGTTTGATTATCTCCGCAACAAACGCAAAAAATTCTTCAAACTTCCAAAACCAAGTATATATTGCTGCATAACTTTTGAAGTAGTAAAAAATTACACTCTAATTTTTTTATATACATACATTGGTTTATTAAGTACACACCTATGTGTTAATAGTTGCACTTTTTTATTTAGTTTATTTAAATAATAAAAGGGCATCTATCCGTACCAAAAAGGATAGTTGCCCCGATTTTTGGACGGATAGATGCCCCTAAGAAAATACATATACTATATGATGCATTATTATGTCTTACATGAAATTTATTGGTTTTTAGTTGATATTTGTTGATTTTTTGGATATTTTTTAGTAATTACTACTTAATGTTTTGCTATATATGATTGTAATAGTTAAAAATTAAAAATTAAATTTTGATATTTTTTTAACAAATACTTTGGTTTATTTATGGTTATTCACGGATTCTTAGGATTATCATCTAAAGATTACAAATCAAACATATTAAAACTATGTATTTTACATGTTTTAGTCCATAGGGCATAAATTTTACACTAAGGGCATCTATCCCCCCTTAGCATTTTCATGGTGGGGCATCTATCCGTACCGATAGGCATCTATCCTCCAAAAAATGGTTTTGCAAAAACTCAATTTTTTCAAAATCAGTGATTGTTAGGTCAATGAAAACAAATCCTAATGTTGCACAAAGGATTAAACTAGCTATATGCGGAGGAATAATTATTGATAAATTAATAGTTTCAAAATTATGAGGCGATTTCAAAAAGTGGGGCATCTATCCGTACTTTACCCTATAGATATTTTAGGAAATCAGAAATTACGTTGATGTATTCAAAAACATTTTTCAAAATGAAACGTTTCTGCATACGTTCATTTATTTTGTAAGGCATTTATACATATTAAAGCTAATTGATTAAGAGACCAAAATCAATAAAAAAAAATTGGAAAGCATTAGATTGATCACAATCAGAAAATTGATTCATTATTACTTCGTCTGTTTGCAAAATTAATTGGTGCAAATTTATAGGCGCTGCTGGATTGGAACAAATATGAGCTAAAAACTAGAAACTCTATAACGAGCAAACAGGTAAAGAACAAGATTGAAATTGGATTTCATTACACTATTCACATTTACACTGATCACTGGGATCAGGTAGATAATATTATGATCAAACAGCATTGTATACTACTCTATTTTATTATCAACGTTTAAATAACATGTACTTCCGCAAAGTTTTCGTAATATTTCTTCAACCACCGCTTGATCTCCTTGGCGTGGAAACTCCTCACGTTCTTGACGGACGAGGTATCTTCATCGTTTTTCCCTCTGAGGTCGTAATGATGCGCCCCGTCCGGCAGAACGACGATCTTGATGTTGTCATTGATGCCTCTCAGCACCCCGCCACCCGACCAAGGGTCCAACAGCCCGTTGCTAAAGACGATGTTACTGGCGGTGCTGATGTCCTTGCCGCCGTACTCCAGTATGGGCTCGTTCTGCGACCGAGGTCGCACGTTGAAGTTCTTGCTGCAATCGTCCGAGTACTTCTTGAAGTCCCAGGCGGCGTTTTCAAACATGTCCGAATCCACGGAGCATATCGGCATCACCATTTCCGTGCAGGCCTGGAAGTTCCAACCGCTCTCCCCGACGTTCGACGAGGTTTCGTTGATGTCGTTGCACTTGGTGCTTTTCGTGTAGTTAGTGTAGAGTTGCAGGGACTCACCGATGGATTTTAGTAGGCTGTAATCATCCGACCAAGCGTAGTTGTCCAATGTGGAACAGAATTGCAGTATCGGGTAAGCTGGTAGACTGGTCAGGAAGCTAGTTGGGTACGGGTAATTCACCATCGCCATGTTCACTAGTATCTCCGAATACCAATCTATCAATTTATTGATGTCATCGCTTGTGGATACGGTGTTGCAGAGCTTCCACAATGAAGTCAAGTTTTTATTGTTATCAGGCGTTTGCGTGAATGACCTAATAAGAATACTCGAATATAACTCGATTTTATCAACAATTTATCAATTAACCTTATTGCTTTCCACGAGTTTTTGATGGTGTTCGCGCATTTCGGCGAATAGGATGCGTACACGCTGGTGGTTATCCTGTAGAAGTCCTCGCAAGGGGTCAGACCGTTGAACTGCCAAATTGGCGCCGAACTGGCGATGGCGCCTAATACTGATGCAGGGTATTTCATTCTTATGTAAGCGGAAAGCATCCCCCCGTACGATCCGCCGAAGGCTATAACAGGCAGTTTCTTCCCGTTCCACTGACTCCTGTACTCATTCTGAAGATTATCTATTACGTACACGAAATCCGCCAAGGCCTGTTGCGATGTTAGGTAACCCAAATTCTTCGGAGAAACGTAAGACTGGTTACCAAACGGCATTGATTCTCCATAAAATCTACAACAAATCGATTCCTGTCACTTATATACCGACAAAATAAACTCAAAACATACCTGTGTTCAGCAAACACAATAAGCGCATTGAACGGTTCAGCTATATCAAAAATGAAGCCGGTATTTTGAGCGAAGCTGTTAATGTTCCCTTCGTTTCCAGTGTAAAAAAATATCGGTCCCCCTTTGCCATGGTAAGTGTCGTTAATGAGATACCTCAATTTGAAAGTGGCGTCGCTTGTGTAACTGAAACAATCGGAAATGTAGATGCAGGTACACGTATCAAGTAGCTAAAGCAAGTTACTAAATCAAGTAGCTAAATTTAGTTACTTGTATGGTGTGAATCACTTCGCAAGTACTAAATCTAGTGGTCCACACCATACAAGTAACTAAATTTAGCTACTTGATTTAGTAACTTGCTTTTTAGCTACTTGATACGTGTCCATGCACCTTAAATGTTAAGAAATAAACGAGAAGTGAAGGAAATATTTACCTGAAATGATCGATAGGTACATCTATATATTTTGTTTCTAATTTGTACGCACCATCGGACGCGGCAATTGCGAAAAAACTGAATAGCGAAATCCCAATGACGTTCTTCATTGTACGATCGAGGAACGTTTCTATTAGACTAAATTAAATTTAATCATTCCATGACCTTTGCACCAGTATACTGTACTCTTTCGATAAGCGTTTATTTCTGCTAACTTATGTTGTCATGATAATTTTATTGTTAGATAGATAAAGATTATTTTTTACTGATTATGCGTTTTTTAGTTTTATGTGGCTTTCGAATTGATATTTTATTTATTTGGTTTTTTTTATAAAAATGATATACCTATACAGGGTGTTATTGAAATGTATGTACCTACATATTGAAACGGGCTTATCTTTACACGTCGTTCTAGATTGGGGAAAAATATTATTTTTTAAAAATAACTATTAAAGGGGTTATTAAATTTTGAAAAATAATTTTAAAATGAACGTACGCCGCTGCATTATAGAGATTGGTCCGGGAATGACACGATGTAATTAAGGGTAAGAACATACCGAAGATGCCTCGATGCTTCACTCGCGGTCGCGGTCGATGTCGATGCCATCCATGTAAAACAATTCAATGTATTTTAATGAGACAGGGCATACCGAAGATGATCTGTTCTGTTCACCATCGATGCTTACCGCGATGTCGAAGTAAAAACAAAATAGTTTGTTTTTCTATAGCGCTACCACGATGGGCATCGCAGTAAAATCGTTTTTATTGGCTACCGAAATCACTTGATTTTTTATTTCTTGAAATTAAATGATGGTATTCACCAAAAAAGATGCCTTTTTTAATTTAAGGGATGTACACTGTATTCTCTGTTTGAACTACTTTAAAGTACCTACCATTTTGTACTTAAAAACATAGAATCACTATTGGTATCGCTGTCGTCGTTAGTATTCATTACGAATATAGTTTTATAATATTTATGTCACAGGCTGTATGTGAAAAAGTCGCAATTTATAGGCAGTCTAGGTGTAAAAAAACAACTTCTTTTAACAAAATATCTTAGAAAACTGAAAGGAAAATCTCTTTGGTATGTTCTACTCATATCGCAGAAAGTATCGACAGTATCGCATAGAACTAGGCGTAATACTAGGCGTAGTGTAAAGGTCGGAAATTCATTGGAAAATTAATAAACTTCATATAACTGTAGCAAACAGTTTTTTTTATTAGATAGAAATTGATACGAGAATGCAGAATAAAATAAAAAATTAGATGGATACTTCCTCTCTACATTACATTGAATATTATTCAAAACTCGTTTACTGTTTTCTTCTGACCTTAAGCTTTTGCTTCTGCTATTACTTTAAAGATGGCAGTCGTGAGTCAATTTGAGCACACAAGCTGTGCATAGAACATAAACAATTTGAGCAATTTGAGCTTCATATCCCTGGTAAATATTTTCAAATTTTATTTTTAACAACCATTTTGACGGTCAGGATTGATCAATTCTATGTTCCGATTAATTTAATTGGCGTTTAATTTAATTTTAATTCAAATGTGCCCTTAGAACATTTTTCATATAAATTTACCTACAGTCAATAATTAACATTTGTTATTTAAATAACAAATATATATATATATATATATATGTTTATTAACACATTCGTTTTTAACGTTAATTATTTGAGGTGTGCAGACAAAAATTTGATGTCATTTATACAAGGTGTTTCATTGGGAAAGGGCAATATTTTAACCCTATATAGAGGTCACACAGGGGATCATAAAAAATATATTATACGGGTCTTGCGCCCTTTATAACCGAGTTACAGGGTGTTTTTTGAAATTGGTCCATTTCTGTAATAGCTCATTACTTTTGAATCACTCAGTATATTTTTTTATAAATCTAGCTTGAGTGATCTACGTCTTTAGGACAATTTATCGATCCATTAAAAATTTTCAAAATGCGGATCCAAATCTTCAAAAATTATCAAAATTATAGCAACTCCAAAACAACACCCTGTACATAAATTTTTTTAAATCGAGTTTAAAATTTAAAAAGAGCATGAAGAACTGAATACATTGATCAACTTTTTTTCCGCATGCCGTTTTACTATTCGCAGTTCATTTCATGCCCGCTCCAGACTCTACACGAGGCTACACGAGGGAAAGCGAGTGCGAGAGTGTGGACGGTGCACTCGCCTCGCCTCGCCTTCCCTCGCCTCGCCTCCTGTCGCTCCGCTTCGTGTCGGTTTTCAAGAGGGCAAATGAATAAATCGAGTGTGGATGGCTAGCACTCCTGTCGCCTCCACTGCCAAAACTCGTGCGAGGCAGGAGGCGCCTCGCGAGAGCCTGGATCGGGCATCACAGAAACACGAACTTCGACAAAAATGTTAAATAAAAATCTCACTAGATCTAAATATGAGCTGCAAAAGTGAAAATAAATTATCAACTAACCCTATACAAGTGGACCACGTATTTTTGCGTAGTCAATGATTTTTGACAAATGTACGTAGAAGTTGTCTTCAAAGTTTTTTGAGTTATCTTTTTGTGTGTCTTCTCGTAAAATTAACGGCCCATACTATACAGGGCGATTTACGCTCAACGGGACGGAGTATTGTAGGCAAACGGAAAGAGATTTTAAAAATTCCTTCGGGTCAAATAAGTATGTAAGTATATAAGCTACAATTTAAAATTATTTAGACATATAGGTACAAGTTGTCCCAGTTTTGAGAAAATATACAAAGTTTTTTAAAATGGAACACCCTATATTTCATTGCATTTTTGAAATCTACTCGATGAGCTGATTCCAAAAAGGGTTCACACTCGGTGTTTTGGTCTCATAATAAGCCACTCAAAAATCACAACATTTTTAATGGAGAAGAACCACGACTTTTATTTTAATGTTTTTTTCAAAACCGTGTGTTCTAAGAAGGCGCGTAATGAAATTTTTATTTTTTTCTGTGGCCGCATATTAATTTTTAAAGTTTGAAAAACGTCACACAATCGTCATACACTCTGCTCCAATCAAAGCGAGAGTTGCAAGGAGAAGTCACATTTAGCAAGTTTGCCACGTTTCCTATTACTCTTCTTTAGTCCGCAACATGTGCGATTTTTGTATATTTATTGCAATAAACATTTTCTGATTTATCCATTTCTTCCATTACCTAATGGATAATTCGATGGGCGCACCCGAATTGCGGGCTGGAATTATCAGGTACAAATTTATTAGAAAAGGTTCATAATCCGCATATCGAATTGCGGGCTCGAAATTTTGAAAGGAGGTAAGCCTAATGGTATTGCATCATTAGGTAATGTGATTGATTCTAGGGTTAAATTAAGATTCAAGGAATAAATACTAATTGTAAGTGAGATGAATATTTTCAGATTCAATTTAGGTAATTTTTATTTAGTGCAGTCCTTCATTTGTAACATTGTCGCGTAGTCGTATAATTGTCATATAGTTTTCAAAATGCAAGTTACTCAAACGATTAGTGAAAAGGGTAAACCTTTAATTGTTTTTGACATTTCGCCGTTATCGTGAAATTAAAAGTACGGGTGAAATAATGTGGTACTGTACAAACAAAAAGTGTTTGGCGAAGTTGTACACTGTAAGTGATAATCCAGTGCTTTCCAAAACCAGGGGTGTCCATAATCACGAACTGGATAACCAAATTTTAAACAGACAAAAAATAAGTAATTCCTTGAAGAGAAAAGCTACAGAAGATATCAGTGAAAGACCCTTGAAACTAATTCATAAGGAAATAGAAGAAGGAAATGAAGGAATTAATACTTTAACAATTAAAGACAAAACATATAAAAAATTTTCAAATTTCGAATATTTTCCAATGCTTCATTAATTTATTTATTTTTGGGCATTTATTTGACAGATGACTGCCATAAATAAATTTCTTATTTAATAAAGCAGGTATGTATTGGAAAACATTCGAAATTTTAAAATTTTCTATCTTCTTTGTCATTCATAATATTCAAAAAGTTTATTTGAAAAAGTTGCTTAGAATTAAGAGATTCATACACAGTTGAAAAAGAATATCAACTTATGATACACACTGTATTTCTATAATTGTAATAAAGTTTTCATCTAACTCTAATTATTTTTTCTACGAGTTCATTTTAAATACCTAAATAAATTACCACCGACAATGATAATTCCCGTTAAGGATTAAAGGAAATCAGATAGTAAAATATTGTCGGACAAGACTCAGCCCGCAATTCGGGTGCCTCATTAAGGGACATCAGGTAGTAAAATATTTTCAGCCCGCAATTCGTGCAATGACTTACAGGGCGGATTAGTTCAGCCCGCAATTCGGGTGCACCGAATTCGATATATTAATCGGTGTTGGTCAATTGGTCCCCACGGTCATTTTTGTCAGCGGGGTTCCATAATCCTACAGGTCGATTGGTCCCCAATTTCAAAATTTAATGGGCTAATTGGTCCCCGCGGTCAAAATATTCCTAATCCGATTAGATAAGATTTTACATTGCATGAATAACTATCATTTGGCTAACATCTTCTGGTGTACTTACATAGCTGAGAATTTGGACAAAATGCAGCTTTTAGTGTTAAAAAATATTTAATATCTAAGCATTAGTAATTTAGAATATATACAATTGGTACAATATATATTAAAAGAAAAGTTCCGTACAAAATAAGAATTATTTTAGTTTTAATATACGAACGGATTTCAAAAAATAGTTGGCATCATATGGGAAATTTTATTATTAATTTTACGAAATAGTTATTCTTCACAAAAAGTTCTGCATGATCTAAAATCCAAGATGCAACCATCAAAAATCAAATTTTATCAATCTTATTCGAGGTATGTCAAAAAATGTGAATTTTGCTCAAGAGTAAAGTACCTTCATATGTTACAATATCGAAATTTGTTATTATGAAAAGTACACCTAATTTTCTAGAAGTATACTGGAAGGGATGGGATTTTCCCTATATTGAAATAGAAAAAAAAGACAGAAGTCAAAAAATTTTCCCTAATCATAAAATCCTCATTAAATTGGTACTACGAATTGAAAATACATAATCGAAATTTGCCAGAGAATTTTGAAATTATAAATATTCCCATCGGTCCTTTCCTAGAAACCCTTAATCCGGTATTGGGGACCAATTGACTGATAGTTTTCGAGTCGAAAAAGGATTATATTTGGGTAAATTTGACCGCGGGGACCAATTGAACTCCACCCATATTAATATAGAAATGACATCTTCATCTGTATAAATTGTAACCGATTTTCGTGTTAAAAACACAAATAATGGTCCTGAAAAATGTATTTGGCAACATTCTTGTCAAATTCAATATTATCAGTAAAGTGTTTTGTGCCGATCTGCAATTCGTGTAATTTGTTTTGTGCATTTTTCAGAAAAATCTGACAAATGACAGTTTGATTTTTGTTCGTTTGTGTATTCTTTGTTACTGCGTTCGAAAATTCATACTATTTACTATACAACAAGACGTGAGTGGTTTATGATTGGTTGATAAGGTATGAGTCAAAACCCGAAATTTTTAAATTTCGAAGGGCTATAACTTTTTAATTATAACACATTTCGAGCAACTGAAAACGGTTTTGAGCTCTAATAAATCATTTCTAATCGTATCTTTTGCCGAAATCCGCGTATCTCACATCGTGGTCTTCTCCATTGAGGCGGCTTCGATAGCCAAACGGTTGAGAATCGAGAAAAACGGCTTACATGGTCCTATCCCAACTTTTCAAGTACTATCTAAAGGTACAAAAAATTTTTGATCAAAAATTTGAAATTTTTGACCACCCTATATACATTTTATATCATGTCATTAGATAGAACTTGAAATAGAACACTTCTTATCTTTCTGCATTAGCCTTAAAAGTAAGAAACAGTCCACTCTTTATTAAGTAGGTTTTTAGGTGCTATATGCCTCCTAAATGTTTTGAAAACTTTTACAAATAATAATTAGTAATAACGATTTAGCGTTATACCTTGGTTCATTTTAAAACTATTCTCATTCTTGTTCATTCAAGCAAAATATCAAAAATTTACAATTTGAAGTAAATCGGGAAATATTATATAAAGAACCTACATTAATTTTACAAGTTCTATCAACTTCCAAAGTTATGCATATAAAATTTGAATCACTCTGTATAGGGTTAAAATATTGCCCTTTTCCAATGAAACACCCTGTATATACAGCTTTAATGTGGAATTTTAGTTTAATTCGCTTTCTCAAATTAACAAATAATAATATATATATATAATAATAATATGACTATAATAGAAATAAATAAATAATATGACTAAGGAAATTAGTTTCATGAATGCGGTGTATTTTGTAGACACAAGTTTATTCATCAAGTGAATTGATTTTAGTTAATTAAAAACTTAAAATAATAATTATTGATTTATTTATATAATAATAATTCAATCAACTTTCTTTTACCTAAAATACCTACCTACTTATATTAAAAAAAACAGTTGCTGTCCTAAAAAAGACAGTTACAAAAATAAATCCTTCTTTAATCGTCCCTTTCCTTCTGCGTTTAATGTATTTAAAAATTTAAAATTCAAATTACGGAAGCGAAAAATTACGGAAAATATTTTTTCCGTAACAAGTAATTTAACGTTGTTGAATAATGTACAGGTGTGTATGATAAACACGCCCTTTTGTACATGGCGGGAAACCTACCGCACCAACACCAACACGAGCCCCTTTATATACCAAAGAATCGTACAAAAAGATCCACATACGCATACCGATGAACATGTGACATAATATCGACTGGAACTGATGCTAAAGAAGTGAGTTTAAAAAGTTTTTGACGTATTGTGTAGAAGTAAAAAAGCACTGGCGAGTAGTGGGAACCGATCCTCCGGTGCCTCTGTATTACAGAATGGCTCTTGAGGCAGCATTCGCGTTGTAAAGGCGACCCAGTTCGGTATTTACTGCCGTTACGAAAAATGTTAGTTGATTTATACGGTGCACAGTGCGTACTAAGATTTTAGTGTGTGCCTTCTATCGCAGTAATCACCGAAAAAAGGGTACCTGCTCTAGCACAAAGCCGGCTCAGTTGTTTTGGTATCGCGGCGGAATTCGAAAATTGCGAGGTATGTGAGTTTTAATTTTGTGACCTTAAGCCACGTAGAATACGTCTACCTGATACAGGCAGACTCTCCTTCAGAGAATCTCGAGGCGCATGTTTTTTTTTTACCTGGGCATTCAATTGCTGCATTACCTGTGTATACACTGATAACCTTCTCTTTACTGGCGTAGGGTTTGTTGAATTCCTCAATGAAAATCCGACTGATGGTGTGTTTTATTAGTCGATTAGAGTTTGGTCCACCCGGAGCCTCCTTGCCGCAACGAAACTCGTTTTATAATTAATTCTTAAATAATAAATAGGAAATACTATCTTCGTGTCGTAAAAATTCAAGGATTCGACGTTTTTAAAGATAATTAATCAACTATTTAGTTATTTTTGAAATATTTTACCGACTTGCGTGGGTTTGCCATTCAAAATTTCTCGTCTTTCGACGGATATTATCATCCATCCAGACGTACAGGCTTAAGATAAATATTTAACTTTAAAAAAATCAGTTAGCAAATGTATTAATAAAATTCCTCCAACTTATGTTTACGTATTTTATTAATCCTGTAACAGCACAAATGCTGCATTTGGCGAATTAAACCAACACGAGTACGCTGCCATCGTAAATAAACTTGTACTCGTTAATCTGATTCCGCGAATATGACAAAATAAATTTATGAATTCATAATATTTGCCGCTAATTCGAAATTTAATACCCAATGAGGCTACTCGAGTTGGAATTTAAATTCATAAATAAATTTAGCAGCGCAATAACTGTTAAGTGTCGAAGGAAAAAATAGGCGAAATAAAAACGAACTTATGGTACGGTACTATTGGATATTTTATCAAATATTGCAATATTACCCGGAGTAAATTCCTAGGTAGGTCGCTTCACGCAATTACCCATCGAAAAGAGACAGAAAATGGAAGTATAAATTCTAGAAGCCAAGCAACTGCTATTTAACGAATTTCTTTTATCCTTTCCTGTGCACCTGCCTACCAATGTGTTTAAAGCGTTAGAGGGCTGTGGCGACACATCGGGGTCACGAAATACTCCAGCAAACCAATTTTACTAACTTTAGGGAGATATAAGAGAACTCTCGATTCTCACCGATTCCAATCGTAAAAAAATGTAAATAATTTAATTATTTTAAAACTCATTGTTTAGGTCGAGTTCCTAATAGAAAGTGGAAAATTATGCGAATTTGTTAAATTCGAATTATTCTGAATGAACGCATTTTATTCCACGGTTTCGTAATAAAATTTAATTAGCGCTAATCCTAACGTAACAATACCCCATTAAATCGATTTACATCAAGATTCACAAAAATTAAGTTGTCTAAATTAAAGGGTGCATTCAAAGCAAATATAAATACTAGATTTAATGATACCAAAAATCAAAATTATACACTAGGGTAAACTCCGGATAGATGCCCCACTTTTTAAAAGAGCCTAATTTTAAAACTATTAATTTACCAATAATTATTCCTGTGTATACAGGGTGTGTCACGTAGAGGACCAATTAGAAGTATGTGAAAACGTAGTGGTAATTAAAATTTTATATTATAATATAATTAGGCATCTATCCTCCAAAAAGTAGTTTTGCAAAAACTCGATTTTTGCAAAATCAGTGATTGTTAAGTCAATGAAAACAAATCATAATGTTGTACAAAGGAATAAACTAGCTATACAGGGTGTGTCACGTAGAGGGCTCATTGGAAGTATATGGAAAAATAGTGGTAATTAAATTGAAAATTTGTATACAAGTGTTCATCAATACGCTTGATTCAATGAAAACATGTTCAAATATTTCTTACTTCCGGTTATACCGGAAGTTGACCGTAACTTCGTTATTTTAAATGGAACACCCTGTATATTTTTACATTTTAAGATTCTACTCAATGAGCAGATTACAAAAAGGTTAATACTTGGTATTTTGGTCTTTTAATAAAGGCTACACAGCCACTCAAAAATCACAAAATTTTGATTTTAGGTAGCTCTGAAGGCCAAACAGTTGAAAATCGAGAAAAACGGCTTACATGGTCCTATCCTAACTTTTCAAGTACTATCTATTGACATGATATAAAATGTATACAGGGTGATCAAAAATTTCGAAATTTTTATCAAAAAAATTTTTATACCATTAGAAAGTACCACTTGAAAAGTAAGGATAGGACCATGTAAGCCGTTTTTCTCGATTTTCAATTGTTTGGCATTCAGAGCCACCTAAAATCAAAATTTTGTGATTTTGTCTGTGAGTGATGCGGCCTATTCTGTTAGAGACAAAATTTAATAAAAAAAGAAGAGAAAATTAATGCAGATAGAAGATAGAAGAAGAAGAACATTTGTAACTTAACCTGCATGACTTTTTACTTTACTTTTTGATTTGTGAACATTATTTTAATTATTAAAAATGTGTGTAATTAATTATTACACTTCTTTCAAAAAGCGAAAAAGATTTAAATAAATTGGTTGGTGTTTGAAAGGGATCACTTATAAGTCCCTAATATTTCTTTTTGGTGTAATCTAAATTCAGCCCTAAAATAATATATAAACATGGTTAATTTGAGCTATTTAAGATATTAAGATATATAAATATTACATAAAAATTTCTCTTACTTCGTTTTCAATTAATTCCTCGATCAAAACTTCACCAACAACATCTATAAACGCCATTTTGCTATACTAGTTATTATTTAAAGGCACATTTTAACATCCCTTTAAAAACAATAGTTTTAACAGGCCATTTTAAAGGAATCCTTTAAAATTTTAACGGAAATGTAATTAGCGAATACCGATTTTATTTTAGCGCCGGTTAAAATTTTAACGGCCTCTAAATTTTAACGGAAGAGTTACAGAATAGGCCCCAGTATCTGTGCAGCCTTTATTATGAGACCGAGATACCAAGTCTGACCCCTTTTTGTAATCAGCTCAGCGAGTAGAATCTTAAAATGCAAAAATATACAGGGTGTTCCATTTAAAATAAGAAAGTTACAGTCCACTTAGGGTATAACCGGAAGTAAGAAATATTTGAACATGTTTTCATTGAATCAAGCGTATCGATAAACACTTGTATACAAATTTTCAAATTTTAATTACCACTATTTTTCCATATACTTTCAATGGGCCCTCTACGTGACACACCCTGTATAGCTAGTTTATTCCTTTGTACAACATTATGAATTGTTTTCATTGACTTAACAATCACTGATTTTGCAAAAATCGAGTTTTTGCAAAACTACTTTTTGGAGAACAGATGCCTATCTGTACATACCTAGGTACAGAAGCCCCACCATGAAAATGCTAATGGGGATAGATGCCTTTGGGTGGAGTTCAATTGGTCCCCGCGGTCAAATTTACCCAAATATAATCCTTTTTCGACTCGAAAACTATCAGTCAATTGGTCCCCAATACCGGATTAAGGGTTTCTAGGAAAGGACCGATGGGAATATTTATAATTTCAAAATTCTCTGGCAAATTTCGATTATGTATTTTCATTTCGTAGTACCAATTTAATGAGGATTTTATGATTAGGGAAAATTTTTTGACTTCTGTCTTTTTTTTTCTATTTCAATATAGGGAAAATCCCATCCCTTCCAGTATACTTCTAGAAAATTAGGTGTACTTTTCATAATAACAAATTTCGATATTGTAACATATGAAGGTACTTTACTCTTGAGCAAAATTCACATTTTTTGACATACCTCGTATAAGATTGATAAAATTTGATTTTTGATGGTTGCATCTTGGATTTTAGATCATGCAGAACTTTTTGTGAAGAATAACTATTTCGTAAAATTAATAATAAAATTTCCCATATGATGCCAACTATTTTTTGAAATCCGTTCGTATATTAAAACTAAAATAATTCTTATTTTGTACGGAACTTTTCTTTTAATATATATTGTACCAATTGTATATATTCTAAATTACTAATGCTTAGATATTAAATATTTTTTAACACTAAAAGCTGCATTTTGTCCAAATTCTCAGCTATGTAAGTACACCAGAAGATGTTAGCCAAATGATAGTTATTCATGCAATGTAAAATCTTATCTAATCGGATTAGGAATATTTTGACCGCGGGGACCAATTAGCCCATTAAATTTTGAAATTGGGGACCAATCGACCTGTAGGATTATGGAACCCCGCTGACAAAAATGACCGTGGGGACCAATTGACCAACACCGATGCCTTTAGAGTTAGAGTAGGTTTTTTGCCCTGAGGACTTAAATATGTAAAATACAAATTTTTAATATGTTTGATTTGTAATATTTAGATGCTAATCCTAAGAATCCGTGAATAATTCATAATTAAACTAAACAATTTGTCAAAAAAAACATAAAAATTTAATTTTTAACTAGTAAAATCACATATAAACATTAAGTAAGGTAGTAATTAAAAAATCAAAAAATCAGCAATAATCAACTAGAAACCAATAAATTTCATGTAAAATAACGATTCATTATAATATATGTATTGTCTTAAGGGCATCTATCCTTCGAAAAATCGGGGCGACTATCGACCCATATAAAATCGACCAATCCCAGTAGCAGTTCACATATGCGAAAATGACGTGAATTAGCTATGAACCAATTTGATATTATTGAATGATTCTATGTCCATTTCACATCGAAGGTTAACAAAATCTGCCAAAATCAGCTGCGACTATTAATCAACGATTTACTTTAAAATCGAACAAAAAATCGATCATTCGATTTGAACCACTTTTGAATCAATAGCTAATTGAACTGTAACAATTTCAAATTATTGTAAATCATTAAATCGTCATTAAATAGTAAATCCTTGATTAACAGTCGCAGCTGATTTTGACAGCTTTTGTTAACCTTGAATGTGAAAAGGACATCAATAATGTCAAATTGGTTTATAGCTAATTCACGTCATTTTCGCATATGTGAACTGCTACTGGGATTGGTCGATTTTAAACCTCTTTATTTACCAAAGGAATAACTTTTTCATATCTTCGGCTGCAGTTTTGGCAACTCCATTGTCAGTTTCATAAGGACTTTTCCGTTAGGGCGTGAGTTCTGGGCCTCCCTGTATAGGGTGTTATTGAAATGAATGTACATATTGAAACGGGCTTAAACCACGTCCAAACCATAGACAAAATATAAGAGACTGTTTAAAACATAGGAGTTATTCTACAACGTCTGTTAGTTCTAGGTCCCAGTACCAGAGGCGCTGCTATCGAAAATTGAAATATATTTCAATGGTTTTGATTGGTGAATTTTCATAAAGGCCCGAATGCAAACGATTTCGTTCGGTAGCCTCGTTACGTTACCGTTCCTGTTTAAATGTAGTGAAGTGAAGCCGCCAGCCGGTGTTTTCTAGTCAATTTAAATTAAGTTAGTGTGAGTAGTGTAGACGCCATTGTGGTGATTAACCTAAATTGTGAGTATTTATATTTTTTATATTTTTATTTGTGTGCTAATTTAAAATGTCAACAACACTTAGAAGAAAGGCTCTTAAATGTGCATCACCAAGATGCAGAAACTTGTATATTCGTCCCCTCGAAGATGATAATCTTCAAAAGCATTTTTTTTAATTTCCTGCAGATATTGAGCGAAAAAAGAAATGGTTCGATATTATAGGTTTGTCCCATACATCCAAAGAGCTGAGACTCTGTGAAGATCATTTTTCTATTAAATGTTTTACTAGTACCTCAAAAAAACGGCTGATTAAATTTGCTTTTCCGTTAACACCCGAAACATCGGACGGGTTCGAGTTATTTCCCAATTTTCAAAATCTTACCTGTACGAAAAAAGGTCGTGTCCGAGTTGTTTTCAGTCTATTGTTAACGGTTATTTGTAGTTTATAAGGGTCTAATTACCTGATAAGGAGGATTAGGCACTGTTCCTTCCGTGAACTTAAGAATGTTTCGGGTTCGCGACATTTTCAATTGGAGCTGTTTTTGATTAATTGTTAGATGAGAATTCTTACCCTTATACCTAACAGATAGAGTAGGATGTTTTTATTACTCCTACACCTATTGAAAATTTTAAATCGCATTTTAATGATCGTATTTCAAGGTATAGTTCCAGTGAAATAAGGTAATCGTTTCTTTAATATTGGAGAATTTACGCCTCACCCCCCCCCTACCCCCCACCCTACCCTGCTGCGTAATAGTATTTGCTTTTTATCATAAATTGTACATCCTATATATGTATGTAAAAGGAAATTTTAGTATTATCTAAATTGTAATACTTAAAATGTATAGGTAGGTACGTACATATTTAAAGTGAAGTTATAGGTACTACAAAAAATATCTAAAATTTAAAAAAGTTGGAAATAATAAAACTTAAAAGTTACTAGGAATCAAAAAAGTCAAATTTGTAAATTAAGGAAAGCTTTGCATAATTCTAAAAATTCGATTAAAAGTGCACTTAATATTAGAGAATCAAAATTTTTTAAAAATTGTCAACAAATTAAAATTTTGATTTTTTAAAAATTGTCATGCAAAGTTTGACTCAGCAGGCCTTAACTTTTTAAAACATTTAACTTTAAATACAAAAAAACTTAAGCCTTCATGGACAACTGCCGATAAAGTAATTTCATTAGCATTATAAGAAAGGTCCCAGGGCATATAACTTTTTTAAAAATTTTATTGCTTTGCCAGCAAATCTACCGTTCAGTCCATGTTAAGATCAATTCCATTTGAAACCGGTATTAACGATTCAATTTTTAATAGGCTTAAGGAAAGGGTTACTATAATGAAGCAAATTAATCGGAATTGCGTTTTATTGTTCGATGAAATTGCTCTCACGGAGAAACTCTCGTTGGATACGTACAGGGACAAAGTAGTTGGTTTTGTAGATCTAGGTAACAATTTGGGAAGGACATTGCAAGCTACGAATCATGCTTTAGTATTTGTTGTTAATGGTATTAAAAAATCTTGGAAGCAGCCTGTGGCTTAATATTTCACAATGGACCAGGTTAAAGTTAATTATTAAAGAAGTCATATTAAAATTACAAGAAATAGGTTTAAATGTCATGGCAACAGTTTGTGATTTAGGTAATATAAACAGGGCAGCTTTAAATCAATTACTATTAAATCAATTAAATAGATTCAAATAATGAAAGAACTGGTCCCTATTTTTTTGGTATTGGGTCAAGAGTAATAACTTTGTAGGATCCTCCACATCTTTTAAAATGTACGAGGAATGTCCTTTTTATTTATGATATTTTTTTTAATGAAAGTAAATGTGCTAAATTGAGTCATGTGAAAGCAGCTTTTAATATTGATAAAACTAAAAGATTTCAGCCTTTGTATAAAATTAAAGATAACTTTTTTGAATTGAATAAGAATCCTAAATTAAAAATGAAGTTTTCTGTTGCTGCTAAGGTAATGAGTCACACTATGGCTGCCACAATAGAAAGTTGCAAAACTTGCAATTTACTTCCCGAACAAGCTATTCATACTACTGAATTTGTGTCGAATATTGATCAATTGTTTGACAGTTTCAATGGTAGAAATCTGACAAGTGAAGGTGGTAAAGATTTGAGGCGATGCATTACTAGGAAATCTCCTCATGTTCAATTTTGGAACAAAATATTACCAATTATTAAATCATGGGAGTTTTTACCGAAGAACGGAAAGCCGATGAAAAAATCTATGCCTTTTAAATTTTGCTGGCTACATACAATGGTATGTAAGAGGCGTTAAACTCTTAACTCAAGAATGTTGGAAACTAGGATTCCATTTTTTGAGGACTAGAGCCTTGAATCAGGATCCTGTTGAAAACATGTTCGGTGCTATTCGGCAGTATGAAGCTGCTAACACGGCCCCAAATTGTTACCAGTTCGTGTCAGCATTAAAAACTGCAATGTGCAACAGCTTGATATCTGGGAAAACTATTAGTACAAATTGCGAGGCAGATGACAGTAGTATATTAGATAATTTGCATTCATTTTTAAATTAAAAAAATTGAGCCTCAAAAACCGTCTGCCTCTATTAATGAAATAGTAGAATTTAATTTATATTTCGAAAATGTAGAATTGAGGGATTCTACTTTTGACACTCAGGCAACTTCATATGTTTCAGGTTTTCTTAAAAAAATGTCAATAAACTGCACTGAGTGTCTATCTAATTTACAAAGTGACATTTTACATTCGCATCACATTTTTATAAAACGTAAAGAGAACGATCATGAAAGGCGTCTGAAATATTCAACTAAAAATTTAGTAATTTTTGTATCAAAAATTTACTATATTATATATAAAGTATTACCTCTTGCAGGGCATATTAGTGATATCGTAAATGAATTTGTAATGTATATTCATGAACTTGTTGATTTTGAATGGTTTTCCTGCATAGAACATAAATCAGATGTTTTTTGTCATCTTGTTGGAATCATAGTACCGATAATAATTAAAAAGTATTATTGGGAAAATGGCTACAACTGAGTATTTCTCTGTATTTTCAGTTTTTCCCTGAATTCGATGCTGCTGATATATTTTTTGTTTTAGATTGCTCTACAAGAACTAGAAGCTGTAGGTCCTGGGAGCTGAGGGATCCGAAACTCCATCGTGTGTTCTTCGACAATTCTTTTTTTTCGTCGACTCATCATTGTTGGCTTTTTAATAACCAATTCTACTAAAATAAGCAGATTATTTTTATATTTAAATTTAGTATATCTTTTCATAACTTCTGTGATATAACTGTGATTTTTGCTTTAAATAATAGTAGTTATTTTCATTATAAAATTTTATTTTCTTCGTAGCTATCGAGTGAGTAAATATAAAGTAGTGCATATGTAGTTATATCAGTCAATTAGAAATATTTCTGTGATATGATTGTGATTTTCGTTTTTAAAAATAGTGATTTTAATTGTTATTAATTTTAATAAGTAAATACCTGCTAAAATTAATATATATTCCATCCTCTAGTCTTCTTCGTGCTAATTTTTTTTGTGATATTAGTATAATACTAGCATAATATAGTAATGTATAGGTGTATAGTATAGTACAGAGTAGTAGATGACATTTGAATTTTTAGTAGAATTGGTTGTATCAAGAAGCTAACAAACTAATATAAATAATTGTATTTTTGTATTAATAAATATTTGCAGCCTAATAGTTAGTGAATGAAAAGATATAATTATTTTTATTATTGTAGAATGTGTAATAATGTATAATTCAATGGTAACTCCTCTACAATTTTGTTAAAATATATTTTTAGTCTTAGTAATTTTATTAAAACAATAATAAAAATAATAATATCTTTTCTTCTTGAATCTTCTTAAAATAAGGGATGCAAATCTAGTTCGACTCCTCGTGGTGCATCCTGGGTAATGCAAGGGCTAGTAATAACTAACTTTTATGCTTATATTTGTTATAATGTATATATTGGTTTTTGTTATTTAATTAGAATGATGACCTGCTAATTTCTGTTATTTATATTACGTTTATATATTATTAAACATTTTAATTTGTAGTTTATCTATTTATGTCTTTATAACATGTAATTCATCATATAACTATACAGCTAAAAGAGACATTCACTGACTGATTGGCGTGTTTTTTTTAACGGCCAAACGCGGAGGAAAATCGTCGCGCAAAAAACGCCATCCTACGTAACTCGACGAGATCTATCGGAAAATCGACATTTGGAAATCCGGAAACTTTTCCTTCCGGGTGAAAAACCGGTTTTTTAGGGTACTTTTTAAGGTTTTTCGGGATTTTCTCCGAAAATCTTCCTACGATTTTCTTTAAAATTTCCTAAAATATTCTTTAATATGTTACCAATCAACTCACGCAAACCGCATATCCGGGAAAATCCATTTACCGGAGTTATAGGAAAAATAAATTTTCTTTTTCGCAATTTCGGCAAAAAATTTAAATATCTCGAAAAAAGATGCGATTTCGAAAAAAATTTTATTCTTCGAATATTGTAGAGAATGTTTTTCTCTATAATACGACACATAAGGGGTTATTCTCTTTTGAACCGTTTTTGAGTTATAACGACAAAAAAACAAACTTTCCTTCGCGAACGAAAAATTAATATTTTACAATTACTCCAAAACTAGCCGTTTTTCGAAAATTTCTCAAGAATCGAAATTTGTAAAGAATAGTATTTTGTATAATATATAGAGATGGGGTGATTCGATTTTGAGCGGTTTCCGATTTATAGCGCTATATCGATTTTTTATAATAAACGCGATCGACAAAAACTCGAAATAACTCGAAAAAATAACTTGAAGTTATTTCCACGCAGTTCAACATTTCCCTAGTGCTAATGTTAATTCAGCCATTTGACTAGGGAATTTTACGACGCGTGGTGCTTGGTTGAAATGCCGATACGTTATTGCGATGCGTTCAGCACATTGACATTTATAGGCTATGTTAAATTTGTTAAACGTAATTATCTATTTTAAAAATCATATAATATTCATTTATATTAATACTCGCAAGCTCATATCTCCTCCTGATTTTTTTCTTCTGCAAAATCTGCAAAATATAGGATTTCCAGTACAACCCGGCAACGTTGCAGCAGGCGGGCTTTTCAAACATTTGTCTAAATTATTTGGACGACTTTTCAAGAATGGGGAAAAATATTATTATTTAAAAATACCTATTATTAAAGGAGTTATTGCATTTTGAAAAATAATTTTAAAATGAACGTACCTACGCCGCTGCATTATAGAGATAGGTAAATAAATTTCGTATTCCCAAAAATACGTTTTTAAAAAAAAATTTAATTTTACAAAAAGAACTTATGATTACAAAAATAGAAAAATTATATGTTAACAAGATGATTACAACCGGCAAAATCGCGTGAGAACTGTGAAACAAACTTTTATACTAGAAATATGATACAGAAAAAATGCAGAGTCCAGGATTTCAGTTTCTATGTAAAACCATATAACACCGTGATATAACAAGGTCCTGGAATGACATATTTGTAACTAAGAATTGACTAATTCGCAAACAACAGATACGTCAGATACACCGCATAGAACTAGGCGTAATACTAGGCGTAGTGTAAAGGTCGGAAAAGGGGTATTTTGCTCCAGATTTATTTGTTTGAATTTAATACCTATTACAATTACTGCCTTTCATTTCTTGATATCAAATATTCTTCACAGTTTAAATATGTACATTCATTTCAATAACACCCTGCATCTATATATGGATAGATGCCCTTTTATTATTTAAATAAACTAAATAGAAAAGTGCAACTATTAACACATAGGTGTTTCCAAAACAGCCTATGGGGGATTAAGGCATGTGGACAGACACTTCTTATTTAGTAAATTTTTGTTGCGATTTTGGAAATGTAAGTTTTGGAGATCGTGGCACATATCCCACTTTAAATGCATCTATCCGGACTTTACCCTATACCTATCCACTGAATTAATAACTTTAATAGCAATAACATAGCAATAACATAAAAGATTTTAATTTAAGAAATAATTTAATTATTTAATATTAATTATATTGATTATTCCCACGTTAAAATGGCATTTTTATTTGCAGTTCTAAGTACCAAATGAGCCAACTCGACCCACCCGACCGTCCGGATTCATAATGCACACTAAAGTGGACATAAAAAACTCTCAAATTAAATAGAAAACGGAGTCGACGAAGTCATGCTTTTGGAATATGTGGAAGCCAGGCCAATGTAACCACAGCGGTGCCAGCTCACAAATGGTTCTGAATGATGTTGAAACACATTACAAATGGAGGTATCTCGAGTCGGGGTACCAGACCGGACAGCTCGATGGTCCTGGAATCCCGTGTGGAGCCCGGTCGTCACCGGTACAGATCGCCCAACGCGAACAGCTCCAGGATCTCGCAGCAGTATCCGCTGAACGCTTCCCACTTGCATTCGACAAACCTCGACAACTCGAAGCATTCCTTGTACAGCAACGCGGTGCTGTCTCCTGGAAATAAGGTGCTGAACGGCGGGCTCAACATCTCCAGGGTGCGTAGCCAAGGGCCGGTCAACAAGTTCATCGCCAAGTCGAAGGAGGTGGGCATCAAGGAGATGCTGGTGAGCTTGGGCCTGCTGTGCCTGGTCAGCTTGCTGTTGGCGTTGCTCTCTCTGATATTCCTGCTGAAAATATCACCGGTGACGGCGAACGACATTCGGGAATTGTTAAGATCGGAACAACTAACTGTGATAACTGCCGAAGAATACGTTGTAGTGTACGAGGTGACTTTGGCACTGTGTGCTTTAACTTTATCGCTTAATTTGTGCTGTCTGTTAGTATGTGCTATACAATTCTTGTTCGCTGTTAAATTAGTCAAAAGCCCGCATGGAGGAAACGACAGGTAAATTAAACACTAAACTTCATTAGAATATAGCTGTTAGTAATGCTGAATTATTAAGCATTTTAGTTTTTTGCTTGTATAAAATTCCAAAACTTATGAATTATTTAAAGTTGGGCTTCTATTGAGGTCACATTTGACGATGTTTAATGGAAGATTCATCTAATTTATTTTTATTTCAAGTAAATATGCAACCTAGTGACACCCTTAGTAAAATTTTAACTTGCAACAAATGTTTATGCAAAATTACAAAAAAAATCTGCTATAAATAAAAAAAGAATACTTTTTGAAAATTACTAGAGCGGAACGAACAGGTTGCTTTAATTATTGATTATACCGTTTAACATTTAATTAATGCATGCATTGCATTTTTCAAACGCGTTATGTCAATTTGTAATACACGAACCTTGCATTTATAGCACCATAAATTTCATTCTTACATTCGAATTTCGCTATATCGAACAATGAATAGAGCGAAGGGTCTACGTACGTGTTTGGCCTGGTGGAAAATAGTTCGTTGCTCAGTCAATAACTCATCAGGTTTATCCCATGAACTAAACTGAATACGTTTAAGACTTCCCATAATCCAACTATTTCCGTTGAATAGGTATTAAACTTAATTACAGTTCATTCCGCTCGATCAGGAAACTGGCAATTTCACATCTACCTACTACAAAAAACGTACCTACAATGGGCCCGATGGAGGATCAAATTTTCTTTTAATTAACATACTTGTAAATACTATTAGAGACAACAAGGCTCCTACACTTGAGGTTGTTAAATTCTTTTTCCCATCCTTCTCGAGTATCTTTGTTCGAACTCTATCGGTGAATTGTAAAATTGTCGAGACATTTTAACACATACGAAGGTCAGCCGACAATAATTAGCGGCTGAAATAAGCTGTTTAATTATCTCAGGACCACATTTCGATTTAAAATTGACTTGAATAATCATCACGCCCGAAAACGTGTTAACTTAATTTAAGCTAAGGTTACGGAAACAATTGTTGAATTAATTCAATGATTGTTTTGATCGAAATTAACAATAAGATTCCTTCATTTGATTTGGAGAGTATATTTGTCTGAATCTAAATTTTCAGTTAATTAAATTTCTATTTTAGAATCTTTTCTTCATAGCCATGAATCAATAAACCGCCATATGTTCCATAGAAATTTCTTTTAATGTAAATTTTCCGGTTTACATGAAAAATAAAAACGTATTTATTCACTAAATTTAGATTTACAGTATGTCTGAAAAAGTTGGCAACAAATGGGAAACTTTTGAATTATTTAAACTTAAACTATAAATTTGTTAAGTTTTCGAAAAAAAGTTATTCTTTATGGAAATTTCTGCATGTACCAAAACCTAAAATGCAATCATCAGATATTAAAATTTAGCAGTCGTATACGAGGTTTGTCAAAAATTATGAATTTGATACAAGCGTAAAGTAGGTATCTTTATTTTTGACACTATCGAAAATTATTATAAAGAAAAAATGTTAAGAATTAAAAATAACTTTGAAATATTCAACAATGTTTATTTATAAAAGCATTTTTTTTTCGACATTTTCTCTTTGAGTAAAAAGTGAAATGTGAAATACAGTACCACTTTTAAAAAATTGCAGTGCATCCTGAATAAATTAATGCAATAAAGTGCAAACTTAAATTTTCAACGTTTTCACAGGGGAAAAAATGTAGAAAAAAAACATTTTTATAAATAAACAATACAATCGTTGAATATTCGTCGGCATAATAATTTTTGATATTATCAAAAATAAATGTACTTTACTCTTGTATCAATTCATATTTTTTGACAAACCTCGTATATTATTTAAAAAATTGACATCTGATGACATTTGCGTTTTACTTTATTGACCATGCACCATGCAGAACTTTTTATAAAGAATAACTTTTTTTTAAGACATACTGTATAATGTCGTATCAAAAGTTATACATTCGTATCGACTATTACCTACACAAATTGTTTGTTATCCGTTAAGGTAAGGTGTAACAGGAAAATCTCTTTTCCTATTTAAATATTCGCAATATCTCTTGATAAACCAATGCTTACTTTAATGCAACATTTATAAACAAAACGTTGCATAATTAAAGGAAGATGTCGTAAATAGTTACCTATGCGTTATTATTATTTATGTCTGCTTTAAACGGCATTAGTCTGGTCTTTTATTATTCAGAATAACCGAAAAGATAAATTTACATAGTCTGGAATAATAAACATCGTTTAAAGAAGACATTAGGTCAGACTACAACCACAGATAGAATAAGATTCTTGAACGTTTCCTCGAGAAAGGAAAATTAAAATGAATTTCTTTACGTTAAACTTAACTAATATGACTACTTTTGGTTAAACATTGGGCAACTACGCCGCTGTATAAACAGGCACATACGCGATGAGAAAAAATTCTTTAATTTACATAAATTATGTAAATAAAAGAGCTGAACTTTTAAAATTTAAAAGGTAGATTATTGACCTCACCACTGATTTATCTCTATTAAATAAATGATATCCATTAAAAGCGATATCCTGTTCTACACCTAATGCCCGCTCCAGACTCTCCACGAGGCTACACGAGGCTACACGAGACTACACGAGTGCGAGAGTGTGGACGGTGCGCTCGCCTCGCCTCCTGTCGCTCCGCTTCGTGTCCGTTTTCTCATGACCACTCCACACTCTCCACGAGGCTACACGAGGGAACGCGAGTGCGAGAGTGAGGACGGTGCGCTCGCCTCGCCTTTTGATAACTGCTGCTGATACAAGAAACGTTTATTAACGTTTATTCTTTTATCATGGTGGACTGGAATAACGATATGTACACTACTTTTATGGAATTATACCAAATGGAACAAATCATTTGGAATCCAAAACATCCTTATCACAAGGATAAAAATAAAGTGAATGAAGTAAAGCGAAATAAAGTGAAATACAGGGTGGCGCAGCCCATACGCGTCGGTTTCTATAGGAAAAACGGCTTGACTTATAAAAGTTAGATGAGTAGAATCCAAAAATGTAATAAAATACGGGATGTTCCATTTAAAAAAACATAACTTTGTATACAGGGTGTTTCCGAACTTGGGAGACAATTTTCTAGGGATGATAGTTCGCATAATTTGAAACCGATTCGCATATTTCGTTTTTCTAAAAAATGTATTATAAACAAAATAGAGCCATTATAAAAAAAATAAAAGAGCGAATACAACCCTGGCCGCGATAGTCAGCTGATCGGTTTCAAAAACCGATGCTAGGACGAGCAAATTTCACCCTCCGCGCGCCTCATTTCGAAAAACGTAGCCTATTGCCTTCTAGTGCATATTGTAATGTAGGGTTGTTAACCTCACGGTCAAATAGATTTTTTATACTGTTTTTTAGTGATTCATTTGATATTATTAGGTGTTCTTCTAAGTTTAGTTTGTTCTTCGTGTTCTTCTCAGTTTAGTTAGTTCTTAGTGCCCTTCACAGTTTAACTAGTCGGTGTGTACTTACAATAAGACGGTGATAAGTTTGAATAATTACTATGAATTTCAAGCCATTTTTCTACAACAAAATAGGTGAGCTAATATTTCTTTTGAGTTGAATGTTTTTTCTTTTATTATTTGGAAAACCCGGGTTAATTTTATAATTTATCCATGATTCTAAAAATTCAGAGACCATATCGATTAAATAAAGGTCCTAATAAATAAATTTGAATGAGATATTAATTAATCAATCATTATTTTGTTGTGATTTTGTCGATTCTAATTTTACGGTGAGTTCGATCATACCGCGCGAGTCGAGAGCGACTGCAATTTCTATGCAGGGCGGTATTTCTTAGATTTTTTTTTACGTCTTCAATTAATTTTTGATAAATATTTTTCTTGACGGTTTTGAATAAATAATCACATAATTCGCTAAGATGACCCGTTGTCACTTCATCATTAAAAATTGTACCCCAAGTTCGGAAACACCCTGTATTTTCTCAAAATTGGGACAACCTGTATATGTCTAAATAATTTTATATTGTAGCCCCAAAGGTTCTGTATATTATAGAATCAAAAAAAACTTTTAAAAGTCAAGCCGTTTTTCCTAGAGACCGACGCGTATGGGCTGCGCCACCCTGCATAGGTAGGTACAACTACAAATATAGGTAGTAGGTGCCGAGTTTTTTTACTTCTTGTGGAGTACAATAAATAATTGTTAAGTCGTATTGTAAATTATTGTAGGTATACAGGAGTTAAAATCGAAAAAAAAATGTTATTAATGGCGACTGAATGAACCAAGAGTGTGGATGGCTAGCACTCCTGCCGCCTCCACTCGCTTCGCCTTACCTCGCCTCGCCTCCTGTCGCCTCCACTCACCAAGACTAGTGCGAGAGCCTCTTGGAGGCGCCTCGCGAGAGTCTGGATCGGGCATAACACTTATATTTTTTTTCATTTCAGAACTAACAAGTATTTACAAAAATCATCGGTTAGTAGAGTATGCGCAGTGGGAGGATTCTTCGTTTCGATCCCAGTTTTCTTAACAGGTAAACCTCGAGGTTTCCATAATACGTTCTACACTATATGTTAATTATAAGATGCGACATAGCGATTCCTGTACTAAAGTGTCAAAAGGGAGCTAACTTTTTTACCAAATAACGTTCATTTATGGCGTACCTATGACTTTTTTCAACTTAATTATACATTTTTTCATTAACCCAGAACGATTTAAGAAAATTTAATGTGAATTTCGACTTAATTTTTAACGCTCTTTTCAAATCTATTATTATTTTCTATGAACGTTATATTTGGTAAAAAAAGTAAGCTCGCTTTTGACACTTTTGTACAGGAATCCCTTTGTCGCATTTATAATATAAATCGCATATTATAAATAAATAATGCCTTCTTTCGCAGGAATCATACTGTACACGTTCATCCAGTTCCACTCGACCCCCGCCATCGTGACGAGCGTCTTCATCGGCCTGGGCATCATATTCTGCGGCTGCGCGATGGTTCACAACGTCTTTATCTGGCAAAAGGAGAAAACGAACGCGGTGAAGGAACTGGCGCTGCAGCACCACGAGACCAGCCAGCACCAGAACTCTTTCCACAGCATCGCCTCGCCGCCGGTGCAGCTGAACCACTCTTTAGCCAGCTTCAACCACTCCTTCGGGCACCAACTGGCCTCGGTGCATAACGGGCCGTACGTCGTGCGGCCGGCCACCACGACGCCGCCCAACGGGGACAACCTGAACCTGACGAAGATGTCGCACCCCAGGGAGGCCAGCGGGTCCGTGAGTCCAGGCATGCCCAACGTTACGGTGGACTTGAGCAGCGTGGGCACGACGAATTCGCCGCACGAGCTCTCCACTTTGGTTTGATGGCGAATATCTGGGACACGTGTTTTTCTTCCGGTAATTTTAAATAGCCTGTTTATTGTTTAATTGAAGGGAATTTTGAACGGCCAAATGCGCTTGTTGAAATCGAGGAGAAAAAATTATAGCGAGCTAATGTTCGAATGAATATAACTATAATTCTAATGAAAATCAATTTAGGTTATTAATACGTATTATGAAATCCGTTTGTTGAATTATACAGAGTGTCCTATAAATTAAATACCTTTTCTACAAAATAATGTTCTTACTGAGATATACAGGGTGGCCCAGAACTCACGCCCCATTGGGAAAGGCCTTATGGAACCGACAATGGAGATGCCAAAACTGCAGCCGAAGACATGAAAAAGTTATTCCTTTGGTAAATAAAAAGGTTTAAAATCGACCAATCCCAGTAGCTGTTCACATATGCAAAAATGACGTGAATTAGATATACACCAATTGGACATTATTGAAAGATTCTACCTTTTCACATTTAAGGTTAACAAAAGCTGCCAAAATCAGCTGTGACTATTAATCAACGATTTACTTTCAAATCGATCATTCGATTCGATTTAGTATTGCATTCGATTTTAGTTAATTCTTTCAACTTCATATTAATCTGTTTCGTTATCATTAAAATCAGTTCTTTTCAGAACTGCCATTGTTTTATTAGAAAAATGAACACTTCGTACAGCATTTTTTATTGATTCAAGTGGTTCAAATCGATCGATTTGAAAGTAAATTTGATTTTGGCAGCTTTTGTTAACCTTGAATGTGAAAAGGTAAAATCTTTCAATAATGTCAAATATTTGGTGTATAGCTAATTACGTCAAAATTCTCTGCATGACTTGTAAATCCATAATCAGGTACAAAATGTTTAAAAATTTGTCTGGAATACAGCGAAAACAAAAAAAAATGATTTGGGCAGAGGGAAAAATGTGCGCAAACTGCAGTGGAGAGCGACATTTTCATTGAAATTGTGATTAATTAGCAAAAAATTATGCACAATTGTTGATTATTGATATTCCTAAGTTAAAGTTATGGATTTACAAGTCATGCAGAGAATTTTATCAAGAATATTTTAATTTGTGAAATGTAAGATAAACTTTTTCCCCATTTGTTTACAACTTTTTGGGACACGCTGTATATGATGTCTTGAAAGTATTGTTTAAATTATTCTCTGCTATAGAAATAATACTCGCTAATTTCAGCAACACTCAGCGTACGATTTTATGACAATCACAGGGTATATTCGAAAATTCTTTTGCAAAATAGCGGAATTGTGAAAATGCAAAAGAAATAATTTTTCACGACCCATAAATGGTTTAGAAACAATTCATATCAACAACAAAAATATTCTTATCGATTCCGATTTGAATAAACATTTATTGTAAATAAAAAATGCCTATTTTCTTTTAAAGAAATCGAAATTAGAACTATATTATCTATTTTTTACATAGATGTGTATATATTTTATAATTGTTAATTTGTATCGACCATTTAAAATATGGCTAGTGTGCCGTTTCACCGGGACACAAACTTATCCCCGAATTTTATGACTTTTTCTCGACCCATCCTGGCGGGCGGTCGGGTCTTGAGGTACCTTCCAGTAGCGTGCCAGAATAGTGACCATTTTCAATAAATTATTTTAAATATTTTTTTTGATTTAGTAGGTACCTACTAATTCAGTGAAGAATTTTTTGTATATTTTATATTTCAAAGTGATAGTTATTATTTGGTTTACATCGAAATTTATAGCATTATTATTCTATTTACCATCAAATTGTTAGCCCTTGAAAGTGCCATTGTTTTATTTAGGTTGGTTGGGAATAATTAGGATAAAATGGGATTCGAATAATTAATTATTAGGATAAAAAAAGTGGTGTGCTTGCACGAAACTTTGTAACATATATCGTGTGGAGTCAAATTTAATGATCGCCATATACAATACAGGGTATTTCACGACGAACTTAAACTATATGTAATTACCCGAATTTAAGAAAATTTAGTGAGCATATACGCAATAAGATGCACATTTTACAAAACTTGGCTTTTTAAATGGATCACCATATACATATATTACTATATTTTTGAAATCTACGTAAAATTTTAGGGTCCTTTTATGTGGCGATCATTAAATTTGACTTCACAAGATATGTTACAAAGTTTCGTGCAAGCACACCACCTTTTTTATCCTAATAATTAATTATTCGAATCCCATTTTATCCTAATTATTTCCAACCAACCTAAATAAAAAAATGGCCCTTTCAAGGGCGAACAATTTTATGGTAAATAGAATAACAATGCTATAAATTTCGATGTAAACCAAATAATAACTATCACTTTGAAATATAAAATATACAAAAAATCCTTCACTGAATATACTTAGGTACTTACTACATCAAAAAAAATATTCAAAATAATTTATTGAAAATGGTCACTATTCTGGCACTATTGAAGGTACCTCAAGACCCGACCGCCCGCCAGGATGGGTCGTCGAAAAGCCATAAAATTCGGGGATAAGTTTGTGTCCCGGTAAAACGGCACACCAGCCTATAAATATTATGTATTGTCCATTTTGAGATTTTTTTTAGAAGTTTTCTTTTCCTACTAATCCTATTTGATAAAAACCTCTTATGCAAAGTTTTCAAGCAGGTATACATTGCACTATGCATTAAATCACTTTACATTTATTTATTTAACTATAAAATTTTTATATTATTCACATAATCCAAATAATATTTGTATACAGGGTGTCTCACGACGAGTTAAAACTATCTGTAGGATGGAAAAATACTTATAGTATAATAATGAACATTTGTAGGTTTAGGTTTTCTATTACGCTTTTTTTAACTAAAATATTTTCAAAGATGGCCCAAAACCATTAGGTATAGGTATAGGGAAGTAAACATGAACTTCCCTCATTTTTTATCCATGATTTCAATAAAATAGAAAAATATGTGTAGTTCCATTTAAAAAAAATAAGACATTTGATATTTTTGAAGATCAACAGTTCACACTTTTTATACACACCCTGTATAAAATGAAGAGTTTTTTCAAGAGGTTCAAATACCTTTGACCTTCCTAGCAGCGACCCTACAAAAACCTATTCCAAATCATTAAGCAGATGGTCGAAAATAAATTGTTTATAAGTGTTTGCGCATCGATCAATTTTTTTATAAAAATATAATAACTCAAACAATATCCATTTTTTGAAAAGAGTTTTTTATACAAACGTACTCCAAAATTTTCAAATATTCAAAATATAATAATATATAGGGTGCCCCATTTAAAATAAGAAAGTTACAGTCGACTTCCGGTTCTACCAGAAGTAGGCCATCTCTGAAAATATATTAGTTAAAAATGGTATTTTCGCAACTCGTGCGTTTCGCATCTCGGGCGTAATCAAAAACTATCTGAATCCTTCGCAACTCGTGCGTCTTACAAAAATGGGTATAGTTCGTTTCTTTCTATTCTGGAAAAATGACTTATAAGTCAATGAGTTTACAACAACCCCTTGCTGTTTCAAAACAGCCGGTCCGAGTCAAGGTTAGTGTATAATAGGTAGCGCCGTAAGTTCTATGAGTTAGGCTGAGTTAGGCAACCCGACGACATCAGCGCGTCATCGAGTTTATCACTCCTATTGGCTCGTTCGTGTAGTGCCGTTTTTTATTAAAATTCGATTTATTTGAACATTTAAACATTATTTTTAACATTTTTGTGAAATACTGTGTGTGTATACTGTACGTGACATACTTTCTGTGTTCTGTGAACTGTTGAATTAAGTTTTTAAATGCAAAAACACTGACAAGAAAACGAAAAGCAGAGGACATTGGATGAAAAACTACTAAAAAACTTAAAAAAACTGTAAATTAATTTTTTTTTATAATAAAAGAAATAATTAAATTGATCACTTCTTTTAGTTTACTCTGAAAAGCGCCTTGCAATTGACCGAGACCATACCGAGACATTTGAATTGATAAACTGAGTGACGCGTTCCCGCCGTTAATTTGATTGGTCGAGAGTTACGGCGCTACCTATTATACACTAACCTTGGGTCCGAGTGATGTTCAACAGGCCGGGCGGCAATATAAACGCTGTTTTCTACACCGATGGATTTATTAGTTTTTATGGCCGTAGTTGGATCCTCTAATAAACAGCATTTAAATTGCTGCCCGGCCGATTCAACATCACTCGGATCGGCCATTTTGAAACGGCAAGGGGTTGTTGTAAACTCATTGACTTATAAGTCATTTTTCCAGAATAGAAAGAAGCCAAGTATACCTGTGAATTCGCAACTCGGGCGTACAATTTTATTAAAGATGATTATAGCTACACAGAGCCCTGGACATTTATTCAGCCGTATATATTCAGCGCTCTTTTTTAAAAGTTAAATACGCGTCTTTAACTTGACAGTTGTACATTGTTGTTATTGAGTAACTAAGGACATTGTTTAAGTTAAAGTCGCTCGCTGAATACGGGCCATTATATTTAATTCTAGGTAGCTTTAGAAGCTTCGGAAAATGTAATTAGCAATGGCCAAGTAATCATTTTATAATCTATTTTAATATGACAAGCGAGAATGCCCACCCTTTTTCAATAGAAATTATTTAAATTTTAATCCGGATGTTGCATTACGAATTGTTTTCAATAATCCTTTTGGATTATTTGGGAGAATAATAAGAATCGATCAATATTAAGTATCTACGGATGGCAAAATTTCCCTATATGTATAAGAAGAAAACCATTTCATTACCTTCAGTTTGAGCTAAATTTCTTTAGCTGTAAAGTTTCTGTTCTGAGGTGATCACCAATTTCCTGCAAATCAGTAAACGATGGAAGTTCAAGTAGTAGAAACACAACAAGGGACTGCTATTCTGCATTCCGGTTTCAAATATTCTTTGAAGTGCCGAAATAAAAACGGAACTAAATGTTGGATCTGCATAAAGCGGCCATGTGTTGGTGCCATAATCACTAGTGAAACTTTACAAGTTTTGTCGGAGAAACCACATTCCTGTGTCCCCAGTGTCGCCAAAAATGAAGTTGAGCTAAGTGTATTTAAAGCCAAAAAACGAGCCCGTGAAGAATCGACTCCAGTGCCACAAATCTTCAGGCAAGAGCTGATGAACCTACAAAAGATGCAGGACTAGACTTGATCACTGAGCTTCCAACGTTCAGGTGTGTTAAAGACAGTTTATACCGAACAAGACACCGGCAATTGGGAGTTCCTGATTGGGCCAAATGCTAAGTTTTGGCGGACAATGGAAAAGATGAGGATCGAATAATCATATTTGCTGATATTCAAGGAAGTCTCGTTAAAGAGGGAAAAGAATTTTTTCTTGACGGAACCTTTAAAAGTTGCTGTCCATTGTTTGACCAGTTTGCATATACGCTACATGTGGATCTAGGAAGCACCCAACAGTCAGCGAAAGTTGTACCTGCAGCATTTGCCTTGCTATTAGGGAAATGCGGAGTATCCGAGTTCTCCCCCGTATTCGAGCAGGTAAATTCTTATGGGTCGAGTTCTCCCCCGAGGGTGTCCGAGTTCTCCCCCGAGGGTGTCCGAGTTCTCCCCGGTACGGCAGGTAGCATTTAATTTCCGATTAATCCTTCTTCGTTGAAATCCTAAATACTTATTAAAAGTAACCAACTTTTAATTTTTATTATTTCAAACTTTTTTAAATTTGAGATATTTTTTGTAGTTATAACTTCACTTTATGTAAGTACCTACCTATACCTACATTTTAAGTATTACAATTTAAATAAAACTAAAATTTCCTTTTACATGATATACAATTTATTTAATATAAAACACAAATACTATCTAAGTATTACTCTATAAAAATAGATTAAGGGTTTCTAGGAAGGACCGATGGGAATATTTATAATTTCAACATTCTCTGGCAAATTTCGATTATGTATTTTCATTTCGTAGTACAATTTAATGAGGAATTTATGATTAGGGGAAATTTATAGACTTCTGTCTTTTTTTTTCTATTTCAATATAGGGAAAATCCCATCCCTTTCAGTATACTTCTGGAAAAGTAGGTGTACTTTTCATAATAACAAATTTCGATATTGTAAAATATCAAGGTAGGTACTTTTACTCTTGAGCAAAATTCACATTTTTTGACATACCTCGTATAAGATTGATAAAATTTGATTTTTGATGGTTGCATCTTGGATTTTAGATCATGCAGAACTTTTTGTGAAGAATAACTTTGTTCCGTAAAATTAATAATAAAGTTTCCCATAAGTTCACGGAAGGAACAGTAATCCTCCTTATCAGGCAATTAGCCCCTTATAAGCTACAACTACCCGTTAACAATAGACGGGGGAGAACTCGGACACGACCTTTTTTCGTGCAGGTAAGATTTTGAAAATTGGGAGAGAACTCGAACCCGTCCGGGAAATGTTTACAGGAACAATAATAAAAGGTTGCAACTTCCATTTTAATCAAGCTCTGTGTCGAAAAGTTCAAGAACTTGGACTTACCATCTCATATAGAGATAATGAAGAAGTCAGAAATCACATTAGAATGTGCGCGGCGCTTGCTCATTTGCCAGAAGAGAAATTGTTGGACGCATGACTGATTATAATGGAAAGAGTTCCAACTGAACCACAAATTATAGAAAAATTCAACGACTATTTTACAGATCAATGGCTGGATAAAGATTTGTTGTGGATAGTTTACAAAGAACGTCACAGAACCACCAATGCAGTCGAGGGTTGGCACAACCGGCTCAACAGGAGAGTAGGGAAGGCTCATCCCAATTTATATGAACTGCTAAAAGTTATTGAAGAGGAAATAAAATGCAGCAAGGTGACCGAACAACAAGTAAGCCTACATATGAGTACCCCTAAAAGAGCCAGGAAGTATATAAATCTGGATCTTCAGTTAAGTGGCATCGTGGAAGAAATGATAAGAGAAGAAATGATAAGAGTCGCTCGAGATAAGCTACGCTCGAGTTGCGAAATAATAATAATTCCGCCCGAGTTGCGACGCACGAGTTGCGCACAATTCGTTAAAAATAGCGTAATCGAAAACCTAAAACTAGAAATTTTCATTATTATATTATAAGTATTTTCCATATACAGATACTTTTAACTCGTCGTGAGACACCCTGTATAAGTATGTACAATTCCGCTCTCCTTAAAGTCGCAGGGCAATAAACGCTTCCTTGTTTAACCCGCCATACCACCTATTTAGATGCCCAGTGTCTTGAGAGTGCATTGTAAAGTTGGCAACATTGCTATGTCCAGGTCAGTCGAACTCGGACTGGGTACAGTTCGTTTCGGGTCCCGTCTCCGTATATCGGGTATCCATTTGTTTATACCTTCGATGCAAGTCCGATTTCGACTGGCCTGGCCATTGCAATGTTGCCAGCTTTACAATGCGCTCTCAAGACGCTGGCCATCTAAATAGGCGCGTGGTGGGGCGCGTTAAACAAGGAAGCTTTTATTGGCCAGGGACCATATGTTTGAGTTCATTCGACTCAATATCGTATGCGATTTTTGCAATTTATCGGAGGATACACCAAAATTGATATGTTCGAATATCACCAACGATAATTATCGACCATTAAACAAAGAGCGGATATTTAGCAAGCTTTAACAATTATGGATCGAAAATGACTTAAATCCTAACCTCAATTGATTGTTTACATGTTACATGTTTACTCAAGTTGCGCGAACAGTTTATTCTTTTGGTCCGCGGACACATAACCGGCACGTTTCTCCTTTTCATTTAAATTTAAATTCATTCTTAATAAATTATTCACGGGTAACCTCAAAACCATCTTCAAAACAACAGCGCTCAAAACAGAAGAAACAAGGCCGAGCAGCCCGTGTATATTTGTCATGTGACTTAAATACTATTCAGCTATTGGTTACTTTCATGACACAATCTACGACATACCTCACAACACTCGAAACCATCGAATTCATATCGCATTCGGTTCGGGAATAACATATCGAACGAGAAGAACATCGCTTGCGAAATTTTCGCGATGCTAATATCACGTTCGAAATTTATCGCACAAATTCAAGCATAGGGCCCCTGAGGGATTATGAAGAGCGGTGTTATACTTAAGTGACAGAAAGGGTTTAAAACTGTATACACTGTGTCCACATTTCGAGGCTCACCATTGGTATCTCCGTTATTTGGAGAGTTACAATAACGATTAAATATGAGGAATGTTTTGCAGAATTAAATGCTTGTAATAGATCCACTTTTAAAATTGCCATATTTTTTTAGTTTTTAAGAAAATTGGAAAAAACCAATATTGACCGAATATTACCTAATAACTCGAAAATAATTAATGTGATCGTTTTTAAAGTTTTACATTGTAAAGACACTTTTTCAAGACAATTTTTTGATGTTATCGGAATCGTTCCATTTTCATTTGTTTTCAAGTTATCACTGCTAACTTTTTTTCTTCATATGCCAGCCATATTGGACATTTATTTATGAGGTGGATATTTAAAAAAACACAAATTTAATATTAATTTTAAAATACATAGTAACCTATGAAATCGAACAATAAAGAAGTTTTTTCAATCACCTGATCAGGTTGATCTTACCCTCTTGATTTTACTTAAGGGGCACCACTAAACTTCAAATCTTTGAGTGAAAACCATCAGAAAAACATCAAATCAACAAAGAATGCTTCAGTGTTCCATTGTTCGATTTCATAGCTTACAATTTTAAAATTAATATTAAATTTTTGTTTTTTTTTTTTAAATAACTACCTTATAAATAAATATTTTTGAGACACGTTGTACATCGTAAATCTGCAAAACATTCCCCATTTAATCGTTACTGTAACTCTCCAAATAACGAAGATACCAATGGTGAGCTTCAAAATGTGGACACAGTGTATACAAATTTCTAAGAAATGTATTATCATACATTTTTATAGAAAATATATGTTTAGTACAAAGAATGTCGTCAATTAAATTCCTACTACAATAAGCAAATTAATCATGTACGATTTATTTTTTCCAAAATTTCATCATACGAACGGGTGTGTAAATAAATTAGAGGCGTACAAAGAACTGCATACGCTTAAAGGACAGTAGAGCACAAGTATATTAAGATATTCTCATATTTTTACGAAATAAATAACTGCAATTAGATGTAAGTAGGTACAAAATAGAACCTTATCAACTCGGGCTGCCGAATAACAAAAAATACATTATTTTATATTACAATCGTTTTTCATTTATTACTTCCCTCTCTTTCATCTTAGCGAAACAATAAAACAATATGATTGTATTTTATTATTTATTTATTATACAGGGTGGTCCTTAATGAATGGTCAATATTTCAATAGCAGATAGCGGAGGTCGAAATAATATGATTTAGCCGCACATACCTTAGTGAAATTATTACTCGTTAAAGAGATACAGAGCGTTTAGTGGAAAAATTTTATTTCAATTTTCTGCAATTACGCCCAAAGCAGTAGAAGGATTAAACTGAAAATTTGAAAAACCCAGTTTCTGCGGACGACAAATCACAATAAGGCACTCAATCTTGAATTACTCCTAGGTCGGATTTGTTTCACCACATTAAATCGATAAATTATTTCTTATCTTTTTTATCGGAAATTTTATTATAATTTTGGTTAAAAATTATGATGTAGACATGGTTTCTGAAGAAAAAAGGTATACTTGTTGAAAGTCTCCAAAATCAATAGTATTCGTGAAAAATGCAAATAAAGTTACGAGTGTAGGACCAATGTCAAAAACTAAAATTAAAATATCAAGTCCAAGTAACATTAAATTTAAATCATCACGTTTTCAAAATGTCCCCCTTCCAATTCTACACATTTTCTTAACCGTTTTGTTAGAGATCCTCCAACCCTGAACAAAATTCTATCTTGGTCATTTTTGGTAGTATCAGCAGCACGTTGAATTTTCGTCCATAGTTCATCACGATTGTTGATAGTGTCTTTGTAAACCAGTGCCTTTATGTGCCCCCATAAATAAAAGTCCAGAGAGTTGAGATCTGGGCTACGTGGTGGCCATGGAAATTCGCTTCCACGACCAATCCAGCGGTGAGGAAAACGCCTATTTAAATGGGCACGCACATTATTTAAATAATGAGCCGGCGCGCCGTCTTGCATAAACCAGCAATGTTGTCTCACGTTTAGAGAGGGACTTCGTCCAGGAGTTCGTGGAGGTGATTTTGTAAAAAATTCAGGTACAAGTTACCATTGAGACTAGCAGGCAATTCGAACGGACCCACCAGCCAACTCATGTTGAAAATGTCTTTCTTTGGGCAGGTGCGGGTTTTCGGAATCCCATGTATGTCGATTTCTCCAGTTAAAAACTCCTCGACGGGTAAAAGTAGCCTCGTCGGTGAACAGAACTTTGCCCAAAAACGTATGGTCTGCATTACAACGTTGAAGAAACATCTGAGAGAAACGTAATCTTGCTGGAAGATCAGTCGGCAATAAATTTTGTACAGGAGTGAAATGGTACGGATACAGGTGCTCTGAATGTAAAATTCTGTGAACAGACGTTTTACTCATACCGACAGCTGTAGAGAGACGACGTTCACTAATCTCTGGGTTTTCCGCCACTCGAATCAGAACTTCTTCCTGGTCTTCAACGCGTAATCGCCTAGCACGTCCAGCATCAATATTATGCCGTTTGGGACGAAAAGAGCCTGATTCACCAAGTCTTCTAAAAAGATTGATAAAGAGCCTGCGATCCGGCTGTCTTCGCAAAGGATACGACCTCAAATATCTTCTTGCCGCAGCAGCAGCAGAAAAATTTTCTTGCGCATAAATGCAAATCATATCCCTCATTTCAGAATTGGAGAATTCATTATGCCTCGGCATGATTGATGATTGACAAAACCTTTTAAGCTGACACAATTACATCTGCATTCATAACTTCATTTGCATTTTTCACGAATACTATTGATTTTGGAGACTTTCAACAAGTATACCTTTTTTCTTCAGAAACCATGTCTACATCATAATTTTTAACCAAAATAATAATAAAATTTCCGATAAAAAAGATAAGAAATAATTTATCGATTTAATGTGGTGAAACTAGTCCGACCTAGGAGTAATTCAAGATTGAGTGCCTTATTGTGATTTGTCGTCCGCAGAAACTGGGTTTTCCAAATTTTCGATTTAATCCTTCTACTACTTTGGGCGTAATTGCAGAAAATTGAAATAAAATTTTTCCACTAAACGCTCTGTATCTCTTTAACGAGTAATAATTTCACTAAGGTATGTGCGGCTAAATCATATTATTTCGACCTCCGCTATCTGCTATTGAAATATTGACCATTCATTAAGGACCACCCTGTATATTAATAACTATTATTATTTATAAGTGAAGAGCGGAGTTTATGCAAAATGTGCAAAAGTTGCACATATCTAACGTTTTGTCAAGTTTTTGTATATTTTGAAAAAAATTGCATACAGTTGGTGCAACACAAAAATGAATGCACGTCGCCATAAATTTACTACGTCACAAATAAACAGTGTTGCCGAACTTTTATAAAGTTTACGAAATCTAAGAATTTTCTAAAATTGTCCAATGGCAAAATGACAAAAACAAAATTAAAAAGTAGGAGTTCCTGTTTCACGTTCCTAAACGGCGGATGTGTTCATGTGCACACTATATTATCATCAAATTCTTTTATCATCTGAAATATATTTAACGGGGCCAATAAAAAAATAATCAACAATTGTGCATAATTTGTACTTAATGAAAATGTTGCTCTTCACTACAATTTGTGAATATTTTTCTCTCGGTCCAAATCGTTATTTTTCGTTTTCAATTGCTGTATTCCAGGCAATTTTTCAAACATTTTGTATCTGATTATGCATTTACAAGTCATACAGAGAATTTTATCAAGAATAATTTTTTTGTGAAATGTAAGATAAACTTTTTCTCCATTTGTATACAACTTTTTGGGCCAAGCTGTATATGCTAACACGTGCAAAAATTTGTAGATATATGCAATCGTGGCATACGCATTTATGCATTTTGCATATAACCCGCAATATATAAGTTATTAGAGTAGCATTTAACAAAAAATAATAAATGCATGTAAAGGGATGCATCACAACAATTTAATACTGGCCATTTTAGGTAACTTAAGTTTTGAAAAACGGAAAAATTCTAAAGCTACGATTTAAAGCAGTCTCCATATTTTAATCTAAATTGATTAAAATCGACTAGATATATTTATTGCAGTTAAAAAAATTTAAATGCTCAAATATCATGCGTGTAATCTCTTTTTTAAATATATAAGCTGCCATAAAATCTAGTGAGATCTTTCTAATTATGTCATATTTGAGCATTAAATAAATAATATAAATATAAAATAAAAATGTAACGGACTTATTTTATTCTAAGAATATTATAAGATCTTAGAATCACTTTGGCAACTATTTTCAACATAAGTCATGGTAAAAATATACTCTTCTTTAAAAAATTAAATACCCACTAGTGTTTTATATGAAATACGAAAATATTAGCAATTAGTTAATTTAAATAAATATGTTCATTTTCACTAAATAAAATAATTAAAAAATATTTTTTACTAGACTAGACATTCCACATATTGCTAAAATCCTTTTAAAAGAACAATTTAGGAAAATTGACAATTTCCATTAATATTTCTCCGTTTAAAAATCCCTTTACACATTCAATATGTTACTAAACAATTAACAAAACAATCACTAGCAAACAATGGAAATAGTACACAGTGTATGAAATACTGAACTGAATATGTACTTGTAAATAAAAACTCTCAAATATAATAATTAAAAACTAACAAAATTCACTGTGTAATAAATCCATTACATCAATCACAGACTACTAGATTGATGAATTAGGAATAAATGTTTGTTGATGATAATGAATTTGACGATTTGTCATTTCATTCAAGGTACAACAAAATTTATTACAACTATGAACGTTTTCTAAGGCAGGATGATCATTTGAGGGCCTTGGAATAAAAGGGGTCCAAGTGACATTTTTTTAAATATATAGCCCCGTATTCAGCGCTCCATTTTAATGTTAAAGTAATGTTTACCGATCGCCTTAAACATGACGGTTTTACATTGTTGTTATGGAGTAACTAAGGACATTGTTTACGTTTAAGTCGCTCGCTAAGCATGTATTTAACGTTAAAATGGGGCGCTGAATACCGACCATTGTCTGTTTACATGATAGTTGAAAGATCGAGTCGAGATCGAGTTGAGGTATCTTTTTTTTACTAATATTTTCTGAAGAATGAATCGAGTCAATTCGATCCGTGTTTACATGAGAGTCGAACCCGGGTTCAACCCGAGACTAATACTCGTAGATCTAAGTGCGGATTTGGGTTTTTTTTTGGCAATGTCGTATCTTCAATAGTTTTTGAATGGAAGCGTTCTAAAAGAGCGGCCGCTCGCATGTATAAATGGATAGTTGAAACATTAAACGCGTTTTCCTCGAAACGGCATTTTTCAAAATTACTGAAGGCGCATTCTCACGAGTCGATTTCAGTTGAACGATTTTAGTTGATCAACAAAGTTGAATTAAAACTGTTGTGAGAACCTGTCTTTCAATAGAGTTGATCAACTTCTTAGTTGATCAACAAAAGTTTGACCCAGTCAAACTTTTATCGTTCAAGTGATGCGTCATCATGAATTGTTTTCAAGTTGAAGCTTACCTTGAAACATGTGAACAAGACTGTCAACTTTTGTTGAATGTGATAAATAAATAGCTAAATAATTATTTGCAACAGGCCGCGGTACCTAGGCGTGTTTTGATTTGTAGAAATAAATTATTAAAAGTAAACAGTAGGTATTTCAGAAAAATGAGTTTGAAGTGGTCTGAAACTGTTATGTTTAAATTTTTGGAACTCTATCATAAACATGATTGTCTGTGGAACCACCGAACCGACAAATATAGAAATAAAGATGCTCGAATCAATTGTAAAGGAAATGGGAATATCTGGTCTTACAATCTATATACATTCACGCACAATTGCATTCGACGCCATTTTACATTGAAACTGATAATTCTGTTTATATTGAAATGTATGAACAACAATTGATTCAACTTGTATTCAACTTTTGTTGATCAACTAAAATCGACTCGTGAGAATGCGCCTTGACATCATAACTCAAAGAGAAATTGACCGATCGACTTCAAATTGAAACTGAGTATTCTTGAATATACAGTGTGTCTACTTAAGTTAAAATGCAACCATCAGATATCAATTTTTTAAAGCAGTATACGAGGTTTGTCAAAAAATTTGAATTTTGTGCAAGAGTAAAGTACGTTTATTTTTGAAAATATCAAAAATTATTATAAAGAAAAAATGTTTAGAATTAAAAATAGCTTTCAAATATTCAATATTGTTTATTTATAAAAATATTTTGTTTGGCATTTTCTCTGTGAAAACGTTGAAAAGTGAAATGTGAAATCCGGTACCACTTTTAAAAAATGCCGGTGCATCCTAAATTTATTATGCAATAAAGTGCAAACTTAAATTTTCAACATTTTCACAGAGGTAATGTCGAAAAAAATATTTTTATAAATAAACAATAATGAATATTCGAAAGTTATTTTTAATTCTTAACATTTTTTCTATATTATAATTTTCGATATTGTCAAAAAAAAGGTACTTTACTCTTGCACAAAATTCAATTTTTTTAACAAACCTTATATTCAATAAATGGCACTCAAAGCAGAAAATCACTTAATTACTTTTTATACTAAATAAATTGGTATTTAAGACCTAAATCTGCACTTGGATCTATATTTAAAAAAAATGTCACTTGGACCCCTCATTTAAGACCAGACAACCAGAGGAAGCAATAGCCAAAACAAAATTGTACCAATTCAATAAACCGACATGTTAATTCCTTTCACTGTGAAGGTGCAATAGGAACAATGTGGATATTTTTGCAAAGTAATATAGCAATAGGAAACTTCTGCGATAAGCTAGGAATTCAAGGAACTAACACGTCAGTTTAGTACATAATATTAAAATAAATTGTTGGTGTGAATTATAAAAAGCTTGTTTTGGAGAATTCCGCATGGTTTAACAGTTACTCCGTTTATATTCAGAGTTGAAAGACCAAGTCGAGAGTCGAGATTGAGTTGAGTTTTCGACTTGTGTTTTTCAATACACAGGGTTGAACGGTATAAGCGTTGATGTTTATAAGACATCATTTCGACTCGGCCCAGTCAGAAATTGCAGCGAGTCGAGTCAACCCGATTTCAACTCGATCCGTGTTTACATGAGAGTCGATCTAGGGTTAAACCCTGATTCAAGTCTGCATGTAAACGGAGTAAATGTATCGAGAACTGGTCAAAACTTACTAACGTGACTTTGGTGTGGCGGATAAACTCTTGGGTAACTGACGTTTTTCCTTTAGCTTTTCCTTCTTCCTTTCGGGGTACTTGTGGTAAGGCTGTTTCATGTCGAATTTTATCAGCGACATTGTTTCAGCGCCCGGGTTTATGCGTTTTCTCATATTGTTACCCGTGTAAGCGACGCCTCTCATCTGATATTCCTGTCCGTCGTTGCTCCATATCATATTGGCTTGGATTTTTTTCTACAATAGAGACATTGAAGATTATATTGTACATATCTTTGTACTGACCGGCTCTAATTCTAGGCAGTGACGTCACTACTCAGCGTGAGCTCTTAGTGGCTATTAATAGGATTGACTCGGGGACATCACTGCTAATAATTAGGACCTTTGGCAATAATTACCAAATATTCCGGAGGAATGTAATTTTCTATAATAAGGTTGGAGAGTTGTGTTTCTCTTACTAAAAGCCGGTTGTTATCGTAAAGGGCTTCTAAATCTCTTTGGTATTCCCTTTCTTTATCCGAGTGCTCTTCTTTGGCTTCTTTGATGAATATTTGTATTTTCTTGAGTTTCTTAGTAAGTCCTATGTCTTCCTCTTGTAATGAGGAATATAGCTCTTCGACGTCTATCTTTTCTAACGCCTTTTTATTCAACTGTTCTTCCAACTGCTGGTGGCTTCTGTTGAGATCTTCTAATTCGGCTGCTGAAGATTCCAAAAAGAAAGCCTGCTGCTGTGCTTTTTCCAACAAATTTTCGCCTCCCACCAGAATCTTCTTTTGGATTAAGGCCACTTTTTCTTCCAATTCCGCTTTCATTTTCCTATAAAAAAAAACAACAAACAATTTACACCTAGTAACAAATGAATGTATTGTACTTACTCTGTTCTCTCCAACTCCATCTTAGTTTGTTTGGATTTTTCCTTTTCCTCGGCACTAACTGCTCTCTCTTTCTTTTTGTGCTCACGTTTCTGTTCGACATTATTGAGTTGCAAGAGCCTTTCCTTCAATTCGGCTATTTCGAGTTCGAAACCTTCGATCAGCCCTTTCTCTTCCACGTTAATCTTGACGCAATTCTTAATGAATTTAACTCTGGAAGCGTAACGCAACGTGCACATGCTTTCTTCATAGTCTATGTCAGCAGGACTGATCATTGCAATCTAACAATAAAATATCATTTTAGATGGAATCATTTGAATGGGAGTGGTTTAAGTACCATTGCTGTTTTCGAGTTACCACCTAATGAATCTTGAAGCAGCCTCGTTAGTTTTGAATTTCTGTAAGGTATATGAGTGCTTTTGCCATCTACTAGAGCTGATATTACGTTTCCGAGAACAGAAAGGGACAAGTTAATATTGCTGGCTTCTTTGAGTCTTTCGCCTGTGGCTTGAGTTCTGGAAGCCCTTTCGGAACCCTATATAATCACAATGAATTTTATATTAATGAATTTATTAATTTATTAATGAATTTATATTAACTGCTACCATAAATAAATAAATACTTACAGCTAAGTCGACTAAATTTAATTTCCCCACTGTAGTTTTGTTGTCTCTTCTATTTCTCGATTCGATGGTGATGGTGAAAATAGCGTGAGATCGGCTACTGACGTCATTCATTAGGGTGGATCTAGTTATCCTGTTCTTGTTGCCTCTGTTAATTAATTCTGTAACAGCTTGGATGGAGTCCACAGTGAAACCCATGAGGTCTTTAACGTAAACACCGATGTCTTTGCGTTCCCTAATTGCAAGTTTTTTGGTCGGGTCCTGGGCTAGGAGATCTCTGACTTCTTCATTATAAATTTCTAAGTACGTTACTTTGACTACGAAAGACTTCTCTTCACTAGCTCGAGAAATTTGACTGAAAATGTGAGAAAACGTATTCGGCACGATTCCTTTGAGCTCGGGAATTAGGTGATTTCCAACCATGGTGAATGTTTTACCAGTACCCGTTTGACCATAAGCGAATATTGTCCCATTATATCCTTCGAGAACTTTTTCTACTATAGGAAAAGCCGTCATTTTATACATTTCCAACTGAAAATAATTATATTTTTTTATAAAATTCTACATTTTACATGAATTATACACATAATATTAACAAATTATTTGGCTTTTTTATTCTAAAAATTATGATATTTTACTGAATATTTTTGTAAATAAATTGAACAATTAATAAGCATATTATGTATTTTGTAAAGCATATTAGTCAAACCAAATACAATACGATTTATACAATTATATGTTGACCTCATTCATCATGCATTTGTTGTTACACAAAAAAAAAGAATAGGACTTTGAAAATAACATGAATAAAGGTAGATGCTTCCCATGGAAGAGCTTGTGAAAATCGCTTACTAATAGAATTAATAATTATTTTAAATTGATTTATCATGTAATTTAATTTACCTGGGTAGTATCAGAACCAAATATATGATCAAATTTAAAAGGCTTGGTGTGTTCCCCATTTTTCTTGAGAGCAATGAGGTTTTCTTTAAAATCACAGGTTACTACGTTTTCGTTCCCTTCTGAAGTTTCTTTCTTAGTTAAAGGCCGTATTCTTATGAAAACTCTAACATTTTCTTTGGATTGCAAACAGTCACCATTGGTTGTATTTTCCATTTTTATCTGAAACATGTCACCACACCATACAAATACCCATTAAATTTTAATAGTTTAGAGTATTGTTTTTTACCTTGAATTTATCGGTTTATTGGTTATTAAATTATTATCAAAGAATCGAGAAATTCACATTTTAGTTCCAACCATGAGTTACAACGACTAATCCGACCACGATGACTACAGACTACCTCTAAGCTCTAGCTAAACCTAAAATCGATTTTCAAAAATATGTCAATGCCATAGCAACATCTGTTCTACATTCATTGCTGCCAACCTGTGGAGGTTTTATCCTTCCTCACTTTTTTACCCCGTTTAAGTGATCCGATCCAGTGATCGGATTGACTCGAGTTTCGACTCGTGTTTTTCCTTACACATTTGTACACAGGATTGAACGATTGAGTGTTCAACTCAGATTAATAACTAAACATGTGGCGCCATCGCCAGTTCGCGCCACCAGGCGCCGCAAGCAGCAGCTGTCACCCCGTGAAATCTTCGCTGTATCACCGCGGAGAAAGAGGCCATGACGGATGACAACTGACAGCGTCCGGCAGGACCGCATGGTTACAGCGCGGTCCCGCTCACTTCACTTGACTCTCGACTTTCAACTCGCAAGGAGTAAAAAAACCGCGACACTTTCCGCTACAACCGGAATCCAAACCGGCGTCCATTGTATTACTACTGATCACGAATAAACTCGAATAATTCTTAAGGGCATAGTGTTTCCTTTCGCACATGATCCCTTTAGTGGTGACCCCGACGTGATTCGTGTGAAACAAGGGACGAAACGCCGTTTTTTTCGTGTGACCGCGTGCCGCCACGTGCCGGCGAACTTGCAACCCCGTGTTCGTTGCTTATCAGTGGACTTTTGGGGACTATAAGCGGGTAAGCTCCTTTTTTATTTACCGAACTAAGCCAAGTGTTTTGTTACCGGTTCCGAACGGGTCGACACGATGTCGTTCCCCCTCGAGCGTCCTCCAGCGACATCCAGTCCGCCCTCGCCTACGTCCCATGCTCGACTGTCGCCGCCCTCTTCGCAACTTCCTCCAGCCACGTGGAAGCTGCCCATCGCCACGACGCTCCCGGGAAACTGACGATGCCGGCGACCCCCCGCAGCGACGCCGCCGGCAGCTCCATAGCTGAGACCCGTCTACACGTCTTCGACCGCAAGACGAACGTCAAGTTCCTGGTCGACTCAGGCTCGGTTATTTCTTTACTCCCTCGATCCATCGTCTCGAGGCAGCTTTCTCGACAGCCTCTCACGCTGTCCGCTGCCAACTCATCGCCAATCGCAACGTTCGGCATTCACCTGGTGGAGCTCGACTTGCGTCTGCGCCGCTCTCTCAAGTGGGCCTTCACCGTCGCGGATGTCCAAACAGCCATCCTAGGTGCGGACTTCCTCGCCCACTACCACCTCATCGTCGACGTACGAGGACAACAGCTCGTCGACGCAACTACTGGACTCTCATCCAGGGGCATCGTGGCCCTGACTCCGGTCCACTCCGTCGCCGTCGTGAACACCGTCGACCTCCCTCCCGGAGACCTGGGTCGACGCTACCTTCACCGTTTTCAGAATTTCACCGACATCATCATCGCCTCCTCCAATCACGAGGAGCACCTCCAACACCTTAACCGGCTTTTTCAGATCCTGCGCAGAGCCAAACTGCGCATCAACCCAGACAAATGCTCCTTGGGCAAGGACCAGGTGACATACCTGGGCTACTCGGTCTCAGCCGACGGTTTCCGGCCCCCGCCGCACAAGGTCCAGGCCATCGCGGACTACCCGCTCCCTCGGACCTCCACCTCGCTACGCCGCTACGTGGGACTTCTAAACTACTACCGCAGGTGCATCCCGAAGGCTGCGGACATCAGCCACTTCGGCACCCCGCTGACTATAACCTCCGACCAGGGCAGCCAATTCGAGTCAGCCATCTTCGCGGTGCTCAACAAGCTCCTAGGCACGCCCAGAGTCCGCACTACGCCCTACCACCCTCAGTCGAACGGCATGGTGGAACGCTTCCACCGCACCCTCAAGGCAGCCCTCATGTGCGATCCCGGATCTCCTTGGCCCGATCGCCTTCCACTGGTCCTCCTCGGCCTCCGCTCCGCCTACAAGGAAGACCTCCAAGCCTCGCCAGCCCAGATGCTTTTCGGGACAGCGCTCAGGATCCCGGGCGACTTCTTCACGTCCTCCACCCAGACGGACGCCTGCCCATCTTCGTTCGCCGACACTCTTCACCGGATCGCCCAGTCGATCAAAGCGGTACCCGCCGCACGACACTCAGCGTCCACGCCGTTCATCCACAAGGACCTGCCTTCGTCGACCCACGTCTTCAGAAGGATCGACGCCATCAAACGCCCCCTTCAGCCACCATACACGGGTCCACACCGGGTCATTCAGCGCCTCAACGACCGGACGTACGTGATTGAGATCAACGGCAGACCCCAGACGATCTCGACGGACGCCCTGAAGCCCGCACACCTCGACAGGAACGACCCCACTCCGCCGATGCCCCCGACGGCCACGCCGCGGACCTCCGAGACGCCGGCCACTCCGCCGATGCCCCCGACGGCCACGCCGCGGACCTCCGAGACGCCGGCCACTCCGCCGACGCCCCCGACGGCCACGCCGCGGACCTCCGAGACGCCGGCCACTCCGCCGACGCCCCCGACGGCCACGCCGCGGACCTCCGAGACGCCGGCCACTCCGCCGACGCCCCCGACGGTCGCACCGCGGACCTCCGAGACGCCAGCCCCTCCGCAGAACCCAGCAACCTCCGCACCGGATTCCCCACCGCAGACCTCCGGGGCCCCAGCCACCCCGCCAACCCACCGGAGGAGGGTAACATTTTCGCTCCTCCCGCCTTCACCGAACGTCGTCACTGGAGGGGGAGTGATTGTGGCGCCATCGCCAGTTCGCGCCACCAGGCGCCGCAAGCAGCAGCTGTCACCCCGTGAAATCTTCGCTGTATCACCGCGGAGAAAGAGGCCATGACGGATGACAACTGACAGCGTCCGGCAGGACCGCATGGTTACAGCGCGGTCCCGCTCACTTCACTTGACTCTCGACTTTCAACTCGCAAGGAGTAAAAAAACCGCGACACTTTCCGCTACAACCGGAATCCAAACCGGCGTCCATTGTATTACTACTGATCACGAATAAACTCGAATAATTCTTAAGGGCATAGTGTTTCCTTTCGCACATGATCCCTTTAAACATAAGATACGGCCTTCCCTATTGGTTTGTTTGACTACTAAAATAACAAATGAATTGACAGCATGGTTGCCAGTTTTTCAATTAGGTAAAGTTTTATCGGAAAAAATTACAACAATGAAAATGATTATAAACATTTTTTTCATTCATTACATACTTTTATTTTTAATTTCTTACTTACAGATGAAAAAATTATTATTTTATTCATTAAATATTGTGACTACCTATTTTTAGGCAACCAGGTTTACATATTGGTGTATGTTTGTGCAGTTACCTTACCAGTTTCTGTTTCTGACTTTTTCTTTTTCTTTCAAAACTCACCCCTGCCCGCTGCTCGTCTGCTCTGCTCATTTAATTTTTTTAATTTTATTACATTGTGCACGTGGTTCTTATACTTTTGTTTCATTATTGTTTTACGATGAAACTCGGATACAGGATAACAAAACAAGGTAAATAAAAGATGTTATACTATTAAATAAATATTTACTAAACTCTACCATTTTACTAAACTCTATTAAAGAGAGGATTTTACATATTTTATTGTTATACACCACATACCACATTCCACATACACAGCAACATAAACTAAACATATCTAATAGGTACTTGTTAGTTTAATAGTACTCTGTTAATACTATTTATTTACAGGATAGTTTAAAATATTGCAAGTGATAAACAATTAGCAACAGAATAAAAGAATTTATGTGTGCTACGGTATATTAAGTAAGCACTAGAAAGCTATTGAAGAATTAATTCAGCTATACAGCGAGGCGAATAAGTTCAGCCCTAAGAAACACTGAAGAATAACCAGAGTGCGTACAAGGTAAAGAAAATTACATACTTAAACGTAAACTCATAAGCTCGTATTTTGTGTTCCTATTTAACTAAAAACACGTTTATACAGTACCGGACATTTCTTTGCACTCGATAGGCAAATACATGCATGCTAGTAATCGAAGCGAGCGAATCGAGTAGTGGAGGTAGGCGATCGGCTCTTTTATCTTTCTCACGTTTATGAATCGAGTAGGAAGCTAACCTTGTTCCTCTTATAGGCTAACTCGTCCTATTGAGCGCAAACCGCTGTCCATATGTTTATAAATAAACAATAATTATTAATTATTTTATTTACAGATGAATAACGACATGAGAAACACTGGAAACGAAAAGCACAAAACAGAAAAGTTTGGAAAATACTAGGGAAAACTTTTGAGGCTGCGTATCCAAGCTTCTCTTTTACTGGGGCATGCTGGAAACCTACATATAAACATATAAAAAAGCATATTAAAAATATCTACATATCATAAAATCTTCTCGAATAAGTATGTGTTATAAAATAAAATCCGTAGAATTGAAACCTGTTAGCAAATTTGTTACCTACCATATTTTTTTTTACTTTTACAACCTTTACAATTAACAAATAAACATTAAAAAGATTCCAAATAAAAGCTAAATACTAGATTTATTTTTAATTTTCTTACATTGTGCACGTGGTTCTTACACTTTTGTTTCATTATTACTATTATTACTATTAAATATCTTTAACTTTTCCCATATTACTAAACTCTATTATAAAGAGGATTTTACATATTTTATTATTATACACCACATACACGGTATCATAAACTAAACATATTATCTAATAGGTACTTGTTAGTTTAATAGTACTCTGTTAATACTATTTATTTTTACAGGATAGTTTAAAATATTGCAAGTGATAAACAATTAGCAACAGAATATATAGAAATGTAACCGTAATTCCGGAAGAAACGCCGAATTGCATTTCTTTGCTATTTTACACCTTTTTTGATAATCATGTAAAATCTTGAGTTTTCAGTTCAGTTCTAGTTCGGACTTTATGCAAATCAATTGTTAGATCAGTATAATTTCCAACATTTATAGTAACTCAAAATTCTAAATAAACTGTAAATTTTCGGTTGTGTAAAAATAAAACTTTTTTAAAACACACGTCGAAAGTGCGTTTACATTTCTATATAGCAACTTCGGTACAGCATCTACTCTTAAAGAGTTTTGACCATGTATAAAACCTTGAGCACTAAAATGTCTTGAGCAAATTCTACTATGCTTTTTTATAGTATTCTCATCCAATTTGAGGCTGCGTATCCAAGCTTCTCTTTTACTGGGGCATGCTGGAAACCTACATATAAACATGTAAAAAAGCATATTAAAAGTATCTACATACATAAAATCTTCTCGAATAAGTATCCATTATATAATGAAATCCGTAGAATTCAAACCTGTTAGCAAATTTGTTACCTATCATATTTTTTTTACTTTTACAACCTTTACAATTAACAAATAAACATCAAAAAGATTCCAAATAAAAGCTAAATACTAGATATATGTTCTTTATATACTTACCTATGAAATGAAGTCCCCGCAACAAATTTTGAACAACAAACGGCACATCTAACCGGCATTTTTAAGGAATGAACAAACGAGGAAAAAACTACTAGAAAACTACTAAAAAAACCAAAAAAAACTTATAAATTAGCAATCCGTAAATTCACCCAACTTCAAATTTAAAAACAATAAAAGGTAATGGCGTCTCATTCACTTAACTTGATTCTGATTGGCCGAGTTTTCTAATCTTGTCAAAAATAAACCAATCACGTGCCGGGGCCAATCCGTCAAAATATTTTAGACTAAGAGGGGGGTATAAAATGAATTTAGTCGAAAAAACTTAATAATTTAATTATTTTAATATGAATTTTTAACCAGAGGTTTAAAATAATGCTCTTGAATTGAAAAATGTACAGAGTTAAGTTGTTTCCTCAGCTGTTTTAGTAAATAATCCATATAAAGTGCAGAAGACATTTGGCAACGTTTATTCAAAAAAAATCGAGAAGAGCCAATCACGTGCCGGAACCAATCCGTCAAAATTCGTCTAAAAAAGTTACAAACAAACATCGACGGGACCGTATCTATGTTTACTTGTTCATCTGAGCTCAACCTCAACCCGCGTTTAAATTTCGCGTTTACATGAAGGTATCAGGAATGGACTCGAGATTGACTCGAGATATCTTTTTCTTCGTCGAGTCAACTCGATCCGGTATCTTTTTTCTTCGTGATAACTCGATCCGTGTTTATACGGAGAGTCGACCTTGGCTTCAAGCCGACTAGAAGTTGGCTTGGATCCCTCATGTAAACAGAGCTAAAGACATCATTTCGACTCGACCCAGTATAGTTGAGTCGAGTCGAGTCCAGTCAGCCCGATTTGAGTCGATCTAGGATGCAAGTCGACTTCAAGCCCGCATGTAAACGGGGTAATTGCATATACAGGAAAAGATTCATGAACTGTAAAAAAAAAGAAGATACATTGACGGAACTGGAAAAAGAAGAAGAAATTAGAATACAAATGGCGACGTAATTTTGACATATGTAAACAGGTGATCAATTTCAGGAAAAAAGTGTTGCTTTGTGATTAACGCAGACCTTGTAATCGATAAAGAATGTTCAGTTTTTTAATAATACATGTTAATGGCTTCGTATATTAAATTAACAGAAAAATGGAAGAATCTATGACTACTTCTCAGGGTGGTGAATCTGATATGGAATGTTCAGATAATGAATTTTATGATTATTACAACTCGAATGATGATATTGATATAGAACAGATAGATCCCAGGAACATTGATCCAGAATATTTTGAGTATAGTTGTCTCCTGGAGGAGCAAGTTGACAGGTTACTCAATGAAACTGTTGAAACTTTGAGTAATAATTTACAAATTCCTCCTTCGTTGGCAAAAGTATGTGTTTCCTGTGCATTACGTCTGTCGAAATCTTCAATAACATTTTCGATTTCCAGGTTCTTTTACACAGCAATCAGTGGAATATTAACGAAGTAACCAAAAAATTTAATGAGAACTCTACTCGGACGTTAATCGCAGCTAGGATCGAACCAGATACGCCACCTAAAAGTTTACTTTTGACCAGATTGTCGTCATACGTCTATTGTCCAGTATGCGCTACTTTACAGCATTTTGAAAATTTCCATAACCTGTCATGTGCACATATGTTTTGCAGTGAGTGCTGGACCATGCATTTCGAAGTACAAATTAACCAGGTATTGGGAATGAAACATTACATGATTTTTGTGAAATAGTGTAGTAAAGTGGTAATAACGTTTTTTAGGGTATATCTACTGGCATAGCATGCATGGCGAGAGATTGCATTGTCTTAGCTCCAGAAGATTTCGTACTGAAACATTTGCAGCGTCCCAATATGAGAGAGAAATATCAACAATTTTCATTTCAAGATTATGTTAAATCACATCCTTTTTTGCGGTTCTGTCCAGGTCCAAATTGTTCTATCGTCGTTCATAGTAAGGATATTAAGGCTAAAAGGGCTGCATGCAATCAATGCAAAACAATATTTTGCTTCAAGTAAGTCTGTTTACCATTTCTGATTATCGGCATGTACATAATGTTAAATGGTAATATTTTCTTAGATGTGGATGTGATTATCACGCGCCTACCGATTGTCAAGTAATCAAAAAATGGTTGACGAAATGTGCAGATGACAGTGAGACAGCGAATTACATAAGTGCACATACTAAAGACTGCCCCAAGTGCCACATTTGCATTGAGAAAAATGGCGGCTGTAATCACATGCAATGCTACAATTGCAAACACGACTTTTGTTGGATGTGTCTGGGCGACTGGAAATCTCATGGGTCTGAATATTACGAATGTTCTCGATACAGAGAAAACCCTAATATCGCTCATGAATCTGTACATGCTCAGGTGAGTTCTTAAATTGGCTGAAATTAGTTTTATAGGATGTAGAATTTTGGAGTAAATTTGATGCCATTCGAAGCGTCTTGACGAGCTGAATCGAATGGTACTATTCCTAGAGCGCGGAAATCAAAGTTAATCCCTAAAAAAGGGGAAAACATGTTTTTAAGAGCTGAAATAGGGTAGGGTAGTATGTGACCAGCTTAGGTATAGGATCATTTTGAGCGTTTTTTCGCACCCTTTCCCCCCTTTTTTAGGGGTTAATTTTGATTTCCGCGCTCTAGGAATGGTACCATTCGATTCAGCTCGTCAAGACGCTTTTAATGACCAAATTTACTCCAAAAATGTACAGCCTATAAAACAAATTTTGACCCTTAAATTTTATAATACACTTTGAGTAATTGACGATTTTTCAAATAACAGGCTCGTGAAGCATTAAAAAAGTACCTACATTATTACGAGAGATGGGAAAATCATTCAAAATCTCTGAAATTAGAAGAACAGACGTTGGAGAAGCTCAGATCCCGTATTAACCAAAATGTAATGTCAGGATTAGGAACATGGATTGACTGGCAGTATTTGTTTACTGCAGCAAACCTGTTGGCTAAATGTCGATACACTTTGCAATATACATATCCGTATGCTTATTATATGGAGGGTGGGTCGAGAAAGGAGCTGTTTGAATATCAACAAGCTCAGCTTGAAGCTGAAATTGAGAATCTGTCGTGGAAAATCGAAAGGGCCGAAACTACAGATCGAGGAGATTTGGAAAACCAAATGGATATTGCTGAGAAGCGACGTACCACTCTTTTGAAAGACTTTTTAGATGTGTGATATTTATATTAGATTTATCTAATTTATTCATTCACTTTTTTTATTTTGTGCCGTGTTATTGTCAAGAACACAGGTCATTATCTTAAAATTTGAATTGTGATGTAAACATCTGTTAAATCACATGTTCATTACTTTGGAATTATCGATCCTCTTAAATATACCTCTTGTTAATCATCGGAACATTCTGTTCTGAATGAAGAACTTACAATTAAATTTGACGTACTTAAAAATAATTAAATGCACCATTATGCTAATAAGTAATTTTTGGTAGTTAATTCCACAGTAATATTTTGTCAGACTTTTAAATGAAACAAAACAAATTTAATCATTCGCTTTAGGCAGTATGTTGACGCTTAAAGTTAAAACTTCTATTCTATCTACCTATACAGGGTGTTAAATAATGCATTATACTTAATTTAATCGGTGATTCTTGAGCTAATTTTGAGTCGAAAAGTTCATATAAAGGTATGTTCTCCGAAGCTCGGTTTGCGATATACAGGGTTGTAAAGTTTTATTTTTATTTAGATTTTTTTCAAAAATTCTAGGATAACTAGAAATGAATTCTACAGGGTGTCCGGTAATGAATAGCGCAAATTTCAAACTCATTTATCTTCGAAACGGTGCATTTTAGCGACTCAAAATAGGTATACCTTTTTTAAAGTTATAATGTTGTAGTTTTTGTAGATTGATCCCGTTTGGTCAAATTCCTTTGTACAAAAAAAATGTGGCCGTCAAAGGAAAAAAAAAATTTGCAGTGGCGCCCTCTGGGTTAAGCGCAAAACGGATAACATATTCTTAATTGGACACCTCTAAAACGTGAAATTATGTGAATAATATATGTGAAATTTGAAAAAGATATGAATCTTGAATTACGCTGAATGGACAAAGAAATGAAATAAAAAATCGATTTTCATAGTGCTATAACTTCCTAAAGTTCAAGGTCATAAATTTTGACTAAGGTAAATTTGGTTAAATCGTCATATTTTGACCCAAAGAACCTCCCCTTAGCGCATGGCCCATACATTACTGGACACCCTGTATGTACATACATAAAATGTCTTCTTATTATGAATTTAGGTAGATAGTTTTTGATGTGGCGTTTTAGATGTAACAACTAGAGTTTTTAATTATTTTCTTTAAAATGATTTAAAGTGCTACGGCAAAAAACGCAACTTTTTTTGTTTAAAATGAAATGGTTATCAATAATTTTTAAAGAAAGTTTATAAAAAAGAGTGGCGTACTACTTTTTTAGATAAAATTGTACCAAGACCTATCCACATCTACGCCACTGGTTAAAAAAAATTATACCATAATGTGTTATCCAAGAGTTCAATGTAATATCGCAAAAGGGTTTTTCAAATTTTTGAAAAAACCTAAATAAAAATACAACTACAACCCTGTATATCGTAAACCGAGCTTCGGAGGACATACCTTTATATGAACTTTTCGACTCAAAATTAGCCCAAGAATCGCCCATTAAATTAAATACATTGCGTTAATTAACACCCTGTATAATATCTACCAATTTCTCTGAAAGTAATTTCAAATTAATTTATATTATTTTGCTACGCAATCCTCACAGGTGAACTCATTTTTATTGGTTCTTATACTCTCAAACTCCTGTGAAAAGCACGTCGTTTGGTGTCTCGATTCTTTTCGATCATTCTCTTATAGAATATTATATTCCTACGGCGAATTACAGCAAATTATGAATTACCCGCGTGTTCCAAACTTATACAATTAGAATTTAATTCTTGATATGAATTGTAAATAATGTATACCCCCGTAACGAAATAACTGGCAATGACTCATAGTATACTATGAGAAAACAAATAAAAGTATAAGTTAGAAGTCAACTCCGATTTTCGCTTAAACAGAAGCGTTTCGTTGAATTGGTTTTATATTCTAATAAATTAATTAGTTATGTTATTAATATCAGCATCATAAATCCTATAAAATTATTCAATATTAATTAACACTAAAAAATAGAAATAATTGCATTTTGTTTGAATTAAATACTATTTATGAATTATTTTTAATTTTCATTTCACGCCGCTGGTATTCGACAGAATCCATCTCGAATCGGTTCGACGACCAAATAATTTGTAAAACGAGCCACTGCCAGTTATTTCGGCATCGAAGTATAATATGTATATACGAATTTGGGATTGTTTGAGTGGTAATAGCCGTTTATTTGAATTTAAATTCATTTTGTGTGTCGGCAAACAATCCTTATGAATCTTATGATAAATTATACTTTAATAAATTGTGTACATTAAGAAAAAAGATCGATACGTTCAATTCGCAATTAAACGCTTTTTTATGTTTAATAGAACATTTTTACACTAACATCAGTACCATTAGGTAGAGCAAACGTATTTGATAAATTTTATTGTTTGATGGAATTTTACATATTTACACTCGTCAAATATGCTGATGGATATTTTTAATTTTGTTTAAAAATCTAGTGGCAAGCATTCTTCATGCTTCAGTCACTTTTTTATATTTAGATGTTGTAATAAATATTTGTAACTCGCGAATAAAAACTATAGCATTGAAAATAAAAGTAAATGACAATATAATTACGAAACAGCTGAATATCTAGCTGATCACTTTGCGTATAATAAAAAATCTTTAGACCATTATTAATTGATTATAATAATATTGCGGCCTATATACGATAAATATTAATCAATGCAAATTCTAATGTTGACTCATTATCTGAATTGTTCACCTGCAATCAGTATGCTACGACCAGAAATAGGAGCCGCCTCACGAGAGTCTGGAGCGGGCATAAACGATAGTGTGGATGGCTAGCACTCCGGCCGCCTCCACTCGCCAAGACTCGTGCTGAGAGCCTCTAGAGAGGCCTCGCGAGCGTCTGGAGCGGGCATAAGATAATGACTTTATAATGCTCAACGCCCGAACCCCTTAAAAATTGGGAAACAATCTTCAGCTTTACAATTACCCATTTGTGAGCAGCTACAAATGCATACCAGTAGTTATACAGGGTGAGAACTTCGATTCTTACATATTGGTGTATGTTTGTGCAGTTACCTTACCAGTTTCTGTTTCTGACTTTTTCTTTTTCTTTCAAAACTCAGGCCTGCCCGCTGCTCACTGCTCGTCTGTCGTCTGCTCTGCTCATTTAATTTTTTTAATTATCTTACATTGTGCATGTGGTTCTTATACTTTTGTTTCATTATTACTATTATTACTATTAAATAAATATATTTAACTTTTCCCATATTACTATGAGGGGTATATGATTTTACCTCAGATGAACAAGTAAACATAGATACGGTCCCGTCGATGTTTGTTTGTAACTTTTTTAGACGAATTTTGATGGATTGGTTCCGGCACGTGATCGGCTCTTCTCGATTTTTTTGAATCAACGTTGCCAAATGTCTTCTGCACTTTATATGGATTATTTACTAAAACAGCTGAGGAAACAACTTAACTCTGTACATTTTTCAATTCAAGAGCATTATTTTAAACCTCTGGTTAAAAATTCATATTAAAATAATTAAATTATTAAGTTTTTTCGACTAAATTCATTTTATACTCCCCTCTTAGTCTAAAATATTTTGACGGATTGGTTTCGGCACGTGATTGGTTTATTTTTGACAAGATTAGAAAACTCGGCCAATCAGAATCAAGTTAAGTGAATGAGACGCCATTACCTTTTATTGTTTTTAAATTTGAAGTTGGGTGAATTTACGGATTGCTAATTTATAAGTTTTTTTTTGGTTTTTTTAGTAGTTTTCTAGTAGTTTTTTCCTCGTTTGTTCATTCCTTAAAAATGCCGGTTAGATGTGCCGTTTGTTGTTCAAAATTTGTTGCGGGGACTTCATTTCATAGGTAAGTATATAAAGAACATATATCTAGTATTTAGCTTTTATTTGGAATCTTTTTGATGTTTATTTGTTAATTGTAAAGGTTGTAAAAGTAAAAAAAATATGATAGGTAACAAATTTGCTAACAGGTTTGAATTCTACGGATTTCATTATATAATGGATACTTATTCGAGAAGATGAGTTCCGAAAATTTACAGTTTATTTAGAATTTTGAGTTACTATAAATGTTGGAAATTATACTGATCTAACAATTGATTTGCATAAAGTCCGAACTAGAACTGAACTGAAAACTCAAGATTTTACATGATTATCAAAAAAGGTGTAAAATAGCAAAGAAATGCAATTCGGCGTTTCTTCCGGAATTACGGTTACATTTCTATATATTCTGTTGCTAATTGTTTATCACTTGCAATATTTTAAACTATCCTGTAAAAATAAATAGTATTAACAGAGTACTATTAAACTAACAAGTACCTATTAGATAATATGTTTAGTTTATGATACAGTGTATGTGGTATGTGGTGTATAATAATAAAATATGTAAAATCCTCTTTTTAATAGAGTTTAGTAATATGGGAAAAGTTAAATATATTTAATAGAAATAATAGTAATAATGAAACAAAAGTGTAAGAACCACGTGCACAATGTAAGAAAATTAAAAAAAATAAATGAGCAGAGCAGACGACAGACGAGCAGCGGGCAGGCGTGAGTTTTGAAAGAAAAAGTCGGAAACAGAAACACAGAAACCGGTAAGGTAACTGCACCAACATACACCAATATGTAAACTGGATTGCCTAAAAATGGGTAGTCACAATATTTAATGAGTAAAATAATAATTTTTTCATCTGTAAGTAAGAAATTAAAAATAAAAGTATTTAAAGAATGAAAAAAATGTTTATAATCATTTTCATTGTTGTAATTTTTTCCGATAAAACTTTACCTAATTGAAAAATTGGCAACCATGCTGTCAATTCATTTGTTATTTTAGAATTCAAACAAACCAATAGGGAAGTATAGGGAAGGCCGTATCTATGTTTAGTTATTAATCTGAGATTGGTATGCACTGGATTTGCACTCAGTTTTATGATACCCCGCACCAGTGCAAAGAAATACGCACTAAGTGCAGGGTCAATGGTACACGAGAAATTGACTGTTATTTACCGCGTTTACATGAAGGTATCGGGAATCGACTCGAGATTGACTCGAGATATCTTTTCCTTCGTCGAGTCAACTCGATCCGGTATCTTTTTTCTTCGTCATAACTCGATCCGTGTTTATACAGAGAGTCGACCTTGGCTTCAAGCCGACTTAAAGTCGGCTTGGATCCCTCATGTAAACAGAGCTAATGACTCAAGTTTAAAATTTTATTGGCGGGAAATTATTGGTGGTAATAAGTGGTGGAATAGATCAATAGAAAATGGAAGAAATAGTGGAATTTATTCTTTACGGCGAAAAATTAACAGCGGAGACTTCGCTAGCGAAAAACTAAAAAGTATGTATAATGAAAAACGATAAAATTTTACGTATAAAATATTTTACGTATGAAATTAAATATGTACCATTTTTACGAGACGACAATTATGTCAACTTTTTTTGTTTCGTCTGTAGTCATTTTTATACAATTAAAGCAAACCACCAAAAAACAACAAATCAAAAACAAACAGCTTCAAAAAACCATAGAATACGAAACAGCGAAACACAGAACAGTAACACTAGACTCGACCGGACTCGACACCGCTTCCAAAGACGGTGCTGATAAAGTTGCACTGAGTGCAGATCGGTGCGCACCAGATTCCCAATGGAAATCAAAACACTCGCACAGTGCACCAAATGGAACTCAAATTTTGCACTGAGTGCACTTTCAGTGTGCGCTATTTTACCAATGGAAAACGCTAAAGTAAAATTCCAACCATCCAACAAAACGTTCCTTTATTCACGCCAGTTGTATTCCATCAGAAATTAATCGTTACGTCATTTGACATTAAAGTTACATTCCCATGCTTCGTATTACTGCATTATGGGAAATTAACCATTTTTACTATTTTAACAGAATCAACATTTTATATTTCTAGAAATATTCTCAGGTTGTTCCGTTTCTCGAATATTCTTGAAGTTTCGTATTTCGTATTTTATTTCGATGTTTCACACTATTTTGCATTTTTTTTGTAGTTAGTTTTTGTATCAGTTCTTAATCAGCTTTTGAATAAACTAGTTTGGAATTTTCTCTCGCGTTTTTCTTAAATAAAATTTTTTGAAAAGTTAATTTCGAACCCACGACATTTAACTGGCGCAGTCAGTAGGATTTGTCAACGAAAAACGACAAAATCGCGTTTTCGGTCGATCTCAATCGTTTGTGACAAATTTGGAAAAATTTGAGAAAACCCGTGACCCGGACAAGGACCATCGCCGAGGCATCGCCGAGGCCGAGTCAACAGCGAGGAGAATAGGACAAAAATCGCCTGATCCAGCCGCTCCAAGGAAATTCGATGGGAATCATTTGGCTATTAGTACTGTAAGTCTATAGTTTTGTTTCCATTAATTCCAATTTCCTTTATTTTTAAGTGAAGATAGTTTTAATTTTTATTTCAATAATTAAGAGATACCTAAACCGTAATTCGAAATATAAGTAAAAGAAAAAATTAATTTATGTCCGAATCTGATATTAGTGAAATAATTGAAGGAATTGATAGAATTTTGAAACCAGATAATAAAAAAGAAGAAAAAATGAGTATTAATTACCAATTATTAAAATTTAATGTTGATGCTATACCTAGTTATGAAGGCAATCCCCATACGTTGGGAATATTTTTAGATAGTTGCGAAAATTTAATAAAAAGTTTTTATGATAGGAATGACCCTCAGGTAAATAGTTTTCTTTTGAGAGCGATTATCGGAAAATTAACCGGTCGTGCTTAAACATTAATTGGTTCTAGAATTGAACTACAATTGAACATTGTGCTTTGGTGATCAACAGAATTTAGATTCCTTAATCCAGGATTTAATAACTTTAACTCCTCAAAGAAATGAATAGCCATATAACTTCGGAATGCGATGCCAGGATTCACGCAGTCTGATAATTTCAAAATTGAATAGTTTGCCTAATATTTCAGCTCAAGAAAAAATGATTCGACTTCAAAGTTATGATGATTTAGCCCTGAAAACATATATACGTGGCTTACCAAGTTTTTTGCAAAATAATGTTAGGCTTAGAAACCCTGATTCTTTGGAAAAAGCTATGTCATTAGTAATAGAAGAGGAGAATTTCCTATACAGTCAAAATCGCGGTAATTTTTTGAATAACCAGAATTTTAATCCCGGAAAAAGAGTAACACCCGGAAAAAAATTTCATAAACAATCACAAACGAGGCAAAGTAATTTTATCCACCCTGGTTATTCTACTTCTCACAATCCAAATTTCAATAATAATGCAATGAGACAAAATAATCCAAACAATTTTGTAGGACTACCCATGCAAAATAATTTTTATCAAAGACCATTCAATTCGCAAAATCATTTTCAAAATCAACAATTCACTCAAAGGCCCCAAGGATTTAATAATTATAATCAAAACCCTAGATTCCAACATAATTTTGGAGGAACTCTCAAGTTACAAGAAATACTTATAAACCCGAACCAATGGATACTTCTTCAAGCAACAGTCCTGTGAGACGCCAACAAAATTTTACTTCTACAGAACTCCATAATCAAAACATTAATTTTGAAAATCAACCACCGGAACATTTTTTAGAAAACCAACAGATTTTTAACGAAGAAGAAACCCAAATTGCCGCTATACCAGAAAATTTTCATATCGATCGCCCCAACAACGAACAGACATAATAAATTTAAGCCTAGTAAAAGCTAATTTACCACATATATTTATACCTTCATTAAATGCTAACTTTTTGATAGATACTGGAAGTAGTCGTAGTTTAATGAACCCAAATTTGGCTCAAAAATATTACAATGACTATATATACAATGAACCTTTTAATATTCAGACAGCCCATAATATTTCTTATCATGACCAAGTAATGGAAATCCCAATTTTTGATATTTTTAAGATTGAAGACGAACATAAATTTTACCTCTTTGAATTCAATAAAAAATACGACGGATTAATTGGTGTTGACTTGTTAAAACAATTAAAAGCTACTTTAGATTTAGATAAACAACTGTTAATTACACCACATACCAATTTGCCAATAATCTACGAAACAGAAGAATTTTCAAAATTTAAAAATGTTCTTCAAAATAATAACATTAAAATACATATTCCCCCAAGAACTTCTAAAATCGTTAAATTACCAGTCGATCTTGAAAAAGGAATAGGTCTTTTAGAATATATTAAATTCGACAAGCAAATAGAATCACCCCGTGCAGTAGTCAATGTAGATAACTTCTTCGCCATTAGAAACCTTAGATATTCACGAAATAATTTTTTTTGAAAAAATGGAAATTCCAGATAATGAACCAACTGAAATAATTGATCTAGATAATCACCTAAAATCAAATTTGCAGAATCTCCGATTGAATCATTGTAATACCGAAGAAAAACGAGAAATACAAAAACTATGTTATCAATACCGTGATATATCTTACTGCGACAAAATCCCTTTGACATTTACTAATGAAATTCGACACAAAATTAAGTTGACAGACGAATCTCCAGTATATACTAAATCCTATAGATTCCCAGAAATTCACAAACAAGAAGTTAAGGAACAAATACAGAAAATGCTCGATCAGAAAATTATTCAAAACTCTACTTCACCATGGTCTAGCCCTATTTGGATTGTGCCAAAAAATTAGATGCATCCGGTAAATGTAAATGGAGACTCGTTATTGACTACAGGAAATTAAACGAGAAAACAGTAGATGACAAGTAGCCTTTACCCAATATCAGTGACATTTTAGACAAATTAGGTAGAAGCCAATACTTCACAACACTTGACTTAGCAAATGGATTTCATCAGATAGAAATGGACCCCGACGACGTACAAAAAAACAGCTTTTTCTACTTTAAATGGACATTATGAATTTAGACGCATGCCTTTTGGACTAAAAAATGCACCCGCGACGTTTCAACGCGTAATGGATAACGTACTACGAGGACTACAAAATGAAATATGCCTTGTTTATCTTGACGACATTGTAATTTTTAGCACTTCATTACAGGAACACATCGACAGTATTTTTGAGAGACTCAGACAAGCTAATTTTAAAGTTCAACTAGACAAAAGTGAATTCCTTAGAAAGGAAGTAACTTATCTTGGACATGTTATAACTACCGACGGATTAAAACCAAATCCTGACAAAATAAACGCCGTAAAAAATTTCCCAATACCAAAAACCCCAAAAGAAATTAAAAGTTTTCTCGGATTAGTCGGATATTATAGAAAATTCATCAAAGATTTCGCAAAAATAACCAAACCTCTTACAAAGTGTCTTAAAAAAGGTGCAAAAATTGTACACGATACCGAATTCATTAATGCATTTGAAGATAGCAAACAATTATTAATAAATTCACCAATACTGCAATATCCCGATTTTTCAAAAGAATTCATTCTGACCACAGACGCATCAAACGTAGCTTTAGGCGCAGTTTTATCTCAAGGTAAAATTGGTTCAGACAAACCCGTAGCTTTAGCTTCACGAACACTAAATACCTCTGAACAAAAGTACAGCACTATTGAAAAAGAGTTATTGGCAATTGTATGGGCATGTAAATATTTTAGACCATATTTGTTCGGCAGAAAATTCACTATTTTTACAGATCATAGACCATTAGTTTGGCTTTTCAACCTAAAAGAACCAAATTCAAAATTAGTTAGGTGGAGATTAAAACTAGAAGAATACGATTACCAGATAGTTTATAAAAAAGGAAGTACCAATAATGCAGCAGACGCTCTTTCGAGAATTTCAATTAATGCTTTTGAAAATGAATCTATGATAACCCCGGTGACATAAATGATGAATCTATTGAGTATTTAAGGAGAATAGCGGAAGCCATGTACAAAACAAGTGATAATAATAACGAAAATAATGAAACTCAAAATCTTTTTCCCAATTTATTCGAAGAAAATCTTCCAAGTACGTCTAATGGAAATTTACAAGACGACAATTCTTTTTCCGACACCCAACATACTACTGCTAGTGAAACGGCAAATAAAGGCATAAAAATTTTAGATGAAATTATTAATAATAAGGTAAATCAGATTTTAGTTTTCCCCCATGTTTATCCAACCATAAAAGTCAATCAAGAATACTATGAACATCATAAAATCATAACAGTCGAAATTCCAGAAAGAAATAATGAAAATTTGATTTTTGAATTTTTAAGAGACTATACCATCAAAAATAAAACTTACTGTATTTGGTTCCATTCAGATAATCTGTATAAAATTTTCAATGACGTTTGTCTACAACATTTTTCCGAAAAAGGACCTAAGCTATTTAAATGTACCAAAAGAGTAAATACAGTAAAGGAAAAAGAGGAACAACTTATTTTAATTCGAAATTATCATGAGAGTAACTTATCATAGAGGGATAGAAGAAACCTTGGAGAAAATTAAAAGAAATTACTATTGGATAGGTTTAAAAAGGTCCATTACAGACTATATAAATTCTTGTGATATTTGTCAGAAAGCTAAATATTCAAGGAAAAACCCTTACTCTCCCCTTCTACTTACTGAAACCGCATCGAAACCGTTTCAAATTGTACACATTGATTTATTTTTCTATGATAGCAAAATTTATCTGATGATAATTGATTCATTTACGAAATTCGCTCAAGCTCATGAAATTGCAGTAAAAACGGCAATACACATAAGTAATGCCATAATTAAATATTTTGCTTCATTCGGAATCCCAGAAAAACTAATTTGCGATAACGGAACAGAATTCAATAATGATACAGTAAAAGAGATTTTGAAAACTCACAAAATAATAATTCATTTCACAACCCCCGGACGATGTAATCGAACGATTTCATTCAACTGTTATAGAACATTTGAGAATTCTAACAGAAATTTATCCTAAAGAAAATAATTTAATGGACTATGCTATAATTGGTTACAACAATTCAATAAATTCTGCAACAAGTTTCACTCCTTTTGAACTAACATTTGGTCATACTAGTAGTCGAAATCCTAATGAAATTTTCCTTATGAATTCATTTTTTTCGGACTACGCGGAAAACCATCAAAAGAAATTACAACAAGTTTATAAAAATGTTAGTGAAAAAATTGATCTCCAAAAACAAAGAATAGTTACACGAATTAACGATAAGGGAAACAACAAATTCGAATTTAAAGTTGGACAAATTGTGTATAAAAAGAACCCAAGTTCTGAGAGAAATAAAAAATTCAATAAATTTTTAGGTCCTTATAAAGTAGTAAAAATATTAGATAGGAATAGGTTAGAAATAGTTAATAAGAAAATCAAGGGTAAAAATAAAACAGAAATTATTCATATTAAGGAATTAAGGAGACCTAATATTATTTCAGATTCATTACCCCCAGCAGAGGAATTGACCGACCAATCTTCCACGAATGTAACAGAAAATCCCGGTCTACTCCCACTGAAACTAGGAATTGCCCAAAATACAGTAAATTATTGGTCATTCGTTCAAATTTTTGACATTACGAATATCATTTCAGAGAAAAACAAGTTATCCTTAAAATTACATGAATTTAAGAAATATATTACTCAAAATAAGACGGAAAGCGAAATTGAATCAGAAATTTTAGTTGAAATATCGAATTCTTATGCTTTGGCGCTAACTCTTGAAAACAAAATAGAAAAACAATTAAATCAACTTAACCCTTTGTTTACCAAGAAAAATAATTAAATAATTATCGTAAAAAACGGGGACTTGTAAATGCTGTAATGAAGCAATTTTTCCCTCGCCGCCACTGGGCCATGTAAACGAGTTTATCTGTGTTTAAACCGATTAACGGGTTTTCGTTAGACACCGATAAATTTGTACCTAGTAAATTCATTGTAAATTAATTTTAATTTATCCGAACTGTGACCTCGCGCTGGCCGACCGCTATCCCACCAGAAAATTGGTGCGCCCTTTGATGATTGGGCGAACCACCACTACTATTGCTCCCACTGAAGGGCCATTTCATATCCCTTCAAAAATTCTATAAAAGACGCGAATTTTGCAAAAATTGGCAGTAGAGTTCTGTCCAGCCGACGATTAGCTAGAAAACCAGCAGCCGAGGAAGTGTGAAAAGTGAAAAGTGCCAGGAAAAGCTACTGCATGAAGTGAGTACCGTTTTAGAATATTAATTCTGTGGCGATTTTTATAATTCGATTTGACTGAAGAGTTTCAGCTAATCGAACGTCTCGATTTCGATAGTAATATTTTCCATCCCTTTTCCCGTGGAAAAGTCAGATGTACTTGTCAGTAGTGCTACTGCTCGTAATCTGGTAAAACCACCTTATCCGTAATTTTCCTGTGATATAACCAACTTCACTTGTCAGTAGGGTTACTGCTCGTGTTACCTTTTTCAAACCCCGTCTGCCCTTGTCAATTCCGCTTGTCAGTAGGGCTACTGCTCGTGGTTTTGATAAAGTTTTCCTCCCGAAAAAACTCCCGACAGATTTTTTTTACTCGTGAAAACCACAGAATTGATATCGTTGCTCACTAAAATTTTAACGCATTCTTAAAGTACCGTATTACTCGTATATTTTGAAATTTTCTGCTTACGCTTTTCCGATTTTTTTTAAATTAGTAAATCACAGTTGTGCGATTTTGATAATTTAATTACTAGATTCTGGTTGTTTTCTGGTAGTACCGTTTACACCGCTTTGTACCGTTTGGTCACGATTTTCCGCTTACGCTTTTCTGATTTTCTTACTAACGCATTATTACGCTATTTGAATTGTCCATCGATGCTACCATTCGACTTTGCTGTATATTGCATTCGTTATTGAATCGTTATTTCATTTTATTTATTTTATTTATTGGAGAATAAATATAATTTTGTAAAACAGTGTAGTACTTGAACTTTTATTTCCTCTCCCTGTTTGATATAATTTGAAAACTAGCTACCGGTTGCTTTCACGAGTTTATCTTGGAGTAATTAAAGCCTACTTTTGGATAAGTACTTATACAATCCCTAAACTTTCATCGACCCCTGGAAGCACCGTATCTCCATCTGTAGCTACCCAGGTCCTTCAACGCCGCTTCTGAAGGTAAGTGGAGTAAACCATTTCAAAAATCTGGCGCCCGAGGTATCACCGTAACTACTTATTTGATTTATTCGCGCCACTTGTAATCGTCTCGACGAAAAACGGTTACAAATTTGGCGCCCGAGCAGGGACCGTGAAAATTTTGAAAACCCCATTGAAATTCGATACGTACGTCTATGTCCGACAGCGACGATATCTCTGATCGATCCGAATCTGGCAGTCGCTGGGTATACCGGTTAAAGAAAGAGGAACTCATACAGGAGGTCGAACGTCGAAATTTACCACCGCCGATACCGTAGAAGAATTGCGTAAGATCTTGAGCAGATCACTCCGGAAGAAAAGCCCGCTTAGGCCGAAAATAACCATACAGGAACCGAAAGAGGAACAAGTCATGATGGTACTGGATGAAGCCGGACCGGCAACTAGAGCCACGATACCGATGGCTACCGCCCCGATACCCGTAACTACCGTCCCATTAAATGTGCACAAATGGCGGATCACTTTCGACGGTAAAGAGGATCCCGCGGCCTTTCTAGAAAGACTAGAAGAAACGTGCACCGCCCGAGGAGTATCAAAGGACCAATTATTGCCCGCCATGCCCGAAATACTAAAGGGTGAACCAGCCCTTTGGTTCCGAAATAATCGAAGTAAATGGACAAATTGGAAGGAATTTGAAACAGCGTTTAGGAAATTCTACTTCCCTGTCAACTATAAGGAAGAGTTGGAATCAGAGATCAGCCGCCGGTTACAGAAGCCGAACGAACCTGTATCCTCTTACATAACCGATCTACAAACTTTAATGAGAAGACATGGGAAGCTGGATAACGGACAGGAACTGAGATGGATTTATCGGAATTTGTTGCCGGAATATCGCCAACAAATTCGGCGTAGCGATTTTTCCGACCTCGCGACTTTTTGTCAACAAGTACGTGAATATGAAGTACTGCGTAAAGAGATGGAACGACACCGACCAGCCCCAATCACTTCATCTCCGCAACCGGAGAGCCCTCGTGCTCCGGACTCGCCCAAATTTAAACACCGGAGCAAACCACCGTCCACCACTACTAGCCTACCGTTTGATACCAATAGATTGATACCAATCACCCCCTGTCTCTCAACCTTCCGTATTCAGCGTGAATAACGATAAACGACCTTACGTAACCGTTTCGATTAATGATGAGAAGTTCCTGGCATTGATAGATACAGTAGCTCTTGCTGGCTCTTGCTTCCGCTTGCATCATACATTGGCGATAGAATTGCCGATAAATTTCCCCAGTATAAGGAAATCCGAACGAGGCTAGAAACCGCCACCGCCCGTCTAGCCAACGGTGATTGGGTAACCGTCACCGAAACTTTTCGTTTCACCGTCACCGTGGAAGATCAACCCTTTCAGGTTGAGATGGATCATTTTCCCCGACTCACCACAGATATGGTCATAGGAATGGACTTTATACAGAAAGGAAAATTCCAACTAGATCTCGCATCTAATACCATATCGATGGGAGGAAAAATCATTTCTCCAGGAAGCCGTCCGCGATCCGTCCAACCGATAGGTGTTTTGATAACCCAACCACCAATACCGCTTTTCAAGAAAACAGCCAACCGCCCAAGGAAATGCTCAAAGGCTAAGAAGCCAAGTATTTTACCAGCTGTGAACGACCGTCCGGCAACCATTTCACAGCATCCGGAAGAAGTTGTTTCAAAGGAACCGGCTGGCCAACCCGATCCCGAAATTTCAACAACTGGGCAAGGCGATGGACTTCAGGAAAACCTTGTTTCCGAAATGGGAATACCGGAAAGTTCCTGTTTAAACACCGAAGTTATTACAAAATTCGAACCTCCGAGAAATATCCGAGAAATGCGAAGATTTCTAGGAGTAGCCTCCTGGTATAGAAGGTTTGTACCGAATTTCTCTTTAATTGTGGCACCGCTAACCAAATTATTGAGGAAGAAATACCGATGGAACTGGGGTCCCGAACAAGAAACAGCTTTTGCAGAAATTAAACAAAAGCTGACCGAAGCGCCGATTTTGAGCTGTCCCGATTTCAACCTGCCGTTTACCCTACAGACCGACGCCTCCGACTATGGGTTAGGAGTAGCCCTCACCCAGAATCGGGAAGGAGCTGACTTGATTATTGCATACGCAAGCCGTACCCTCAGTCCCAGCGAGAACTATTCGGTAACCGAGAAAGAATGTCTCGCCATTGTATGGGGAATTGAGAAAATGTGCCCCTATTTGGAGGGATATCACTTTACCGTTTTAACCGATCATCAGTCCCTCAAATGGCTGCATTCCATTTCCAGTCCGTCCGGCCGTTTAGCCCGTTGGAGCATCTTCCTCCAACAATATCCCTTCGACATCAAATACCGTAAGGGAGCTTTAAACCGAGTAGCCGATGCCCTGTCGAGGAATCCACTGCCCAACCCGACGAACGAGACTGAAGTTTGCGCTGTTTCCGAACCGATCGAATGTTCTTGGTATCAGAACAAGAAAACCGAAGTTTTAGGAAAACCGACGGATTTTCCAGACTATTGCGTCCGGAACGATAAGTTATACCGACATTTTTGGGATATAAATGACTACGCTGAAGCTGAGATGATCGACCCGTGGAAACTTTGCATCCCCAAACCGAATCGCGAACAAGTGTTGCGCGAAAACCATGACGTTCCCACCGCAGGTCATTTAGGTATCGCGAAAACCATCGCACGCGTCGCGAAGAGATACTACTGGCCTGGGATGTTCCGAGACATCACAAAATATGTTCGAAAATGTCAAAGGTGTAATCAGTATAAGCCGTCTCAACAACTAACCCCTGGTAAAATGCAACCCTCTGCGAACCGTGCACCCTGGGAAGTTGTTAGTACCGATTTAATTGGACCATTACCAAGGAGCAAAAGGGGACATTGTTACATAATCATGTTCCAAGATCGCTTCACCAAGTGGGTCCAATGTCGCGCAATCCGTACCGCCACCGCATCCAGTGTTAGCACCGCGTTTCGAGAAGAAGTTTTCTCAAATTTTGGAGCTCCGCGAACCGTCCTGTCCGATAACGGAACTCAATTCACCGATTCGACGTTTCGCAGTACTCTCAAAACACTTGGGATAAAACACCGCCTAACCCCACCTTATACCCCTCAAGCTAACCCGGTCGAACGAGCAAACCGTACCATTAAAACTATGATTGCTCAATTTTGTGAGAACGATCACCGAGATTGGGATTTGTATTTACCCGAGCTGAAGTTCGCGATAAATACATCTACCCACGATTCTATTGGATTTTCACCCGCTTTCTTGAACTTCCTCCGCCTTCTTGAGGAGGTTCCTAATGCACTATACCGCGAAGGACAACTACACTCAGATCCCGATCAGCACCCAGACCAGACCGATTTGAACACCCATAATAATCGTCTACAGAAGCTCAAAGAATCCTATGAACTTGTCAAGGTATGTAAGTCCCGAGCTTTTTCCAACCAAAGCCATTATTACAATCTTCATCGCAGAGATTGGAAATGTACTATCGGCGACCAGGTTTTTAAACGTGAGTTTTCTTTGTCTTCCGCGAACAATAATATCGCCGCGAAACTTTGCCCGAAATACTCCTGTCCGTACACGGTCACGAAAGTAATTTCCCCCGTGGTTTATAATCTTCGAGGTGAGAACGGTACCAGAATCAACCGAGTTCATATAAAAGACTTGAAACCCGCCAAATAAAAATTTCTACCCTTTTACACCGAAATCAAAACCGCTACCGCCACCGGACCCGCCGGACCCGAATCAATCCTATTCCCAAACCACCCCTTACGCTCTAATCCGCTCCTACCCGTGACCCTACGCTGCGAATTACGACCACTCCTCGCAACGTTTACATTCCGCACCCCAAACCCGCTCCGATCATCGCCGAGACCCCTTGTGGAAAGCCGCTATACCCACATCATCGAAGACAACCCACAGCACCACGCAGTGTACCATCGCAGATTTCCCACTTCCAGAACCCGGATCATCCCATTGGTTTGAGGACCCCTTTGCACGCAACGAGTATTTGACGTCCTTGAGGCCCATCGTCCAACCCCGCCGTGTGACGTTACGCAGGATTTCCGCCCGACGGATTCCAATTCAGAGGGATTCTTGCTGGCGATGTGGAGGAACCGGCCACAACCGTTTCGAGTGCCAGAATCCCATGAGATTATTTTGTTCCCGATGTGACGGGGAAGGCGTCCTATCCTGGGCCTGTTCATGCCCGAAGGAACCGTGAAAGTGAGGGTGAGTGAGTTTTTTTTAGTAGTTTGTTTTCTTGATTTTTTTATATAGGATGTTATCTTTGATAAACTTTGACGAATTGTCAAAGAAAATAAATAAATGTTTGGGCATTTATTTATTTTCTGCGAAGAAAAGGGGGGGTGTAATGAAGCAATTTTTCCCTCGCCGCCACTGGGCCATGTAAACGAATTTATCTGTGTTTAAACCGATTAACGGGTTTTCGTTAGAGACCGATAAATTTGTACCTAGTAAATTCATTGTAAATTAATTTTAATTTATCCGAACTGTGACCTCGCGCTGGCCGACCGCTATCCCACTAGAAAATTGGTGCGCCCTTTGATTGGGCGAACCACCACTACTATTGCTCCCACTGAAGGGCCATTTCATATCCCTTCAAAAATTCTATAAAAGACGCCAATTTTGCAAAAATTGGCAGTAGAGTTCTGTCCAGCCGACGATTAGCTAGAAAACCAGCAGCCGAGGAAGTGTGAAAAGTGAAAAGTGCCAGGAAAAGCTACTGTATGAAGTGAGTATCGTTTTAGAATATTAATTCTGTGGCGATTTTTATAATTCGATTTGACTGAAGAGTTTCAGCTAATCGAACGTCTCTATTTCGATTGTAATATTTTCCATCCCTTTTCCCGTGGAAAAGTCAGATGTATTTGTCAGTAGTGCTACTGCTCGTAATCTGGTAAAACCACCTTATCCGTAATTTTCCTGTGATATAACCAACTTCACTTGTCAGTAGGGTTACTGCTCGTGTTACCTTTTTCCACCCCGTCTACCCTTGTCAATTCCGCTTGTCAGTAGTTAGTTGTCTACTGCTCGTGGTTTTGATAAAGTTTTCCTCCCGAGAAAACTCTCGACAGATTTTTTTTACTCGTGAAAACCACAGAATTGATATCGTAGCTTACTAAAATTTAAACGCATTCTTAAAGTACCGTATTACTCGTATATTTTGAAATTTTCTGCTTACGCTTTTCCGATTTTTTTTAAATTAGTAAATCACAGTTGTGCGATTTTGATAATTTAATTACTAGATTCTGGTTGTTTTCTGGTAGTACCGTTTACACCGCTTTGTACCGTTTGGTCACGATTTTCCGCTTACGCTTTTCTGATTTTCTTACTAACGCATTATTACGCTATTTGAATTGTCCGTCGATGCTACCATTCGACTTTGCTGTATATTGCATTCGTTATTGAATCGTTATTTCATTTTATTAATTGGAGAATAAATATAATTTTGTAAAACAGTGTAGTACTTGAACTTTTATTTCCTCTCCCTGTTTGATATAATTTGAAAACTAGCTACCGGTTGCTTTCACGAATTTATCTTGGAGTAATTAAAGCCTACTTTTGGATAAGTACTTATACAATCCCTAAACTTTCATCGACCCCTGGAAGCACCGTATCTCCATCTGTAGCTACCCAGGTCCTTCAACGCCGCTTCTGAAGGTAAGTGGAGTAAACCGTTTCAAAAATCTGGCGCCCGAGGTATCACCGTAACCGGAGTAGTATCCGAGTTCTCCCCCGTATTCGAGCAGGTAAATTCTTATGGGCCGAGTTCTCCCCCGAGGGTGTCCGAGTTCTCCCCGGTACGGCAGGTAGCATTTAATTTCCGATTAATCCTTCTTCGTTGAAACCCTAAATACTTATTAAAAGTAACCAACTTTTAATTTTTATTATTTCAAACTTTTTTAAATTTGAGATATTTTTTGTAGTTATAACTTCACTTTATGTAAGTACCTACCTATACCTACATTTTAAGTATTACAATTTAAATAAAACTAAAATTTCCTTTTACATGATATACAATTTATTTAATATAAAACACAAATACTATCTAAGTATTAGTCTATAAAAATAGATTAAGGGTTTCTAGGAAGGACCGATGGGAATATTTATAATTTCAAAATTCTCTGGCAAATTTCGATTATGTATTTTCATTTCGTAGTACAATTTAATGAGGAATTTATGATTAGGGGAAATTTTTAGACTTCTGTCTTTTTTTTTCTATTTCAATATAGGGAAAATCCCATCCCTTTCAGTATACTTCTGGAAAATTAGGTGTACTTTTCATAATAACAAATTTCGATATTGTAAGATAAGAAGGTACTTTAGTCTTGAGCAAAATTCACATTTTTTGACATACCTCGTAAAAGATTGATAAAATTTGATTTTTGATGGTTGCATCTTGGGTTTTAGATCATACAGAACTTTTTGTGAAGAATAACTTTGTTCCGTAAAATTAATAATAAAGTTTCCCATAAGTTCACGGAAGGAACAGTAATCCTCCTTATCAGGCAATTAGCCCCTTATAAGCTACAACTACCCGTTAACAATAGACGGGGGAGAACTCGGACACGACCTTTTTTCGTGCAGGTAAGATTTTGAAAATTGGGAGAGAACTCGAACCCGTCCACCGTAACTACTTATTTGATTTATTCGCGCCACTTGTAATCGTTTCGACGAAAAACGGTTACAATGCGTTTGGTAGTATTATAAAATGTTTAACTGGAAATTTAGATGCTAGCGATGCTGAGAAGTATGATAAAGCAATAGAAACAATTTCTAAAAATCAGGAAGCCATGAAAACAATAGTTAACGAACAAATTACACTTTTGCAAAAAGCCACGGATATGTTTAATTCTACGACAATCACATTAACTCAAAATCAAGTTAGAATCGAAAAGAAAATTAACGAATTAATAGACAGCGTAGAAAAAGAGAAAAACCAAAACTTAAAATATATAAAATTTGTTTATTCCGACCTCATAATTCCCGAAATCACCTTAGAATTGCAAATAATTTATGATATGTTAAAAGATTTAGAAATTGCGATCAGTTTTTCAAAATTAAATACATTCCATAATTCAATTGTCAAACCAACCGAATTATTAAGTGAAATTAAATCAATAGAAAATTCAAAATAGGTCAAAATAAACTACCATTTTCACCCGAACTTAAAAACATTCTACTTTTTGAAAAAATTATGAAAATCAAAAGTTATAGTAAGTCAAATCAAATAGTTTTCATCATAGAAATTAAATCATAGAATATTAAATACCAATTGTTGAAGTCGAAAATTACAACTACTATCATTTGTATCCATTACCTACTCCTCGAAATGGATCCTTCATAATCATTATTCCAAATTCAAAATACCTTATCCTAAATGACCAAAACTATATGACAACAAACAGTAAATGCCAAGAAATTGCCCCAATATTTGCTACGATGAAACCCCCAGAGAAATTCAAGAGAAAAGTGCCCCATGCGAAGTACGCATGATTAAGTACCTGCAGGATCTTTCACCATGTCAAGCTGTTCCCGTGGAAGTCGGAAATGAAAAACTGCAACGGCTGGAGGACAACAAATGGATCATCATCCTGCCGAAGCCACAAACTGTTTTAGTGCAGTGCGGTAATGTAAAAGAAACAATTTTATTGAAAGGAACATTTGTTATAGACTTAAATCCGTTTTGTTCGGTAAAAGTGAAAAATTTCAAAATTCAAATTTTTCAGAGTGCGAAAACTCATTTTAAAGTGTTAGAACTACCGAAAATAGACTTTTCTGTACCGTATATAAATAGTTCATATTTAGAAATAATACCATTACAATTGGATAGTATTAATCTAGATGAAGTAAGGAAAATTCGAGAAACATTAAAATTTCAAAAGGAAAACCTGGAAAAAACATTCAAAACTATAAATTTTAATACTGTTAATATTTGGAACATTGTTGTTTATATCATTATAACCTTTTGTATTTTGTTCGTTGTTTTGAAATATTGTAAGAAAAGATTTTCAGCCAAGAAAAGTGGAAACCGGCTGGACCCAGGGAAGCTGCGAAATACTGATCCCACCCCCAGTATTTGTCTCTAAGGGCGGAGGAGTTACATTCCCACGCTTCGTATTACTACATTATGGGAAATTAACCATTTTTGCTATTTTAACAGAATCAACATTTTATATTTCTAGAAATATTCTCAGGTTGTTCCGCTTCTCGAATATTCTTGAAGTTTCGTATTTCGTATTTTATTTCGATGTTTCACACTATTTTGCATTTTTTTTGTAGTTAGTTTTTGTATCAGTTCTTAACCAGCTTTTGAATAAACTAGTTTGGAATTCACTCTCGGGTTCTTCTTAAATAAAATTTTTTAAAAAGTTAATTTCGAACCCACGACATTTAACTTTAATCATAGATGAAACCACGGTCGTATATAAAGGTCATGACCTCAGATTAATAACTATAAACATAGATACGGCGTTCCCTATACTTCCCTATTGGTTTGTTTGAATTCTAAAATAACAAATGAATTGACAGCATGGTTGCCAGTTTTTCAATTAGGTAAAGTTTTATCGGAAAAAATTACAACAATGAAAATGATTATAAAAATTTTTTTCATTCTTTAAATACTTTTATTTTTAATTTCTTACTTACAGATGAAAAAATTAATATTTTACTCATTAAATATTGTGACTACCCATTTGTAGGCAATCCAGTTTACATATTGGTGTGTGTTGGTGCAGTTACCTTACCAGTTTCTGTGTTTCTGTTTCTGACTTTTTCTTTTTCTTTCAAAACTCACCCCTGCCCGCTGCTCGTCTGTCGTCTGCTCTGCTCATTTAATTTTTTTAATTTTCTTACATTGTGCACGTGGTTCTTATACTTTTGTTTCATTATTACTATTAAATAAATATATTTAACTTTCCCCATATTACTTAACTCTATTAAAGAGAGGATTATACATATTTTATTATTATACACCATAATAGTACTCTGTTAATACCATTTTAATTTACAGGATAGGTTAAAATATTGCAAGTGATAAACAATAAGCAACAGAATATATAGCAACTTCGGTACAGCATCTACTCTTAAAGAGTTTTGACCATGTATAAAACCTTGAGGACTAAAATGTCTTGAGCAAATTCTATATGCTTTTTTATAGTATTCTCTTATCTTTTATAGATAGAAAATAAAGTTTGAGAGAAAAAAGTTTCTGGGGTATGGAGAGGTAGACGGGGGTACGTAGAAAAATTCGGCGATTCCAAAAACCTAGCAGAAGTCTAACGAAAAAATCATTTGCGTTCGCAATTCGAAATAAAAGGTGAAAATTTCGACAGATTACGAAAATAATTCCGTGTCCGACGTTATCCGACGATTCGCGTTCGTTTCTTTCAAAGAGAACTACGTCTAGTGTTAGAAAATTTCGTTAATCGTAACATTTCGTCGTTTTTAATGGTCGACAATAAAAGAGAATGCTAAAAAATACACGCACGTATGGTTTCCGATCGATCCGTTTAGTAATTTCAGAGAAATGACGAAATTAATTTTGAAAAAATTACACCGATGACAGCGGCGAAGAACAATTTTTCGCTTGTCGGAAGTTGCCATTCACGTATCCAAGGGTACGAGGATGTGACGTCTAATGTACGGGGTGTTTTTTTGTCAAAAAAAGTGCTATATAAAATTGTAATTCGATTGAATATAAAGTTGAAAAAAAAAAGTTTCTGGGGCATAGGGTCACAGATGGGGGTACGTAGAAAAATTCGGCGATTCCGAAAATCTAGCAGAAGTCTGGCGAAAAAATCATTTTCGTTCGCATTTCGAATTTAAAAGTGAAAATTTTAACGCTTTACGAAATAATTCCGTGTCTAAATTTACGCGTTCGTTTCTTCAAAACAGAACTATACCGGAGTGCAAGGAAATTTGGTTATTTGAAATTTTAAACATTTCGTCGCTTTAAATGATAGGGAATTGTAGAACATTTCATAATTTATAAGTACGTATAGTTTTCCGATCGATCCGTTTAGTAATTTCCGAGAAATGACGAAAATAATTTTGAAAAAATTACACCGATGACAGCGGCGAAGAACAATTTGTCGCTTGTCGGAAGTTGTCATTTACGTATCCAAGGGTACGAAGGCATTACATCCGATATACGAGGTGTTTTCACGTTAAGAGATAGAACCATATACAGGGTGTTTTTTTCCTAAGAAAAAAACCGATATACAGGGCGATTTAATTTAAACATCCCGAGAGGGCGGATTTTGACAGATTTTGTTAACCTTCAATGTGAAATGGACATAGAATCTTTCAATAATGTCAAATTGGTGTATAGCTAATTCACCTCATTTTCGCATATGTGAACTCATACTGGGATTGGTCGATTTTAAACCTCTTTATTTACCAAAGGAATAACTTTTTCATGTCTTCGGCTGCAGTTTTGGCATCTCCATTGTCGGTTTTATAAGGCCTTTCCCGGTGGGGCGTGAGTACTGGACCACCCTGTATATACAGGGTGAGTCAGAACTTATCCGAAAAAATTTAAGGGAATATAGAGCATAAAATTCTAAACCCATATCGCGAAAAAAATTGTAATAAATTCCTTTTAGTTACGCCGGAAAAAAATAATTAAGTTTTACACATTGCGAACACAATTTATTTGGCCAACTGTAAACACCCTCTCAGCTGATTCAAACGAATGCAAAATTCGTTCATGCGCGGGCAGAGTCCTCTACGAGTTGAGATAGGTCACGAGATGAATTTCGTTCTATTAGAAATTAGAAAATATTTTCAATTGTAGTAAGTCATTAGAGCCGTTATAAATTAGGTGTGATTAGTGCATTTGTGGAAACAATGTTTACAAACGTTGAATTAATGGTTATGGTGTTAGTAACTAGGAAGAATGGATTAGGAGAGCCCTATTTTATGGTTTAATTTTTTCATATTTATTAACAAGGCACCTCATCATAAATTACGACATATTACATTCGCATACATTTAGCATATGCCTCGTAAAATGGCAACGCAGTCGCCGGCGTTTATCAGTCTAATTTTTCTACAGTCGTCCAGTTTTCAGAGGCGTGCTAGAGGTATTTTTAAATTAGTTTTTCACTTCGGCATTTTTCCTCAAAAATCGCACTACTGGTTTTCTATGATGCTATATTACATCCCGTTTAATTTTTTCGGGTTTTTTTCGGGTTTGAATCACCCTGTATATATATATATATATATATGTATATATATATATATACATATATATATATATATACTGCCGCGTCTCGACCAGACGAAACAGTTAATTTATATTATTATTATATATACAGGGTGTTTCAAAAAAAGGTGACCCCCTTTCTAGGAGAGGTAGAACATGACAAAATAAGTTAAGTTTGCTCAGTAAAAATTTTTCGTAAGGGCTTCCGTTTTCAAGATACAGGGTATTGAAAAAAAATAATTTTTACACATTTTTTACGATTATGTCGAAACTACTGGCTTGATTGTAATGCAATTTTGAACAAATATGTTTTAGAAGCTAACGCATCGTATAAATTTGTTTTCATATCTGCCTCTCATAGAGGGCGCCAGTTGCACGGTTCGTACTGAGTTATTTTTACAATAACTTTTTTGAGGGTAAATTTTCAAGTCCAAATTTTATGTGAGCTCAAACATCATTCAATTTTACACCAAAAAGGTATTCTTGGCAAAACTCGATACAGTGTACCGTTTTCGAAATGTTTTTATTTGAAATTGATGAAGCAATAACTGATGCTGGTATAAAGTAAGTATTTTTAAGTAGCAATTGCCTATTTATTGAGAACAAAAAACAATTACATTATTCTAATGCTAAAATAATTAATTAAAAAAAGAATTACATGAAAAAATTAAAATAAATTTGATTAAAAACATGAAATATTAAATCAGTTGAGTAAGTGTTCAAAATGTCCTCCCTTTTCACCAATACACAATTCTATCCCTTTTTGAATCAATAACTTTAGCATTATAATAATGAAATTGTTTGAGTTTTTTAATAAATAGGTAATTGTTACTGAAAAATACTTACATTATAATGCTGGTATACCAGCATCAGTTATTGCTTCATCAATTTCAAATAAAAATATTTCGAAAACGGTACACAGTATCGAGTTTTACCAAGAGTACCTTTTTGGTGTAAAATTGAATGATGTTTGAGCTCACATAAAATTTGGACTTGAAAATTTACCCTCAAAAAAGTTATTGTAAAAATAACTCAGTACGAACCGTGCAACTAGCGCCCTCTATGAGAGGCAGATATAAAAACAAATTTATACGATGCGATAGCTTCTAAAACATATTTGTTCAAAATTTCATTACAATCAAGCCAGTAGTTTCGACATAATCGTAAAAAATGTGTAAAAATTATTTTTTTTCAATACCCTGTATCTTGAAAACGGAAGCCCTTACGAAATTTTTTTACTGAGCAAACTCAACTTATTTTGTCATGTTCTACCTCTCCTAGAAAGGGGGTCACCTTTTTTTGAAACACCCTGTATATATATATATATATATATATATATATACAGGGTGTTTCCGAACTTGGGAGACAATTTTCTAGGGGTGATAGTTCGCATAATTTGAAACCAATTCGCAGATTTCGTTTTTCTAAAAAATGTATTATAAACAAAATAGAGCCATTATAAAAAAGATCAAAGAGCGAATACAACCCTGGCCGCGATAGTCAGCTGATCGGTTTCAAAAACCGATGCTAGGACGAGCAAATTTCACCCTCCGCGCGCCTCATTTCGAAAAACGTAGCCTATTGCTTTCTAGTGCGTATTGCAATGTAGGGTTGTTAACCTCACGGTCAAATAGATTTTTTTATACTGTTTTTTAGTGATTTATTTGATATTATTAGGTGTTCTTCTAAGTTTAGTTTGTTCTTCGTGTTCTTCTAAGTTTAATTAGTTCTTAGTGTTATTCGCAGTTTAACAAGTTGGTGTGTACTTACAATAAGACGGTGATAAGTTTGTGAAAATAGGTGAGCTAATATTTCTTTTGAGTTGAATGTTTTTTCTTTTATTATTTGGAAAACCCGGGTTAATTTTATAATTTATCCATGATTCTAAACATTCAGAAACCATATGGATTAAATAAAGGTCCTAATAAATAAATTTGAATAAGATATTAATTAATCAATCATTATTTTGTTGTGATTTTGTCGATTCAAATTTTACGGCGAGTTCGACCGTACCGCACGAGTCGAGAGCGACTGCAGTTGCTATGCAGGACGGTATTTCTTAGATTTTTTTTTACATTTTTAGTTAATTTTTGATAAATATTTTTCTTGACGGTTTTGATTAAATAATCACATAATTCGCTAAGATGACCCGTTGTCACTTCATCATTAAAAATTGTACCCCAAGTTCGGAAACACCCTGTATATATACTCGCGGAAAGGATGGAAAGGGCGCTAACGCGCCCTTTCTTGGGACACTGACCCGTTGGATGACATTTACTTAAGTCTTTTAAAATTAAAACACCCTGATGTATATCAATTTTATTTTTTTCAAAAATTAAAAACACTCCGAATATCAGCTTTTCATTTTTCTTAAAATAAAAACTCCCTGAACATTATGTCGTTATAACCAAGGGGTTTGTAGGGTCTCGTCTGTTCCGCGAGCTCGACAGCTCGAACGCAATTTCTCTAACTACCATACGAGTTGTCCCAAAATAGTCACCTCTCGTGGTAATTTCTCCGGCTCGTGAAATGGAGGTCGTTCCTGCAATTTGAAAATATTAGTAATCAAAGAATAATATTATCCAAACATTAAATTCTAAAGCGATGTATTCGTTTAAAATAAAAGCCGGCATTAATTTTACGTACAGGCACAATATTTTCGAAGCTTGTCCAAAGAACGAAATCCCCATGCCTGTAGGCTACGGCTAGGCTAGCATTCGGGGCACATCTAGCGTTTCTAGTCCTCGGCAGAACTTCTCTATCGCCTTGGTGGAAGCTTCCTACCGCAATACACGAATAATTCTGCAGATCGTCCTCTTTGCTCAAATTGCCGCAAATCATGCTCACCTCTCTGCCATGTCTAAAATACATATAAAACACAAATTTAGTAATATACATACAAGTAAAATACCTTTTAAAATAAATAATATTTTATATATATTGTATATAAAAAGGAGTAACTTACCTAATTAAAAATGTAAATCACTAAATCACGAATTCAAATTAGAAAGTCGCTCCAATAATCTTTCGCGCATGTCACCGAAAAATTAATTGACTGAATTATAAATAACTACCGAGTCAACAACGGGCTTCAATTATTTTCATACTTGATTGACGGTCGGATTGACATTTCTATCAAAATTGAAAGTTAATCACCCTGTACATCATGTTTATTTTTTTCATAAATTAAAACCTCCCTTTATATCAGTTTTTCATGTTTCTTAAAATAAAAACACCCTGTACATCATGTCGTTATACAGGATGTAAACAGAGTCTCGCCCGCTCCGCGGGCTCGACTGTTTGAAGGCCTGGCGGCCTTCTGCGCACGCAGTTCGTTAAAAAGGTCTCGCTCGCTGCGCGAGCTCGACTGCTCGAAGGCCTGCGGCCTTCTACGCATCAAACAGTTAGGTAGAGGGATCCTCGCTCGCTTCGCTCGCTCGGTGACATTGACTTGTCTTTTAAAATTAAAACACCCTGTATATCATTTTTATTTTTTCATAAAGTAAAAACACCCTGGATATCAGTTATTTAATTTTTCCAAATTTTTTCGTAAGAAAAAAACACTCTGTACATCATTTCGATATACAGGGTGTTTTTGCATTAGGCAAGGACAGCTGATCGAAAGCTCGAAGGCCTAGCGGCCTTCTACGCTCTAGGAAGTTCGCTAAAAGGGTCTCGCTCGCTGCGCGAGTTCGAATGCTCGAAGGCCTGCGGCCTTCTACGCGTTAAAACAGTTGGGTAGGCGGATCCTCGCTCTCTCCGCTCGCTCGGGACGTTTACATAGAATCGCCCTGTATAATGGGTTTTTTCTTAGGAAAAAAACTCTCTGTATATGGTTCTATCTCTTAAAATGAAACACCCCGTACATCAAACGTCATATCCTCGTACCCTTGGATACGTAAATGCCAACTTCGACAAGCGAAAAAATGTTCTTCGCCGCTGTCATAGGTGTAATTTTTTCAATATTAATTTCGTCATTTTTTGGAAATTACTAAACGGATCGATCGGAAACTATACGTGTGCGTATATTTTTGCATTCTCTTCAATTCTCGACCGTTAAAAACGACGAAATGTTGCTATTAACGAAATTTTCTTACACCGAGGTGCAGTTCTGTTTGAACTAAACGAACGCAAATCGTCGGATAACGTCGGATACGGAATTATTTTCGTAATCTGTCGAAATTTTCACCTTTTAATTAGAATTGCGAACGAAAACGAATTTGTCGCCAGACTTCTGCTAGGTTTGCCGAATTTTTTCGCGTCTCCCCCTCTACCTCTCCATACCCCAAAAACTTTTTTTTAACTTTATTTTCTATCTCGGTCTCTATCCCCTGGGGTTTTATATATTAGTGATACGAATATGCTCTCTCTCTGTTCGATGCAAGGCAATGTAATTAACTGTTTCGTCTGGTCGAGGCGCGGCAGCGAGCACGTTTTACCCGATCCGGGAATATGAATTTTGCTCTCAAATGTTCCGTCGGCCGGCGTTAGTCTAATCATAAATGAGGCGGATGTTATCGTCGGCCTGCTATAGTCGCTTCATAAATGAGGGGATTATATACTGGCGATTTTTATTTTTTACGGTCACAGTTGACTATTTTTGACGGGGAAAAAGACCTATTCCGATGGAAAAGCGGCCCACGAATTCGAAAATCGACATCTCGACTTCCGGAGAAGCATCCTAAGAGTAGTTTTCACGAAAAAACACCAAAATTCTGAAAATGGCAATGGAAAATTTTACCATAATACAAATTTGTTTAAAATCCTATTTTCTATAGAAAGGTACACTTTTCGAACCTCCCGGAAAATCCATATAAGGACAATCGATTTTTCCGGAAAATTCAAAATCAAACATCTCCTAAACCGTTAGATTTACGAAAATTTTTCATTCTAGGCAATTTGTGGTAATATTTTTCTCCATGGAATAGTCGCTTGCCGAATTTCCTCCGGTAATTAGGTTTTGAGTTATTACGAAAAATTTTATGTAAATTACGTTATCTACGTAGGGAACAGGGACGGATGGAGAACGGATCGCCGGGACAATTAAAAAATTGATTTACAGGGAAATTTAATTAATTTAAATCAAAAGAAAGGGCGCGTTAGTCCCGGTTTGCGTGAGGTGATTGGTAATATATTAAAGAATATTTTGGGAAATTTTAAAGAAAATCGTTTGAAGATTTTCGGAGAAAATCCCGAAAAACCTCAATAATTCCCCAAAAATCCGGTTTTTCACGCGGAAGGAAACTTATCCGGGTTTCGAAATGTTGATTTTCCGAGAGATCTCGTCGAGTTACGTCGGATAGCGTCTTTTCCGCGTCGATTTTCCTTCGCGTTTGGCCGTAAAAAAAATACGCCAATGAGTCAGTGAATGTCGGTTTCAGCTATATAGTTAGTAGGACTCGCGGAATGGTTGGAAAGGGCGCTAACGCGCCCTTTCTTTGGACACTGACCCGTTGCCAGGTATACAATACAAGTACCTATATTATATTATTCGGTCTCGCTCTACATTGGACTCACGTCTCCTCACGACCAACTGGACAGTTGTGACATTGACTTAAAAACTTGACTTATATTAAAAACACCCTGTATAACATTTTTATTTTTTCGATATATTATATGCATGCCGTATAACAGTTTTCATTTTTCTTAAAATAAAAACTCCCTGAACACCATGTCGTTATAACAAGGGTCTATGGTCTCGTCTGCTCCGCGGGCTCGACAGCTCGAAGGCCATTTCTCTAACTACCATACGAGTTGTCCCAAAATAGTCACCTCTCGTGGTAATTCCTCCGGTTCGTGAAATGGAGGTCGTTCCTGCAATTTGAAAATATTAGTAATCAAAGAATAATATTATCCAAACATTAAATTTTAAAGCGATGTATCGTTTAAAATAAAAGCCAGCGTTAATTTTACGTACCGGCACATTATTTTCGTACATTTCGGATCCGTTCATCAAAATTTGATCAATTGCTTGTCCAAGGAACGGAATCCCCAAATGCCTCGGGGATAAAGGCTACGGATAGGCTAGCATTCGGGATACATCTAGCCTTTCTAGTCCTCGGCAGAGCTTCTCTGTCGCCTTGGTGGAAGCTTCCTAGTGCAATACACGAATAATTCATGTCTAAAATACATATAAAACACAAATTTAGTAATATACATACAAGTAAAATACCTTTTAAAATAAATAATATTTTATTTAAAAAGGAATAACTTACCTAATTAAAAATGTAAATCACTAAATCACAAATTCAAATTGGAAAGTCGGCCCAATAATCTTTCGCATGTCACGCAAAATTAATTGACTGAATTATAAATAACTACCGAGTCAACAACGGGCTTCAATTATTTTCATAGAATATACAGGGTGTTAAAAAAAGGGTAAAAAAATTAAATGTGGAGTACATACGAACATTACATCTCTTGATTGACGGTCGGATTGACATTTCTATCAAAATTGAAAATTAATCAACCTGTATATCATTTTTATTTTTTTTTCATAAATTAAAACCACCCTTTATGTCAGTTTTTCATGTTTCTTAAAATAAAAACACCCTGTACATCATGTCGTTATGCAGGATGTATATAGAGTCTCGCCCGCTCCGCGGGAACGACTGCTTGAAGGCCTGGCGGCCTTCTACGCACGTGACAGTTCGCAAAAAGGTCTCGCTCGCTACGCGAGCTCGACTGCTCGAAGGCCTGCAGCCTTCTACGCATCAAGCAGTTGGGTAGACGGATCCTCGCTCGCTTCGCTCGCTCGGTGACGTTGACTTGTCTTTTAAAATTAAAACACCCTGTATATCATTTTTATTTTTTTCACAAAGTAAAAACACCCTGTATATCAGTTTTTTAATTTTTCCCAATTTTTTCGTAAGAAAAAAACACCCTATACATCATGTCGATATACAGGGTGTTTTTGCATTAGGCAAGGACAGCTGATCGAAAGCTCGAAGGCCTAACAGCCTTCTACGCAGTAGGAACTTCGCTAAAAGGGTCTCGCTCGCTGCGCGAGCTCGAATGCTCGAAGGCCTGCGGCCTTCTACGCGTTAAAACAGTTAAAAGAGTTTTTCTTATGAATAAAACACCCTGTATATGGTTCTATCTCTTAACGTGAAAACACCTCGTACATCGGATGTAATGCTCTCGTACCCTTGGATACGTAAATGACAACTTCCGACAAGCGACAAATTGTTCTTCGCCGCTGTCATCGGTGTAATTTTTTCAAAATTATTTTCGTCATTTCTCGGAAATTACTAAACGGATCGATCGGAAAACTATACGTACTTATAAATTATGAAATGTTCTACAATTCCCTATCATTTAAAGCGACGAAATGTTTAAAATTTTTTCGAAATTTCCTTGCACTCCGGTATAGTTCTGTTCGGACGAAACGAACGCGTTAATTTAGACACGGAATTTTTTCGTAAAGCTTCAAAATTTTCACTTTTAAATTGGAAATGCGAACGAAAAAGTATTTTTCGCCAGACTTCTGCTGGATTTTCGGAATCGCCGAATTTTTCTATGTACCCCCATCTGTGTCTCTATGCCTCAGAAACTTTTTTTTTCAACTTTATATTCCATCGAATTACAGTTTTATATAGCACTTTTCTTGTCAAAAAATCATCTACATATATTATACTAAATACTATACTTTACAAATTTCGATTCTTGAGAAATTTCCAAAAAAAGGGGAGTTTTGGAGTAATTATAAAATATAAATATTTCGTTCGCGATGAAATGTTTGTTTTTTTGTCGTTATAACTCAAAAACGGTCCAAAAGAGAATAAAACCTTATATGTCATATTATAGAGAAAAACATTCTCTACAATTTTCGAAGAATAATTTTTTTTTCGAAATCGCATCTTTTTTCGAGATATTTCCCTAAAACCCCAAAAATACCCTAAAAATCCGGTTTTTCACCCGGAAGGACAATTTTCCGGGTTTCGAAATGTCGATTTTCCGATAGATCTCGTCGAGTTACGTAGGATGGCGTTTTTTCCGCGACGATTTTCCTTTGCGTTCGGCCGTAAACAAAAAAACACGCCAATGAGTCAGTGAATTATGTCGGTTTCGGTTGTATAGTTATTAGACTCGCAGAAAGGTTGGAAAGGGCGCTGACGCGCCGTTTCTTGGAACACTGACCCGTTGCCAGGTCGTCAATTGTTGCAATTAAATCTTTTGGTGGTCTTGTCACTTAGTCAGGCAATCACTACCACTATATACACTCTACTATACAACCATACACTACTGCTTCACTATCACAAATCACTAATTGTAAGCTCAAAAGTTTATTAGCCGTAATTGTTAATAAAACTTTGATAATATCGTCCAAATCCAAAAATTTGTTCGCTTCAAATCAAATAAGGTTTATTATAAACGCACCCCGAAAAATAAATAATAAGTCTTTCTTTATTAACACCCAAGAACAAAGCAACAAAGTAAAGTAATACATCATCCGATTCCACCTTATCAACCTAAAAACTAGTCCCTCCGTTAATCATAAATTTTCGATAAAATTCTTTAGTTTTAAATAAATATCCATCGCAGTGCCGTCCCCATTTCTAACATATAAGCGAATGCTAATAATCCCTCGGCCAAAATCCAAAATGCAAAAATATTAATGCACATTGCACACCCCTCTCTCGACCGCTACAAGCTAACGTTTCAAAGTAAAATGCCCTCGCACGGTTCAAGTTAAAAATATGCGGGTTGTTTTTAGTTGGAAAAACTACGCTTAACAAATTTGTATTCTTGTAAAATTATCGTAAACTTAATAGTTTTCGAGATTTGAGCGTGTAAATAATAATGAATTTAATTATAATTAAATTATTTTTGCCATAACTCCGCTAAGGAAATTCTGATTTTCCCGCGGTTTGCGTGAGATAATCGATATTAATTTGACGAATATTTTAGGAGAGATTGAGAAAAATCGATCTCTTCGTTTCCGATAAAATCGCAAAAAAACCCTAAAAATACCCTAAAAATCTGGAATTTTTCACCCGGAAGGAAACTTTTCCGGGTTTCGAAATGTCGATTTTCCGATAGATCTCGTCAAAATTCGTAAAGATGGCGTTTTTCCCGCGACGATTTTCCTTCGCGTACGGCCGTAAGAAAAAAACACGCCAATCAGCTCGGTTTTATCCAGCAATATCGCAGGTTTTTCGTCGTAACTCAACAACCGTTAAAGTTGGAACCACCTCGTAAACTTTTTATTATGTAAAAAAATATCCTCTACAATTTTCAAAGAATAATTTTTTTTTCGAAATCGCATCTTTTTTCGAGTTATTTAGACTTTTTGTCAATCGCGTTTATTTTAAAAAATCGATATTGTGCTATAAATCGGAAACCGCTCAAAATCGAATCACCCCATCTACATATATTATACAAACTACTATTCTTTACAATTTTCGATACTTGAGAAATTTTCAAAAAACGGCTAGTTTTGGACTAATTGTAAATTATAAATTTTTCGTTCGCGAAGGAAAGTTTGTTTTTTATCGTTATAACTCAAAAACGGTTCAAAAGAGAATAACCCCTTATATGTCCTATTATAGAGAAAAACGTTCTCTACAATTTTCGAAGAATAAATTTTTTTTCGAAATTGCATCTTTTTTCGAGATATTTCAATTTTTTTGCCGAAATTGCGAAAATGACAATTTGTTTTTCCTATAACTCCGGTAAATGGATTTTCCCGGATATGCGGTTTGGGTGAGGTGATTGGTAATGTATTAAAGAATATTTTGGGAAATTTTAAAGAAAATCGTTGGAAGATTTTCGGAGAAAATCCCGAAAAACCTCAAAAATACCCCAAAAATCCGGTTTTTCACCCGAAAGGAAACTTTTCCGGGTTTCGAAATGTCGATTTTCCGATAGATCTCGTCGAGTTACGTAGGATGGCGTTTTTTCCGCGACGATTTTCCTTCGCGTTTGGCAGTAAAAAAAACACGCCAATGAGTCAGTGAATGAATGGATTCTTTCGGTTTCAGCTGTATAGTTAGTACGACTCGCAGAATGGATGGAAAGGGCGCTAACGCGCCCTTTCTTGGGACACTGACCCGTTGCCAGGTCGTCAATTGTTGCAATTAAATTTTTTGGTGGTCTTGTCACTTAGTCAGGCAATCACTACCATTATATACACTCTACTCGCAGAATGGTTGGAAAGGGCGCTAACGCGCCCTTTCTTGGGACGCTGACCCGTTGCCAGGTCGTCAATTGTTGCAATTGAATCTTTTGGTGGTCTTGTCACTTAGTCAGGCAATCACTACCACTATATACACTCTACTATACAACCATACACTACTGCTTCATTATCACAAATCACTAATTGTAAGCTCAAAAGTTTATTAGCCGTAATTGTTAATAAAACTTTGATAATAGCGTCCAAATCCAAAAATTTGTTCGCTTCAAATCAAATAAGGTTTATAAACGCACCCCGAAAAATAAATAATTGTAAGTCTTTGTTTATTAACACCCAAGAACAAAATAACAAAGTAAAGTAATACATCATCCGATTCCACCTTATCAACCTAAAAACTAGTCCCTCCGTGAATCATACATTTTCGATACAATTCTTTCATTTTAAATAAATATCCATCGCAGTGCCGTCCCCATTTCTAACATATGCTAATGCTAATAATAGCTCGGCCAAAATCCAAAATACCAAAATATTAATGCACATTGCACACCCCTCTCTCGACCGCGACAAGCTAACGTTTCAAAGTAAAATGCCCTCGCACGGTTCAAGTTAAAAATATGCGGTTTGTTTTGTTAGTTAGAGAAAACTACGCTTAACAAATTTGTATTCTTGTAATATTTTTGTAAACCTAATAGTTTTCGATATTTGAGCGTGATAATTTTAATTATGACTAAAATTAAAATTAAACCTTTTCTAATAACTCAAAAACTAATTGTCGAATAAAAATTTGTAAATTACTATTCGATGTAAAATAATATTCCCTACAAATCACCTAGCACCAAAAATTTCGTAAATCTAACGGTTTAGGAGATATTTGATTTTGAATTTTCCGGAAAAAACGATTTTTGTTACGGCTTATTCGCGAGGTTCGGAAAATATACCATTCGATAGAAAAATCAATTCTAAACAATTTCTATATCTTGTAAAATTTTCGTAAACCTTCCGTTTCGGAGATATTAATGTATTTATTCACAAAGTAATTCCTTCTCGATCCGTCCCTGTTCCCTACGGAGAGAACGGTTTCGGGAATCCCTTTGCTGCGCGAATTTGAACCATAAATCCGTCGCTCGAGTCTCATGATCGCGACTTAGATTTATCCCTATAACTTTTGAACTGTTCAAGATAAACATATGCAGTTTGTTTTCTTAGTTGGAAAAAACTACGCTTAACAAATTTGTATTCTTCTAAAATTATCGTAAACCTAATAGTTTTCGAGATTTGAGCGTGTAAATAATAAAGAATTTAATTATAATTAAATTATTTTTGCCATAACTCCGCGAAGGAAATTTTGATTTTCCCGCGGTTTGCGTGAGATAATCGATATTAATTTGACGAATATTTTAGGAGAGATTGAGAAAAATCGATCTCTTCGTTTCCGATAAAATCGCAAAAAACCCTAAAAATACCCTAAAAATCCGGAATTTTTCACCCGGAAGGAAACTTTTCCGGGTTTCGAAATGTCGATTTTCCGATAGATCTCGTCAAAATTCGTAAATATGGCGTTTTTCCCGCGACGATTTTCCTTCGCGTACGGCCGTAAGAAAAAAACACTCCAATCAGCTCGGTTTTACCCAGCAATATCGCAGGTTTTTCGTCGTAACTCAACAACCGTTAAAGTTGGAACCACCCCGTAAACTTTTTATTATGTAAAAAAACATCCTCTACAATTTTCAAAGAATAATTTTTTTTTCGAAATCGCATCTTTTTTCGAGTTATTTCGACTTTTTGGCAATCGCGTTTATTTTAAAAAATCGATATCGCGCTATAAATCAGAAACCGCTCAAAATCGAATCACCCCATCCACATATATTGTACAAAATACTATTCTTTACAAATTTCGATTCTTGAGAAATTTTCAAAAAACGGCTAGTTTTTGAGTAATTGTAAAATATAAATTTTTCGTTCGCTAAGGAAAGTTTGTTTTTTATCGTTATAACTTAAAAACGATTCAAAAGAGAACAACCCCTTATATGTCCTATTATAGAGAACAACGTTCTCTACAATTTTCAAAGAATAAATTTTTTTTCGAAATCGCATCTTTTTTCGAGATATTTCAATTTTTTTGCCGAAAATGCGAAAATTAAAATTTATTTTTACTATAACTCCGGTAAATGGATTTTCCTGGATATGCGGTTTGCTTGAGATGATTGGTAATATATTGAAGAATGTTTTGGGAAATTTTAAAGAAAATCGTTGGAAGATTTTCCAAGAAAATCCCGAAAAACCACAAAAATCCCCAAAAATCCCCCAAAAATCCGGTTTTTCACCCGGAAGGAAAAGTTTCCGGGTTTCGAAATATGGATTTTCCGATAGATCTCGTCGAGTTACGTCGGATAGCGTTTTTTCCGCGACGATTTTCCTTCGCGTTCGGCCGTAAAAAATAAAACACGCCAATGAGTCAGTGAATGAATGAATGAATGGATTCTTTCGGTTTCAGCTGTATAGTTAGTAGGACTATACAACCATACACTACTGCTTCACTATCACAAATCACTAATTGTAAGTTCAAAAGTAGGAATCAAATAAGGTTTATAAACGCACCCCGAAAAATAAATAATTGTAAGTCTTTCTTTATTAACACCCAAGAACAAAATAACAAAGTAAAGTAATACATCATCCGATTCCACCTTATCAACCTAAAAACTAGTCCCTCCGTGAATCATACATTTTCGATACAATTCTTTCGTTTTAAATAAATATCCATCGCAGTCCCGTCCCCATTTCTAAGATATGCTAATGCTAATAATCGCTCGGCCAAAATCCAAAATGCCAAAATATTAATGCACATTGCACACCCCTCTCTCGACCGCGACAAGCTAACGTTTCAAAGTAAAATGCCCTCGCACGGTTCAAGTTAAAAATATGCGGTTTGTTTTGTTAGTTAGAGAAAACTACGCTTAACAAATTTGTGTTCTTGTAATATTTTCGTAAACCTAATCGTTTTCGATATTTGAGCGTGATAATTTTAATTATGACTAATTAAAATTAAACCTTTTCTAATAACTCAAAAACTAATTGTCGAATAAAAATTTGTAAATTACTATTCGATGTAAAATAATATTCCCTACAAATCACCTAGCACCAAAAATTTCGTAAATCTAACGGTTCAGGAGATATTTGATTTTGAATTTTCCGGAAAAAACGATTTTTGTTAGGGCTTGTTCGCGAGGTTCGGAAAATATACCGTTCGATAGAAAAATCAATTCTAAACAATTTCTGTATCTTGTAAAATTTTCGTAAACCTTCCATTTCGGAGATATTAATGTATTTATTCACAAAGTAATTCCTTCTCGATCCGTCCCTGTTCTATACGGAGAGACCGGTTTCGGGAATCCCTTTGCTGCGCGAATTTGAACCATTAATCCGTCGCTCGAGTCTCATGTTCGCGACATAGATTTACCCCTATAACTTTTGAACTGTTCAAGATAAACATATGCAGTTTGTTTTGTTAGTTGGAAAAAACTACGCTTAACAAATTTGTATTCTTGTAAAATTATCGTAAACCTAATAGTTTTCGAGATTTGAGCGTGAAAATAATAAAGAATTTAATTATAATTAAATTATTTTTGCCATATCTCCGCGAAGGAAATTTTGATTTTCCCGCGGTTTGCGTGAGATAATCGATATTAATTTGACGAATATTTTAGGAGAGATTGAGAAAAATGGATCTCTTCGTTTCCGATAAAATCGCAAAAAACCCTAAAAATCCGGAATTTTTCACCCGGAAGGAAACTTTTCCGGATTTCGAAATGTCGATTTTCCGATAGATCTCGTCAAAATTCGTAAAGATGGCGTTTTTCCCGCGACGATTTTCCTTCGCGTACGGCCGTAAGAAAAAAACACCAATCAGCTCGGTTTTACCCAGTAATTTCGCAGGTTTTTCGTCGTAACTCAACAGCCGTTAAAGTTGGAACCACCCCGTAAACTTTTTATTATGTAAAAAAACATCCTCTACAATTTTCAAAGAATAAATTTTTTTTCGAAATCGCATCTTTTTTCGAGTTATTTCGACTTTTTGTCAATCGCGTTTATTTTAAAAAATCGATATCGCGCTATAAATCGGAAACCGCTCAAAATCGAATCACCCCATCTACATATATTATACAAAATACTATTCTTTAGAAATTTCGATTCTTGAGAAATTTTCAAAAAACGGCTATTTTTGGAGTAATTGTAAAATATAAATTTTTCGTTCGCGAAGGAAAGTTTGTTTTTTATCGTTATAACTCAAAAACGGTTCAAAATAGAATAACCCCTTATAAGTCCTATTATAGAGAAAAACGTTCTCTACAATTTTCGAAGAATAAATTTTTTTTTGAAATCGCATCTTTTTTCGAGATATTTCAATTTTTTTGCCGAAATTGCGAAAATGACAATTTGTTTTTCCTATAACTCCGGTAAATGGATTTTCCTGGATTTCCGGTTTGCGTGAGATGATTGGTAATATATTGAAGAATATTTTGGGAAATTTTAAAGAAAATCGTTGGAAGAGTTTCGGAGAAAATCTCGAAAAACCTCAAAAATAACCCAAAAATCCGGTTTTTAATGCGGAAGGAAAAGTTTCCGGGTTTCGAAATATCGATTTTCCGATAGATCTCGTCGAGTTACGTCGGACACCGTTTTTTTCCGCGACGATTTTCCTTCGTGTTTGGCCGTAAAAAATAAAACACGCCAATGTGTCAGTGAATGAATGAATGGATTCTTTCGGTTTCAGCTGTATAGATATAGGACTCGCAGAATGGTTGGAAAGGGCGCTAACGCGCCCTTTCTTTGGATACTGACCCGTTGCCAGGTCGTCAATTGTTGCAATTAAATCTTTTGGTGGTCTTGTCACTTAGTCAGGCAATCACTGCCACTATATACACTCTACTATACAACCGTACACTACTGCTTCACTATCACAAATCACTAATTGTAAGCTCAAAAGTAGGAATCAAATAAGGTTTATAAACGCACCCCGAAAAATAAATAATTGTAAGTCTTTCTTTATTAACACCCAAGAACAAAATAACAAAGTAATACATCATCCGATTCCACCTTATCAACCTAAAAACTAGTCCCTCCGTGAATCATACATTTTCGATACAATTCTTTCGTTTTAAATAAATATCCATCCCAGTGGCGTCCCCATTTCTAACATATTAGCTAATGCTAATAATCGCTCGACCAAAATCCAAAATGCCAAAATATTAATGCACATTGCACACCCCTCTCTCGACCGCTACAAGCTAACGTTTCAAAGTAAAATGCCCTCGCACGGTTCAAGTTAAAAATATGCGGTTTGTTTTGTTAGTTGGAAAAAACTACGCTTAACAAATTTGTGTTCTTGTAATATTTTCGTAAACCTAATAGTTTTCGATATTTGAGCGTGATAATTTTAATTATGACTAATTAAAATTAAACCTTTTCTAATAACTCAAAAACAAATTGTCGAATAAAAATTTGTAAATTACTATTCGATGTAAAATAATATTCCCTACAAATCACCTAGTTTGAAAAAATTTCGTAAATCTAACGGTTTAGGAGATATTTGATTTTGAATTTTCCGGAAAAAACGATTTTTGTTACGGCTTTTTCGCGAGGTTCGGAAAATATACCGTTCGATAGAAAAATCAATTCTGAACAATTTCTGTATCTTGTAAAATTTTCGTAAACCTTCCGTTTCGGAGATATTAATGTATTTATTCACAAAGTAATTCCTTCTCGATCCGTCCCTGTTCTCTACGGAGAGAACGGTTTCGGGAATCCCTTTGCTGCGCGAATTTGAACCATAAATCCGTCGCTCGAGTCTCATGTTCGCGACTTAGATTTACCCCTATAACTTTTGAACTGTTCAAGATAAACATATGCAGTTTGTTTTGTTAGTTGGAAAAAACTACGCTTAACAAATTTGTATTCTTGTAAAATTATCGTAAACCTAATAGTTTTCGAGATTTGAGCGTGTAAATAATAATGAATTTAATTATAATTAAGCTATTTTTCGCTATAACTCCGCGAAGGAAATTTTTATTTTCCCGCGGTTTGCGTGAGGTAATCGATATTAGTTTGAAGAATATTTTAGGAGAGATTGAGAAAAATCGATCTCTTCGTTTCCGATAAAATCGCGAAAAACCCTAAAAATACCCTAAAAATCCGGAATTTTTCACCCGGAAGGAAACTTTTCCGGGTTTCGAAATGTCGATTTTCCGATAGATCTCGTCAAAATTCGTAAAGATGGCTTTTTTCCCGCGACGATTTTCCTTCGCGTACGGCCGCAAGAAAAAAACACGCCAATCAGCCCGGTTTTACCCAGCAATATAGCAGTTTTTTCCTCGTAACTCAACAACCGTTAAAGTTGGAACCATCCCGTAAACTTTTTATTATGTAAAAAAACATCCTCTACAATTTTCAAAGAATTAATTTTTTTTCGAAATCGCATCTTTTTTCGAGTTATATCGACTTTTTGTCAATCGCGTTTATTTAAAAAAATCGATATCGCGCTATAAATCGAAAACCGCTCAAAATCGAATCACCCCATCTACATATATTATACAAAATACTATTCTTTACAAATTTCGATTCTTGAGAAATTTTCGAAAAACGGCTAGTTTTGGAGTAATTGTAAAATATAAATTTTTCGTTCGCGAAGGAAAGTTTGTTTTTTATCGTTATAACTCAAAAACGGTTCAAAAGAGAATAACCCCTTATATGTCCTATTATAGAGAAAAACGTACTCTACAATTTACGAAGAATAAATTTTTTTTCGAAATCGCATCTTTTTTCGAGATATTTCAATTTTTTTGCCGAAATTGCGAAAATGACAATTTGCTTTTCCTATAACTCCGGTAAATGGATTTTCCCGGATATGCGGTTTGCGTGAGGTGATTGGTATTATATTAAAGAATATTTTGGGAAATTTTAAAGAAAATCGTTGGAAGATTTTCGGAGAAAATCCCGAAAAACCTCAAAAATACCCCAAAAATCCGGTTTTTCACCCGGAAGGAAACTTTTCCGGGTTTCGAAATGTGGATTTTCCGATAGATCTAGTCGAGTTACGTAGGATGGCGTTTTTTCCGCGACGATTTTCCTTCGCGTTTGGCCGTAAAAAAAAAAACACGCCAATGAGTCAGTGAATGAATGAATGGATTCTTTCGGTTTCAGTTGTATAGTTAGTAGGACTCGCAGAATGGTGGGAAAGGGCGCTAACGCGCCCTTTCTTGGGACACTGACCCGTTGCCAGGTCGTCAATTGTTGCAATTAAATCTTTTGGTGGTCTTGTCACTTAGTCATGCAATTATTACTACTATTATACACTCTACTATACAACCATACACTACTGCTTCACTTGATAATAGCGTCCAAATCCAAAAATTTGTTCGCTTCAAATCAAATAAGATTTATAAACGCACCCCGAAAAATAAATAATTGTAAGTCTTTCTTTATTAACACCCAAGAACAAAATAACAAAGTAAAGTAATACATCATCCGATTCCACCTTATCAATCTAAAAACTAGTCCCTCCGTGAATCATACATTTTCGATATAGCCCAGTCATTATATACATTTGGAAAAGAAAATGAACCGAGGAAGCTAAATTTTGGATATGTTGTGGGGAGTGCTTAGAAAAGCTTAACTTTAAGTTTTCGACCGGAAATTCCTTGTGCATTTTCCGCCATCTTGAAAAAAAGGGGTATAATTCCATTTTTTGACGATAACTCGGCTGTGCGTCGTCATACGAGAATTATTGTAATATACTTTTTTGTTGTTTTTTTACGCTCTACAATTAAGGTCTTATGCATTTTTAATCTATCGTTGATGGTTGTTAAGATATCGAGCGCGAAAGTTAAAAATAAATTCTTCGCAACCGATTGTTTGCTTTTTTCTCCTTTTTTGTGTTATATATCGAAAAATTGTCTATCACAAAACTTGTAGAGCATGCTAATATCTACAAAATGGTTCTCAGGGGTTTTTTTGTTTGACAAAAATTACGACTGTTGGAGCGCCGTAAAGTTGGTAAGACGGTGGAAAGTTTTGATTTCATAGCCCGCGCAGTTGTATATATATGTTGGAATGGATTTGCGGTTGTAGAGGAAATGATTTAAGTACAATAGAAATAAATAAAACAGCAAAATTATGAATAATTCGTTATAAATTTATTATGTAATTCCATTTCAATCGGTCCAAACAATCGGTTGCGAAGAATTTATTTTTAACTTTCGCGCTCGATATCTTAACAGCCATCAACGATAGATTAAAAATGCATAAGACCTTAATTGTAGAGCGTAAAAAAAAAACAACAAGAAAGTATATTACAATAATTCTCGTATGACGACGCACAGCCGAGTTATCGTCAAAAAATGGAATTAAACTTTTTTTCAAGATGGCGGAAAATGCACAAGTAATTTCCGGTCGAAAACTTAAAGTTAAGCTTTTCTAAGCACTCCCCACAATATATCCAAAATTTAGCTTCCTCGGTTCATTTTCTTTTCTTCCCCGTTGTTTCGTATATAATGACTGGAGTAATACAATTCTTTCGTTTTAAATAAATATCCATCGCAGTGCCGTCCCCATTTCTAACATATGCTAATGCTAATAATCGCTAGGCCAAAATCCAAAATGCCAAAATATTAATGCACATATTGCACACCCCTCTCTCGACCGCTACAAGCTAACGTTTCAAAGTAAAATGCCCTCGCACGGTTCAAGTTAAAAATATGCGGTTTGTTTTGTTGGAAAAAACTACGCTTAACAAATTTGCGTTCTTGTAATGTTTTCGTAAACCTAATAGTTTTCGATATTTGAGCGTGATAATTTTAATTAGTCATAATTAAAATTAAACCTTTTCTAATAACTCAAAAACTAATTGTCGAATAAAAATTTGTAAATTACTATTCGATGTAAAAAAATATTCCCTACAAATCACCTAGTTTGAAAAAAATTCGTAAATCTAACGGAACGGTTTTTGTTACGGTTTGTTCGCGAGGTTCGGAAAATATACCGTTCGATAGAAACATCAATTCTAAACAATTTCTGTTTCTTGTAAAATTTTCGTAAACCTTCCGTTTCGGAGATATTAATGTATTTATTCATAAAGTAATTCCTTCTCGATCCGTCCCTGTTCTCTACGGAGAAAACGGTTTCGGGAGTCCCTTTGCTGCGCGAATTTGAACCATAAATCCGTCGCTCGAGTCTCATGTTCACGACTTAGATTTACCCCTATAACTTTTGAACTGTTCAAGATAAACATATGCAGTTTGTTTTTAGTTGGAAAAACTACGCTTAACAAATTTGTATTCTTGTAAAATTATCGTAAACTTAATAGTTTTCGAGATTTGAGCGTGTAAATAATAATGAATTTAATTATAATTAAATTATTTTTGCCATAACTCCGCTAAGGAAATTCTGATTTTCCCGCGGTTTGCGTGAGATAATCGATATTAATTTGACGAATATTTTAGGAGAGATTAATCGCAAAAAAACCCTAAAAATTCCCTAAAAATCTGGAATTTTTCACCCGGAAGGAAACTTTTCCGGGTTTCGAAATGTCGATTTTCCGATAGATCTCGTCAAAATTCGTAAAGATGGCGTTTTTCCCGCGACGATTTTCCTTCGCGTACGGCCGTAAGAAAAAAACACGCCAATCAGCTCGGTTTTATCCAGCAATATCGCAGGTTTTTCGTCGTAACTCAACAACCGTTAAAGTTGGAACCAGCCCGTAAACTTTTTATTATGTAAAAAAATATCCTCTACAATTTTCAAAGAATAATTTTTTTTTCGAAATCGCATCTTTTTTCGAGTTATTTCGACTTTTTGTCAATCGCGTTTATTTTAAAAAATCGATATCGCGCTATAAATCGGAAACCGCTCAAAATCGAATCACCCCATCTACATATATTATACAAAATACTATTCTTTAGAAATTTCGATTCTTGAGAAATTTTCAAAAAACGGCTAGTTTTGGAGTAATTGTAAAATATAAATTTTTCGTTCGCGAAGGAAAGTTTGTTTTTTGTCGTTATAACTCAAAAACGGTTCAAAAGAGAATAACCCCTTATATGTCCTATTATAGAGAAAAACGTTCTCTACAATTTTCGAAGAATAAAATTTTTTTCGAAATCGCATCTTTTTTCGAGATATTTCAATTTTTTTGCCGAAAATGCGAAAATGAAAATTTATTTTTACTATAACTCCGGTAAATGGATTTTCCTGGATTTCCGGTTTGCGTGAGATGATTGGTAATATATTGAAGAATATTTTGGGAAATTTTAAAGAAAATCGTTGGAAGAGTTTCGGAGAAAATCTCGAAAAACCTCAAAAATAACCCAAAAATCCGGTTTTTAACGCGGAAGGAAAAGTTTCCGGGTTTCGAAATATCGATTTTCCGATAGATCTCGTCGAGTTACGTCGGACATCGTTTTTTTCCGCGACGATTTTCCTTCGTGTTTGGCCGTAAAAAATAAAACATGCCAATGTGTCAGTGAATGAATGAATGGATTCTTTCGGTTTCAGCTGTATAGATATAGGACTCGCAGAATGGTGGGAAAGGGCGCTAACGCGCCCTTTCTTGGGACACTGACCCGTTGCCAGGTCGTCTATTGTTGCAATTAAATCTTTTGGTGGTCTTGTCACTTAGTCATGCAATTACTACTACTATTATACACTCTACTATACAACCATACACTACTGCTTCACTTGATAATAGCGTCCAAATCCAAAAATTTGTTCGCTTCAAATCAAATAAGATTTATAAACGCACCCCGAAAAATAAATAATTGTAAGTCTTTCTTTATTAACACCCAAGAACAAAATAACAAAGTAAAGTAATACATCATCCGATTCCACCTTATCAATCTAAAAACTAGTCCCTAATTTTAATCTTTTCTTTCGAAAAAGACTTTTTAAAAAGTTTTACAATATTTATTATAAAATTTAAAATTTACAAACTACTTTACTGGTTGCAAGACAAACGAAGAATGAATACAAAATCTAACTAGAACAAACAAGTAATAAAATACATCAGCAAAAATAACGAACAATAATTATCGCGATCTCCGACTGCTGGTCGCCGCTCAATCTGCATTTCCTCTAAGATAAACAATTAAATCATACTTTGCGTAAATCTAATACAATAGAACCTTATAGTTTTATATAATAGAGTATTGTAGTCCGGATACGTAACTCCTCCATCCTTACGATGAAAATATTACGGAGTCATTTTTTCGAGTTTCTGCACTTTCCCGCACTTTAAACTTTTTCGAAATTTCTTTTCTTTTCACAAAACCTATTACCAAAAGTACAACCAAAAACACTGAAATTATTGTCAAAATCAAAGGTGTATGGTTGCTGTATGAAACGCTGACATCTTGGATCGGCTTCAATTGTTTGGCGATTTTATTAAGTTCATATAAATTTTCAAAATTGACATCACTTAAATTGGTGGATGGATATTTCTCATTATCATCAACATCGATTATTTTCAATTTTGGCAACAATATAGGTTTACCTTCTTGAAGTTGTTCATTATTATTGAATTGCATTTGGTTAATAAATATAATAGAGTTTTTTGGAATATTTATTAATGATGGATTTTCAATTTCTAAATATTGATCTCTTTGGCATTTTGATAACACTTTTTCTTTTACTGATGGTATTATCAATATTTCATTTTTGGTTATTTGTTCAATAATCGAACTTTGTATATTTGTAGTTACAATTGGGCAATATGTAGGTGATTTTCCTTTTAAAAGCTCCAAGGTGCATTGATCCTTTGGGGTTGATTCTTGTTGACAGTAGTATACATCTTCTACTATCGGACATTCATTTCTCTGTAGTTGAGTTTCTTCCGTAGATTGTACCAAATAAGGGTAATTGGGTAAAAACATTTGTTTATTTTGAATAACAGGGTATATATGGTAAAAATAATAGGACATTGGTTTCAAAATAGGAATGTGTATTGCGAAGATTAATTTGGTTTTTGAAAAGGATATCTGAGTACTGAGAAATAAGTAGTATGTTAACATATTTTCAAATTTAGGAATTTCATCTTCTTTGTAAATTTTCTTTAAACATTGTATCATTTCTAAAATCTCAGAGCTCGACAAAATTGAACTATGTAATGAATTTAATTTTGCAAATATTATTGAGTTTTCAATATTTTCAACAAAATCTATTAAATTTTGACAATCCAAATTGATTTGTGAGATTGTTCCTTGAAAAGTAATGTAATTAGTTAATGTTTCTATTTTATTATGAATTGAATCTTGGAACTTTTCAATATTATGTTGAAGTTTTTGTTGATTATTGGATAAAGTTGTAATCGTATTATTATAATGATCAATCAATTTTTTGAATAAGGACATTTGTAAATTACTTTCATGTATTAACTCCTTTTGATTTTTCTGTAAAATATTAATTGCTTTGTTGTATCTTTCTTCATCATCTGAATCTAAATTTCCGAAAAGCCATTTATTAACTTTTCCTATTCCGTTTATCAATCCACGTTTATCTCTTATATGTGGTACAATATTTAGTGACTTTCTCTCAAGAATATCAATCAAAAATTGTGTTCTATCAATCATATTTTCGGCAAGACCTTGGTAAGAAATCGGATTCGTCGCGTTAATATTTCTAACATGATTCTTAATTATAGAAAATTGATATTTTAAAACATCTATCTGTTTCACTACTTCTCCTATATCTAAATAATGAATAAAAGTATGTTTACTATAAATTATACGACTATTCCCTAATTGTAAAGGGAGTAAAAGACTATTTAATGGGGTTATATTAATGTCTTCTCCATTAGCATTTTCGTGAAGGACCAGGTAGGTCAGGATTAGGATCAGGTTCTTCGTCTTCATAGTCCTGTAAAAAATTGTCATTCTTAATCCTAGGTTTCCTTATTATATTTTTATGATATGTTCCTTTATCAGTTGTCAAAGTAATATTATTGTCTGAAATAATTTTTGCTTTCTTGAATTTTGGTAGTTTTTTATCACGAGATTTTGTTTGTATGTAAGCAATTTGTTGATTTGAATAGTCAATTGGTTCTTTTCGTTTTTCATTTAATTTTTCAATTATTTTCTCTTTCTTTGTTTCATTATTTTCTTTAACTTTTTCATATAATTTTTTAGTAATTTCTTTGTGATTTTGTACGTAATAAGATAAAGTCAAATGGTCATTAACGTCAAATGGATCTACACTGTTAATATGTCCTTTTACTATTTCAAATGGCGTAAATTTCGTAACAGAATGTACAGAGTTGTTGTAACTCAACACTGCATGTTTCATTAATTGATCAATTGTTAATTCTTTATTTTCTTCTCTCAAACATCTAAAACACTCTAATAATGTTGAATGAAAACGTTCAACTGGGGAATTAGAATTACTATTCTTAGCTGTAGTAAAATGTAAATCTATCTTATGCAATTTACAAAAATCTTTCAAATCGTAATTTTTAAATTCAGTTCCTGGATCTGCTGTAATTTTATGAGGCAATCCATGATGGCTGATATAAGTTAGTAAATTATCAAGTACTGATACACCATTTATACTCTTAATAGGGTATGCTTGACCATAACGTGAAAAAGTATCTATTATTGTTAAATAAGGTTTATTCGCAATCTGAAATGTGTCAATATGAATGTGGTCAAATGGTTTTGATGTTGTCGGTGTCAAATTAAATTTCACAATTGGTGGGTTTCTGTCATACTTATTTTTTAAACATGTTTCACAACCATTAATAAATCGTTCAATATCTTCTGTCATTTTTGGCCAATAATATTTTGATCCCAAAGAAGCTTTAACTTCATTAATTCCACGATGACCCTTTTTATAAATATGATAATACTCCAATTTTTCTTTCTGTTCAACAATCTCTATTACATCGGTTAAAAATTTTGTACAATGAACAAATTTAAAAGAAGAGTTTTTAAAATAATTCTGGCATACAACAGTAAATAACTCGGCTAATTCTTTAGTTCTGAAATAAAATGCGTATAACCTTTTCTGGTCAATAAATTCTTTAATAAATTGTATTATTTTTTCTTGTAAATTTCTTTGTGGTAAGGTTACGGATAATCTAGTATTTTCAAATATTTTTTCTCTTTTATATCTTATTTCTTGTATTTCACCACACGTCATTAATATCTGATTTTTATAACAATTCAAAGCTCTTTCTACTATAGGAATTGCAAAAATTGGGTTTTCTTGTGACGTATGAACAGTTTCTAGATCAGTTTCAATATTAACTGGTCTTTCAATAAAAGGTGGTCTAATTTGTATATCTGACAAAATTTTAATTTTCTTATTATCATTTATTTTATTGTCAGTTGTTCCAAAGATCTCAGAAATATCTTGTTCCGACAATTCTGGTAACTTGTCTAAATCTCTTAATTTATCCTCAATTATTTCATTTACATCATCGAGATTAACATCCATCGATGCGGTTTCAATTGCATTCAATTCATTTTTATCTATATTTCTCGAAAGATAATCTGCTACTTTATTCTGTTTACCTTTCAAATAATTTATTTTAAAGTCAAATTTTCCTAACTTCAATTTCCATCTCACTAAACGTGAATTTGGTTCCTTTAATGAAAACAACCACTGCAAATGTTTGTGATCCGTTAAAATTTCGAATTCGCGACCGAAAAGATATGGTCTAAAATATTTGCAACCATAAACTACTGCTAATAGTTCTTTTTCAATTGTTGAATAATTTATTTCCGCTGAATTTAAAGTTCTTGAAGCATAAGAAATTGGATGGTTATTTTGCATTAGTACTGCACCTACTGCATAATTTGATGCGTCTGTCATTAATTGAAAAGATTTATCAAAATCAGGATATTGTAACACTGGTTCAGAAATTAATAGATTCTTACATGTCTCAAAACATTCAATAAACTCTGGTGTATGTTCTACTTTACAATCCTTTTTTAAACAAGCTGTTAAGGGTTTAGTTATATCAGCGAAATTCTTAATAAACTTTCTATAATACCCTAAGAGACCTAAGAAAGATTTTATCTCCTTCTGAGTTCGAGGAATAGCGAAATTCATTATCGCTTCTATTTTCTTTTTGTTAGGTTTTATTCCATCTGGTGTAATCACATGACCTAAAAATTCGACTTCTTTTCTAAAGAATTCACATTTATCTAATTGAATTGTTAAACGAGCTTCTCGTAATTTATCAAAAACTAGTTTTAAATTTTGAATATGTTCTTGTAACCCTGTACTAAATATAATTATATCATCCATGTATACCATGCATATTTTATTTTGAAGATCTTTGAGTACTTCATCCATAACTCTTTGAAAAGTTGATGGCGAGTTTTTTAATCCAAAGGGCATTCTCAAAAATTCATAATGTCCGTGATCAACTTTAAATGCTGTTTTCTCAATAGAACAAGGACTCATCTCAATCTGATGGAAGCCACTTGCCAAATCTAATACACTAAAGTATTGTGCTCTCCCTAACTTGTCTAATATATCCGTTATATTAGGAATTGGATATCGATCACTTATGGTTTTATCGTTTAATTTTCGGTAATCTATCACTAACCTCCATTTTCTTTTACCTGAAGCATCCATCTTTTTATCAACTATCCATAAAGGACTTGCCCACGGGGAACATGACGGTCTTATTATATTTTTATCTAACATTTCACTGATTTGCCTTTTAATTTCATCCCTGTGTACATACGGATATCTGTATGGTTTAACATGTATTGGTTTTTCATCAGTAGTTTTAATTCTATGTTTTATTTTGGATGTAAAAGTTAATTGGTCTCCTGGTTTTAAAAATATGTCTGAATATTCTTTACACAAATTAATTATCTTACTTCTCTCTTCTGAATTCATATGCTTTGTCCTTATAAAATTTTTTTTATTCGTTTTATCTGAATTCTGAACTTCATCTTGCTTACTCAAAATTTCAAATTTATAAAATTCATATTCTGATTTTTCAAAAGAATAACAAGGTACCGGTTGGGTTATATTAAGGGTTCTAAAATCATTCGATTCATTTACTATTTCAATATTAGCATAACCATTTTTTGCAACTGTTATATTTTCTGGAATATATAGATCATTATATTTCGATTCGTTTATTATTATTTCTCCGTCATCTACTGATACTGGTAATTTTGTTAAAATCCTTTCCATTGGGTGCAAATTCAATTCTATCTGAATGTCTGTAGGTTTTCGGTATTCAATTGGAATTTTTACTTTATCATTAAATAAAATATTATTTTTAAGTCAATACTTAATCCCATAGATTTCAAATCAGTTATCCCTAAAACTCCATCGAAAAATGTATGAAAATCAAACAAAACAAAATTAATTTTGTTATTACATTTAAATTCTTTAAATGCTGGAATATCTGCTTGAGTTGGTATATTTATTGTTTTCATTGAAGTAGTTAATTTAACATTAGAATTATAAATACAATTTGGAAAATATTTATTAGCAATTATTGGTTTTAAAATTGAGCCTGTACTTCCTGTATCAATAAGTAATTTTAAATTTGGGTTTTTTATTTTAATATAGGGCAATGGATTATTTTTTGCTATTTTATTGTTGAATTCCTTCAAGTCAATTTGCTCGTTGAGGCTGTTGCTATAAAATTTACATTGTCTCCATCGATTTTCTTGACACGAATGTCATTGTCATTTCTACATAAACAAGATTTTTGTGAGTTAGGTGAATTAGAATGTAAATAAAATTCTTCTTTAATTGTGTCTGGTCTTCGATAACCATTTTGGAAGGAATTGTTTCTGTTATAATATGGTCTTTTGTCAAAAGTCATTCGACTGGTTGTAGACATTGGTTCAGGTTCATACTTATTAAAGGAATTTGGATTTCCTCTGAAATTGGATGACATTCTACTTGTAGTAGACATGGGTTCTGGTTTTGGTAATTGATGCTGAGGAATCGGTCTCGGTTTAAAAACATTTACATTATGATTGTTCATATTATTTTGATGCATTCTTGGTTGATATTTTTGAAAGTTATTTTGATTTGAATAATTATTGAAATTGTGTTGACGACCAAAATGATTATTCTGTTTAAATTGTTGTCTGTTGTCATTTCTAAAGTGATTTTTATTACCATATAAATTATCAAAATTTTCAAATTCAACTACGTATGCAATAGCCTCTTCTAAAGTAGCTGGTTTCTTTAAATGCATATTATTCTTTAAAATACCTGTACATCCGGCAATGAAAGTGTTTAAAGCGGTTTTTTCACAATGTTCAATTTGACAAATTCTTTGTTCTCTGTTATCAAAAACTTCGTTACTAATTCTTTGTACGACACTACTACGTAATAATTGTATTCTGGTTCCAAAATCAACCAAATTTTCATTTTTTAAAGGTCTGGTTCGCGTCAACTCTTGGATCAGACAATCTAGATTCCGACGATCAGAAAAACATTGTTGTAACGCTGTCTTAATAGAAAACCAATCGTTCAATTCTGGACGATTCCCAACCAAAACTTCGGCTTTTCCGGTTAATTTTCCCTGAATAAATTCTAAAATATGACTGTGCAATTCCAAATCATTATGCTCACGATATGTAGCAATTAAGTTTTCACAGCGAGTTATGAAAGTATTTAACGTATTGCAATCACCATCATATGATTTTATATTTTTTAACTTGAACATTTCCCAATTAATTTGTCTTTGAGGAGGATTTGCCATTTTTATTGATTTTTTATTTGATTTTTTAGTACGATTATCACAAGTTTCAATTCGCAAAGAGTTCAATTGCTCTAATACTTCGTCTAATGAATTATCTTTACTCATAAAATCCCCAGAAATTTGTAAATCTTGTATTCTTGAATTTTACTTAATAAAACTATCTATTTCTCCAAGTCAATGGGAAAATAGGCGAAAAGGAATTATTGGTACTCACAGAAATGTAGTACGGAAATAAACTCTTTCCCGATTCTCCGTTGTTTGCGTTGTTTCCACTGAAGGGAAGATCTGCTTTGATTCCACTGAAGGGAAGATCTGCGTTGATTCCACTGAAGGGAAGATCTGCGTTGATTCCACTGAAGGGAAGATCTGCGTTGATTCCACTGAAGGGAAGGTCTGCGTTGATTCCACTGAAGGGAAGGTAGATACGTTCTTGGATACGCTTTTCGACGTTGAAACAAATCCAATTGAAGTGTTGAAAAAGTCTTTCGTTCCTCGACACAATGCGATCACTACTTTCCACGACTTCCACGAACAATTCTCTTTTATTGCGCGTATTTATCTTCAATTGAGCGTATCCTACTGACTGCGCCAATTTTAATCTTTTCTTTCGAAAAAGACTTTTTAAAAAGTTTTACAATATTTATTATAAAATTTAAAAGTTACAAACTACTTTACTGGTTACAAGACAAACGAAGAATGAATACAAAATCTAACTAGAACAAACAAGTAATAAAATACATCAGCAAAAATAACGAACAATAATTATCGCGATCTCCGACTGCTGGTCGCCGCTCAATCTGCATTTCCTCTAAGATAAACAATTAAATCATACTTTGCGTAAATCTAATACAATAGAACCTTATAGTTTTATATAATAGAGTATTGTAGTCCGGATACGTAACTCCCTCCGTGAATCATACATTTTCGATATAGCCCAGTCATTATATACATTTGGAAAAGAAAATGAACCGAGGAAGCTAAATTTTGGATATGTTGTGGGGAGTGCTTAGAAAAGCTTAACTTTAAGTTTTCGACCGGAAATTCCTTGTGCATTTTCCGCCATCTTGAAAAAAAGGGGTATAATTCCATTTTTTGACGATAACTCGGCTGTGCGTCGTCATACGTGAATTATTGTAATATACTTTTTTGTTGTTTTTTTTACGCTCTACAATTAAGGTCTTATGCATTTTTAATCTATCGTTGATGGTTGTTAAGATATCGAGCGCGAAAGTTAAAAATAAATTCTTCGCAACCGATTGTTTGCTTTTTTCTCCTTTTTTGTGTTATATATCGAAAAATTGTCTATCACAAAACTTGTAGAGCATGCTAATATCTACAAAATGGTTCTCAGGGGTTTTTTGTTTGACAAAAATTACGACTGTTGGAGCGCCGTAAAGTTGGTAAGACGGTGGAAAGTTTTGATTTCATAGCCCGCGCAGTTGTATATATATGTTGGAATGGATTTGCGGTTGTAGAGGAAATGATTTAAGTACAATAGAAATAAATAAAACAGCAAAATTATGAATAATACGTTATAAATTTATTATGTAATTCCATTTCAATCGGTCCAAACAATCGGTTGCGAAGAATTTATTTTTAACTTTCGCGCTTGATATCTTAACAACCATCAACGATAGATTAAAAATGCATAAGACCTTAATTGTAGAGCGTAAAAAAAACAACAAGAAAGTATATTACAATAATTCTCGTATGACGACGCACAGCCGAGTTATCGTCAAAAAATGGAATTAAACCTTTTTTTCAAGATGGCGGAAAATGCACAAGGAATTTCCGGTCGAAAACTTAAAGTTAAGCTTTTCTAAGCACTCCCCACAATATATCCAAAATTTAGCTTCCTCGGTTCATTTTCTTTTCTTCCCCGTTATTTCGTATATAATGACTGGAGTAATACAATTCTTTCGTTTTAAATAAATATCCATCGCAGTGCCGTCCCCATTTCTAACATATGCTAATGCTAATAATCGCTAGGCCAAAATCCAAAATGCCAAAATATTAATGCACATATTGCACACCCCTCTCTCGACCGCTACAAGCTAACGTTTCAAAGTAAAATGCCCTCGCACGGTTCAAGTTAAAAATATGCGGTTTGTTTTGTTAGTTGGAAAAAACTAAGCTTAACAAATTTGCGTCACTAATATATAAAACCGTAAGCGATATAGACCGAGATAGAAAATAAAGTTTGAAAAAAAAAGTTTCTGTGGCATAGAGAGGTGGACGGGGGGACGCGAAAAAATTCGGCGATTCCGAAAACCTAGCAGAAGTCTGGCGACAAATTCGTTTTCGTTCGCTATTCTAATTTAAAGGTGAAAATTTCGACAGATTACGAAAATAATTCCGTGTCCGACGTTATCCGACGATTTGCGTTTGTTTCGTTCAAACAAAACTGCATCTTAGTGCAAGAAAATTTCGTTAATCGAAACGTTTCGTCGTTTATAAAGGTCGACAATTAAAGAGAATGCTAAAAAATACACGCACGTATAGTTTCCGATCGATCCGTTTAGTAATTTCAGAGAAATGACGAAATTAATTTTGAAAAAATTACACCGATGACAGCGGCGAAGAACATTTTTTCGATTGTCGGAAGTTGTCATTTTCGTATCCAAGGGTACGAGGATGTGACGTTTGATGTACGGGGTGTTTTTTTGTTAAGAAAATGCTGTCATTCGATAGAATATAAAATTGAAAAAAAAACATTTCTGGAGCATAGAGAGGTAGACGGGGGTGCGTGAAAAAATGCGGCGATTCCGAAAATCTAGCAGAAGTCGTTGTAGAAATTCGTTTTTTTTCGTAATTCTAATTTAAAAGTGAAAATTTTGAAGCTTTACGAAAAAATTCCGTGTCTAAAATTACGCGTTCGTTTCGTCCGAAAGGAACTATACTGGAGTGCAAGAAAATTTGGTTATTTGAAGCATTTCGTCACTTTTAATGATAGAGAATTGAAGAAAATTTCATAAATTATACGTACATATAGTTTTCCGAACGATCCGCTTAGTAATTTCAGGGAAATGATGAAATTAATTTTGACAAAATTACACCGATGACAGCGGCGAAGAACATTTTTTCGCTTGTCGGAAGTTGTCATTTTCGTATCCAAGGGTACGAGGCTATTACATCCGATGTACGAGGTGTTTTCACGTTAAGAGGTAGAACCATATACCGGGTGTTTTTTTCTTAAGAAAAAACCCTATACAGGGCGATTTAATTGAAAAATCCCGAGCGAGCGGAGCGAGCGAGGATCCGTCTTCCCAACTGCTTTAACGCGTAGAAGGCCGCAGGCCTTCGAGCATTCGAGCTCGCGCAGCGAACGATACCCTTTTAGCGAACTTCCTAGTGCGTAGAAGGCCGCTAGACCTTCGAGCTGTCGATCAGCTGTCCTTGCCTAATGCAAAAACACCCTGTATATCGACATGATGTACAGGGTGTTTTTTTCTTATGAAAAAACTGGGAAAATTAAAAAACTGATATACAGGGTGTTTTTACTTTATGAAAAAAATAAAAATGATATACAGGGTGTTTTAATTTTAAAAGACAAGTCAATGTTACCGAGCGAGCGAAGCGCCTACCCAACTGTTTGATGCGTAGAAGGCCGCAGGCCTTCGAACAGTCGAGCCCGCGGAGCGGGCGAGACTCTATATACATCCTGTATAACGACATGATGTACAGGGTGTTTTTATTTTAAGAAACATGAAAAACTGATATAATGGGTGGTTTTAATTTATGAAAAAAATATAAATGATACATACACGGTGACTAATTTTCAATTTTGATAGAAATGTCAATCCGACCGTCAATCAAGAGATGTAATGTTCGAACGTACCCCCCATTTAATTTTTTGGCCCTTTTTTTTAACACCCTGTATGAAAATAATTGAAGACCGTTGTTGACTCGGTAGTTATTTATAATTCAGTCAATTAATTTTTCGGTGACATGCGCGAAAGATTATTGGGGCGACTTTCCAATTTGAATTTGTGATTTAGTGATTTATATTTTTAATTAGGTAAGTTATTCCTTTTTAAATAAAATATTATTTATTTTAAAAGGTATTTTACTTGCATGTATATTACTAAATTTGTGTTTTATATGTATTTTAGACATGGCAGAGAGGTGAGCGTGAATTGGGGCAATTTGAGCCAAGAGGACGATCTGCTGAATTATTCGTGTATTTCGGTAGGAAGCTTCCACCAAGGCGACAGAGAAGCTCTGCCGAGGAGTAGAAACGCTAGATGTATCCCGAATGCTAGCCTAGCCGTAGCCTACAGGCATCATTCTTTGGAAAAGCTTCGAAAATATTGTGCCGGTACGTAAAATTAATGCCGGCTTTTATTTTAAACGATACATCGCTTTAAAATTTAATGTTTGGATAACATTATTCATTGATTACTAATATTTTCAAATTGCAGGAACGACCTCCATTTCACGAACCAGAGGAATTACCACGAAAGGTGACTATTTTGGGACAACTCGTGTTAGTTAGAGAAATGGCCTTCGAGCTGTCGAGCCCGCGGAGCAGGCGAGACCCTACTAATCCCTTGTTATAACGACATGTTGTTCAGGGTGTTCTAATTTTAATAAAAATGAAAAAAACTGATATACGGTGTTTTTAATTAAATAATAAAAATTATATACAGGGTGTTTTAATTTTAAGACTCCAGTCAACGTCATGCACCTGACCAGTCGTACCTGCAACGGGTCAGTGTCCAAAGAAAGGGCGCGTTAGCGCACTTTCCAACCATTCCGCGATCTAACCTATGAATCTTCTTCTTCTTATTTATCTTCATGGGCTTTATCCTTTACGATAATTTATACAGTTGATAACCTATGAATTGGCCGTATGTCCCAGGACAAGAGGCCATAGAAACGAGAAAAAGAAGAAGAAGATAACCTATGAATCTTATAACAAACGTCAGTTTTTTCAACAAGCGTCATTTACCTTCTCTCTTCTCTCTCTATTTGTAAGGTTATGTGGCATGTGGATATTCTTAGGTAAAGGAATCGACACTAGCGCCAAGCGGCAGCAATGCGAATAACCATGCTTCTTTAATCGCGACAACAAAACCCCTGTAGTGTCAAGACCTTTATATACGACCGTGGTCCAATGTATTGCGAGACCGAATAATATAATATATAGGTACTTGTATTGTATACCAGGCAACGGGTCAGTGTCCAAAGAAAGGGCGCGTCAGCGCCCTTTCCAACCTTTCCGCGAGTTCTTGTAATATTTTCGTAAACCTAATAGTTTTCGATATTTGAGCGTGATAATTTTAATTAGTCATAATTAAAATTAAACCTTTTCTAATAACTCAAAAACTAATTGTCGAATAAAAATTTGTAAATTACTATTCGATGTAAAAAAATATTCCCTACAAATCACCTAGTTTGAAAAAATTTCGTAAATCTAACGGAACGATTTTTGTTACGGCTTGTTCGCGAGGTTCGGAAAATATACCGTTCGATAGAAAAATCAATTCTAAACAATTTCTTCTTCTTGTAAAATTTTCGTAAACCTTCCGTTTCGAAGATAATAATGTATTTATTCATAAAGTAATTCCTTCTCGATCCGTCCCTGTTCTCTACGGAGAGAACGGTTTCGGGAATCCCTTTGCTGCGCGAATTTGAACCATTAATCCGTCGCTCGAGTCTCATGTTCGCGACTTAGATTTACCCCTAAAACTTTTGAACTGTTCAAGATAAGCATATGCAGTTTGTTTTGTTAGTTGGAAAAAACTACGCTTAACAAATTTGTATTCTTGTAAAATTATCGTAAACTTAATAGTTTTCGAGATTTGAGCGTGTAAATAATAAAGAATTTAATTATAATTAAATTATTTTTGCCATAACTCCGCGAAGGAAATTTTGATTTTCCCGCGGTTTGCGTGAGATAATCGATATTAATTTGACGAATATTTTAGGAGAGATTGAGAAAAATCGATCTCTTCGTTTCCGATAAAATCGCAAAAAACCCTAAAAATACCCTAAAAATCCGGAATTTTTCACCCGGAAGGAAACTTTTCCGGGTTTCGAAATGTCGATTTTCCGATAGATCTCGTCAAAATTCGTAAAGATGGCGTTTTTCCCGCGACGATTTTCCTTCGCGTACGGCCGTAAGAAAAAAACACGCCAATCAGCTCGGTTTTACCCAGCAATATCGCAGGTTTTTCGTCGTAACTCAACAACCGTTAAAGTTGGAACCACCCCGTAAACTTTTTATTATGTAAAAAAACATCCTCTACAATTTTCAAAGAATCAATTTTTTTTCGAAATCGAATCTTTTTTCGAGTTATTTCGACTTTTTGTCAATCGCGTTTATTTTAAAAAATCGATATCGCGCTATAAATCGGAAACCGCTCAAAATCGAATCACCCCATCTATATATATATTATACAAAATACTATTCTTTACAAATTTCGATTCTTGAGAAATTTTCAAAAAACGGCTAGTTTTGGAGTAATTGTAAAATATAAATTTTTCGTTCGCGAAGGAAAGTTTGTTTTTTATCGTTTTAACTCAAAAACGGTTCAAAATAGAATAACCCCTTATATGTCCTATTATAGAGAAAAACGTTCTCTACAATTTTCGAAGAATAAATTTTTTTTCGAAATCGCATCTTTTTTCGAGATATTTCAATTTTTTTGCCGAAAATGCGAAAATTATAATTTATTTTTACTATAACTCCGGTAAATGGATTTTCCTGGATATGCGGTTTGCTGAAGATGATTGGTAATATATTGAAGAATGTTTTGGGAAATTTTAAAGAAAATCGTTGGAAGATTTTCCAAGAAAATCACGAAAAACCACAAAAATCCCCAAAAATCCCCCAAAAATCCGGTTTTTTCACCCGGAAGGAAAAGTTTCCGGGTTTCGAAATATGGATTTTCCGATAGATCTCGTCGAGTTACGTCGGATAGCATTTTTTCCGCGACGATTTTCCTTCGCGTTTGGCCGTAAAAAATAAAACACGCCAATGAGTCAGTGAATGAATGAATGAATGAATGGATTCTTTCGGTTTCAGCTGTATAGTTAGTAGGACTCGCAGAATGGTTGGAAAGGGCGCTAACGCGCCCTTTCTTGGGACACTGACCCGTTGCCAGGTCGTCAATTGTTGCATTTAAATCTTTTGGTGGTCTTGTCACTTAGTCAGGCAATTACTACCACTATTATACACTCTACCATACAACTATATACTACTGCTTCATTATCACAAATCACTAATTGTAAGCTCAAAAGTTTATTAGCCGTAATTGTTAATAAAACTTTGACAATAGCGTCCAAATCCAAAAATTTGTTCGCTTCAAATGAAATAAGGTTTATAAACGCACCCCAAAAAATAAATAATTGTAAGTCTTTCTTTATTAACACCCAAGAACAAAATAACAAAGTAAAGTAATACATCATCCGATTCCACCTTATCAACATAAAAACTAGTCCCTCCGTGAATCATACATTTTCGATACAATTCTTTCGTTTTAAATAAATATCCATCGCAGTGCCGTCCCCATTTCTAACATATGCTAATGCTAATAATCGCTCGGCCAAAATCCAAAATGCCAAAATATTAATGCACATTGCACACCCCACTCTCGACCGCTTCAAGTTAACGTTTCAAAGTAAAATGCCCTCTCACGGTTCAAGTTAAAAATATGCGGTTTGTTTTGTTATTTTGAAAAAACTACGCTTAACAAATTTGTATTTTGTAATATTTTCGTAAACCTAACAGTTTTCGATATTTGAGCGTGATAATTTTAATTATGACTAATTAAAATTAAACCTTTTCTAATAACTCAAAAACTAATTGTCGAATAAAAATTTGTAAATTACTATTCGATGTAAAAAAATAATCCCTACAAATCACCTAGTTTGAAAAAATTTCGTAAATCTAACGGCTTAGGAGATATTTGATTTTGAATTTTCCGGAAAAACGATTTTTGTTACGGCTTGTTCGCGAGGTTCGGAAAATATACCGTTCGATAGAAAAATCAATTCTAAACAATTTCTGTATCTTGTAAAATTTTCGTAAACCTTCCGTTTCGAAGATAATAATGTATTTATTCATAAAGTAATTCCTTCTCGATCCGTCCCTGTACTCTACGGAGAGACCGGTTTCGGGAATCCCTTTGCTGCGCGAATTTGAACCATTAATCCGTCGCTCGAGTCTCATGTTCGCGACTTAGATTTACCCCTAAAACTTTTGAACTGTTCAAGATAAACATATGCAGTTTGTTTTGTTAGTTTGAAAAAACTACGCTTAACAAATTTGTATTCTTGTAAAATTATCGTAAACCTAATAGTTTTCGAGATTTGAGCGTGTAAATAATAAAGAATTTAATTATAATTAAATTATTTTTGCCATAAATCCGCGTAGGAAATTTTGATTTTCCCGCGGTTTGCGTAAGATAATCGATATTAATTTGACGAATATTTTAGGAGAGATTGAGAAAAATCGATCTCTTCGTTTCCGATAAAATCGCAAAAAACCCTAAAAATACCCTAAAAATCCGGAATTTTTCACCCGGAAGGAAACTTTTCCGGGTTTCGAAATGTCGATTTTCCGATAGATCTCGTCAAAATTCGTAAAGATGGCGTTTTTCCCGCGACGATTTGCCTTCGCGTACGGCCGTAAGAAAAAAAAAACGTCAATCAGCTCGGTTTACCCAGTAATATCGCAGGTTTTTCGTCGTAACTCAACAACCGTTAAAGTTGTAACCACCCCGTAAACTTTTTATTATGTAAAAAAACATCCTCTACAATTTTCAAAGAATAAATTTTTTTTCGAAATCGCATCTTTTTTCGAGTTATTTCGACTTTTTGTCAATCGCGTTTATTTTAAAAAATCGATATCGCGCTATAAATTGGAAAACGCTCAAAATCGAATGACCCCATCTACATATATTATACAAAATACTATTCTTTACAAATTTCGACTCTTGAGAAATTTTCAAAAAACGGCTAGTTTTGGAGTAATTGTAAAATATAAATTTTTCGTTCGCGAAGGAAAGTTTGTTTTTTATCGTTATAACTCAAAAACGGTTCAAAATAGAATAACCCCTTATATGTTCTATTATAGAGAAAAACGTTCTCTACAATTTTCGAAGAATAAATTTTTTTTCGAAATCGCATCTTTTTTCGAGATATTTTAATTTTTTTGCCGAAATTGCGAAAATGACAATTTGTTTTTCCTATAACTCCGGTAAATGGATTTTCCCGGATATGCGGTTTGCGTGGGGTGATTGGTAATATATTAAAGAATATTTTGGGAAATTTTAAAGAAAATCGTTGGAAGATTTTCCAAGAAAATCCCGAAAAACCACAAAAAACCGAAAAATACCCTAAAAATCCGGTTTTTCACCCGGAAGGAAAAGTTTCCGGGTTTCGAATTTTCGATTTTCCGATAGATCTCGTCGAGTTACGTCGGATAGCGTTTTTCCTGCGACGATTTTCCTTCGCGTTTGACCGTAAAAAAAAACACGCCAATGAGTCAGTGAATGAATGAATGGATTCTTTCGGTTTTAGCTGTATAGTTAGTAGGACTCGCAGAATGGTTGGAAAGGGCGCTAACGCGCCCTTTCTTGGGACACTGACCCGTTGCCAGGTCGTCAATTGTTGCAATTAAATCTTTTGGTCAGGCAATCACTACCACCATATACACTCTACTATACAACCATACACTACTGCTTCACTATCACAAATCACTAATTGTAAGCTCAAAAGTTTATTAGCTGTATTTGTTAATAAAACTTTGATAATAGAGTCCAAATCCAAAAATTTGTTCGCTTCAAATCAAATAAGGTTTATAAACGCACCCCGAAAAATAAATAATTGTAAGTCTTTCTTTATTAACACCCAAGAACAAAATAACAAAGTAAAGTAATACATCATCCGATTCCACCTTATCAACCTAAAAACTAGTCCCTCCGTGAATCATACATTTTCGATACAATTCTTTCGTTTTAAATAAATATCCATCGCAGTGCCGTCCCCATTTCTAACATATGCTAATGCTAATAATCGCTCGGCCAAAATCCAAAATGCCAAAATATTAATGCACATTACACACCCCTCTCTCGACCGCTTCAAGTTAACGTTTCAAAGTATAATGCCCTCGCACGGTTCAAGTTGAAAATATGCGGTTTGTTTTGTTAGTTTGAAAAAACTACGCTTAACAAATTTGTATTCTTGTAAAATTATCGTAAACCTAATAGTTTTCGAGATTTGGGCGTGTAAATAATAAAGAATTTAATTATAATTAAATTATTTTTGCCATAAATCCGCGTAGGAAATTTTGATTTTCCCGCGGTTTGCGTAAGATAATCGATATTAATTTGACGAATATTTTAGGAGAGATTGAGAAAAATCGATCTCTTCGTTTCCGATAAAATCGCAAAAAACCCAAAAAATACCCTAAAAATCCGGAATTTTTCACCCGGAAGGAAACTTTTCCGGGTTTCGAAATGTCGATTTTCCGATAGATCTCGTCAAAATTCGTAAAGATGGCGTTTTTCCCGCGACGATTTTCCTTCGCGTACGGCCGTAAGAAAAAAAAACGTCAATCAGCTCGGTTTACCCAATAATATCGCAGGTTTTTCGTCGTAACTCAACAACCGTTAAAGTTGGAACCACCCCGTAAACTTTTTATTATGTAAAAAAACATCCTCTACAATTTTCAAAGAATAAATTTTTTTTCGAAATCGCATCTTTTTTCGAGTTATTTCGACTTTTTGTCAATCGCGTTTATTTTAAAAAATCGATATTGCGCTATAAATCGGAAACCGCTCAAAATGGAATCACCCCATCTACATATATTATACAAAATACTATTCTTTACAAATTTTGATTCTTGAGAAATTTTCAAAAAAGGCTAGTTTTGGAGTAATTGTAAAATATAAATTTTTCGTTCGCGAAGGAAAGTTTGTTTTTTATCGTTTTAACTCAAAAACGGTTCAAAAGAGAATAACCCCTTATATGTCCTATTATAGAAAAAAACGTTATCTACAATTTTCGAAGAATAAAATTTTTTTCGAAATCGCATCTTTTTTCGAGATAATTCAATTTTTTTGCCGAAATTGCGAAAATGACAATTTGTTTTTCCTATAACTCCGGTAAATGGATTTTCCCGGATATGCGGTTGGTAATATATTAAAGAATATTTTGCGAAATTTTAAAGAAAATCGTTGGAAGATTTTCGGAGAAAATCCCGAAAAACCCCCAAAAAACCGAAAAATACCCTAAAAATCCGTTTTTTCACTAATCCGTTTTTCACCCGGAAGGAAAAGTTTCCGGGTTTCGAATTTTCGATTTTCCGATAGATCTCGTCGAGTTACGTCGGATAGCGTTTTTTCCGCGACGATTTTCCTTCGCGTTTGGCCGTAAAAAATAAAACACGCCAATGAGTCAGTGAATGAATGAATGGATTCTTTCGGTTTCAGCTGTATAGTTAGTAGGACTCGCAGAATGGTTGGAAAGGGCGCTAACGCGCCCTTTCTTGGGACACTGACCCGTTGCCAGGTTGTCAATTGTTGCAATTAAATCTTTTGGTGCTCTTGTCACTTAGTCAGGCAATTACTACCACTATTATACACTCTACCATACAACTATACACTACTGCTTCATTATCACAAATCACTAATTGTAAGCTCAAAAGTTTATTAGCCGTAATTGTTAATAAAACTTTGATAATAGCGTCCAAATCCAAAAATTTGTTCGCTTCAAATGAAATAAGGTTTATAAACGCACCCCAAAAAATAAATAATTGTAAGTCTTTCTTTATTAACACCCAAGAACAAAATAACAAAGTAAAGTAATACATCATCCGATTCCACCTTATCAACATAAAAACTAGTCCCTCCGTGAATCATACATTTTCGATACAATTCTTTCGTTTTAAATAAATATCCATCGCAGTGCCGTCCCCATTTCTAACATATGCTAATGCTAATAATCGCTCGGCCAAAATCCAAAATGCCAAAATATTAATGCACATTGCACACCCCACTCTCGACCGCTTCAAGTTAACGTTTCAAAGTAAAATGCCCTCTCACGGTTCAAGTTAAAAATATGCGGTTTGTTTTGTTAGTTTGAAAAAACTACGCTTAACAAATTTGTATTTTGTAATATTTTCGTAAACCTAATAGTTTTCGATATTTGAGCGTGATAATTTTAATTATGACTAATTAAAATTAAACCTTTTCTAATAACTCAAAAACTAATTGTCGAATAAAAATTTGTAAATTACTATTCGATGTAAAAAAATAATCCCTACAAATCACCTAGTTTGAAAAAATTTCGTAAATCTAACGGCTTAGGAGATATTTGATTTTGAATTTTCCGGAAAAACGATTTTTGTTACGGCTTGTTCGCGAGGTTCGGAAAATATACCGTTCGATAGAAAAATCATTTCTAAACAATTTCTGTATCTTGTAAAATTTTCGTAAACCTTCCGTTTCGAAGATAATAATGTATTTATTCATAAAGTAATTCCTTCTCGATCCGTCCCTGTACTCTACGGAGAGACCGGTTTCGGGAATCCCTTTGCTGCGCGAATTTGAACCATTAATCCGTCGCTCGAGTCTCATGTTCGCGACTTAGATTTACCCCTAAAACTTTTGAACTGTTCAAGATAAACATATGCAGTTTGTTTTGTTAGTTGGAAAAAACTACGCTTAACAAATTTGTATTCTTGTAAAATTATCGTAAACCTAATAGTTTTCGAGATTTGAGCGTGTAAATAATAAAGAATTTAATTATAATTAAATTATTTTTGCCATAACTCCGCGAAGGAAATTTTGATTTTCCCGCGGTTTGCGTGAGATAATCGATATTAATTTGACGAATATTTTAGGAGAGATTGAGAAAAATCGATCTCTTCGTTTCCGATAAAATCGCAAAAAACCCTAAAAATACCCTAAAAATCCGGAATTTTTCACCCGGAAGGAAACTTTTCCGGGTTTCGAAATGTCGATTTTCCGATAGATCTCGTCAAAATTCGTAAAGATGGCGTTTTTCCCGCGACGATTTTCCTTCGCGTACGGCCGTAAGAAAGAAACACGCCAATCAGCTCGGTTTTACCCAGCAATATCGCAGGTTTTTCGTCGTAACTCAACAACCGTTAAAGTTGGAACCACCCCGTAAACTTTTTATTATGTAAAAAAAATATCCTCTACAATTTTCAAAGAATAAATTTTTTTTCGAAATCGCATCTTTTTTCGAGTTATTTCGATTTCGCCCTTTCTTGGGACACTTACCCGTTGCCAGGTCGTCAATTGTTGCAATTAAATCTTTTGGTGGTCTTGTCAGTTAGTCAGGCAATCACTACCACTATTATACACTCTACTATACAACCATACACTACTGCTTCATTATCACAAATCACTAATTGTAAGCTCAAAAGTTTATTAGCCGTAATTGTTAATAAAACTTTGATAATAGCGTCCAAATCCAAAAATTTGTTCGCTTGAAATCAAATAAGGTTTATAAGCGCACCCCGAAAAATAAATAATTGTAAGTCTTTCTTTATTAACACCCAATAACAAAATAACAAAGTAAAGTAATACATCATCCGATTCCACCTTATCAACCTAAAAACTAGTCCCTCCGTGAATCATACATTTTCGATACAATTCTTTCGGTTTAAATAAATATCCATCGCAGTGCCGTCCCCATTTCTAACATATGCTAATGCTAATAATCGCTCGGCCAAAATCCAAAATGCCAAAATATTAATGCACATTGCACACCCCTCTCTCGACCGCTACAAGCTAACTTTTCAAAGTAAAATACCCTCGCACAGTTCAATTTAAAAATATGCGGTTTGTTTTGTTAGTTAGAAAAAACTACGCTTAACAAATTTGTATTTTTGTAATATTTTCGTAAACCTTCCGTTTCGGAGATATTAATGTATTTATTCATAAAGTAATTCCTTCTCGATCCGTCCCTGTTCTCTACGGAGAGAACGGTTTCGGGAATCCCTTTGCTGCGCGAATTTGAACCATAAATCAGTCGCTCGAGTCTCATGTTCACGACTTAGATTTACCCCTATAACTTTTGAACTGTTCAAGATAAACATATGCAATTTGTTTTGTTAGTTGGAAAAAACTACGCTTAACAAATTTGTATTCTTGTAAAATTATCGTACACCTAATAGTTTTCGAGATTTGAGCGTGTAAATAATAATGAATTTAATTATAATTAAATTATTTTTGCCATAACTCCACGAAAGAAAATTTGATTTTCCCGCGGTTTGCGTGAGATAATCGATATTAATTTGACGAATATTTTAGGAGAGATTGAGAAAAATCGATCTCTTCGTTTCCGATAAAATCGCAAAAAACCCTAAAAATCCGGAATTTTTCACCCGGAAGGAAACTTTTCCGGGTTTCGAAATGTCGATTTTCCGATAGATCTCGTCAAAATTCGTAAAGATGGCGTTTTTCCCGCGACGATTTTCCTTCGCGTACGGCCGTAAGAAAAAAACGCGCCAATCAGCTCGGTTTTACCCAGTAATATCGCAGGTTTTTCGTCGTAACTCAACAACCGTTAAAGTTGGAACCACCCCGTAAAATTTTTATTATGTAAAAAAACATCCTCTACAATTTTCAAAGAATAAATTTTTTTTCGAAATCGCATCTTTTTTCGAGTTATTTCGACTTTTTGTCAATCGCGTTTATTTTAAAAAATCGATATCGCGCTATAAATCGGAAACCGCTCAAAATCGAATCACCCCATCCACATATATTATACAAAATACTATTCTTTACAAATTTCGATTCTTGAGAAATTTTCAAAAAACGGCTAGTTTTTGAGTAATTGTAAAATATAAATTTTTCGTTCGCGAAGGAATGTTTGTTTTTTATCGTTATAACTCAAAAACGGTTCAAAATAGAATAACCCCTTACATGTCCTATTATAGAGAAAAGCGTTCTCTACAATTTTCGAAGAATAAATTTTTTTTCGAAATCGCATCTTTTTTCGAGATATTTCAATTTTTTTGCCGAAATTGCGAAAATGACAATTTGTTTTTCCTATAACTCCGGTAAATGGATTTTCCCCGATATGCGGTTTGCGTGAGGTGATTGGTAATATATTAAAGAATATTTTGGGAAATTTTAAAGAAAATCGTTGGAAGATTTTCGGAGAAAATCCCGAAAAACCTCAAAAATACCCCAAAAATCCGGTTTTTCACCCGGAAGGAAACTTTTCCGGGTTTCGAAATATCGATTTTCCGATAGATCTCGTCGAGTTACGTCGGATAGCGTTTTTTCCGCGACGATTTTCCTTCGCGTTTGGCCGTAAAAAAAAAAACACGCCAATGAGTCAGTGAATGAATGAATGGATTCTTTCGGTTTCAGTTGTATAGTTAGTAGGATTCGAAGAATTCCAAATATCCAAGATTTTTTGCTCTACGATTAAAAATAAGCGAGTTACGAGCAAACAAAATAAAAATATGGAATTATTTGCATTTTGCAATTATTAAGGAAACGAAACGGTTAACAAAATTTTATATAACGCCACTATAGGTAATAAATTCGAAGAATTCCAAATATCCAAGATTTTTTTGCTCTACGATTAAAAATAAGCGAGTTACGAGCAAAAGATAAAAATTTGAATTATTTGCATTTTACAATTATTAAGGAAACGAAACGGTTAAAAAAATTTTCAATAACGCCACTATAGGTAATAAATTCGAAGAATTCGAAATATCCAAGATTTTTTGCTCTACGATTAAAAATAAGAGAGTTACGAGCAAACAAAATAAAAATATGGAATTATTTGCATTTTACAATTATTAAGGAAACGAAACGGTTAACAAAATTTTCAATAACGCCACTATAGGTAATAAATTCGAAGAATTCCAAATATCCATGATTTTTTGCTCTACGATTAAAAATAAGCGAGTTACGAGCAAAAGATAAAAATATGGGAATTATTTGCATTTTACAATTATTAAGGAAACGAAACGGTTAACAAAATTTTCAATAACGCCACTATAGGTAATAAATTCGAAGAATTCCAAATATCCAAGATTTTTTGCTCTACGATTAAAAATAAGCGAGTTACGAGCAAAAGATAAAAATATGGAATTATTTGCATTTTACAATTATTAAGGAAACGAAACGGTTAAAAAAATTTTCAATAACGCCACTATAGGTAATGAATTCGAAGAATTCCAAATATCCTAGATTTCTTGCTCTACGATTAAAAATAAGCGAGTTACGAGCAAACAAAATAAAAATATGGAATTATTTGCGTTTTACAATTATTAAGGGAACGAAACGGTTAACAAAATTTTCAATAACGCCACTATAGGTAATAAATTCGAAGAATTCCAAATATCCATGATCTTTTGCTCAACGATTAAAAATAAGCGAGTTACGAGCAAACAAAATAAAAATATGGAATTATTTGCATTTTACAATTATTAAGGAAACGAAACGGTTAACAAAATTTTCAATAATGCCACTATAGGTAATAAATTCGAAGAATTCGAAATATCCAAGATTTTTTGCTCTACGATTAAAAATAAGCGAGTTACGAGCAAACAAAATAAAAATATGGAATTATTTGCATTTTACAATTATTAAGGAAACGAAACGGTTAACAAAATTTTCAATAACGCCACTATAGGTAATAAATTCGAAGAATTCTAAATATCCAAGATTTTTTGCTCTACGATTAAAAATAAGCGAGTTACGAGCAAAAGATAAAAATATGGGAATTATTTGCATTTTACAATTATTAAGGAAACGAAACGGTTAACAAAATTTTCAATAACGCCACTATAGGTAATAAATTCGAAGAATTCCAAATATCCAAGATTTTTTGCTCTACGATTAAAAATAAGCGAGTTACGAGCAAAAGATAAAAATATGGAATTATTTGCATTTTACAATTATTAAGGAAACGAAACGGTTAAAAAAATTTTCAATAACGCCACTATAGGTAATAAATTCGAAGAATTCCAAA